>ML681979.1:52446178-52724297 GCA_007922195.1 Podocnemis expansa
ACACACACACACACACACACACACACACACACACACACACACACACACACCCTTTGCTTCAGTACTGTGTAAGTATTACGCCCACCAGCACTGGCACACAGATTTTTAATCCAGTACTGTCAGCTTGTGCTTACACAGATCAAAATGTTATACTGTTACTCTGGTTTTGGCTCATAAAATAAAACTGGAATTATGAAAGGTCTAAAATTTACTTTAAGTTCTTATTCCTTTCTATTTAGTGAATGCATTCACACCACGTTTTGTTCAATGATAAAATGGGGCCCAACTGTCTGTGCACACACAATCCCTTCCGACTTCAAGTACAGTTTGGGTGCTTTACACTTTTCTGTCCCAATATGCCCTCAGTACTCCGCTGTTGAGCAAGCAGGCTTTGTTTAAAAGTGAATTTTGCAGCATTACCTACACCAATACTTTTGAAAGCCACTGTCATGTGCTCTTCATTAATATTGTCCTTCCCCACAGACTCCTACCCAAGAGCTTGATCACGTGCAATGTGGGTAGGATGTCACTTCTAAAAAGTCCTTCATTTGAGTTCTGCCTTGCTTTCTCTCCATAGAAACAGTAACACAAGAATCTACAAGACCTTTCTTCAGAAGAGTGGCCCAACTTACTGACAGACAAATGGGGACAATTTTGCCAGTTAGTTACTTTTTAATATTGTGGGTTTGATTACTTTAAGTATATAATTTATGCTTCTACTCAATCCTAAATCATATCAACTGTTATCAGTAACTTCTGGACACTCATGAACACTCACTTTGTTGTCTTGTGTAACAAGAATACTTGCACCCCCTGGTTTCAAAGGCACTTCTTCCATTGCTCCGAATACATCCGTCTCAACAGAGAAGGTCAGCTCTAGACCAAGATCACTGATATCATTATCCAAAATCCACTGCAAGTTTTTTGCATACTCTGGATCAATAGATGCCACATCCTGATAATTTACAGGAATTCCTGAGGAAAAAAAATCAAAACCCACATGTTCACTTAAAATGATATTTAGCTTACTCTGTTCTACAGTAGAAGATTGCCCTCTAGAGAGAGACTAAAATAATGCAGGGATGAAAAAACAGTCATGACACACAGAATTTAACTTTCCATATCTTCTGTATTTTAGACACAAACACAGAAATTTAAACATCTTATAATAGATACTCTCCAGGTGAATTAAAGTCACACACCTTTTAGACAATAAGGTAAACAAATGCACATTCCTGCGACAATGATTCAAGATGGGGTGCAAGGCTTCCAAATCATGTACCTTCACCCCACCACCACCACAAAAAACACACACACACCACACCAGTAGAGCAGGTAACACCCTATACATTTTACAAACTTAATTGCTTTAGTATATTACATGATTTCTCTTTTTACTTAAGATCAGTTTGTAGTTGAAAGAAAAATACTTAGGAAGTAGTTATGAAGATCTTTTATATGCTCAGAATAAAATTTATTCCCTTAGCTCTTTAGATTTCTTTTTTTCCTTATTCCCTAGAGCAGCTCTTTCAACCATTGTGACCCAGCTCACACTGCAACTAACTTGTAGTACCCAAACTAAGTTGTGAAATTCTAACAACTCCCAGATTTGCTTTTATAAATGTAAAAAAGCTGAAAAACAGATTTGTTAAGAGGCTCAGATGAGCACAGAAAGAAATTTTATAATTACCTATTTTTATCCCCTCCCAACATCTTGCTAGCACCATTGCTAATCTGACCCTCCATATCTTCGCCACATCTGAACCCCTGAAGAAGGAAAGGGAAAATGAACACTTTCTCCAGGCTTAATGCATAATCACTCCCTGCCGAACACACAACCAAAGTCAGACCCAAAGAAGTTTCTTTTCATATTTAGATTCAGGTTTCTCCTGGACAGCAACAAGAAAAAGGTTACTTACCAGTAAGTTGAGAGTTCACTGGCATGTTGGACTGTTGGTGTCAAGTTACTTTGCAAAACCATGTCCACTGACAAGCGCACAAGTTCTTGGGTATGGGAGACTTCACTCTACTCTATATAAGGAACCGCCCAAGTTCCTTCTTCCAAGCTGAAGGGTCATGATGTCACACAGAACTCCAAGGCAGAGAGGAAGGAGAGTCAGTAGCTTGAATACAGAGAGGCAACTCTCCAATCACAACATTAGCCTATTTTCTTCTCCCTTGTGAGAGTTTAGCAGGCATGAAACTGTACACTGAAGTGTGATGTTAAGTCAAAGGAGAAGCAAGTGTACACTGAATTCTCCAATGGCTGCTTTGAAAATCTCTATCACACTGATGTGATAGTTTTGGAGTGGGTCTTAAAAAAAATCAGGATGTACAGTCTTCCTAGCTAAGATGTTGCTAAATTCTATACATCACATAATCTTAGACCTTCAGGGAGAGGTTAAGACTACTGAGTCCTAAGATTAAATGCAGAACGTGCTCAAGAACTACAGGAACAGAAGTGTAAGATACAGAGAGTCCTTTATCCGCTGCTCAGATAATAAACAGTTGACACTGTTATATCTCACATTTCAGGATGAAGCCTCTCCTGCAAGAGGCAGCTTGAAGCCTTTGTGAGCAGGAACTGTTCACATCAGTCCAAGGTTACCTATCCTCCATGCTACTAAATGCAGTGTCTGTGGCAAGAGGAAGAATCCTCCCCTTGCTGTTGAGACAAGAAGTCTGAGGACATAGTTGATACAGTGGCTCCCTGGCTGGAGGCAGAAGATCTGGATTCAAGTGCTGACAAGGCCATGTTGCAGCTATTATGCTGTTTGCTCTATCCAACTTGATCTTCCTTTTGTGACCCTAGGAATCAGGCAACTAGAAGAAAAGTGCTTATGTATCTGTTGTGCTTAGTGAAGTTCAAAACGGTCTTTGGACATTCAATCTTTTGGGAATCAGGAAACAGTGAGAATAAAAATCATTTGCTTCATATTCCTATGGAAACTTCTTTATGGTTCCCTTCTTAAGGAGGGAATCCACCTCTTTCAATATGTCTTTCTCATGAGATGGGAGAGAACAGTGAAACGGCCTGGTGCAGAGCTGGATGGACCATCATCCATCACCAACTGTGTCCACTATCTAGTGATCCAAAGTAATTGTACACCAAGAGCACAAGGAGAAACTAGGTCATTGTCCATGCACCAATGTTTAATGCATCATTTGCTGATATGAAAATTGGTGAGCGTACAACTCTCTGTACCCAAGGACTTAGCCATTTCCTTCTGTTCCTCCAGTCAAACTTCCAAGAGGGGGCTCATTGTACTCCACACAGTAACTGCAGCAAGATAAGATGGCCTAGTAGTGACTCACTTGGGAGGTCTGGTGAACAAAGCTGTAGGTTCTCCTGCCAAAAGTATCCAGCTTACATCCCTCGGCCAGGAGTAGAATGAGGCATTTTGTTGCCTCTAGCCTTCTCCAATACTACAAACCATCATTAAGGAATTGGCTAGAAAATGCCGCTGCAGAAATCAATGTTCTTTTTCTACTAGAGTGTACTTCCTGTCTACTCACCTGGAAGCATATGAAGAAAAAGGAGCTAGTTGAATAATTCTATCCTCCTCAGCCCACCAAAGAATAAGAGACAGACCTTACTTCTCACTTATCTGTACCTATTATATGTTGGAAAAGGTATTGGATGTCTGATGCCATGACCCATTTGTATCCAGCATATACCTGCTATTCTCTCCAGCTGTCTGTGGAACAGCTTAACCGTCAGAGCTTTTACAGATGAGGCACTAATTTGGTCTTCAAGGAGTACCATCTGTTTCCCAAAGGGTACTATGAAGGCTACTCTAAAGGAGTCTCATGTTTCAACATGGGCAGGTGCTCTAGCAAATTTAATGGATTCAGTGGCAACATCTGTGCTGATAACAAAGGTTACGTTGATGCCTAGATGCAGGATAGCTACTAGTAGGGGCATGATATCAAGTGAGAGCCTGGTGCCAGATGGTGTTTTGGAACTAGTTCTACACTCAATGCTGGAATTGATCTGACTCCAAAAGGGTCCTCCAAGTCCTGTATGTATGGTCACATATGTAGCTGAAGAAAGCTTTAGGTGATAGCTTTCCGTGTCTTAGGTCCAGAAGTCAAGAATAGAGATTCAGTGCCCTCTGGTCAACTCAGGGGACATTAAGGTCACCTCCAAAAGGATCAGAGATACTTACAGGAAATTACGGGTTGCAACTGAAGGAGTATGTTTCTGTACAGAGGCAAGCAGTGGAAAAGCATGCTGTAGGGTGGCTAGTATATTTAAAGATGGACTCTGAGATAGAGAGAAATCAATAGCATAATTGGAATCTGAACTTGTGAGAAGTCCAAGTTAACAGGTCCTGAAAGGTCTACTTCAAAAGGAACGTGGAGAACAGATGAAAGCAGTGCCATTTGAGAGTCTGAGGCACCTGTACATCAAAGAACACAGGAAAGATGGCAACTTCTTTTTCTTTTTATGCCTCATGAAGAAATGTGCTTCTTCTGCTTCCTTTTACCTGAATGGACTTCTGAATGCCTTTTTAGAACTGAGACAGACATCAGTGGACGAACAGAAATCAGTGCCAAATCATGGCATGCAAAGACCAGGGGGCAAGATGGGTGACTCCTGTGTTACCACGAGGGCAAAGAAAACCTTTTAGATGAGAGGAACTCTTGTCTTCAATGCCAGGTAAGGAAATCATTCCCAGCATCAGTTCAAATGCATCCATGTCTCAAGCCCATAGTAAAAAGGTAGCGCTGAGGCCAGTACAGCATAACATAACAGGTCCTGCGTAAGAGGGTCACCACACTGCAGCTGTAATCTCTGCACCATAAATTAAACCAGGTTATCACAGCTGTAGGATCATCTAGCTTCTCAGTGCACCTACAGCTGGAAATGGCTCTGTCTTCTAGAGGAGGGACAAACCAGCAGGAAAATCATACCTCTGGTTACTGAATGAGTATCACCCAGACATGGCAAGCACCAAATGTTAGCACCCATCTTTGGTATGACCAGTGGGCAGGAAGCACATCTCTTGATACCCTTATGAGGCCCAACAGAGTGCTGGTAAGAGTCCAAGGGCTGCTGAGGCAAAGGAAGAGCTATTTACAAGCAGCTAACTAATTACAATAAGATATTAAGTGAAGCCCAAGGAAGATCTAGCCCTGCCCTGTGAACATGAAGGAAAGTTCCATTAGCATGCAGCAGGGGCAGCAGCACAACAACTGGGGCACCAAGGCACTCTTACATAAACCTGAGCAATCATAAAAGATTAAAGGTTGGAAGGAACATCAGGAGTTCATCTAGTCGAACCTCTTCCTCACACAGCAGGGCAAGGCCAAAATAAATTAACCAAGCTAGGGCTTCATCAAGCCAGACTTAAACCATTAAGAATGGAGACTCCCTAGTTAACCCATTCCACTGCTTTACCACCCTCTTTGTGAAAAAGATTTTCCTAATATCCAACCAATAGCTCTCCCACTACACCTTCAGACCACTGGTCTTCATTGTGTCATCTTATAACCACAGGGAACAGCTTAGCTCCATCCTCCCTGGAAGCTCCCTTCAAGTAGTTGCAGAAGGATTACTTCATTGATAGCAGCCTTCAAGACTCTCTCATGCACTCCCCAAAGCACACTGCTTTTCATGATAGGTCTGCATCTCAATGCCAAGGATAACATATCCTATAAACGTAGTGCATGGAAATCCTCAGAGAGCAAAATGTACATTTCTCCTTCCCCAGAAGCTAAAATACCAGAGGTTCTTAATGGGCCCATTTCTAATAAAGGAAGAGCAGAACAAGAACTTTGGTAGGGACAGGAACAGTTCTGTTACATGTGGAGCAACCTTGGAGACATTAGGCTTTTCCCACCAGAAAAAGTCTTGAGGTTTTCCTGGACATTATGTCCTGAAACAGTTATGGCGGCCACACAACTCTTATGGAAAAAATCCCATAGACTAAGGTAGATGGAACCAGAAAGGGTAATACAGATAGAGATGTGAAACTCTTTGGAAGCTTGACCCAGAATAAGCAGCAAGGAGTCCTGTGACACTTAAAGACTAATAAATTTATTTATCACATGAGCTTTCACATGAGAAAATCCCACTTCATCAGATGCTTCGACGATAGGGAAACTTACAGAATGGGAAGAAAATAAATGCAGGGGAGTGTAAGACATGGTATACAGTCATACTGTAACAGCAAATCAACACAGTTGTTAAGATTCAAACACTAAAAATAAATAAATTTGTTAGTCTAAGTGCCACAGGACTCCTTGCTGCTTTTGCTGGACTAGACTAACATGGCTGTCCCCTTTGGAACTTGACCCAGAATGATCTCCATTCTATGGGAGTTTTAAACTACTCTCTAGCAATCTATAGAGGATAGGCATTACACTGTAAGTGAGGATTCAAAAATAACTTCCAGTGGAAAGGAGAAAGATTGTGAAGGCTACTGTAGCAGCACAAATGAACCACTACTGAGAAATAATACATTTGTCAGCAGAAGGAATTACTAATTTTGGTGCTGGGGGAAAAAGAAAACCCCCCAGTTTGTTGCAATGTGATGAGAACTTGAGTGTGCATGTGGGCATTTATAGCAAGTGCAAGGCGTAAAATTTTTCTTGATCTGGCATGTTTCTTAAGAATTTTGCAAGGCTGACTTACCTGGGAGGTGTGTGGGGGGGGGGGTAATTTTCATTCACTGGGGGTGGGAGCGGCCCTTCTTAGTCCATCTTTTTCAAGAGTTATCAAACTAAAACACCCTATCAAACCAAAATACCCTTCAGTGAGCTCTGAGAGAGTTTTAAGATCCAAATGTTTGAATTAGAGTTCAAGGACACACAGATTTTTTTTTTTTTTGGTCAGAACTCCTAAAAGGTCTCATACTTCCAGCTGAAAAATATAATGTTTCAAACCAGAACATTTCTGAGAAATTACTAACCATGGAGAACAAAGTTTAAAATGAAAGTGTCATTTAAATATCATTAAGTGTCATTAAATCATAAAACAAATGAACCTGCTGGCCATAAAACCAGAAAATCAAACCACCATAAAAAGGACCAGTCAATGTTTTTTGTCTCTGAATTAAAATGATTTAAAAAGACAATGGCCACTAAATTATAAATTTACACTTTGAAGGGATTATAGAAGTGGCCCTATAATTTCTTCTTAAGAAAACCCACTGAGTTTGATATATTGGTTAATAAGAATGGAGCATTAACTATTGCCTCTAGTTTGTGCAGTGTAAAAGTTCCTCTACTAACATCTGCCACACAGCTTAGCTAGTGTACTTCCATCTTCTGCAATTTTACTATTCCAATTGAAGCCCTTATGCAGAGAATGCCAGGTGTATTGTGTGCTCTAAACCTGATGTACACAAGAAAAACCTAGAAATATTTACTTTCACATCCATGATTTTTACTTCTGACTATAAGTTACCAAAAATGAAAATTTAGTGCACAATTAACTGTACCACAAAGCCACAGCATTTATCTCATTTACTGAATGAGTCAATTCTCTAAAACAGGATTTTAACAGAAACAAAACAAGGAGTCCTGTGGCACTTAAAGACTAACAAATTATTTTAGTGCATGAGCTTTCATGGTAGAAAAAAGGATTTTAATAGAATCATACCAAGAATATGCTTGTAGAATGACCTCGTGAAGTAAATGTTGACCAGCTGCCTGTGATTCAGAGCTAAACCCAAAATCTGTCCAGCAAATCGAAAGTAGTTCAAGTGATCAGGATTTACAGAAGAGTTGCTGTTTGGCTGGAAAGTAGTTCCTAAGATGCAAAAGATTCTATTATATTTAGTCAAAATTTTACCCTATATCTTACAACTACAGCCTACATATTTTTACTGTAATACGTATCTTTCAAATACATACTTAAGAGTCGCAACTTGTACATAGGGCAAGAAGAAAACACACCTCCCTCACCACCCTCATTTCTGATAACATAAGAATGGCCATACTGGGTCAGACCAATGGCCCACCTAGCCCAGCATCCCATCTTCAGACAGTGGCCAATGCCAGGTGCTTCAGAGGGAATAAACAGAACAGGTAATCAAGTGATTCATCTTGTCACCCATTTCCAGATTCTGACAAACAGCAATTCATGATCATACAACCAATAGCCACTGACGGACCTATCCGCTTTGAACTTATTTGCTCTTTTTTGAGCCTTATTATAGCCTGTTTTCCTGGTGATCAATAAGAGTGAGAAAAATTAAAAGACAAAATATATATATATATAAAACTTGTGATTGCTTTTTGAAACTTATAAAAACTACCAAAGCTCAAACACTGATATTTCTTGGTGCACAAACAGACGCTTAACATGTCAAACAAAAAATACGTTTCCCAGGGCCACAGCACGTTTACCTTCTTCAACTCACTCTATTGAATTAGACAAGAATCTGAATTCCATCCCTCAGAAATATTTATGTTCTTGCTAGGTTGCAGGTAAAGTATAGTTAAAGGTCATCCACAGAGATTAAAACATGCATAGCCAAAATTAGGATAATTTACAATAGGCAAAGTCTGAGATTAAAAAAGGTCAAAGGAAACGTTCCTTTGTCAAATTAAGATTTAATGTCATTTCAACTTTAGTATCTCTTTCTAGGTAACAAAAAACTGAAGTAAGTTCTCCATACTTATGTACAGTTTTCAGAATTAGTGTGCATTATCCAGTACACTACAATTAGAGTCAAACAACTTGCTTAAAAGTGTAGCTATGCTCACCTGCTTTTTTACCTTCTACCCAACTAATTAATCTCTTGGTTGATTATCTGAACACTGAAGAGTGTATAGAGACTGACAAGCAAACACTTGTGGGTTTTTCTTCATTTTGTATAGCATGTTCTAATTCATATTTGTAATTTCTGTATTACAGTCCTGCTGAATAAAGTGATTAAGGAAAGAATCAGCTAAAATAAAATGTCAACAGACAACAATGGTCTTACTACTGGGTTGGCCCCAGGAATGACTCAGTTTTATCCTCATCGTAAACCAAATAATGAGTTACTACATACAGGCTCCAATCCTGACAGTACTTATGCACAGGCATCATTTCACTCACATAAGCAATTCCATGGTTATTCACAAGACAAACTGTGAACATACTTTAAGCATTCGCAGGATTAGAGCATTATCACACCCTTTCCTCTATTTGAAGCATAGTGACACAAGAAATAGTCTCCCTCCCACATTCTTCTGAACCTTTTTTCCACAGCTTTCAGAATACATCATTTCCTGGATGAGTTCTCTTTCCAGTTTCTTAAGAAACTGGCAGAAGGGGCAAGTGAGACCAGTCTCTACTGCTGAAGAGTGCTTTGCTGCTAGAAGATCTGTTGAATACCCAAGAGACAAGAAGCCAGGCATAGAAGAGTATTTCCAGGGAGAAGAATAGCTATTTTTACTGCAAAAACCAGTTGCGGGGCTGGTGTTACAAGGAAATGAAAAGAAAGCCCCCCGCCCAAGATCCTGCCCACATCAGCTAAACAAAAGTAACTTCAATGGGAAATGCAATACCTTTTAGGGTTGACAGGAGTCCAGTTTTCAACTGAAGTGCACTTGAAAAAGGAACCTGGTATATCTGGTTACATGCAGTAACCAGCAAGGGATGGAGAGAGCAGCCACCACTGCTGTAGACTAGAGGAGCAGTCTAAAAGTGACTGACAAGCAGAGAGAGGTACCAGCAGCTCCTCTTCTTCTGCCCTCCCTGACCTCACCCCACCCACCACCACAGCACAGTTTCTCTTCCTCTACCCTGCCCCAGTCATTCCCCCACTCCAACACCCCCAACCCCAGTCACCCCTACTTTCCAAGAGCCTCGCTGAGCTAACAACCCTAGTGCTGATGTGAGAGTTATGTCCTCTTGCAAAAAGAAAGGGAAAGCATTAAAAACAGAGAACTCAGTAAAATGCTATTTTAGTTTTCTTCACCCCTACCAAAAAAAGAGCAATATTGGAGTGTAAAACAGCAATGCTTCAACCTGCAGAAGTTGCTTGGTTCTCAATTATAGTTATTGGACAGTGCACACTATTTATTAGCAAAGGACTTTTTTATTAATTACTTAACTAACAACCATTTACATGATGATTCACTTATCTGACCTTTTGATTGGACTAAACATTCCCTAAAGCAAAATATAAAATTCAAAAAATGAGATATACCAACATACCATCAGCTGACTGTGTGAACAGTGCATAATCTGGGTTAACTATCTCATTGGATAAGATATCAAACCATTCACGTACCACACCTTGACCCTATATCAAAAAGGATAAAATGCACCACAAAGAAATTCAATTTTACAAATAGTTTAACAGAAGTGATTAACCAAATATATTGGCAAGCAAAAGTATTACGGTACTGTTAAAATTTCATTTAGATTCAGATTTTAGTTAGAACAGATACAAGTGCTATTTATATGCATATCAGAAATTGTCTGACAATTTTACCCACCATGCCTTCTTCGCCATGGAATCGCACCGCAATCCCCTGCTTTAGCTTTGCACAGTTTGCTTTAGATACAACTTCACAGCTACTCCTAAAAATAGAATCTAAATATGAAACAACAATTAATTTCTTAAAAATCAGAATCACAAAAATATTACACACTATATATGCAGTTCTCCTCTTTCTAGTGTAATACCTCTGTGAACCAACAGGATGTCATTTTCATTGACTGGCCTATGCACCATGTCTGAATCTGGTTGTCCAGAGTGCAAATGTTCATAGAACCACTCGCAGCGATCTTTAAAGGGCTACAAAATAAAACAGATGAAACATGCCCAATATATTAGTCGCTAATTCTTGAGGCTAGTAATACAAGCATTCTGGTAAATTCACTTTAAATATTAAATATTAAGTTCCAGTGAGGGACTTCATCAAAGAGTAATTAGCAACCACTTCAAAAAGATTCCAAAAAGGGAATAAAGGCAAAAAAAAGCACTAATCCTACTAAAAGAATATACAAACATTTTGTATAACTCATTTTTGCATTTGGAAAAGACAACACTTAATTCCAATGCTTGTGTCCAGGCACTTTGAATAGCAGATCTGTAACTGAATACATTTGTAACCAATTAGCTTACTTTCAAGTTCAATAATTAATTCTCATGCACGCTTTCTTTGAAACTATGCTCGATAGTCTATTTAGCATAACTCAAACATATGCTTCCATCCTTTATCCTCATTTATCCCCTAAGCTAATGAGGTCATAATCAATAGTACCTGACATATTCATTGAATAAGATGACAAAAGAGACCTTCTATAAATAAGCAAACTATGCTTAAAACAAAATAACAACAAAAATTTTTTTCTTCTACTTTGTTTGAAAAAAATTCAATAAATCTGGTCTCGCTTTGACCCAAATTAGGCCATGATCATTTTACAAGTACAGCTATATTTTTTGTAATCAATGACAAACACATAATTGGGTCACACAAGTATGTCTTTCAACATCTTTTAACTGGGTTTGTCTTTTGTCTTTACACGGGTATGTTTTTCAACTGCGTTTCATGGGTATGTCTTTCAGCATCAAGTATTGGAACATAAACACTGATGATAATGGCATATCAGTTGTTGCTGAGCTTGAGTCAGAGAGTCATGAGACACTCACCGATACACATAGAAAACTCCAAAAGCTGACTGGGAATCTTATTTGTGAAGGCAACACAAATTCTGTAAATCTGTCTCTCTTCAGGCAGCTTTCCTTTCATAAGAAGATATATCCATCTCCATCCTCTTTTAATTTGGATCCCCTTGGTTCAGCAGGTCTCACTAAGTGCTCCAATGTCAATGTTGAGTCTTGCCAGTTCTCTGGCAAGAAAGAACTCGCCATAACTGGCATTCCTTGTTCTCAGAATCCATAAAGGTGCAGACATTCCATGTAGTGAAATTCACTGTCTTATCTCTCTTATTTCAGTGGCAGAGCAGAGTGATTCCATTGGATGTGTCCATCCAGTTGGAGTTTGAGACAACCTGTGCTTGGGGTACCTTTCCTAGCCTGCTCCCCATTTGGAGTGAGCAGAGGGGATCCTAAAAAGGCCAGCTCAGTCACAGCCGCTGTTGCTAAAATGCACTTCTGTCTCATCCAAGCACACGACGACCATCATATGGTTGCAGCCTGCATATAGATTTGTGACTGACAGCTGTCAGAGATCACTGCTCCTGTCTTCACCAACATTCATCCATCTCCACAAGACTTTATGCAAGTGCAAGCCATTTGTCAGAGGCCTGCACGTGAAAGTGTTTTAACTTGGGAAAGCCAGTACACAGACAGTAACTACATGAAGCTTGACAGAAGTAAAACCTAGTAGCAAGGAAACCCAAGACAGCCAGGAGCCTCCTTTCTGCCGCAGCCCTCATCTGCTTCACAACCACTGAGTTCTAAAAGATCCTCTTATGTGCTCAATCCACCACTGGAGTTTGGAACATATTTAGTCAAGAGCCTCATTCTGATCTCATCAAGGGTGACCCCTACCAAAAGTATAAAAGATCCAGAGAGTAGAGCTCTGAAGCCTTCAGTCCACACAAGCCACTCCACCACAATAAGGTTGCAGTCCATCCAGAAAGGACTGACAATTAAAAACACACACCTCACAACCCAGCCTGAAGAGTTAGCCACATGAATTTATGAACCTCTCTCTATGGTCTTTAATTTCTGAAAACAAATGTTTTGATTTGTGGACTATGGAGAAGAAAGGACTCCTTTGTAACTCTCAAAACACAATTTCTTTGGAGATTTTTAATAATCAGGCAGCCTAGCTCAGAGCTAACTTACATGTTGTCTTAGGATTTGAGCAAATCTTTAGAGAAACCAGTTTAAAGAACCAACAAAGATGGTATCAAGATTAACAAGAATATTTCTGGGGATCATCTGGTGATTTCCTAATAAAGGTATTCTACTGTGCAACTTGAAGACTGAACAATACACAATGTGCTGCCCATCAGCCAACCTAGTCCACCAGAAGCCCTAATGCAGACTTGGATAAAGATCACATCATGGCAGATGCACATGTGTGTGACCTTTTATGTACAGCAGCAATATGCTGCATAGTAACTGATTAGATTGGCGTTTGTTTCCCATTTTTCCACTTAGCTCACTGTGACACAAAAATGAAAGCAGGGAACTGCAAGAACACATAAGAGGGTTTTAATCTCAAATGAGATGTTCTGGTAGAAGGTACAGTACAGAGAGCAAAGGAGTGCCCTGACAGCATGATATCCGACGGGAATAAGTAGCCATAGCAGAGCTATACATTGATGATTTAGGCTAAGTATTGGACAGCTACGGTCCAGAAACAGTTGGTCACAAAATGTCCTCAAATATAATTCAGTTATATTTTAAAGTAGAAAATACAGTAAAAAAGTTCACCTAACAAATATTTAAATGTTTAAGTGCAGATAATAGAGGTAACCATTAGCCTTTAAAGGGATACAGTACATTACAGCTGTGCAAATGAATTGAATTAAAGTTGTAAATAAGCTATGTTTAACATTTACCTGTGCTTTTATGATGTACATAAATCTGGACATCAGTTCAGGGCACTCAAGAAGAAAATGGAAGTGGTCAAAAATTATTTTGGGATTTCTGAAAGAAAAATATTTTAGATTGGATGTTTAGTAGTTATAGGTGCACATATCTAAGCAAAAAATCATGATAGAACTGAACATACTTAAGAAGAAGCATTTTTAAAAGTCTAACAAATCAAAAATATTACAGGATATTTTCAACAAACACTGCCATTGCATTGAGTGGGTTTTCCAGACTCACTTTTGGGGGATGCTTGTCATTACTCAACCCTTATCTATTCTAAGTGGCTCTCTAGAAAGGAAGCAAGGTCCTAGACTGACCACTCCTGAAAGAAACCTTAGCTGCAGCCAAGTATAAGGAGAAGACAAACTGCATTGTATGTTTTATTCCTTGTTACTTTTTTAAGTAAACCAAACCCTTGGCTGGGGTAGGGAGAGTTAAGTTTTGACCTGTCATACATGGACTATATTTGAAGAATATGGTACCTGCTTGCAGAACAATAAATCTAGTTCTTTCTTGACAAGTTGTGGAATATAAAATACAAATGAAGGTAAACAACTATTCTGTAAGGTTCACTCCTGAAAATGTTTGTGTACATGTATCACTTATGCCTGGGAGTACTTCCACGGAGTTTGGAGTGGGTCTACTAATGTTCTAAGTTAAATATATATGACTACGTGATGGATCAGGACTGTACTCAGCAACATACATCTCTGAACCACAATCAAATATGAATTTTTAGTTAACTTTTTAGTTAAATAAAAACATTAAACATCTGAAGGCCTACCGGTTAACAAAGCACTTAAGAACATTGTCATGTTTGCAGACAAATTCTATAAAACGAGGCGAAGTCATCCTGTAATAGAAGTAAAATGTAGTCTGTTGTAAAGCGTTTTTGTTGAATGAAAACAAAAGGAATGCAGAATCTAAGACCATACAAATTTTAAATATTCTATATAATCCCTATATCATGTCACAGTAAAGGACTTCTATACTACAATATTAATTAGATCTAGTGTAAGACTAAAACCACTACTAAGGACACATGGTAAAGCAATCAAAAAGGTAGTAAGTGTCAAAGCCTGGCTATGCAGCCTGATTGGTAACTATGCTTTCCTGGTCATATGGTTTGTGTTAAAATCTAATTGCATGATTATATGCTTTTTTCCTGCAGGACTTTTGACTCATTCACTATGCAGGTGAGAACATAGGCACTGGATAACATAATTTAGCATACATCCTTTCTAAACTACTCTAATGTTAAAAGCATCTAAAATCTCAAGCTTATATTTAATTATACAGAGGTTGTTAAAAGCTCCCTGCACAAACATAGTAATGCCAATTGTTTAACTTAGATCTTAAAAGATTAAGAAAAGCAGAAGATGAACTAAAACATTTAGTATAAAAACAGATACTGAGGGCTTGTCTATACATACAGTGCTTCAGCAGCACAGCTGTAGTGCTTAGTGAAAGTAGGTAGGTGCTCCACCTCCCCAAGAGATAGTAGCTATGTCAAAGAGAGAAGCCCTCCTGTCGAAATACCACTACTTATCTACAGTGGGAATTAGATCAGTATAACTGCCTTGCTCAGTGTGCATTTTCTACATCCAGTTGACACCACTATATTAATGCAAGTCTATACTTTAGACCAATGTAATATAGTTACCTTTTATCCACCCACATGTGAACTCAAAATCTTGCATGTCTCCAGCAAACACCTCAAATGTTTTAGGGAAATATATCTTTTACACTGCTTTAGGTTTCTAATTTCAGTGTTTCCAAAAGAAACATCTGGAACTTCAGGTACTGACAAAGAAATGTTCTAAAAATATTTTTAAGAAGTTATGTTTTTAGCCTACCCTGCATATACTCAGTATTGTGCTAAGCAGTGTGAATGGTTAAGGGTTTGTACAATTATAATCTCCACTGAAAGGTGGAAAGCTATTTTTAACCTATTTGCTTATTCTTGTTTAATCTCATTTCCAAAATATACTAAATATTTAGAGAGTGGAAGATTGTAAAAGCTTGACTCCCTTCCCAACTTAAAAAGAAGACATTTTGCTCATCATATCAGAAAACCTACATCTACTACTGACCAGCTTTTAATTCATTCTGCTCCATTGCGAATAACATCTGGAATCTAAAAGTTTCGAAACTAGATAAAATGATTGTTATTACACTTTCTTCTGAGTATATCTGTGAAAGTAGAAGCATTTTCTCTGAGATTTGAGCTGGGGGGTGAAGGGGTTGAGAGTACTGCATAATGAAATACTGTAGCCTTAGAAAAACTGAGGGAACAGCAGTATGAGCCTTTCCTACACTACCCCACTAAAACCAACAGTTTGGTTTCTAAGGCAAGCAGCATATCAAGCCAAGTTCAATCCTTTATGTCCAACATATTAACAAAAATTCAGGTACAATGAAGATACTTCTCTACTAACTTTTGTATTAGACTGAGACCGAGACCACCAATGTACTTCACATGGGTCACTGGAAAAAATGTCCTATGGTAACAACTTTTTAAGTGTCTGCTAGCCTAGTTGTGGTGACATAAAAAGGAAAGGTTCTGTATCCCATTACAATCCTCTGTTAGATGAGTTTTGCCTCTACTTTTTTTTTTTTTTTTTCCCCCCTCCAGGAAATGAGAGTTCTGGCTTTTCTGACAGCACAACTGTAGTTATGAAGAGAATTATGCGAACTAGGGGGACTTCTTATGTGAAGAATAAAGCAGCAGCTTAACAGCATGTTTTCTCACAAACACAGCATACAATAAGACAAACAGCAAAACTACAAGATACTCAATGTGAGCAAAGTTGCACCAAAACTTTTTGTGAGATAACAGCACTAAGAAGAGAAATGGGTGCTGCATTGTTTAAAAATGTCAGAGCAGGAAAAAAAAAAATACCTGAAAAAAATGTAAGCATTACAAGAGCCATCCTCTGATTGTTATTAATTTAATATATCACAGTCCATATTTTCACAAACACTGAATTTGGAAAACAAAATTTAGGTAACAAGCACAATTTTCCTTACCCCTGAGGCATCTGACAGGAGCAGCACATATAAAAAGCTTGAATGACAGCACTTAGCCTGTTTGCTGTCACTGAGATAACATCCTGGCAATCCACACAAGCTTCCTGCTTCCTGGCAGCATCATATGCTTCTTTAGAATCCCCTGTAGATAGCTCTTCTCTGCTCTCAGTTCCTGTAGCATCAAAGGGAGGCTTAAGAGTAGCATCCTGCTGATTTGGCCCTTTTTGTTTTAGTAAAATGGAAGTAATGTCGGCAGAGTCCCTTTTGTTTTTCATCAATTCTGTAGCTATCAGAACTAGCCACTCATCTAATGAGTGCCAGAGTAATTCCAGTGGCTGCAACACACAAGGAAATGACAAAAAGGTAATTGGACATATTTGTGAATATTAAAAGTAAGATCATGCCATAAATACTAAAAACAATTGCAGCAGGAGTTCCATGCAAGTAGTGAACTGCTACATTACAGTCTAATAAAGCTAATCTCAGATAGAATGGAGTCATGTAAATCCTTTCACGTACTCATACAGTAACTGGGACTGCGGGGGAGGGGAATCAAGAACTGAACAGAAGGGGGAATAAAGCAGTAGATAAACAGAGATATACAACAGCCTTGTATTTTACACCAACTTTAATTTTTAACTCTCACTCACATACATGTTGACCCAGCAGCTGATCTGTACATGCAAATAACCAAAAGCGATGCTACCCTGACAGCTATGGTCGAACAGTGAGAAAGAGATGAAATTCAAGTCTTAATAACCCTCAGTATGCTATCTGAAGTGTTGAAAGTCTAAAACGTCTGTTCAAGCTGCCCTTTCATGTGGACCCCTGCACTTCTACGGAGCCCCACTTAAGTCAACAGGGCTCCATGCAAGTAAACTCCATCCAAAGAAAGTTTCCCAGAGCAGTGGCAAAATTAATACTTTTAAAGAGTAATTCTGCTAGTATCAGAATTCATATTGCTAACAGGATTACTATTACTGTCTAAAAACAAAACATTTCTAATTACATAAGCTTCCCCAGTGTTCTTTAAAAAAAAAAAAAAAAAAAAAAAAAAAAAAACTTATTTACTATTTTGCAAGAAGATATTCAAAGAGCAATTTATTTTTTATAGGATGAAACACTCAGTACCTATTCTGCTCAAGACCACAGCTGTGAGATAACTGAAGAGCACGGATTAAGTAAAGTGGCTTTTGCACACACACTATCATCAGCACCTCCCCCATCTTTAAAGCTTTATTTGCAGAGGTACAGTAGAACCCCATTTATCCCACCTACTTGGGACTGGTGCCAGATCAGATAATCAACAATCTCTGGGGGGAAAAAAGCTGGAAAATGCTATGCTGCAGCACCATCTAGTGGCCACAGAAAAAAATTACCCTCTTCTTGCCCTGGATTCCTGGTTGTATCAAACTCAGAGCCTGTTAAGGAAGGGTCAGACAAAAAGACCATACGGAAGCCAAAGCAGAATCTTTTCTTCTGATTTTAAGGTTTCTAAGTACACAACCTTCACTTAAAAACCAAACAGTGATCTGTCATGCAATTCTTAATTTTGCTAATTAAGTTAAGGTTTAAAGCCATGTGAGTACAGTATACACCTAATTCATTTATTTGGAAAATATAAAAAAGTTTGCTTTACAGTGTAACAAAGGCTATTTGCAGTTTATTTTGAGAAAGCAACGTGATCTTCATAGTACAAACCTTCCCTGCAGCACTCCATAATTAAATTTTTGCTGGCATCAGGAGGTGCTGGTTAAGGAGAGTTTAGTGATGTTCAGTGCCATATCAAGTTTTCAAATACAGTATTACAGCTTTAGAAAATTAGAATTATAGCAACAATATTTCTTCAATAGATTTCATATTTCCCAACAGGGCCCACTGAGAGAAAGAATTAAGACTATTTTATCAATAATTGGACAGTATCAGTACCTGAAACAGAGGTTTTTTAATATGAATGTTTTCTCCCCTCCTTCCAGCAGGTGATGCAAACAAACGGAATTACTACAAGGTCTGAGTTTTGAGTATTCTCCTTTAGGGCTGCTCTCCTTCTACCAGCGTGTTTATTACTCAACATACCTACCTACTTACCTCAATGCTAATGTGATTTTCACATTTTAAAGAAAATGTAACAACACTAGTGCCTGAATGAAAAGGCATTTAGTGGATCAGAAAAATTGAATGCTTTTCAAAAATAGCAATCTCTGCAATTTCCTACAGAAGTACCATATACATGAACTACATACCTTCAGATATGAGAATTTTTAACAATCTGAGCTTTGTGCAGATGTTTCAAAGAAATACTGAACCAATAAGCTTTAAAAAGTATTCAACAACAAAGTTATTAGCTGAAAGTTCTTAAGCAAGGTTACCACAGAAAAAGACTTGGTGATGAAAGTGAAAACAAAGATCACGAACTAAATGACCATATATTTCATCAAGACCATAAATGACCGCATATAAGCTGAGATTTTTGTGCCTGAAAACTGGCTTCAAAACAGGTACTTGGCTTATACACGGGTGAATACGATAGACAGCCCCAGTCCAGGAGTTTCACTGAAGATGCTCTAGGCTGGAGCCCCAGTGTGGCTGGGGCAGCCATGTTGGGCAGTCAGCCTGGGCTGGGGTTAGAGTAAGGAGGGGACCCCAGAGTCTGGAGTGGCCAGGTAAGGGGGCCAAGGCAGGGGGCATTCAGGGAGGACAGGAAAAGTGACAGCAGGGCCCGGGGACTTGGGAAGCAAGTATAGGGGTGACTGGGAAGCCGGGAAAAGTGGCAGCAGGGTTTGGGGGTGACAGGGAAAGGGTGTTGGGGAAACAGAGGAACAGCAACAGGGAATAGAGAATGCAGCAGCGAGCAGGAGGGCAGCAGCAGCAGCAAGGAGCAGAGAGAGCAAGGAGGACAGCAGAAGTGAGGAATGGACAGACCAAGGGGGCAGCAGGAGGAGCAGAGAGAACAGGGGGAGAGGGGAAAAGCAGCTACAGGGGTTTGGGAGTTAGGGATGGTGTTAGGAACTCCAGGGGAAGCCAGCAGCACTGGAGGAGGGGTTAGGGACCAAAGCTGAAAGGGGACCTCAGCTTGTACACGGATCACCCATTTTTGCCTCTCTTTGGGCTCAGAACTGGAGGGGTGGGTCAGCTTATGCATGGATCAGCTTATTCCCCGAGTATATACAATAATCTATTTTGAAAGTCAGATAAAGAGTGATAAAAACTGATAAAACTTCTAATTAACCTATTTTGGACATACATTAATACAATCTACTGCACGTCTTAATGTTACAATGTCTATGTCACCAGGTGTACAACTAAGCCTAAAAAGAGAAATAAAAAACTAAGGTCCACCAAAACCAATGCAGATTGATAATTAAAACACTTAAGTGTTTTACAAACAATATGAGAATATCAGTGGAGAGAAATTAAGAAAAGGTAAGATGTAGGTCAGTAAAAATCTAATAAAAAAAGATAAGAGGAAAAGTAAAGGAGGTGGACCTAACTTAAAAACTGAGATGGGTATCAACCAAACTTACTTCCTGTTCATGAGATGTCTGATTAATGAATGCATGCTTTGTGAAATTCATCTCTTTAACGTCTATCTTCCTAACAACGTCTCATACTTTTCTGACCTTGAACACCTGACTTCTTGGAGTTTTATTTCCATTGTAGCCCATGTCGTTTCCATTATTGGGAGAGGATGGGCCAATGCGAAAGACATGACAAAATATCCTCACGATCCTTAAGAGACTCTTCATCTGAGCTTCATAATTACTTGACAAGCTGGGGGGAAAAAATTGAAAATTTAAGTATTTTTTTCTAAATTAAATGATTCAGTATATAAAGGAGTAAATACAGTCCGAGTCAAAGGATTTAAGGGTTCTCCAACACACATGGATAACAAGAAGTGCACCTATTCCTCAATCCAAGAGCTCAATGCAAACCTGACGTAATTTTTACCAATTTCTAGCCATACTCCCATTGTACATTTAGTTAGTTTTTGTATACTTCCAAAGCATGGGTAAGAGATGCCATCTTCAATCGTAAGATCTTGGCACACAACTAATCATAAACTAGGCTGACTCAGAAGAAAATGTTTTCTCTTGAAGTGAAATTATATTTCAGTCTACTGCAGGAACATGCTAGGAGAAAGAGATTGTGCAAAAGTCCAGTATTATCTTGGTGCTGTGCTAAGCACATTAAATTATACCCATTTCCCTTGATCAGCTAATGCACCAGAAAGTCAGAACTTTTTTTTTTTTTTTAGTGGAAGCAGGGCCACAACATACTAGCTTATATCTATACCTATGTAATATTGGACCATATTAATATTCAAAAAAAGTCATACAAAATAAATAAAACTGTTTCATACCTGAGACAATTGTACTGAACTTCAATTATTGACCAGTATCCCTGCTCCATTAGTATATTAATATACCATCTAAATAGCGATGAATTTATTTAGACTCCATAGACTCAACCATGTTCAGCTTGCTTCCTGTTAAACTATGTAACCAAGGTTTGAGAATTTTTCAAGCCTGGAAATAAGGACACTTGCCCTCTATGACAAAAACTAGTACCTTAACACTGTTTTAAACAACTTCACTAAGTTAATATTAAAAATGTGTGCGCTACAGTTGGAACTCTGATTACAAATACAAGATACCTTCTGGTTTTGGAGATGTGTGTGTTTATACAGCTATATACCTGCCCACCTACTATCTTGAAGCATATTGTTAAAGTGCCCTAAGTCACTGAACCAGTGAAAATTACTGCTGTTACAGTGTAGGTTGTTACCATCTATGCAGCTTACTAAACAATGCTATACCACAATAATGCTCCACTGACGTATTCCTTAAAGCAGATTCATCAGTGAAGAAGCAGCCTAGATCTGTTACAATAGCCTATACAGAATATATAAACACTGAGTTTTAAATCATCATACAAATCAGCTTAGAAAAACATAAATTTGCCTATCTACCATGAAAGAAGGCATAGCCATTATTAAATAGGGATGACTGAAACCAGATTAAGTCATGCATACAACTGGTTCAACCAAAGTGAAGAGAGCCAATAGTCTGTGCAGCACTGGACTAGACAAATGAAGGCAGAACGTGTTCTGGATTTGATGGGGTATGAAACTTTGTCTAGGACAAGAAACAAAAAACTTAAACCTTACAAATTAAATAAGAAGTTACTACTAAAATATTTAAGATTTGAACTAACACCATTTTAGGAAAAATATAGGTAGAGTTCATATCTTTCCTACTGTTATTTGAGCTTTGACAAGAAATAGCATCACACTGTGTGACAGAAAAAGCATTTTCTCCAGCTAAATTTTTAAAAAGAAAAAGAAAAAAAGCTGACAGGTTCAAACTCGTTGTCAAATAAGACCCTGGTCACAGCCATACATTTGTCATTTTTGAGATTCTTATCTAGACACTATCAAGTTTCTGAACACACAAAAAATTTAAGTCCCAGAAGGGTAGCCAAGTTAATCTGTGTACAGCAAAAACGAGTCCTGTACCACCTTAAAGACCAACACATTTCTTTGAGCACAAGCTTTCATGGGCTGCAACCTACTTCATCAGATGCATGAAGTAGAAATTAGTTAGGAGGTATTTATACATATGGAAGGATAGGTAAGAAACATTACAGTAAAGAAGGCAAATGCTAAGGAAGTCAATTAAAATAGGGTAGAAGAGGCCCATTCACAAAATAAACAAACAAACAAACGAAACAAACAATGCATCCATGTGGTTCAGCTTCATGGCCTAGTGGCAATGCTTTCTGCATTAGACTTTGGTCCCAAACTTGTTCCTCAGGCTGAGAATGCTTAATAAGTATACGACTTAGAAGAAAAGAAGAAATAAAGTAATTTTCCCTAATTAACAAATGAATCTTGTATTGTATTCCATACAGCCCTCCTCTACAAAAAGCATACCACCACCACATCTGCTACATATGTTGGGGAGGAGGGAAGCTATTTTAGACATGCTGAGGTTTGGAGTGTTTTTTTGTTTAGTTTTTAAACTTGCTTTGTTCCACCTTCAAGAATAACCTCCCTTAGTTCCAAAAACATTAACCATCCAAGTACCAGCACTCCCTATCTAGGTACACAATTTGTTTGCAACACTTCTGAGGTGAAGTAGTATCATCACCATTTTACTTATGGGGAACTGAGGCACAGATTCAGTGTGTGACTTTGGGCAAATAACTTAAAGCCTGTATCAGAGAATTGAACCCAGGACCTCCCAGGTTTCGTTTCTTCACCTGCACAATGCAAGTAATAAAATAATCAGTACAAATCTTTGCTGAAGCATTGAGATGGCCTGTAATATAGGAAGGGGAAACGAGCAGTAAAGTGGAAGTTTTTCTAATTACATCATTTGAGATATAAAGTATTAAGATTGATTCTGTGATGTTTGTGAAGTCACCATATTACACAGTGGTACATTGGTTGGCCTACCATGAATTTAGAGACTTAAAATGCATTGCAAAACACATATACATTTAATCTGGCATTCAACTTGAAAGTCCACAAGTCGTTTTTTAAATATATAAAGGACCTAAAAATCCTTGAGTTCATCTTTGTTTGCAGGGCACAATTAAAATGGGATTAAAGCAATACACTTTAATTTAGTTAACTCTGAGATGTACAAAGATTTTTTTTTTAAATATACTTCTCATGTTTTTCTACTGAAGTAGATCCACATCAAAAGAAGGTAACAAATGAGTCTCTGGAGGAATTTAAGGTTCTGGACGTACTGAGCTCTGACCTGCTATCAACATTGGATCCATACTCAATATTCCTGGGCAAAACAATTTTAGCTGGCAGTGGAAAGGGACCTATGTGATCCCATGTCAACTGAAAAGGCCATCTTCCTTCAAACAGTTTTGAAGAACTGCACTAACAAGTCATTTTCTCCTCTTGATGGGAACAATCTCTAAATAACCCCCTTTCCAGAAAGCTAACAAGAAGGTTTTAGTCTGTCAATTTCACTCTGGAGTTATCTTATTTCAGTTAGCCCTTTAAAGAACGGGCTCATTCCTCTGGCAGGGGCAGAGTCAGTGCCAATCCATTAATACTGAAAGCAATGAAGTCCAGTAAACTACCCTGTAGACACAAAAAGGTTTCATGCTGTAATGGCCCCGGCTCAGCCCCTGTTCTCTGCAGGCCTTTTGCTGCAGAAACCACATCCAAAATCACTCTTATGCAGAACCCATGTGCTTTATTCCAAGTGAGTTGCCCACCACCATCTAGTTACAGAAGTCCACTCTGACCTCAGGGTCTTACACTCTTGTCCAGAAACAGCAGAGTGCTTCACTTAGTGACAGAGTGGTCCCTCCTCAGGCTACCGGCCCCAGATCCTTCTCTCCTTTGCTTCCTCCTTGTGCGAGGTTTTATTCACCTCCCAGCCCCCATAGCTGCTCCTCACTCCAGCTCATTAGCCAGCCTGCCCAACTGGCTCCACTTTTCCCCTAATTCAGTCTCAACAGCTGGACCTAGCCCAGCATGGCTGCTGCATCCTCCTACACATGCCAACAATAAAACTGTGTGAAGTGGGGGGGGGGAGGTCAGTGCTATACATAGTTACCCATACATAAGCATGCAAGTTCTAAGGTAAAAACTATAGCCCAAAACACACTATATATTGCATACAGAAAGGAACAACAGAGAAAGCATGGACTGAGGTGAAGAAAGAGGCAGAAAAAAGATATTGGCCATGGCAGGAGCTGCTTAAGTGCTTCTTACAGCAAATTAAAAGAATAAACTACCTTCTTCTGAGTACAGACACATCCGGAACAAGAGCCTACCAGGACATTTTAGTAGGCTTACAAAGACATCCTTTTCTTTGAATGGAGTTCCTTGACATCCAGGGAGCCAGCATAATAATCTGATGCCAGCAAAGTGAGTACACTTGTATATAAGAAGGCTGACATCCACTTCTTACACATTAGTCTGAAGAGCAGGGACATAAAATGCTTATAGGGGTGTTATTGAAGTGAAAGGACATGAGGGAATAGATTAGGATTGCAACAGATAAAGTTGGGGCAGTGGAATATACAGGCACAGCCATGTAGTCCAGGATCCTTCATACAACAGCAACATTATTCAGCTGTTTTAAAGGAAATCTTAAGGCTGGAGTGAGCAATAATATTAACAGGTGGGCTGGTGGGGGTAGGTAGAGAGCGCGGGAGGGCTGGCCCTGGGGCAGTGCAGAACCAGTCCTAGGGGAGAGCTGGAGAGCAGTGGCGTAGCGACAGTTTCCTGTGCCTGGGGGCCAAACCCACATTTGTGGCCCTCCCATAGTGCTCCATGCTCCTCCACACTTTGCAGGCCTCCCCCAGGCAGGACAGGAGGGGGCAGGGAGGGGATTGGAGACAAAGGTGCTGCTCTGATCTCTCTCCACTGCAGAGCAGCAATGGCCATTCCCACCGCATGCCAGGCCACAAGCAATAACACAACAGCTGAGCTAGAGATTGGGGGGTAGGGAGCACTGTAGCCCCCAGCCCTGTACTTCCACCCTGACTTCTTCGGGGCTGGAGATTTTTCAGCCTCACTGACAGCTTCTGCAGCCACTGGAGTAGACTTGGAGGCAGCAGCCTCCACCCTAGCAAGTTCCATTCAGCCCACAGCCTGTCCCCCCAAGCCCCAGGTATTCCCCTGGCTCTGTACACACTTCCCCTCCCTCACTTACAGTACAATGCTGAGGGAATTGGAATGCCCCTCTGCAGTTGTGTTGCGAGTTGTCCAGCCACGTGAGTCCGGGAACATGGAAGCCCTGGCTGAGGTCCCTTATGTTCAACTCTCTTAAGGGGCTGCAGAAAGGGATCACACACCCTCCCCTTTTAGGGCTAGAGGCAGCTTTCAGTGTCAGTGCAGCTGCAACGGGAGAACTGAGGGAAAGACACCCACACACACTTCTAGGCACCCCATTCCAGGGAATCCAGGCTAGCCATTAGCCCACACCTTTGCCTTTCCCCTGGAGCGCCTCCTTCCCTAATTTACCATATTACTGCTGAGGGAATCCCTCACATCCCACTTCCCTCCCCTGACCCTTGCTTCACATTGCATTTTAACTGTCCTACACCAGGCAGCACAGAGCCCTCTCCCAAGAAGAAGGAGCAAGGCACTCAGAGGGGAAGAGCTCTTGCTCCAGCAGCCAGCTACTAGCCCAGCTGCCCAGGAGGATATCATCATCAGACCCACGTTAGCTTCCTTTCCTGTAAGTGGCTTGAGTACTGTACTGCGGCTGGGTTGGGCTTCATTTCTATGTATGCCAGGCAGCCAAGAATACACGGAAGTGAAAGCCTTCCAGTACTAGGCCCCAGAAGGCTGCATGCAAATGGGTCTAGTTCTCTGTGAAGGACACGTCCAGCCTGGCTACCACCCTGCCCCGCCTCCAGCACTTATCCACCCCTCAGTTCTGACAGGGGGAAGCCTCCCCCTGCCCTTGAAGGGCCTTGTGAAGAGCCAACCCAGTGGGGTTGGGAGGGGGGCAGCAGCAGCACCACTCTGGCCACAGCAAGCCAGTGTGGAAGTTGGGAGGAGGGAGAGGGAGTATGGACCAGACCACAGGTGCTTGCAAGCCAGATCCAGCCTATCGCTCATGGTTTACCCAACCCTGACTCAAGGCAAAACTATGAAACAGCAGAAGTTTGATTTACAGAGATGCAAGATGTGAGAAGAGAGTACAGCTTAAATATAATGCTTGTATTAATCAGCAGATCCAAACTGAGGCATGTAGGTTGAAGAGGGAAATAGAGCATGTTGTATGTGAGGATACACTTGCCTTCCAGAAGCACTTATGTTACAGTAACATTTGACTGAAGGGATATGAAGCAACATATTTAGCTCAATTATGTAAAAATGTAAAGATTCTGAAGATACTATTGAGCATTATCAACATACAAGCTAAGATTAAAAAAGGTAAAAATGAAAAGACTAAGGCATAGGCAGCAGGAAAATGTCCAAGAAATGGTGTATGTCTTTCACAGCTGCGCTGAGAACTTAATAGTTTATAAAGTCTGCCCTATGGTTAAATTGGTGAAATCTTGATATGCCAAACCACATACATTAGCCCACAATGAACCCATCCTATAGACATGCTTAACTAAAACTAAAATAATAAAAAGATTCTGGGCCCCCTGTGCTTTGCAGCTACTTTAACATTTTAAGTGGAAGAAGGTGGCAGGAAACTGCACTAGACCCTTGATTCAGCACCAGAGATCCACAAATCATAAAGGCTATTTGAGCACTACTGGGGAAAAAAACTGCAATTTCTTTTAAAGAGATTCTTTTAAAACATAAAATGGAAGTCCCACTGGCTTAGCCTTTCTTTGAATGTTTCTACAAAAAAAGTGATTAATATTTATGTCTTCCTGCCAGTGAGGCTAGAAATGACTTGAAAATAAATATTTGGTTCTCAATAAAAATGGCATTCAGTATCTTTAAACATTTTTCAATTAGTAACCCACTTGCATATTTTGACACCTCACCTGAGCAGTTTGTGACCATTTGTTGTAGCAACTTCAGCAAGGCTTGTTAGGATCTTAAGATACTGGCTTTCACTCTGCTGGGACAAGTGCTCTAGAACTTGCCGCAACTGGACATGAGAAAGCAGACAACATGCAATATTATTAAGCGTTCTATTACGGATCACTCTAAAAACACAACATATAGCTAGGTGAAGCAGGAATCCGACAGAAACAGTCATAAGGATGTCTCTAGCTATATTCAGTAAGAGATCTTTTAAACTGAAAAGTATTTAAAATGTATTTTAGAAGTCAGCTTTTGCCTTGTCGGGCATGAGAATACAACATGAAGTCCTATGAATAAACACCCTTTAAAAACTAAAAATGTAATCATTAAAGTGTCTTTTTGGTATGAAAAACAAGTAAATTTTAGAATCTATGAAAACATAAGAGGACAACTTCAAGTCTAGCATAAGCTTTACCACCCTGCTACCATAACTCAGTCTTCTTTTGTTACCGTAGAATGTTATACAGATAGGCCAGATTATCCCAAATCTTTAATCTCAATGGCTACGTTCACACACAGGGGGTTATTTCAATACAAGTTGTTTTGAAACAACTTGTATCAAAATAAGGCGTTATTTCAAAATAAGTTAATTCGAATTAAGAAAATGTTAATTCCAATTAAGGAAAAAAGCTCAAAACAAAATAGCATGTTCCGACAACAGTTATTTCGAAACGAGTCACCGTTGTTTCAAAGTAATATGTTCTGACGGGATTTGAAACAACGTTGTTTCGTCACCCAATGGGGTTTAAGTTGTTTTGAAACAACGCCGTTGTTTCAAAACAACGGAACCCATTGTTTCAAAACAATACGTCGTGTGAACATGACATTATTTTGAAAACAACCTCTGTTGTTTCAAAATAAGACTGCTGTGTGAACACACCCAATTTATTTTACACTACCTCCATTCTTATTCACAGTCATGAGCTTCACTGGATAAGATCCAAATTGTACTAATCATTAGTACTTAAAATTTTCTTTTTTCTCAAATTTTACCCTCTTCCTTGATAAAGAGCTTTACTTCTCCCAACCAGACTCGGCTTGCTGACATCCAGACTTCTCTCTACCTGTTTCCTTCCTTGAACTTCATCAGCATCCTTCTCTGTCCAGGACTTCAAAGTTTTTCCAAGCATAAAAATTCTCTAACTCCCCTATCCGGCCTCTTCACCTTATCGTTTAATGTCTCCTGACATCCTTTGTTACTTCTCTTATTCCTTTCCCTTCAAACATACTCTTGCATCCTCCTAGCAGGAATTATGGGGGGGAAAAAATGCAGTTTTCCCTCAAGCCAAACTCTAGACAGTATTTCAGAAATGGTAACTAATCACATTGTCTTAACTTCCTTTCCAATTAATTCCTTGGGTTTTTTCAATCAAACCCAGCTTCTCTAATCAACATTCATTTAGCACTGATAAGGCATTCTGCTTTCATTCTTCCTGACCAGCCCATTTACTTCTAGCACCTGATCACATTGCACCTAAGCATTGTTTTCATGTCTTCCAAAATACTATTCTTTTCGGTCACCCATCTCTATGCTGAAATCTCTTCTAGCATCTCTCTTCTCTACCACCTTTCTTTCAGAAACCTCACCTACTCCCGTTATTTTCCTACTACTTCTATGCAGACCTACAACACACCTAAAGCCTTGCTTCCTCTGTATTTCTATACCTTCCTCCCACAAGTTAAGGCATTTCAAACTGGATAACCCAAATTGAGTCAAATTGCACTCACATCTCAAATTACATTGTGTGCTTAAACCTGAAAAAGTATGTTTGTTTACATTTAGCACCTCAATACCTGGAGACTTCCACCAGTTCAGGTGCAGACCCTATTAAACATGAAGAATTAAGTGGGGATAAATGCAGGTAGGCATCCTTTCTTCAACTTCATAGTGAGATAGCAAGAACTCTTTTTCCTTCTTCTTCTTCTAACTTAAAAAGAGCAAGCTACCCTAGACTACCATGGCAGAGGTGCTGCCCCAGACCTCCAGCTCCTAGTGTGGCACTGCAGCAGCTCTGCCTCAAATTTCTCCAATAATCTTCAGTCCAGCCACTGGCAGTTCAATTTCCAGGCTAGCCAAGTCCCCAAATCAAAGGCCAACATAAACCAGAAAGTTTTTCTGTCCTACTGAGCTCAGCTTCCAGCCCCTTTCCCCCCTCCCTCCAGGCAGGATGCAGCTTCCTGCCTTTCCACAAACCAAGGGACTTCTGATAACCATTCAAATTAAACAGTGTGTCAGTCCTAGTCCCCCACAGGGAGTCTCTGGAACACCACAGTCTCCAGACAGTTTCCAGCCCTAGCCAGGTTTCTTGCACCACGTGGGAACTCCCGGTCTATTCTCACTGCTGGCCAGCATCCAGCTGACCAGTGCTTCCTCTTTCCAGGCCTGACATCCAAACTGACAGGGGTCACTCCAGCTCAAAAACCCCTTCCTGGCTAAAGTGGAGAGGTGAGACAAACAAAAATTCATACCCTAAAGGGAATAATGTGGTAGAGGATCAGTGAGAAAGAAATAGGCTGGATATTATTTTAAGACTCATCATCTGCAGGTATAGGAAATGACTCGGGTGTGGGCCATTACACTTATATTAGATCTCATGCTGAGATGGAAAAAACACGAATAATCCTGATGGTCACTGCCTACCAGATGATTAAGGGCTTATTGCACATATAACCTAAAATGTTTATCTGAAGAAGCTATTACTTAAGAACACGCCTCACTCTGAAACACAATGTATGGTTTTTTTACATTTACAGTGCTGTATCAATTTCTTTTTTCTTTTTGCAAGTTTTTGGCTCCCTCTAGTCCCCAAAGCAAAGACACTTACTCTTCCAGACCAGTACGGCAAAAATAGCACATTAAACAGGGTTCTAGACAATTCAAACACATTTACCTGCAGCCTAAGTAGAACTGCAAACCAGTACTCCATGGAAGAAATCTGTACCTAGCAATAGTTGATGTCCTACCTCACTGCAATTTTTTTTTTATGTCCAATTGGAATATCTTTATCATGACATGAAGATATGTACAGTACCTACTCATTCAAACACATTCCCCATGCACACAGCAAGAGATGTATTACCATATTTTCCCGTAGATCTTCGTTCTGTGTCATCTGAATAATAGTCTGGAAAAGCCTAGGATGATGCTGTATTAAGACTTCACAAGTCTCACCATACCCACCCTGTAAGACAGCATTTTTAAAGCAAATTAACTATTATAAAATAATTCTAAAAACAAATACTATATGCATACTTACAGCTAGGCAATTCATCCTTAGGGACCAACACTAATGAGTGAACGTTTTACTCAAAGCCCTAATCTCAAAGTAAAAACTTGAAAGATAAATGAAGTCAGATTTAGATGTTGAACGAATTTTTTTAATACTAATAAATGAATAATCATGTGTTAAGTCTCAGTTTCACACCTTCTCTTCACCAAGTAATCAATTTCATCCTTCAACTACAGTAATTTTACATTGCAGCAGACATTCTAATTGGTAAGTCATAAAAACAAATCATGGTGGAATTTGCTCCTCCTTTCACATTTGTTAGGAGATACTATTCTAGTTTATTGGACCTAGAAAACTAATCCCCCAACAGGGTTTGATGAGGGAAAAACAAAATTAAAAGGTCAGACCCTAGGGTCAGAAGGAGTAAGAACAATAATCCAGCCTGACCTGCTACTTCAGGGGTCAGCAACATTTGCTGGCCCCCATGCCAGCCCCAGCCCCTGAAGCCTCAAGGAGGTACCAGGGGCAAGGTCAGAAAGATGCAGGGAGCCCATGCACTCCTTTATCATTCTGAACCTGCACCTCCCCCTCCCCGCAACTGGGGCACAGGACCAGCAGAGGACTAGAGTAACTTGGCAGGGCCACTGGGAGGAGCAGTTACAACATCGCAGGGCTGGGAGCCCAGTGAGCTGCTATGCACAGGCCCAAATGCCAGGGGTTGCTGACCAGTCCTACTCAGTGCAGGCCAGAGAGCCTCACCTACCTCCTCCTGCAATAAACCTCTAACCTATGACTAAATTATTAAGAGTCCTCAAATCACGATTTAAAGAGCTGAAGATACAGAGAACCCTCCAGCAACTGAGTTATATCAGAAGAATCTACAGCCTGTGTTCCTTTCATGGCTCTCTCAGCCAAGAGCATAGAATCACAGCAGAAGTTAACTGTTATAAAGAGTCTCAGTTCTGTGATCTAGTTTCCCAAATGTGGGAGCTGAAACGAGAACGTTATATTCAAAATGAAATGCACCAAACATGCAGTAACCACTCTTCTCATCCAAATGATTTGAGCTACCAAAGCAGAACTATTAGTAGCAAGCATTAGAAATCACTAATGGTTAAGAAATACAGTTTTGATAACTATGTAGGAAAAGAACATGCTAAGGATGGCTAAATGTGGTATTTAAAAGTATAAGTGAGTTCAAAAAAGAATTTGATAATCTTGTAGAGGACGGATCCAGCAATGGCTATTAGCCAAGACAGTCTGGGAATGCAATTCCATCCTCTGGGTGTGTCTAAGCCTCTGACAGCCAGATGCTGAAATGAACCAACAGGGAATGGATCAGTCAGTCGTTCCTCTGTTCCATTCATTCCTTGTGAAGTGTCTTGTATTTGCCATGTCAGAAGACAGAATACTGGGCTAGATGCATCACTGGTATGACTCAACACAGCTGTTCTTATAAAATATTTTAAAGCTCTAGATATTCTATTCAGTAGTGTCCCAGAGGTAGCAAAATCCTTAATACTCTTTCCTATCTCTAGGATACAAATGTATCATTTACTCACTTCTTAACTTAGTGTGTAGAGTACCTATCACTAGAAACTAAAAATATTAGCCAACTATTTGTTTAATTAATGTCAAAAGTTTTCCACTTACAGAGAATCTTTTGTATGTTAAATGACATCACATGAGTTCTTCCAATCTGATCTCATATTTAGTAAACTAAAAGGCACATTACAGACTAAACTTAATTTGGAATTATATTAAAAAGTGTTACTCCCCAGGGTTTTGGCAAAGGTCAAGGACTAGAAGAAAGGCTAGCAAATAAGTGGACCTTAGCAAGTCAGTGTACTAGAGTGGCAGGAACTGCCCCCAAAGTGATAGCAATTAAAACCCTTAGACTTCTTAAAGTCAAAAGTAATGCTAAAAGTGATCTCAATTAAATAAGACGTTCTATGGAGAAATATATGAAACTTATCTTTCAGAATCATTCTTTAAAAAGATTCCAGATGCTTGAAAAAGCACAATTGCAGATTTTTTTTTTTTTCCTTTTTTAAACTGTGGATGACCAGACATTCATCTACGGATGAATGTGGGCACTGTTTGGAAGTTAAGATGCAGCAAGAGACCTTCTCTAATTTTTAAATTTGGCATGGAAATAATATACCTAGTATCCTGAATCATGACCCCTTGTCTTGACAAACAAAAAATTACATCATTAGAGTCACCCAGATACCCATTTTTGGAGGGCCCCTACAAAATTTGAGTTCACTGACCATGGTTTTCCGGCCTAGTAGTCAGGCATCTGCAGGGTAGCAAAGACAAATTGGAATAGTGAGTAACCTTGCCAGTGTCTCAATTTTTGCGCATCATAGCACGGAAGACGAAATACTTAACATGTACGTTTGCATCTGCACACAGATAGTGGTGATGTGAATAACAAGTTATCTTTGAACGTCTCAGGATGCACCTTTTTCACTGGCAAGGTACATTTTTCTCCTCGTTCCTCCCATTGCCAGATACTGTTTTGACTACCCTAATTTTCATGGTGAGACTGAAACGTAGTCGAAAGTGAGAAACTGATGTAAGTAGTAGAATATGTTAGGGTCAGCAACCCCTAGCATGCATGCTGACAATAGCACATGAGCCCTTCTGGAGGGGCATGCAGTGCCTTCTGCAGTATTGCTGAAATTGCTGCTCCCCTGCCGAAAGCTACTCTGGGTGGCTATTCTCGGCAGCATGCTAGAGAAAGCAGCTCCATGGAGCAATTCCTCCCACCTGAAAGGAGCCACTTTGGGTGACTGCTTTCAATGGTGCACCTGGAGAACTATAACCCCTCACACACTCCAGCCATGGCCACAACTGGATTTTCTGGTGATGACTGCTTTTTCAGGTAGGGAGAGCTGCTGACACTGGCTGTGGGTTGGAGAGGAGAGCTTGGCATGGGGATTGGTAACCATAATTAATAAAGAGGTAATTAGGTGAAAGCTGTGTACTGAAAGGTATATACAGCCACCACTTAGCCAAAGACATGCACTCCATCGATGCCTGATTTCACGGAAGGTGTTGTCGGTCAGACCAGAAGATCCACTGACACTCTAGCAGAGCCCCTGAAGAAAGCAGTTCCTCTATACAGCCTTCTAAGTAACTACTAAGCTCTTTAGGTTTTATGAGGAGGATATATTGCAGTTAATTTTAGGCTTTGCGTTTTACCAGCATATTTATAGAAAACCTGGTATATTAAACCTTACTGATCTGCAAATCAGGTCTACTGGTATCCACACTACTCACTAAGCATGCAGTATCAACACTTGCTGTACTTACAGCTTATAACCCTTACAGACTTCTGACACATACAGATTTGCTTTGTGTGGCAGCTGACAATGTGTGAAAACGGGAAATCATAACATCCTCATCCTTTTTGAGATGATGTCCTGAATGTAGAGATTACAATTTGCAAAACTGAAGGCTTGGCAGCAAATTCTTCTTTATTTCCTTGAAAAAGTTACATGAAGTAATAAGTTACTCTTACACAGAGGCCTTCAGCTCTTAGTTGTTTTAGCAGCTTACACGTGAACACCTAAAAGAATATATTGTCACAAGATGATGTAATTCATGGTTTGAATAAATGGGGCCTTTGAGAAGAGTAACTAAATTATGTTTAAGACCCTAATCTTGTGAGCAGATATTTTGTGACAGAAGCATCAGTCTTCTACAGGCCTACTCTAATAAGGAGGCAATCACTGCTGATCAAGAATGTAGTAAGAATACTCATTCTTCAAAAAAAGAATTCCAAAAACAGACTTCAGAGGGAAAACTGCAGAGCTAGAACTTATTTACAAACTTGTCCCACCTGGGCCTGAACAGGGACTTGGAATGGTTATCTCATTACAAAAAGTAACTGTCCCTGTTCACACATTCTCACCTTCTAATCAATTATTGCGAATAGACCTCAGCTACCTGAACTGAATTAACTTCATTACCACTTGCCCTCCCCATTGTACTGTTTCTCCCCCTTGCAAGTGTATATATACACACCTCTTAACTGAAGTTTCCACTTAATGCATCTGACGAAGTGGGTTCCACTCCACGAAAATTTATGGCCAAAGAAGTCTTTAGTCTTTAAGATGCCACAGGACTTCCATTGTTTTTCATAAAAATATCAGAATCAGCAAAAGAACCATGAGAGGTCATTGAGTCCAGACCACTGTAATCATGGCAGGACCAAGTATCCTCTTAAACCATCCCTGACAGGCACCTGCCTAACCTGCTCTTAAAAGCTTTCAGTGATGCCTGCCTAGGCAGCTTATTCCAGTAGTTAATCACCCTGACAGTTAGAAATTTTCTGCTAGTGTCCAACCTAAACCTCCCTTGCCATAATTTAAGCCCACTGCTTCTTGTCCTATCATCAGTAGTTAAGGAGATCAATTTCTTTCCCTCCTCCATGAGACAGCCTCTTAGGTATTTGAAAACTTATGTCCCTTTTCAGTCTCCTCTTTTTCAGACTAAACAAACCCAGCTCTTTCAATCTTCCCCCGCAAATCAAGTGTTCCAGACCTCTATCCACTCTTGTTGCTCTTCTCTGGACTTACTCCAGTTTGTCCACATCTTTCCTGAAATGAGGCTCCCAGAACTGGACCTAATACTCTAGTTGCAGCCTAATCAGTGCAGAGTAGAGGGAATGAATTACTTCTAGTGTCTTTCTTACAATACATCTCAGAATGATGTTTGCTCTTTTTTCTACAACAGTGTTACACTGTTAACTCATATTTAGCTTGTGGGTCCACTATGACAGCCAGATCCTTTTCTGCAGTTCTCCTTCCTAGGCAGTCATTGCTCATTTTGTACGTGTGCAAAGGACTGTTCTTTCCTAAGTGGAGTTCTTTGCACTTGTTGTTCCTGAATTTCATTCTGTTTACCTCAGACCATTTCATCAATTTGACCAAACAATTTTAAACTGTGAACCTATCCTCCAAAGCATTTGCAACCCCTCCCAACTTGGTATCATTGACAAACTTTATACACATATTCTCTATGCCATCATCTAATGATGAAAATATTGAATAGTTCTGGACCCAGAAGAGGCCCCTGCAATTCCCTGCTAGTTATGCCCTTGCAGCACGAATGTGAACCACTGAAAGCTGCTCTGGGAGTAGTTATCCAACCAATTTTTCACCCACCTTACAATAGTTCCATCCAGTTTTTCCTATATACAGACTAAGATAGCTACCCCTCTGAAACTTATCAATGTTCTTCCTACTTATTTAGAAGAATAAAACATTTTCTAAAGGAATTAACAGACAAAAGACGGTACGTGTTGTGCTATTTTGCACTAATTTAAAAAAAAAAAAAATCAAATTAGAGGAATCAGACAGAGCCGCTTCCCTGAAACTCCTCAAAAGACATCTTACCTCCAGGAATGAAGTCACTGTTTATGAATAGCAGAAGTAAATTATTTTTGTTTTCTCATTTATTCCATAGCAACTATAGGCAGCTTGTTAATATAAAGCAAATGTATACCTGTACACAGAGATCCAGTGGTGTAATTCCATTCTTGTCTGGCAAATATTTGGCTCCTCTCATCAAAAGAATTTGTGCAGTGTCTCTTTGACCATGGCTACATGAAACATAGGACAAGATTTACCAAAAAGTATTTAGCCCACAAGAAGCACACAGATCTACATTAAATAGCTAATTAACAGCCCCATAGCAGTTCCTCCTGAATTTTAATTCCTAAACCAATGCGAACTAGGGACTGAATGCATAGTTACACCACAGAAATCTAATTTGTGCTTCTACTTATGGAAAATAACCTCTCTTCTCCCTCTAGTGCAGTGGTTCCCAACCAGTGTGCCATGGCAACACCCAAAGTGTGCTGCGAGCATCCCTGAGAGCTGGAGTTAAAGTTCCCTCCCTGCTCAGCCCAGGCACGTAGACTGTGCAGGGCTGGAAAAAGGCAGGGATTAAAGTCAGGGGGAAGGCACTGGCACAAAGTTCCAGGGTCCCCTATTTTTAAGCAGGCAGCTTTCTGCCCCTCCCCGCCCCCAAAACAGAGGAAGGCACAGGAATGCAGAGTTCCAGGGGTCCCCCTAAAAAAAGCAGGAGCAGCCCGAATGCAGAGTTCCTGTAGCTCCACCTTAAACCCCGCTCCACCTTAAGCCCAGCCAGCAGAGAGGGGAGGCCAGGATACACTGGTTTGGGAGGGAGCAGCAGTGGGGTGAGAATTTGCCCTGGGAGGGAGCCACTGTGGAGGACAAGGAAGTAGGTGCTACACCATGCTCCCCTGCCCTACCTTCCCACTTCCCAGGTTCCCCCCCACCCCCCCACAAAGCCACTCTTATTCTCCCTTCCCCTCTCCTCACTTGCAACCCTTGTACTGTTCCCCACATGCCTGCCCTTGTCCTCTTTTGCCACCCCTGCTGGGCTCTGCTCCCCACACTCACTCCTGCCACTGCACACAACTCCTGACCTCCCATGTTTCGCCACCCTTACTACACCACACAGTAGCATTTCTGAAACGCTGTGCCATGGTTCATGAATATTCATAGTAATTTAAGTTAATTTGAATATTTGTGAGGTTTTTTTTGTTTGTTTTTTTTTTTAATGGTGGTGTGCAATGTTCCATCTAAGCTGATGATGCAGCTGAGCAAGTTATGGTATTTGCTCAGCGGCAATTCATTAAGCATGGAACTGCCTGTGCAATGGCTTTTTAGTGCTGGAAGTATCAGCATGCCTAAGTGCCTTAATTCAAAAGAAATGCATAGATGTCTTTTCATTCAAACTTTAATAAAAATGTTAAATTGAAGTACTGTAGTTTTATTAGTTTACTAAACAAATGTGAGACAATGACACTTGCTGCCTATCTAGCCTCTACTGTCATCTACACCTCACGGTTTTTGTTGCTGCCTTTGTCGCATTTCCAGAATACATATATAGACGAAGTGGAATTTTCTCCCACAAAAGCTCATACAAAAAATAAATTTGTTAGTCTTTAAGTGCCACATGACTCCTTTGTTTTTTTTTCCTCCTCATATATAGAGTCAAGGTTAACCTTGAACCCAGCAGTTAGATATGATTTGATGTGCATTATCATGGCTCGATGAACACTTCCAACCTGTTACGAGACTGTGTCTTTATATTACTCATTAGACTGAGGCTTCAATCAACATCTTTACTAGATGCTTGAAATGTGAGACATACATCAACCATTTGGGCCAGGAATGTGAACTTATCTGTCAGGGTATAAGTGACAATGTCTAAAAACATTTTTAGTGTACCAGCTTTTAACTTAAAATTTAGCCTCACACTTCTAGAATCAATGATTAAGCCCCTTTAAATGAATGGGGTATAATAAATTAAGAGAAAACACCACTGAAACGTCTTTTAACACTCTGGCAGTGTAAAAGGGCCTTAAAATGGGTCTTATTTAAGTCCTTGTTATGCTGTCTGAGTTGTGTAAAAGAGCTTCCAAGTGGATCAGGCCCTACATGTCCAAAACATAGATTGAAGTTAAGTAGGTGGCTTCAGATTCAATCATGAGACTAACATGTTAAGGGGACTGTATTTAATATTTAGCCATCAACCTTAAAAATACACCTATTCTGCCCTCAGCAAACAAACAAACATATTAAATTACCATGCATTGCAAATCACAATCACTAGGTAGCAACCGTTTCCCCAGATTCCTTCAGGACAACACCTTCAGTAAAGTTATCTGAGAAACTGCAAACTTTTAAAGGTAGCAATAGCAGAGAACATGTTTCAAGACAGTTTCTTACAGCATCACATTCTGTAACCAGGGCCTTCTCCTTCAAGCGTTGCCCACATCATTCAGTTACAGGTGCCTACGTGCCACAGCACACGGTAGTTTGGAAAGTCTTTAGCATTAGCCTGTCACATCAGGGAGCATGGCCAACGCCCCCTCCACGCCGCGACCGCGGCTATATAGGTGACCGTGACCCTGACCCTCCCAGTTCCTTTTTCCGCCATCAGCATCGGTTCGGATCAGCGTTATCCTGTGAAACGCAAGAGCCTGTCTTTCACACGAAACTCAGAATTCCAGGTTTCAAGCCATGCTTGGGCTTGGATGACCCGCACGAGAAATGCCTCGCTTGCTTGAGTGAGTCCCACCTCACGGCGGACTGCTCCATTTGCCGATCCTTCAAGCGAAGGACTCGGCTGGAAAAAGAGCATCGTGTCCTCCTAATTTCAGGGAACGGAGCTGCTACGCCCAAAGGCGGCCAAGCCACCAGCGCTCCGCTGGATCCTCGATCAGCTTGGGCTCAAGACGCCCGCCAATCTCCGGTACCAGGCTCAAAATCTCGGACCTCTACAGTACCTCCTTGGCACCGACCTCGCCGGTCCCGTGGTAGCCTCTCAGCCACCCCGAGTAGGGCCCTGGCTCAGGCACCGGCTCGCCAAGGGCATTCAAACCCGGCCCCAGTACAGAACAAGAAGAAATGGACCACAGCGGCACCGCCCCCTTCAGTGCTGCTGGACACGGCACCGCCCTGGCGGCATCACCTGTAAGCTTGGTACTGCCGCCAAGCCCGGTACTGCTGGACTCGGCACCATTGCCGATACCGCCACTTCCAGTACCGTCAGACTCAGCACCGGCAACACCCACACCGATACTGGTACCGTTGCAGGCCTCTTCACCCTTCTCCGACCCGATACCATCAAACCCGGCACGGGGCCCAAGTACTGCGGCTCCACCTCATCGCTCCTCTGAGGAACTCTGGGTACCGGACTGCCGGATGTCATGGGGGGAGGTTGTCCAGATCATCCTCGGAAGACCCTTTTCTTCCCCTTCAGAAGGATTGCCCAAGAAAGTAGCCTTGAAAGAGCTCCATGTCACCAGGCTCAAGGGTCACGGTCACCTATATAGCCATGGTCGCGGCATGGAGGGGGCGCTGGCCATGCGCCCTGACCTGACAGGCTAACGCTAAAGACTTTCTGATCTACTGTGCGCTGCGGCACATAGACACCTGTAACTGAATGTATGTGAGCAGCCCATCTCGAAGGAGGATGGTTACTGGTGAGTAACCAACCGATTTTTTGTGTTTAAAGGATTTGCATCAAACAGAGCTAGGTTTGATTCTTTTACATTATCATGCCCAATCATACTTCTCAAAAGCTAAATATGGGATAACAACCCCCTAAATGGAGGGCAATACAATTAATTAGGCATACCGGAAACTTTAAACATTGTGAGCATCTTCCTTTGATATAAAGGGGCAGCCATATTAGTCTAGTAAAGCAAAAAAAGCAAGGAGCCTTGTGTCATTTTAAAGACTAACAGATTTATTTATCACATGAGCTTTTGTGGGAGAATACCACACATAAAGTGTCTGTAAGATACAAAGATAATAAGTGTCTCTAAGATCTCAGCTTTGGAGTTTAATTTTTTTTATCCAAATCATTTTCAACAATAAAAAGGGAGGCTATAATTAATATGCCTGGAATGTAAATACTCTCAGAACTGAAATGAGCAAAATGAGGTACAACTGAGATGTGCGTGTCTGGTACTGGAGTATAACAAAGGTAGTTTGATTGTTTTCAATTCATGACAGTTGAAGTCAAACCTAATTAAAGGTGCAAGAAGCAAGAGCATATATAGATTTGTGAAAGAAAATGATTAATTTTCTAACAAATTCTTGGGGAGATAGAAATACATTCAGATCCTGAGAAACTTATGAAAATTAACAGGCCATCAAACCTCTTTCCAGGGGGATTCAGAAATCAAGCCATTATTTCAGATTTGAATGGATTTCACAATTATTTTAAGTAGCAAGGAGCTCCAGCTACAAAGTTCAGTCCCTAATTTGAACTTTTCCAAGAGTCAAGCCATTTGGATTTGACTGATCTAGTTTTAAGCAAGAATCATCAGTTTGCAAACAAAGGTGTTTTTTTTTATTTTTTTTTTTTTTATTATTATTACACTTCTGGCTATTTTTTTTTTTTTTTGTTCTGCCTTAAATGACTTTTTATTCTTTCAGTTTTTCATTTCATTTTCATAATGAGATTTGTTTCCTTCAATCACAGGAGTCTATACAAAGTTACATTGTAAAGCCTCACCTTGACAAACTGATTGCATTGCAATCTCTCCCGGAAAAGAAAATGAATCTGAAATTAACCCAACTTGTTTTTGCTTATTTTAAAAGATCACTTTTCTTTCAGGAGTTTTTGTATACTCAAGCCTTTTAGCAAGTGAAAAGCAAAGCATTCACCCTTGATAGAGATGCTAAATGGCTCAATATAATTTATTTTGCTTAGGGTCTTCCATGCTAAGTAAGTACCCTGCTCCATCTCCCAGCCCGGCTCTGGACTCTTTTGCCTGCATCCCAGCTCCCATCCCCTTCCCCACAGAGAGCCCTGCATCCCTGTGGCACATTGCATAGTTGCCTCTGGGAGCCCTGCAACCTACCCCCTGCCCATCTCTCAGGGCCGCCCCCTTGCCCAGGCTCAGGGCTACATACATAGTGGGGCCCACACAGGCTCCAAAGATTCCACCACCTCTGCACAAGCAGCCTAATCCAGAGGACAGGGAGAGATTTTAAATTTCCCTCCCCCTCTGGTCCTTCCCTGGCTCCATGCAGCAGGGGGGAGGAGCCATCAGCTTTCACTGCTCCCTGCAGGCAGGCTCTGCATGAGACTGTGCTGCTGCCAGAGCCGAGACTGCACAGACCCACTGGGCTCGTCTTGGCTAGGTAGAGGCATGGCTGCCTGCGCAGGTGAGCAGGGGCCACTGTGCCCCGCCCACCCACCCACGCATCTCACAGGTAACATTAGCATACCTCGAAAAATTTGAAGGTATCAAGGTGTGCCACGGCAGAGAAAAGGTTGGGAACCACTGCTCTAGTGTACCAACTGGCTGTTCTCTAGCCCCCTTCAAGGATATATTACAGACACAGAGCTGGATGGGAGCTTTTTGCCTGTTCATGAAGGAACACTCTGACCAGAAGCAGGCTCTAGGCCGATTGATGACTTCCAGGTTTAGTACAGTGCACAAACCAAAATATAGGTCTTTTACTGCAACTTTTACAACAGAAAGGTGTACTTATTAGCTGAGATGATCCAATTATTTCCAGATGTCCAGTAAGCTTTTATACAATAACATTTAAATAAAAGTAACTCATACAATTCATCTCTAACCAATCATGTTATTACAACAGATTTTAAAATAACAGAAATTAAAAACACTCATGCAAAATACAGCACTAATAAATATACTACTTATGCATTAGTGAAGTCTGAAAGACCAAAAATATGCTTTTTCCTGTCATCTAGCACAGTGGTTTACAAACTATGGGTCAGGACCCAGGACTGGGTCACAGATCCGCAGGTACTGGGTTGCAGTGCCCCTCACTGCTGCTGGAAGACTGTAATGCATTGCACAAAGAAGTAATTGTTGGGTTGCAGACATAAATGAGTTTTTTCAACCAGGTCCCAAATAATGTTTAAAAACCACTGATCTAGCACTTCATCCTGACATTGCAATAATGTGATGTGTCTTTTTATGCACCTAGTTCCAAAAGCATAGCAGTGCTACTCTAGTCCAGCAAAACAAACAAGGAGTTTTGTGGCACTTTTAAAGACAAACAAATTTATTTATTGGGTGGGCTTTCACGGGAGAAAAAGATCCCATTTTGTCAAATACTTTGAAGATGCTTCAAAGCATCTGACGAGGTGGGATTTTCTCCCTTAAAAGCCCACACAATAAATAAAATTGTAGGTCTTTAAAAGTGCCACCAGACTCCTTGTTTCTATGCACACGCACACAAACAATAAGCTTTTTGTAACTTGTCTTGTCTAAGTATAGGTGTTCAGAGTGATGGGCTTCAGTACTTCCCCTAGGAGACTATTTCCCAAACTAATACAGTTCATAGTCAAAGCTCTGGGTAAAGGAAACAATATAACTACTTTATGTGAAGTATAATCAACTATTTAATGGGTCACCACTAGTAGCAACAATAAAGACCAAAAGCTGTAATTATGCCACATATCCCATACAGCTGCACTTAAAAAAAAAAAAAAAAAAAATTAAGTTTCCAAATAAATTTTAAAGGAGAAAGGAAAAATTGGATGCAAGTGCTTCTGTGATCACCAGAACACTATAAACAGCATAGTATAAACTGGTAACAGCCTTTAGAAGTGCTTGCTTTTTCAGCACACATCATAAAATTACTGAAATTTTTAAATTCAAAATGGGCAAAATTCAGCTCACCAGAAAGACCTGGCACAAGGGCTTCTGCATCAATCAAGTACTGCCTTTACTCTCTGCAAAGCAGTCCAACAGCACAGGATTACTAGGTTGACTACTACTCAAAACCAATTGCCATAAAGCCATGCTGGACAGCTACAACTACTACTCCAGCCACAGCCCACAGAGGCTCTATGTTGCACTCCGATGCCCTAACCCAGGGGTTCTCCAGCTGGGTGTAAATTACTGAAAGAGAGAAGAGGTCATGAGCCATCAGATTCCCCGAATGCCAGTAAGGGTGGCATGTCATTAAGGAAAAGGCAAGTCATCACTTTGAAGGGAAGATTCATCAGGGCCTGAAATATTTCCAGGAGCGTCCCAGCCAAAAAAGTTTGAGAATGAACCCATTCCTAGATTTGATCAGCCCTTAAAGTCAGGATACTTGATGTTTTAAGTAGATGGCATGAACTTCATTCTGAAAAGAAATTAGCCTTAACCTATGTATGTCTTTAAACACAAGAGAATATTTACTAGTCTTATTGGGGATATGCACAATATTAGTATGCAACTAAAATACAGAATTAGCACTTTGGGGTTCTTTCTGACCATCTGAATCAGAGTTTCTCAAAATCAAGGATATTTCATTTCTAGAAGTCACTTTACCCAACACACGCCCTTCTTTTCTGAAAAAACGACGAGAGCCCTGTGGCACCTTATAGATGCATCTAACAAAAGTAGGTTAGAGCTCAGGAAAGTTGATGCATGAAGAAATATGTTAGTCTCTAAGGTGCCACAGGACTCTCATTTTCGCTGTACACAAACTAACATGGCTACCCCCCTGGAAACTTCGTTTGAAAGACTTAAATGCTGCTAATCTGAAGCGAATCAGATGCTTTATCTAACAACATCAGTCCCTATGATGAATACCAGGAGGTATTCAATTAGTCACTATATATTCTCTCCTCCCCTTCTTCAACTGCCAAGAGCTAGTACGTGTCTGACCTCCAGCAGATCAAACATCCCACAATATGGCTCTTAGCAGGCCACCAGATCAACCCATTTCTCATGTGGTTCACATTTACAATTTAAATCACAGGTGAGCGATTTAACCTGCAACCAAAGCACCAGAATTATAGCATTGTAGATGTCCTAACAAATAGAACAAAGTACTCAGTTAAAACAAGAAGCTATTGGAAATAAAATTAAACACAAAAAACTGACTCAGAAATGACAATACAATTTCACTCCAATATTAAGTATTTAGAACATGGGTGTATGTTTTATGACAGACTGATTTACATAATTTATAAAAGGGCAAGATTTATAAAGGCATGTTTGACCACATTATAGATTAGCGTCCATCACAGCTACGGTTGCAAACCATTTCCATTGCAATCCACTTTTTCACACTCTCAATTTCTAACCCCCTCAATGACATTTTTTCTTAAATCTACTTTTTTAAAAATACAACCCAAAACAAAATTAAATTAGTCTTACAATGAAGTCTTAAAACTTCACAGAGACATAACCTTCATGGAAGGTTAGGACCTTTGATTGATTGAATCCCCACCATTCCCCCCTTGCCCTCCAAAAGCTGTTTAAGGATTGTATAGCACCAGTACAAACCCAGCATACAAAGCTGGTTAGATACTGTACTGGCTATTTGAAGAGCTTGCTAACAATTTTACACTTAAAAGGAATACGAGTTTTAGTGTATAACATGGTACAGACATAGAAAAGTGCTCAGCCTGCAGTACTAACAGACATACATGTATATTTCTAAATATTCAAATACCATACCATATTGCATTACAGCAAAGGGCAGAATTTATACTAAATACATTCTTAGTTCTCATCCTGATTTGAGTTCTTTGTTCTGCACTAAATAATGCAGTTGTGTATCTTACTAATTAAAATTTTTACTTTTTTAGAGCATTTCGAAAGTCATATATAGCATACCTGCAAGCAAAGTATAGTGGTGTTGCTCCTGACACATTTGGCCTGTTAATATCTGCACCACTGTCTAATAAGCACTGCACTGTCTTTTGGGAATAGAAAAGAAAAGAGGAGTGTCAGAACAAGAAAGAAGTCAACAAAATTTCACTTGGCTTGAAACTGTTAAGTGAATAGATTTCATTTCCAGTGAGTAATCTCCAAAACAAGATACCTAAACATGAGGAAGAAGGACTATGACACTTGTACGCCCTGAACAGCTTTCACATACTCCATCCTCTACAACTTAGGGCTTGGCTTTTTAATAAAAACGCTTTTGAGAGGACTTTGACCATTCTACAAGGCCACTGAAATCAGATCCCCCCAAAAAAGTTTATATTGCAGTTTAAATATTTTCAATAAATTGACATTTTAAAAACTGAAGTTTTGAAAAACATATTAAGTGAAAATTCTAAGTAAAAACAAACTTTACGGTATGAAAATACTGAGTAAGATACCTAAACAACCTTATCGCTACCCCATCCACATGAGGCAGGTGTTTCATAATTATGACGACTAGCTGCCATCTTGAAACTTGTAATCCTTGACTGTTTGCCTTCAGACACCTTCCATAATAGTTCAGAGTACTTTATTTAACAGTGGTAGTTGTGTGATCTACATAGTCTATCACTGAATAACAGGTTAGTTGTTCCATAGGATCTTAATTTTTTTTTTTAAATCTAAATCTGCATGTATTTATGTCTAGATCAATGCGAGATCAACTCCCAAGACTACCGTATATACTCATGTATAAGCCATGATTTTTATGCCTGAAAATTGCCTTTAAAAACAGGCACTTGGCTTATACACAGGCCATACAGCAGCTCCAGCCCAGGAATTTTAAATCTCCAGCCCTGCGTATGTACCAAGCATGCTCTGGGCTGGAGCCCCATCATGTGGCCAGATCAGCCCCAGCTGGGGTTAGAGCAAGGAGTGGAACCCCAGCGTCTGAAGCGGCCAGGTAAGGGGGACAGGGCGGAGGAGGGACGGCAGAAATCGGCCCGGGGGTTTGGGACTGCAGAAGAAGTGGTGGCATGGCCCAGGGCTTTGGGATGGTGGGAAAAGCAGGGGCAGTTCCCGGGGGTTTGGGAGGAGGTCGGGAATGGCAGAAAAAAAGCAGCAGCATAGCCCAGGGGTTAGAGGGGTACCAGGGACTCCAGGGGAAGCCAGCTGCGCAGGGTGGGGGAGCTAGGGGCCCGAGGCCATGCATTGACCTCAGCTTATAGGCAGGTCACCCATTTTTGTCTTTTTGGGGCTCAGAACCTGCGTGTCGGCTTATGCACAGATCGGCTTATACATAAGCATATACGGTAAGTACAGATACTCATCTGTATCTGAGCATAAGTAATCAAGTGCCATAATTTACTGCTTATATTGCTCCTAATGACGACTTTTTTTTTTTTTATATATATACTGGATTATTAACTACCTGCCAATTTAGATGGTTTCAAAAGCATCCTAATTGTTAATACAACAAAAATACAAAAACATGGCTCAAAACACTATTTTCAAGTGAGTAATAAAAAATATTAAACACCTCAAAGTCTGCAATCAACTAAGCAATTATGCATTAATTAGCTGCAGGAACAGCTGTTGGTGTTCACTGAATGATTTAAATACTCAGAGGAGACTGTGGAATCATCCTCTTAAGAATAAAACCAGTTATTCCTACATGAATACATGCAGTTAAGAATTACTAAGACAGGCAAACAAAGAATTCTGTCACTTAAACTTTCCAAAAAAAAAAAAAAAAAAAATAATTGCTAACCATTTTTTCAAGGAAAAAAAAAAAAAAAAAAAAGATTGCTAAGGTTTTAGCATTTACAGGCACTTCAAATGAGTTTTACCAACTTACTGTCTTGTGACCATTCTGACAAGCCACATGAAGTGCTGTCTGTCCCATTGCATCTTCAACATCTACGTTATTGACATGCTGTACAAGATCATGAAGTAGTTCTGTTCGCCCATTGACCGCAAGCCAGTGAATCTAAGTACAAAAAAATTCAATTACTAATATTTTTCATAGTCAATGCATACAGATCTCTCTCATAAACACAAGTGTACAAAACCTAAAAGTACGTAGCCAAGATTTTCATAATTAGGACACTAGAATTATTTCCTAGATGCATATTTAAGCAGTTAAATCTGTGCCTAATTCATAGCAGCTCTCTTTGATCAAGAATAGATTGGAAGAATGCACTTAAGAAAGGATCCTCAAAACACTATGTGCTGACTAACATGATCATGCCTGAATACCTTGGTAATAGGAGCTACAATTAGAGGACCAAGAGTTAAATTTAGTCTCTTACTGCTCATGAGGTGCACAAGTAGCAAGGGAGTGATACCAGTTAAGAATCAAGAATATCTGAGGGAGGAGCCCTGTGTCTTGATGTCAAAAATCCCCATTCATTGTTCATGCCAGAAAAACTAGCAGTTGAAAAATTTCATGTGGTACCACAATTTTACCCTCCTTAAGTTCCAGACAAAGCAATTTGTTATACCAGCTACACAGAGAAGAATGGAAAACAAACTTCTGTATAAAAATGGAATTTTGTTATGTCGCTTTCTCTTTGAGGAAGGAGGTAGAAAAAAAATATAAACATTGAGCACAAATTTCTGAAAGCATTTTATTCAAATCAAAGATTTTACTGTTTTAGAAATATTTTGAACAATCGTCACTAGTAAATTAACAGTTCCACCGTACCTTGCAATTCCATATAAATAGTGACATAAGTTTAATAATTGCAGAGCTGACCAAACACTCAGCCAGCTCAAGCTACGGCCATTTGCAGTAAAGTTGGCATATCACCGCTTTATTAATGTCAAGAGAAACTTCAGTAACTTATCAAAAATTGATGGCACTTACTGCAGTCAGGCCTTCATTATTACAAATGTTAACATCTGCACCATATTCTAAGAGCTTGCTCATACATTTTTTCTGTCTGTAAAGGAAAGAACATATTAAATTTCAACCATGCAAAGAGGGGCCGCAGAAAGCAAATATCTTCCTAATGTCCCTTTCAGGCTCATCCATCACATGCACAAACTGCAGAAGGTAAGTTCATACCAGTGCATCATTAACTGGCATTTCAAGAAAAGCAAATGGTCACCAATGCCATAAGGACACTCGCACAGAGTTAAGAGTTTCAGTTTACAGCAGAGAAAGAGGAAATATAGGTGTATAGCCAGATTTCTGTGGTATAACTAAAAGATCATATTTAAAGAGATCCTCAACCAATATAAACTGAAATTGCTCCACGAGTCAATGAAGCTATACTAATTTACATGATTTCTCCAATGTTCAACAGGCCATTCTTACCTGCAATCATAGCAATTGCTTTCCTGGAATAATAGGATTTTTTTTTTTAAAAAAACCATCTTAAAAAGGACAAAATACCTACAGCATTACAGAAAAGTTAATCATGCATTATTTTCCAGTGAGTTTGATTATTCCCTCTCATAGAGAAACTGATTTGAGCTATCACCTGACCCTCTCCAGGACTTGTTTTCCTGCTACCTAGTCACCGTCTGGTCCTGGCATATTGTCCATCTGCCTCTTTTCTTTGTCTTTGGGATAACCCTCTCCCATTGATGACTGTCACCTAGCAGCAGCTTGTTACCTCTCCTCCTCTGCAGCAGTGTCTCCCACTAATAGTTAAGTGGAAACAAAGAAGTACAAAAATTCCTAACCATCAGGGTGATTAACCACTGGAATAAGTTGCCTAGGAAGGTTGTAGAATCTCCATAATTGGAAATTTGAGAGCAGGTTAGACAAACACTTTTCAGGGATGGTTTAAGATGGTACTTGGTCCTGCCATGAGGGTAGGGAACTGGACTTGAATCTGTGCCGAGTGTGGAATGGCAGGTCTAGAGTATCGTACTGGATTCCGGGACCATGCCTCCCAACCCCTGCAGGGCATATAATAAGTCGGTGGACCAGTATACCACCGTGTGGGCAGCCATGCAAAATCTGGTCTGGGCATACCCATAGTCAATGAAATCCTGTTGCCTCCTGGACGGGTACTGATACGGGTGAAACGTGATGGATCCTCTCCAGGCTCCTCCCCCTGATGCCAAGGATGAACAGTCAGACAGGGTCTCAGGGCTTAAGCATTCAATTGGCCTATCTTCATTTAATGGAGAAGGCGAGAGGCACTGGTCTCACAATGCTTACTTTTTTCCTTTCTTTCTTTCTTTTTTTCTTTCTTTCTTCCTTCCTCCTAGGAGGTAAGGATGGGGGCCCTGGAGACTGCTGTGCTGCATTTCTCAGTTGCACTTCAAGCAGTGCTGATGCTTGCAGGCCCCACGGCAGCAACTCCCTCCGGGCGGCGGGGCGGGAGTCTGATAACCCTCCCCGTGTGGTGCGGTGCCACATTCTCTACCAGTGCCTTGCATCCTAGCCCTGGTGCCAGGCTGCCTCCACACGCTCTGGTTGGGTTGGTAACAGGCAGTGGTATCAGCAGTGCAGCCAGCACCACTGTTCCCTCTAAGGTGCACATATGCACATGCATACACAACTTTCGGGGACTCAGCACAGAGCATTTCTCCTGCAGCACACAGGATGCAGGGGCTGAGGAGGCACCATCACTGCCCAAAGCGCCATGGCTCACGATCTCTCCGAGCCCGAGTCTCCAGCGTCGGTGCTGAGCAGAGCTCTGAAAGGAGAGAGGGGAAATCTCGGCAGCAGGAGGCTCTTAAAGGAGCAACCAGGAAGCACAGTGGGGCAACACCCACTCCCCACCCTCCTTCCTCCTCCACCGCTTGGGCACCAAGACAGGAGAACAGACCTGGGAGGGACCCATTATCTCTTGAAGTTTGAATTCCAAGGAATTTTCTGCAAAGTTACCTCAAGGTAGGTGAAAGCATCTGCTCTGCTTTATGCTAACTAGCTATTGTACCCCGAGTTCCTGGGAAGATATCATTGTGCTGCGAAAAGTTTGGGTGCCTCCCTCAGCGATAGGCATACCAGCTGGCTGAGAGGGCTGCCTAAGAACCTTAGAACAGGCTTGTCCAAACTGCAGCCTCTATACCAGACTCTGGCCCAGCAGGAGCTTTCATCTGGCCCTAACCTGACTTTTCATCACCAAGGGCCACTCTGCTTCTCTCCATTCTGTTACCCAGTTTAGTAGTCTGGGAGCTGACCCTGCCTATGAAGGCTGAGGTAAAATAAGCACTGAGTACTTCAGCATCTTCTGCATCATCTGCCACAAGGATACCTGCCCCATTCAGTAAGGGACCTATACCATCCCTGATCCTCTTCTTGTCACTGACACACCTGTAGAACCCTTTCCTGTTATTCTTCATATTCCTTGCTGGCTGCAATTCCAATTATCGTTTGGCATTTCTGATTTTAGCTCTGCAGGCCTGAGCAATATCTTTATACATCTCTCTAGTCATCTGTCCGAGCTTCCACTTCTTGTAAGCTTCCCTTTTGTGTAACAGCTTACCATAGAGTTCTCTGTTAAATCACGCTGGGCACCTTCCTTATTTGCTGTTCATTCTGCATATCTGAATGTTAACTTCCTGTGCCCTTAGCAGGGTGTCTTTAAAATGCAGCCAGCTCTCTTGGACTCCTTTCCCCCTTCAGATTAGCCTCCCAATGCCCATCAGTTCCCAGAGGTAGCCAAAATCTGCTTTTCTGAAATCCAGGGTCTGTGTTCTGCTTCTTTTCTTTCTTCCTTTGATCAGGATCCTGAACTCTACCATCTCATGGCCACTGTTTCCCAGATTGCTATTCACTTCCAATCAATTCTTCTCTGTTTATGCGCAGCAGATCAAGGGGTACAAGGCCCCTAGTGGGTTCCTCCAGCATTTGTAACAGGAAGTTGTCCTCAGCGCTCTCCAAAAACTTCCTGGATTGTCTGTGCACTACTGTATTGCCCACCCAGCAGATGTCAGGGTAATTGAAGTCTCCCATGAGAACAGGGCCCGTGATCTGACAATTTCTGCTAGCTGTCCATAGAATGCCTTATCCACCTCCTCTTCCTGGTCTGGTGGTCTATAGCAGACACGCACCATATCATCCCGGTTGTTGCCCTCTCCTCTAAACTTAACCCAGAGACTTTCAACAGGCTTATCTCCACTTTCATAGTGGAGCTCTGAGCAGTCAAAGTTCTTACACACATAGTGCTACTCCTTCACCTCTTCTTCCCTGCCTGTCCTTCCTGAACGATTTATATCTATCCATGGGAGTGCTCCAGTCATGCAAGCTATCCCACCATGTCTCTTTTATTCCAATCACATCATAGTTGCTTCCAGTTTCCATGATTCTATGATTAAATAGAATAATTCTCCACAAGCCTCTCAGCCACAATAAAGGAGGAAGAAAAGCCAGCAGCAACAAGCTACTGTCCACAGACCACAGCATGGGAAGCACTGTGGCTGTTTAACGAAGACTTAGCAATCTTACCAAAAGATAGTACAAGAAACCACCATGACATAGCTTTACTGAACTTCAAATAAAATGTAAAAAAAATTGATTTTCAGCATTGGAAGTTGGGTAAACTGAGGTTTAGTCCAGCACTCTGTCTCTTTGTTGAATCTCATCAGATTTCTTTTGACCCAATCTTCCAATTTGTCTAGGTCATTCTGCACCCTACCCTCCATCATATCTATTTTCACCTCCCCACAGCTTTATGTCATTTGCTAACTTACTAAGAATGGAATCCATTCCATCCTCCAGATCATTAATGAAGATGTACAAAACTGACTCCGAGACCAATCCCTGGGGCACTCTGTACATCTTGCATTGAGAGCATGTGAGCGCAAACAGCATGTCTGAACTAATTTACACTGGCTGGGATGGTTACAGTGAATTACAGGGAAATGTCAAGCCTAAAGATGTCTGGAGGGATAGGTACACAGGTAACAGCTAGAGAGGTGATGGCTGGAGTCCTACAACCTAACAGGGTCCCCCTAAAGCAGACAATAGAGGGACAGGAACCGCTACTGTAGGTTTAAGTGTTACAACGTTAGTGCAAAAATCCTAATGTTCATTCATTTTGGGTTCTGATTGTCCTATAATAGCCTTCCTGAACACTCCTATACATTTTACCAATATATCCATAACTTCCAAAGTAGCATACTGTGCATATATATTATTGGTACTGTACCAGCTAATTGGAGGGAGACAGGGAATAGAAATCAGCATCCTGGTGTTCCAGTAGAGAGGAAGGAAGGTACTATGGTGTAACTGACACTCAGGGGACTTGGGATCAAGTTCCCTGCTCCAGCACAGGTTTCCTGTGTTAACTTAGGCAAGCCACTTAGTCTCTCTTGGTATGCCAACACAGCTCATGGCAGTATGCCTCCAAACCCATGAAAGCGGACTCCAGCTCATACGACAAGTAGCTGTATGGACAGCATTTTCAAGTTACAGTTTAAACTCTGAAGCTCATCCCCGTCCTCAAGCTTCAAAGCCTGAGCTTCAGCTATTTTTTAGCACTATGGCACAAGTCACAAACTGGTGATGAACAGGCTGTGTAGACATATCCTCTGGGTCTTAGCATCTCTCTCACCTCACTGGGGCACAATGAGTATAAATACAAATACAATAAAGCTCAGCTACTATACTGCAACCATTTAAGTACCAAAGATTGGTACCAAGGGTATGTCTTGACTCCAGAGTTAACCCAAGTTATTAATCAAATGGAATCCCTAATCCATAAACAAACCTATGATCTGAGCACAGAGGTATAGTCAACGCATGACGACATACCCTGAGATACAAACTAAGGCCTGAAAGGTTCTCACTTAGGCTGGTAAACTGCCCAGTTTGCAGTGATGATACAGGCTACTCCACAACTCTCGACATGCCCAAAGACAGACACTTTTTTCCATAATATACTGAAAAGATCTTAGAGCAGTTTATTTCATTATATACAAGGAACCTGGGGATTATGCCCACCACACTCCCCCATAGAGAACACTGTAATTTGAGTATGGTTTTGTGCCCAGATATAGGCTAGGCTAACTCAAGTACGAATCACTTGCATGACGACATACCCTAAATGCTGCCTTATTCTTGTAGTCACGTGCACTGAGCCATTAAAACTAAGCTGTGGCTAATTACACATATTGCTAATCAGAGATTTAAATTTTCATTCATTTGTGATAGTAATCATTGTGTTACAAATAGCATTATCACTTACATGCACAACTAGGAAAACCTCAAGAGCACCTGTGAATATTTAGATTAAAACTGGAGGAAACGTTGGAGAAGCATCACAATATTGTTAGGTAGATAGGAACATCTTGTATTCCATGTGAACTTCTGCTTTAATGCAGTTGTGATGGTTGATAAGAATAACCGATTTCAACAAAATATTCCAGCCCTAGAGTCCCTGCTACCTACCTTCAAAAGGGACAACCTGAAGAGTCAGGCTTCCTTCTGAAAATTTTCTAACTATTCCATTATAACAGCCACTTAAGATAACTGAAAAATATTTTCTTCATTTTTCTGTTCACTTTGTTTACTTAACATAGTTTCAGTTCCACTTCTTCACCAGGAGTCAACTGCACTAACATACACTCATATGCACTTCCCTAGACATCTTATGAGCATATTCTTCCCCAGGTTCTTAAAAGGGGTGTGTCAGTCACACAAGAAAAGCCGAGAACAAAGAGCTATCAGACATACATGTGTACAGAGGAAGGGTCAGATAGGAAACAGCAAGTCAGAGCTCTCAAGTGGTGGTGTTCCCAAGATATCAAAAAAATCCATCCTTAATCAACAGTCAGCAGGATGATTGGAGAATTCCACCATCAGATACAAGAAAAGTAGCTAGGCCAAGCCCTCTTACCCTTTTATTATCATAAATGCAATATTAGTGTTCCTTATCCTGTTCCTTCAAAGAACAAAGTTAATTTTTTTATATGAAAATGTCAATCCAACCATTTCAGAGCAGTAGCTATGGTAGTCTGTATACAGCAAAAACGGGAATCCTATGGCAACTTAAAGACTAAAAAAAAAAAAAATGTTTAGGCATAAGCTTTCATGGGCTGCAACCCACTCTGTCAGATGCATCCAAACCAAATTCAAACTGATCCAAATTTCAACACTAAAATCCCTATAACTTCCTCATCCAGATCCTGAATAATGCAATCCATGCTTTTACCCCTTCAGTGTATTAACTTTGTTTATTCTAATGTGTTGTACTACAAAGTTATAATACTACAATAAGAGGTTTTAATATTGTTAACTGCTAAATAAACTTTCTCCAGTCATCAAGCCGATTAGCAGTAAATGCTGAGAAGGTCAGAAAAATTCATATTTATTACTTAACTGATTTACTAGGTAAACACAATATTTTTAAAATTTAAAAATATCCTACTAGTTCATGATAAACACTTTGAAAGAAAAAGCAAAAATGTATATTTCAACCAGAACACAAACAAAGACTACAGAACATGCTTAGCAAGACTATAGACCTGTTTTAAGAAAATTCAGCCTGCTTTCAGAAAGTTATTGCTTGTCTTACCCATTTCTGGCTGCCAAATGAAGTGGTGTGCATCCTGAAATATCCTGGTAGTTCGGATTTGCTCCCTTTTTTAACAGCAGAACTAGACATTCGACTGATCCACAGCTGAGGTAGGGAAAAAGAAAGAAGGAGGGGTTGGGGGGAATGGCAAAAAAAGAAAATCAGTAATGTGAAACCATAACAAGGATTTTCAAGAGCCAAATTCTACACTGACATACTACCATGTATTATTAAATTCCATACGCTGAAGTCACCACGAAATTTGGCTTTAATGTCTTGTTTTCAAAAAAACAAACCACCTTTAAAGCTCATGTTACTTTAAAAGACTCCAGTGGCATTGAGAACCAATTATATAATATTTGGTTAATAATTATAGGAAATGGTCACTAAAGTTAGGTTAGCAGTCTCACAATGCCAAAATTATTGCAGCAAATGCAAAAACTCAAAAATACATGATTTGTCTATTCTGAATATTATAATTATTTTTTCTCTCAACCAGTTTGTCCTTTAGCACTGGCCATCAGACCTTTAACACGTTTTAGTTATACTACTTGTTCTAAAAAATAAATTAGTTAAAAGATTTAGTTTTCAAAAGAAAGGTAAATATTCAAATGTTCAGAAAGAAAGATTACAGGATTCATGCAAATACCCAAGCCTGCTATTTTACATAAATTAATTACTTTTTCTTTATTTTCTGTTTGCAACCTAAATGGCTACTATAAACAAAAATATCTAGCTTTACCATAACTTAGGTTTTAGAAAGCTCCAAATGGGCCTGGCAAGTAATTGATTAACTATGATTTCCATTACATCTGTAACCAACTTTTTAAGTAATATTTCTTGCTATAACAAGGTTCTTAACTTAGTTTCTCCATTATGAAACAATGTAGTATTTCCTAATGGATGGAACAGTCACTTTGCTGGTAAAAGCTAAAGATAGTCTGGAGGAAGTAAGCAAAGATAACCTAGTTAAAGTAATGAGACCACTTTTTCAGGGTGCAGAAAATGTGCAGAAGGTCCTGGGTTCAATTCCCAGGGGGTTGGACTTGATGATCTCATGAGGTCCCTTCCAGCCCTATGATTTGATATTTGAAATTTGAAATTCAAAGCAGAATACTTTTTTTTTTTGATTCCTAACACATTAAGTTGTTTAGTACTGTGAGAATTTTTAAAAAACAATTTCTAAAAGCAGTTAATGAGTTTCCTGTTCAACGGATTTTTATGCAAGATGCATAATTATGAAGTTTAATTTACAAGGAAAATTGGAAAAAATGCACAATATTTACTCAGAAGTACTCGTAAACACCTCCTATTGTACAGGATGCACAATTACAGAATTCCTTTATGGTTTTTACTGAGTTAAAATGTTTTCAGTAGTTTGAAATAACCCATATGAGCCACATTAAAATAGTGTACTTATCCATTTTATTTAAGATTTTTGTCTTCTGCAAAGCTATTCCAAGAGCCATGAAAATTAAGTGTAGTCGTAAACTTGTTTCTTAGAAATGGAAATTTCTTCATAATGAAAGAATGATACAAATAGGCAAACGTTAGCCTCTTTTTACTTCTGATGACGTAAATAATATGACATCGTATGTTTTATATTAGGCAAGGACTTCAACCTGAACCTAAAAGTACTGGAAATGTTTAGTATGCAGACTCAACTTCTTCTCCACCCAATTCCGAGTAAATAAGAAAAGTATCTGCCCACCAAACGATGATAGCAGAGCACCTGACAAGCAGTGGAGTGCTTCCTACTCCCTTGATGCCCTTAGCATGAGACAGAATACCTCCAAAAAGAAAAAGTAAACTATCAGGAATAGCAAAGCTCAGACACCTAGCAACCGCAGAGGCTTTACTCAACATACAGCATAAGCAGCTTTTATTCCTCCCACAGCAGTCCTATTTCAAAAAGGGTGAAAAAAGTGACCAAGAGTAAACATTTCCAATACACAAGCTCGTTATGGTATGGAAAGCCACTTTAAATCCTGAGTGTAAACTGCTTGGTTTTGTGTTAAGTTATTCTTAAAGGGGCTAGTATGCACACAGGTAACTAATTCAGGAAAGTATAGAAAAAAAATATAGCAATAAAAATGCATTGAAGGGTTTTCCAGTTTACCACAGAAATATAGAGCATTAATATAATCCTTTAAGTCTCATCTCACAGACTCTTCGAAGTGATTTGCTATATCTTACTTTGCCGCAATATGAAGCAAGCTCCTCTTCACACGTCCAAATGCATAATTCACGTCAAATTTTGAATTTGACAGTAGCTCTGAAACAGACCTTAAACATATAAAAAGCATGAGTTATGGAAAAGAAATTTAAAGAATAGTTTTACACACCTTCAGATATGCAACACACTTCAAACTTCTGATTTTAATACCACACGTAGACATTTCATGGTTAAGTCGAGAGGACTTCTCAGATCCATAAAGTATACACACAATAGTTCACAAGTTTCAGTATTCACTCAGCTGGGCACCAGCCATGCAAGAATCCTCCCTCTGTGCAGATCTACACACAAACATGCATCAGCACAACTACAAAGATGCGCCCGTATCTCTATAGTGCTTCTGGCAAAGACACTATAAGATGAAAACGACAACTCCTCAACAAGCCGCAGCAATGTCAGTGAGAGAGCTTCTTCATAGCACTAACTATGCACGGAAATTAAGGTCGGTATAATTATATCACTCGAGATGTGAAAAATCCACACCCCTGGGCAATGCGGTTACCAAAGACAGTGTGTAGTGTAAACTTCATCTCTGCAATTCTGGATGACAGCTCAGCAACAGAACCCTGAAGCCAACACAAGTTTAATACATACAGCTCTACTAAACATTTTGCTTTCGAGGCCCTTAAAAATATTTAGTTGTAAACTGCTACTACAGAGGATGTTTACTGTTTTTACCATTTAGATGGGCATTACAGACAGGCTAATAGTTGCAACCTTCCAAATAAGATCATTTAAAAAGTATCAATTTACACACAAACCAGTAAGAAGAAACACTCACCTATGCTGGTCAGCCATAACCATTGGCATTAGTGTGTAGACAGCAGTTTCATTATCTGTGTAGAAATTAGATGATTCAGTTAATATACAATCTTGTGTGTAAATTTGTTTTTAGAACTTACTGTAGTTGAATGGACTATTTGCACTATATGATAGATACACAGATACAAATATTACTAAAATTTAACAATTACAAAGGAAGAATCTACTGACATTAACAGAAAATGCGTCTAAAGAATATTTTATGATGTAGTAATTTTACTGTAGGTGGAATCAAACTGTTCTTTCTAAACAAGAGAAATATGATGTGAATTTTATTTGTGAAGCATTTGGGTTTTGTTCATCTTTTTATGCTTCAGACTGCTGTTAAATTCTCATTAGGCAATTCTAATAATGTGAAGTTAATTTAAAAGTGAAGGATGTTTTCAGTTTCCTGTACTTACACATTATTTCCACAACTGTGCTACTGACTAGATTTTTTTTTAAAAGTCATTTTAATCTGCATAATACTATAAATACTTTCTACCTTTTACTTTTCCTCATCTTACTCACTGAAAAGTAGTCAATTTCCCTTTTGTTTTTAGGTATTTCACATTCTGGTTCTGACACACTAGCATAAAGCTACAGTGTTTGTGTTTCAAACACTACAGTAGAATGCCATTCTTTTACAAGGGTGAGTTCAACAAAATGTAAAAAAGCAAGGGATCATTTCTATTGATCTTTTAAAAATATTTATTGCAGTACCTAAATTGGTTGATGTTGTACAACATGTAACAGAACCAAAATGTTCACCATTAACAGCTCCAGAGCAAGGGTGAAGGTTTTTTGTTTTGTTTTTTGTTTTTTTTGTTTTAGTATTTCTTATTCAGCATAAGCCTAACTGGAACCCCAGATACACAAGCTACCAGTGTGTGTACCCCAGGCCCAAGATGGCACAGCTTCACTGCTATTTTTACCTGTGCTAGCTAGAGTAAATAAATCTGTACAAACTGAAATCGGAGGTGGCACTGCAGTGTAGACATACACTTACTTTGTGACCTCTCTGGCATAGGACCATCTTTTTGTTCCACATACATACAGAATAAAGTGCAATGAGGTCCTGATTGATGACTAAGGTTCCTAGGTGCTACAGTACAGGTAGTCCTCACTTAGTGACCGGGTTCCGTTCCTGAAACCCGGTTGATAAACGAATTGGTCGCTAAACGAGGAGCAGCCCTTACCGGTATTTCAGGCATAATGTACTTTACTGGTAGTGGGTTTTTCAACCATCTGTAGATAGTTTTAATGTCACCTTTGCATCATTTATAACATTTTTAATATATATTTTAAATGTTTTAAGCTCTAATGTACTGAACTTAGTTTGTATAGTGTACTGTAAATACAGGTAATCGTTTTTAATATTTTGAATAGTGCTGTAAAGAAAAGGCCTAAAATAAACTCTATCGTGATAACTTTGTTTTATTGGCATAAGTCCTTACATACTGTATTACAGAACATAAAAATGCAATCAGCAAAAATTATAAAAATGATGTACCAAAGAAATATGAAAATAAACATTCAGATTACATTGACATTTTTACTCATCAAATCCTTCAAAGTGTGGTTCAGCAGCAGGGGGGTCATCAATGTCATCGTCGGAGAGATCAGCAGGGTTATCAGGAGCTGTAGAAGGCCCTGGTAAGGGAGATGATGGCAAGGAAATGGAAGTACTGGTAAGGGTAGGGGTCGGGGTCCTGGATGGAACTTTAGAGAAGTATCTCGTTAGTGTGGTCTGCATTATAATTTTCTTTTTTTCTTCATAAATTTCACCATAGCATTGTAAAATTTCATTCATTTGTCGTTCCACTTTCATGAACCATTCAACATTCGGGCCCATACTCTTTAGTTCTAACATCGCTGCATTCACTTTGGAGAAGACATCAGCTAACCCCTTTACAGTGAACTTCTTTTGTACTTCTTCCACTCCTTCCTCTGCTTCTTCTTCCTCCTCTTTCAAGTGCTGCTGCGCTTCCAACTCTATTAAATCTTCGTTAGTTAGCTCTCCCTCGACGTATTCCACTAATTCTTCAATATCTTCCACTTCAACATCTAAATTAAGCACATTAGCAAGTTCCACAACTTTTTTTATTTATGACATCAATATGTTCGTCTTTCTCAAACCCTTCGAAATTGTTTACAAAACGTTTCAGGCATTTTTTTCCATATGCCTTGCATGCACTTTTCTGTCACTCCCGCCCGAGCTGATTCAATGTTCTTTATGCAGTGTAAAATGTTATATGATTTCCAAAAATCGCGCAGGGTTACTTCACCATTTTCTGTTGCTGCTACCGCTTTGGAAAACGTTGCGCGCAAATGTAGCGCTTTAAACGTAGAGATAGCTCCCTGGTCCATTGGTTGTAACACAGCAGTTGTGTTTTTAGGCAGATACACGACCTTTACATCAGGGTGTAGATCATCAAGATGCTGGGGGTGGCCTGGGGCATTATCAAGTAGGAGGATAATTTAAGGGAACACCGTTTTCCAGACAGTAATGCTTGACCGAGGGTATGAAGCAGTTCATGAACCAGTCCTCAAATAAAGATTGCGTCATTCATGCTTTGTTATTTGAACGACAGTAAACGGGCAGCGTGTGCTTACTAACCTGCTTCAGTGCACGTGCGTTTGCAGAACGATAGATGAGAAAAGGTTTTAACTGAAATCCAGCGACGTTTCCTCCCAACAACAACGTGACCCTGTCCTTAAAAGCCTTGAAACCGGGCATTGCTTTTGCCTCTTTGTGTATGTAGGATCTTTCGGGTATTTTTTCCAAAATAGTCCGGTTTCGTCTGCATTAAAGATCTGTTCTGGACGATACCCGCCTTTCTCGATCATTTCGTCAAATTCATCCACAAATCTTTCTGATGCTTCTATGTCCACGCTTGCCGCCTCACCACTGATACTTCGATTATGAAGGCTGAATCTCCGACGAAAACGTTGAAACCATCCATGACTTGCCGTAAATTTTTCCGTTGACTTCATTTTCGCGCGCTTTCAACGTTTCAAAGATACTGCGTGCCTTTGCTTGAATTATTAAAAGACTCATTGGCATTCTTTTTTGTATCTGGTCGTCAAACTATATCACCAGTAATTTTTCCATTTCGTGAATGAGGCCTTTCTGCTGCCTAGTTATTATGGCTTTATATCCTTTTGATGATTTCACTGCTTCTTTCACTCAATCTTCATCCTTCAAGATCGTTGATACAGTTGAATGCGCCAGCTCCAAGTCACGTGCTATCGCTTTAACTTTCTTACCAGCTTCATTTTCATTTATTAGCTTCATTTTTGTCTCAAGATCGATAGCCTTCCTTTGTTTCTTGGCGCTTTCTCCGGGCGAAGTCATGCTCTTCCTTTTCGCCGACATCTTGTACTTTGGGGTGCACAATAAAGTAAAAATACATAGACGAAAAACGCTAGTTCTGACTGCGGGAACGAGATGAATCTGAGAGAGTTGATGCGAGTTCTCGTACATCGCCATAATACCAACTCGTCAGAGAGCTGGTCATAACTCCGAGGGGTCACTAAACGAGTAGGTCACTAAGTGAGGACTAGCTGTAATACAAATCAGTGACTGAAGGTACAGAAACATTTTCACTGTAGTTTTAGTTTAAAAAACATTAAGTCAGAAGACTCTCATAGCAAGCCCTGAGAAATGGTATCACTGAGTCTTGGTACTGTGTGAATCACTGCAGCTATGAAAACATTCAAAGTTCTGACATTGCAAAGCTTGAGAACTTGCCATCATTTGCTCCTTATGGCAAACCTCAGAAAGCACTGATTAAGCTCCATCTTCAAGGTGCATGTAGAGAACGTGATGGAATTTAAGACTCTGAGCAAGACAATTTTAACATGTTAAAAACCAGAATTTAATGGAGTTACTCAATAAAAATATCAGTTCTGGACAACATCAGAAAACATGTTTAAGCAGTGTGCACTAAGATTGTTGACTAGCTCAAAGGCAGACTACTATTAGAGGACTCCCTCCTCCTCTCCTACCAAAGGGTCTGCAGGAGGTGAATGGGCAAGAGAGAAAGAAAGTGAAGATTTATGATTAAAATGTCTGAAAGGAGGGAAAAAAATGGAGCATGAATTAAGTCTTAGGATATTACTTTTAAGCATCTTTACCACCACGTCCAGTAAGACAATAAAAAAAATATAAAGTAAAAACAAGTGAATTAGTATGAAATATACTACTGAAAATTCTTCTCTTCTAGTGATTTTAATTTTGCCTAAGAAGCTTAAGGCTTGTCTTATTTGATACAATTTGTGTCAAATTATACCAATTTAGAAACAGACATACAGTAATTAAATTCACAAAAACTCTCATTACCACCTTTACACTATTATAAACTGCTTCCATACTAGGCTGTACCAATTTAACTATGTCAATTAGGCAGTATGGTGAAATCACCATTAAAAACTGTGCAGAGACAAGCTTTCGAAAGGGTGTTGGGTTTATGATGTTTTCAGTAAATCTAACCCTTAAGAGAGGCTAGTAAGTAAAGTCCTGTTTTCCTCAAAGAACAGATACAGCACAAGTGAGAAATCTGTTCTTTATTTAATTGAATGATACTTACAATGTGACTCTTCCCTGCCCATAAAACTAACACCTTTTTACTCAACTTTTGTGCAGTTTGATGTACAACCTGAAGACAAAAAGAGTGTATATTGCAAACTCTGCACAGCCAACACAGCTGGATTCTTTTCCAATTTGCATATCAGTAACAGAACTGTTTACTGTTGAGAGTTGTGGGAACATACTAATATCACTAAGGGCATAATTTTCCCTGATGAACCATTATTACTAGTAATCATGCCAGAGATGAAAGAATGCAATTTGACTCAAAGCCCAGGCTGACTGTGCATGGCTGTCCACTGGAAAACACAAAACATTGATTTACTTATACAGCATGAATATTTTGTAACAAAATTAAGCAATGAACAAACCCCATAATGTCTTTTTTAATTAAGGCGTGACAAGTCAGAGTAGCAGCACATGCTTGCTTTAAACAGTATTTAAAGAGGCTTTGGCCTAGTCATCATTGGTGAGTGAAATCTTTTCCTGTCAACACGGGAAGACCTAACTGATTAGCTTCTGCAGAATTAAAGCTTCCATTTAAAAAATAAAGTTTCTAGATGTTGCAGGTACAACCTTCCAAATGTGAGCAGATATCTTGCTGGATCCGCAGACATACAACTCCAATACCACTGGACAGATTTCCTAAACAGCTCTAGAATGAAATTCTGAGCCATCTACACACAGACATTGCATCATTTGAATTTAAAATGGTTTAAACTAGAGCAACTTTTGTGCCTGAACTCTCTTAGATCAGTTTTAAAATCACCTGAAGAAAACCTCTGTGTACGCTCAAATGCTCGTCTCTCTTACCAAAAGGAGTTGATGCCATAAGAGATACCAGTTTACCCACCTTGTCTTTCCAACATTCTGTGGCTGACCCAGCCATAACAACAGGCTTCTAATCACTACAGGAGTTGGAATAGCCATCCAAGGGCAGCTGTGGGGGCAAACATCCTAGCTAGTTTCAAAATTACACTTGACAAATTTATAGAAGGGATAGTATGATGGGACGGCCTAGTCTGGCAAGTGACTAGTTTTTTTTGACTACTAGTGATGGGCATATACCAAGGACCCTAGATGGGAGATTAGATGGAGTGGGCTCTGCATTATAACAGAATTCTTCCTTGGGTGTCCGGCAGGCAAGTCTTGCCCACAGCTCAGGGTTTAACTGATCACCATAGCCAGGGTTGGGAAGGCATTTCTACCCAGGGCAGATTAGCAATGGCTCTTGCAGTTTTTCACTTTCCTCTGAGCATGAGGCATGGTCACTTGCTAGTGGATTCTCTAAAGCCTTTAAAGCACTCAAATCATAACTTAATAATTCAAACATAGGTTAGAGGTTTATTACAGGAGTGGGTGGGTAAGGATTTGTGGCCTGCATTGGGTGGGAGGTCAAACTAGGTGATTTTATTGGTCTCTTCTGACCACAGAATCAGAGTCTATAAACACTGCATAGCACTGTTTATGTCAACTTAGCATGCACTTGTGCATTGCTCACACAAAGCTGCAACAGGTTTAGCTAAATCTGTATAATTAAAGGTGTGATTTTATGTCAGTACGACCTCCTTCTTAGACCAGGCCTAAAAAGACTTCAGTTTTTACAGCTTCTAGTCAGAAGCTGCAGGTCAACTCCTTTCCCAACAATACTATTTATTTGTATTACTACAGTACCTAAAGGCATGAAAGAGGATCCACTGAGCAGCCAGCACCCTTGAGACAACATGAGGGGGAAAAGAACGTGGGGGGGGGACCAGTCGGAGTCAGGGTGCTCAGACAGATGAGTACCAGATCGAGGCTTCAAAAGAGCAGCTACGGAGATTGAATTTATTTGCGAATTTCATTGCATTGCTTCAGGGCTCAATAGAGACATTGGATTTTTCCTCTCATTACAACATGTGATTTGCCCTCATCTCCCTCTGTACGCTGTTCCCCAGTGTTTGAATCGTAATGACTGCTTTGATTTCCTGCTAGAGTGTTACCTGATCCAATGACTTACACTTCTCTACATTTACTTCCTCCCATTCTGTAAGTTTCCCCCATCTTCAAAGAGTCGGAGGAAGTAAGCTCATGTAATAAATAAATCTGTTAGTCTCTAAGTGCCACAGGACTCCTTGTTCATTTACCTGGAGACCAGTCTGTAAAATAAATACACTGGAGCCGATCTGTAAAACAAATCCCCTGGGGGGCCACGGACAGTACATCAGTAAGTTGCAAAGGGGCAGCCATGTTAGTCTAGTAAAGCAAAAAGAGCAAGGAGTCTTGTGGCACTTAAAAAACTAACATTTATTTATCGCGTGAGCTTTCGTGGGAGAAAATCCCACTTCAGACACTTTGAAGAAGGACCTTACAGAATGGGATGAAAATAAATGCAGGGGATCAGGTCATACTGCAACTGCAAATCAGAGCATTTGTAAAGATCCAAACTGGGAAACAGCAAACAGAGGAGGATGAAGTCAAATTACCTGTTATAATTGGAAAAGAATCTGTAGTCATGATTCAGTCCTGCTTTCACACAATCTAACCATGCTGCCAACTCTGTCCACATATCTGCACTAAAGACACCACCACAAGACCTAATAAAACCAGCTACTCCATCAAAGGGCCATTCACCTGCTCATCCACTAATGTGATTTATGCCATCATGTGCTGGAAATGCCCCTGCATTGGACAAACAGGACAGTCCCTACGCAGAAGAATAAATGGGCACAAAACTGACATCAGAAGTCACAACACACACCCAAAATAGTTGCTGAGCACTTCCATCTTCCTAACTGCTCCACTGATGGATTTGTTAATGAGGGTCCTCAAGAAAATCAATGGGACATCAATACTTCAGAAACAGCCAAAATTGAACTAATTTGCAGATTAGATCGAGTGAAAGCAGGACTGACCCATGACCCATGACTTGAGTTCAAGTTGATGATTAAAGGAAAGACGGAAAGAAGCAAAACGCAGACCCTGGACTTCAGAAAAGCAGATTTTGTCTCCCTCAGGGAACTGATGGGCAGGATCCCTTGGGAGGCTGATCTGAAAGGGAAAGGTGTCCAAGAGAGTTGGGTGCATTTTAAAGAAACCCTGCTAAGGGCACAGGAAGATACAATTCCGATACGGAGAAAGCACAGCAAATGTGGAAGGCGCCCACTGTGGCTTAACAGAGAGCTCTGCACTGAGCTGAAGCATAAAAAGGACGCTTACAGGAAGTGGAAGCTAGGACAGATGACTAAGGAGGCATATAAAGACATTGCTCGGGACTGCAGGGATAAAATCTGAAAGGCCAAAGGACAAATGGAGTTGCGACTAGCAAGGGATGTGAAGGATAACAGGAAGGGGTTCTACAAGTATATCAATAACAAGAAGAGGAGCAGGGATGGTGTAGGTCCCTTACTGAATGGGGCAGGCATCCTCGTGACAGAGGATGAGGAAAAAGCTGAAGTGCTCAATGCTTTCTTTACTTCAGTTTTCACAAGCAGGGTCAGCTCCCAGCCCACTACACTAGGTACGGTAGACTGGGGAGAAGAAGAGAGGCCCTTGGTGACAGAAGGTCAGGTTAGGGACTGCTTAAAGAAACTAGATGTGTACAAGTCCATGGGACCGGATGAACTGCATCCAAGGGTGCTGAGGGAGCTGGCTGATGAGATAGCAGTACCGTTGGCCATTATCTTTGAAAACTCCTGGCGAACAGGGGAGGTGCCAGAGGACTGGAAAGAAGCAAATATAGTACCTATCTTCAAGAAAGGCAAAAAGGAGGATCCAGGGAATTACAGACCTGTCAGCCTCACCTCAATCCCTGGAAAAATCATGGAGCAGCTTCTCAAAGAATCCATCCTGAAACACTTGGAGGAAGAGAGAGTAATCAGGAACAGTCAGCATGGATTCACCAAGGGTAAATCATGCCTGACCAACCTCATCGCCTTCTATGATGAGATGACTGGATTTGTGGATGCGGGAAGAGCTGTTGATGTGATATACCTTGACTTTAGCAAGGCTTTTGATACGGTTTCCCACAGCACTCTCATTGGCAAATTAAGGAAGTATGGGTTAGATGCGTGGACTGTAAGGTGGATAGAAAACTGGCTAGAACAACGGTTTCAGCATGTAGGAATCAATGGCTCCATGTCAAGTTGGCAAGCAGTAACAAGTGGTGTGCCCCAGGGGTCGGTCCTGGGGCCAGTTCTGTTCAATGTTTTCATTAATGATCTGGATGATGGGATAGATTGCACACTTAGTAAGTTTGCGGATGATACCAAACTGGGGGGAACAGTAGACACCCTAGAGGGCAGGGACAGGATTCAGGGAGACCTAGACAAATTGGGGCAGTGGGCCAAGAGGAATCTCATGAGGTTCAACAAGGACAAGTGTAAAATCCTGCACTTGGGATGAAAAAAACCCATGTACTGCTACAGGCTGGGGAGGGATCAGCTAAATAACAGCACTGGAGAAAAGGACCTGGGAGTCATGGTGGATGGGAAGCTGGATATGAGTCAGCAGTGTGCGCTTGCTGCCAGAAAGGCCAATGGCATACTGGGCTGCATCAGAAGAAGTGTTACCAGCAGATCAAGGGATGTGATCATTCCCCTCTATTCTGCACTAGTGAGGCCACATCTGGAATACTGTGTCCAGTTTTGGGCTCCCCACTCCAAAAAGGCCATGGACAAATTAGAGAGAGTCCAGAGGAGGGCAACAAAAATGATAAAAGGGCTGGAGCACAAGCCCTATGAAGAAAGACTGAAGAAACTAGGCTTATTTAGCCTGCAGAAGAGAAGACTGAGGGGGGATTTGATAGCAACCTTCAACTACTTGAAGGGTTGCTCCAAGGAGGATGGAGCTCGACTGTTCTCGGTAGTAACAGAGGGCAGAACGAGAAGCAATGGTTTCAAGTTACAGCTGGGGCGGTCCAGGCTGGCTATTAGGAGAAACTTCCTTACTAGGCGAGTGGTGAAGCATTGGAATAAGCTGCCTAGGGAGGTGGTGGAATCTCCATCTCTGGAGGTGTTCAAGTCCCAGCTGGACAAAACCCTGACCGGGATGATCTAATGGGAGTGGTCCTGCTTTTTTTGGCAGGGGGTTGGACTAGATGACCTCGTGGGGTCCCTTCCAACCCTATGATTCTATGGATTCTTTTCACATTATACCAAGTAATTTGACTTCACCTTTCCTCTGTGCTGTCTCCCAGAGCTTGAATCTACAAATACTCTGATTTGCTGTTGCAGTATATTTCCAAAGGGATAGCTGTGTTAGTCTAGTCCAGCAAAAAAAGACAAGGAGTCGTGTGGCACTTAAAGACTAACAGATTTATTTTTCACACAAGCTTTTGTGGGAGACAATCCCAGTTCATCAGATCCTACACTCTCCTTGATTTATTTTCTTCCCATTCTGTAAGCTCCTCCTCTTCAAAGCGTCTCCCAAAGTGGGACTTTTCTCCCACAAAAGCTCACGCAACAAATAAATCTGTCTGTCTAAGTGCCACAAGCCTCCTTGCTTTTTTTAAAAATCAGTACAGTTGTGCTTACTTGTGGTTCTCCAGCTTTGCCACGGTAGATAAGTGCTAAAGTGAAGGAAGGATTTTTTTTTTTTTTAACACACCAGAACCATAGAAGATCAATCCCCTTAAGCAGCAGCTATTAGGTCAGTGGAAAACTTCAGCTGCCAGAGATTTCCCTAATCTAGAGTTTCAAGGGAAATTATAATCCAATAAGGAGGACAGCATATTCAGAGCTGTAATAGAAATCTTTATTGAAAGAGAACTGAGAGAAAGAGAGCAGACAGACAGGATTTCCTAGCACCTACACGACTCTCCCATTTATCACTATGACAACCTCAATGACCCTAGGTAGTCCAAAACACCACACTTAACACCTCCCTACACACACCCCCAGTTGCCAGCTAATAACAGTGTTGTACTAAGTGAGTTCGCACCCCCCTCCTCATTTCAAGTCCTGGAGAGAAAGTCTGCTGTCCACCGAGTGGTGCCCAGCCAGAGACACAAGCCTGAACTTTCCACGCCCCACAGCAACATAGCTGACCCAAAACTACACTGGAGATCCAGCCCAGGGTCCAGCATCTTTGCACCCTGGACCCTCCCCAAGCAGTGGGGGGGCTGGACTGAGTTTCGCCGGGACTCACGGCCCCAGAGGACGCCCATGGGTAGGTGTGAGCCCGAGCAAGACTCTCCGGCTTTACCAGGGGCAGGGACCAAAAGCTGGCGGGGCGCGGAGGCCCGTGGCAGGGCCAAGCCGAGCTCCGGCGGGGGAGGGGGAGGGGCGGCCTGTCCCGAGTCCGGCAGCGGGACGGGGAGACGCGGGAGCCCCCGCCTACCTTCCGGCAACTCCACGGTGCGGGCGCGGCGCAGCGACCTGGTGAGCCGGTTGAGCTGCTCCATGGCTCTCTCCATCCTCGGGCGGGCCCACTCCGCCCACAGCCGCCAACCCTCAGCCCATCGCGGCGGCGCCGGCGGCCAGAGCCCGCCCGTCCTCAGGCCGGGGCCCCGCCGGCCCCCTCGCTCTCTGCGCAGGCGCACCGAGCGCGGCGCATGCGCAGGCCCGCCCAGAGGCCTGACTGAAGCGGCGCCTCTCGGGAGCTTCCACAGCGCCCCGCCCACTTCAGCGCCCAATGAGGGCGAGCGGCGGGGGCGGGGCTGGAGCTGAACGGGGGGATTGTGGGGGAGTTGAAGGCTGGGTGTTGTGGGGGAGGGGCGGGGCCTGAGGAGAGTTAAGGGCTGTGGTGGGCGGAGCTTCCAAAGAGGCAGGGGTGTTAGTCTAGGACAGCAAAACGAGCAAGGGGGCTTGTGTAGGGCTGCCAGATACCAAAACCTGGAAAGGGGGACAGGGAGGTACGAAAAGGAGGACACATGGAGAAAATGTAGTATTCATGTAATATTCTTCGGTTTTTAGGGGGCCCTGCAACACTGTCCCCTAAAAATAAGGTATTCTGAGGCATTCCGGGATACTTGAACCCCTATAAGTAAAAAACCTGACAAAAGCCTGTATTTTAAAATGCCTGCCAGATGTGAAGATAAAAAGGAGGACATGTCCTCCTTTTGCCTGACATCTGGTAACCCTAGTCTTGTGGCACTTCAAGACTAACAGATTTATAGAGCCCTGCACGGATACAAATACATGGACCCGTATCCAATCTCCGTCCGCAAGAAATGATCCACAGAGCTCCGTGTTGTATCCGCAGATGTGGATATAATGTAGATAGCCAGATATTTTCAGGGCTCTAGCTCTGTGCGGAGAAAAATATGTGGATCCATAGCCGATCTGCAGCCACAAGAAATGGTCCGCAGAGATCCGTGTTGTATCCGCATCCATAATATGGATAGCCACGGATTTGCAGGGCTCTGCAGATTTATTTATTGCATGAGCTTTCATGGGAGAAAATCCCACTTTGTCAGATGCTTTGAGGGGGTGGTTGCTGGTCAATGGCTTTGGAAGCTGGGGCCTGAGGAAGGAGGAGGAGGAATGTCTGGCAACTGATATTGCACCCCTCCTGGTAGCATCCCAGCCTCAAAACACTGATGCTGCACAGCCTTGGGGAACAGGGTCCACCTTATGTGACCAAGAGTGTTTGTTTCCCTGCATGCACTCATGAGAACACTGTGCCCCATTGACCTTACGCATGTTGGACCAGGAAATACATCAAATCATAGGCCAGCTCCTGTGTAGCAGGTTTCATCCATAGTTCCAAAGGGGCAGCCGTGTTAGTCTAGTCCAGCAAAAAAAATAATAAGAGTCCCATGGCACTTGAAGAGTAACAGACTTATGTTTCACATGAGCTTTCGTGGGAGAAAATCCCACTTTGTCAGATACTTTGAAGATGGGAATTCCCCCATCTTCAAAGCATCTGACAAAGTGGGATTTTCTCTCATGAAAGCTCATGCGAAAAATAAGTCTGCTAGTCTTTAAGTGCCATGGGACTCCTTGTTTGGTTGTTTTTTTATATCTAGCTCAGTCTGATTGAAGCACAAGTAAAAACTGAAAGACCTATAGAAAAATGCAGAATAAACCATTTCAAAATGTTTTCTTTAAAAAAAAATGCAGTACCCCTTGTAAGGAGTTGTGTAAAAACAGGGACCAACTCAGAGATTTTATGCACTATCTTGGGGTCCTGTCCTGTTTGCACTTACATAAGTCTGGCTGTTATTGGGAGTGGGTACACTGATTTCAGTGGGACTGCTCATGGCAATAAGACTTAGCACCTGAATATTTGCTGGATTTGAACCTTAGTTCTGCATCATGAAATTGCACTGAAATAGCTAACTAAATTAGATAAACTGATGGTGTTGTGATAGGTATATTATCTATATACAGAGTGAACTGAAAATCATAATAGATGACAAAAATTATGATTTAACTGGTTTTACAGGGACTTGGTGAGACAACTCCTATGACTGGAGTGCCAGGACTGAAGGATATACCTTATTCAAGAAAAATAGGTATGGGGAAAAAAGGGAGGAGCTGGTGTGCTATATGTTAGAACGTATTCTCTTGCTCTGGAGTAAAAGAGGAAGTGAGCCACAGACATGCACGCGGTCTCTTGGCATGACACCAGATGCCAAAGTAGCACCCTGTAACTTCAGGTTCATCATTTGTACACGGTTGTGATCATTCATGCAAAGCATGTCAAATAAGATGCCATATGATGATTGGATGGTCATGATCTGCTGAAACCCACTATACTATCAAATATGTATATCATTAGTGTGTAGGAACTTATGAGGCTTTACTGCATGGTTGTTACTGAAATATTTTATAAGTTTAAGAGTTCCCTCCAGTGATAACAAAGGTGGTGAACCATTCCCAGGAGGGTGTTAAACAACCATTAATCAGCAGGGACTGATGAGCTAGTAATATTAATGAGGGAGTTCAACTTCCCTGATACCTGTTGGAAGACTATCACAACAAAACGTAATATGTCCTGCAAATTCTTAGCATATATAAGATATAACTTGCTGAATCAGAAAACTGAGGAAACAACTAGGATCTCATTTTGGATCCATCTGCAATTGTGTTTTCACCAGCAAGGATGAATTAGCCACAAACACAAAGGTGGTCCAGAACTTTGGAGAAAGTGATCATGATCTGATAGAATTCATGACCTTATGAAAAGGAGGACATGAAAAATGACAAAACAAGAACACTGGACTCCAGAAAGATGGATTTCAAACAATTCAGAGAAATAGTAGGCAAGGGCCCACAGAAAGACTAAATTAGGAAGAAAGGGAGTTGAAGGAAGCTGGCAGTTCCTAAAAGATGCAATACTAGAGGGTCAACATCAAGGTATTCTGACACAAAGGAAAAATGACAAGAGCCACTGGCGGCCAATCTGGCTCCACAATGAGATTTTAGCTATCAAAAAACGGAAAGGGATACACAAGAGAAATAGAAGGAGGAGCAAGTCACCAAGAAGTATACATGGGAATAGCATAAGCATGTAGGCATTAAATCAGGAAAGCCCAGACCATGAAGGAGTTACAGCTGGCAAGGAACACTAGAGACAACAAGGGGTTCTTCAAATATTTCAGGCAAAAAGATCATGGACTATGTGAGTTCATGATTCACTGAAGATGAGCCAGAAGTGGAAGATGGTAGGAAGGCAGAGGTGCTCAATGGCTAGTTTGCTTCAGGCTTCTCTCTCACACACACACACACACACACACGAGAAAAAAATAAAAAAGCTTGTGATTGAACAACTAGTGAAGTTACTGCACACAAGAAAAGAGAGGGACTGCAAATGGAGATAAAATAAAGAACATGTCAGTGATCTTCCAACCAAATGTAATGAATTCAGATCAGTGATGCCTTATATTATTCACCTGAAGATACTGAAGGAATTAGTTGAAGAAATTTTTGACCCACTGGAAATATTTGCAAATTTATGGATGACAGAAGAGGTCCCAGAAGACTTGGGAAAGGCTATAGTGCCCATCTAAAAAAGAGGGAAAGGAGGAGACAGGCAACTTTAGAAAAATCAGGCTAATAATGAGGAAGCTACTAAAGCAATAGACAAAGCATTCAATTTGTGAATAACTGGAAGATTGAGGGGTAATCATTAGTAGCCAGCATGGATTTACCAAGAATAAATCGTGCCAAACCAGCTTGATTTTCTACTCTGAGAAGGTAACTGGTTTGGTGGATTGTGGGAATGCAGTGGATATAACATTCCAGGTCTTCAGCAAGGGTTTGACACAGTCCCACAAGATATTCTGAACAGTAAACTGGAGAAATGCAGTTGATAGATCTACCATTGAGTGCATACATACTGTAATTGGCTAAACAACCACAAAGAAAGAGTGACAATGGGACGATGTCATATTGAAGAGAGATCTCAATTTGCAGATGACACAAAAATAGGGTGGAGTACCAACACTTTGGAAGACAGAGCTAAAATTCAAAGGGATCTTGCTAAATTGGAGCATTGAGCTATGGTCAACAAAAATGAAATTCAACAGAGAAAAATGTAAGATGCTTCAGTTAGGTCTTGTCTACACTGGAAAAATAAGGTGACCTTACACCACAGTAATATAGGTCACCTTACACCACAGTAATTATTGCAGTGACTAATGTCCATATTACCCTCTTTGTGTTACCCATCAGCTCTGTGTTCTTGGGGAACTCTGGTGCAAAACCCATACCATCTGACTCATCTGAACCGCCCCACGAAAAGGTAGTGGGCAAGAATCCTGTCACCCTGGGTTTAGGTGTAAGGCAGCTTCCACCATGCCTCATCTACACTGATGATGGGAAGGAGGCATCTAAATTAGCACATCAAATGAAAAAAAGAGAGCTTCGTTGTCATCAAAGATGGAACAAGAAAACATCTCTAGTAGCATACCAAATGGAGAACAAAACTCCAAGGCCACAACCACAGTGAACTCAGGGATCAGAAAAGCAGAGAAACACAGCATGATGGGTGCTCGAGATGTTGATGAACCCACACCTGCACACACCCAGCTCACCAGTTATCAGACCAATTCTAGTCATTGATCCTTTATTGATACCCAAAATACTGAATCTGCCTGATTTCATTGTGAGCTGTCTCAAAGGAACATTGCCCATAGCCAGTAATATTTGTTTTTTATTGTCCAGAACGACAGTTCTCAACAACTGTGTTGTGACAAAAAACTGAGTGGCAGCACAGTGGCGAGTGTGTCATGTGAAATCAGCTTGCTGCTGACAGCCCAAGAAGTGCTGAGGCAGCAGCCTGATTTTACGTTTATGGGCTTTTAAGAGCTGAAGCTGCAGCAGCTTTCTGCAGAAGCCGCTGCAGTATCAGCTGTTTCATTGCCTAGGGGGCTGCCAGTCAAGCCTCCAGCTTTTGGAAAATCCCTTTTACAGGGAGATTTCTTTGGTAGCGGGAATTGCTTCAGCGGTGCAGTGTGCCACACACCTGTCACAATGGTGAAGGATTTGAAAACCCCTGGTCCAGCCTAAACAAAACTACTCTAAAATACTCCCTTCAGTCACTGTTAACTTGTAAACAAACCTAGGGTCCTCCTTAGAACCCTCGTTTCTTCCTTAACAAGATCATCTACCTAGTTCAAAACTCTGTTTTGCTGCTGGGATCCAAAAGTTGCATCAGTTCAAAGACGGGACTTCACCTTTTCCTGACTTATCATGTTAGGGGATCTGCCTGCCTCAGGCGCTCCAGACTCTAACCTAAGCTAAACAGTTTGTCTCCTGGGAACCCTGAAGTGTTCAAGCTGCACTGAGTGGCGAGATCCCACCCCTCTCTCTTGCTCTCTCTTTCTGGTGCAGCCTAATTGACCTAATTTAATCTTTCTTTTTTTTCTCTCTCTCTCTCTCTCTCTTTTAGTCCAATTATAACTTTGTAAACCTGACTTATAATCAAACTTGATCTAGTTTGCTTCAATATCCCAACTGAAACCATGTAATATTGTAATTATTTTGTCTGGCAATCAAATAACTTTTATAATGAAGCTACTTTGCAGATGACACCAAGCTGGGGGGAACAGTAGACACATTGGAGGGCAAGGACAGGATTCAGGGAGACCTAGACAAATTGGAACAGTGGGCCAATAGAAATCTTATGAGGTTCAATAAGGAGAAGTGTAAAATCCTGCACTTGGGACGGTAAAACCCCATGCACTGCTACAGGCTGGGGAACATTCAGCCAAGTAGCAGCAGTGTAGAGAAGGACCTGGGGGTCATGGTGGATGGGAAGCTAGATATGAGTCAGCAGTGTGCTCTTGCTGCCAAAAAGGCCAATGGCATACTGGGCTGCATCAAAAGAAGTATTACCAGCAGATCAAGGCATGTGATCATTCCCCTCTATTCTGCACTGGTGAGGCCACATCTAGAATACTGTGTTCAGTTTTGGGATCCCCACTACAAAAAGGACAGGGACATGCTAGAGAGAGTTCAGAGGAGGGCAACCAAAATGATTAAAGGGCTGGAGCACAAGCTCTATGAGGAAAGACTGAAAGCATTAGGCTTATTTAGTCTGCAGAAGAGAGGATTGAGGGGGGATTTTATAGCAACCTTCAGCTACTTGAAGGGATGCTCCAGGGAAGATGGAGCTTGACTGTTCTCAGTAGTAACAGAAGACAGACCAAGGAGCAATGGTCTCAAGTTGCGGTTAGGGAGGTCGAGGCTGGATATTAGAAAAAACTTTCTTACTAGGCGAGTGGTGAAGCCTTGGAATGAGCTGCCGAGGGAGGAGGTGGAGTCCCCATCTTTGGAGGTGTTTAAGGCCCGGCTGGACAAAACCATGATTGGGATGGTTTAGTGGGAGTGGTCCTGCCTCTGGCAGGGGGTTGGACTAGATGACCTATGAGGTCCCTTCCAACACTATGATTCTATGCTTGCCAGACTCTCTCTGACATCCATTTACTCCTTTGTGTTCTTGCTTTTCTGTCTTGTTGTGCAGCAACACTTCTTTTACCTAAACCAAAGATCCGTTTAATGTTCACAAATTCTCATTCAAGGGTATTACAACCAGTCCCCACCGCCTTCCATGTGACCCCAGTCCAGAAGCCATATTGTGCTCCTCCTGCCTCCGGCAGCGTGGGCCCGATCCAGCCCCAGCCACTGCTGGGACAGGGCCAAAAACAGGTGCCCCACGGGCCCACTGGCAGCAACACCCCTGACTACTATAATACTATAAAAGTGAGGATAGTGATGTCCTGAATCTGTGGCATAGAAAGATGGCAGTTGGGAAGTGCTGTTTTAATTCAGCCTGCTTAGTTCAGGAACATATACAGAGCCAGATGAGGGCTGAGAGACCCAGTCTGCACAGACTCACTCTGTTAATCTGTGAATGAGTGTGTGTGAATGTGGGTGTTTACTTGAGTCTGGAGCTGGAGAAACCCAGAAGACAGAAGTAAAGCTCCATATGAAAACACAAGTAACACAAGCAGTACATTAATAGAATTACAACTGCCGCCCCCTCACCCCAAAAAGTAACCCTAATAAATGATCATTACACCAAAGCGATGGGCAAATCTGGTAACACTTGGGTCAGTGGAGTGCATCCTCACCAGAAACACTTCCATTGACCTTAGACGGGCACTGTGATCCAGGTGCGTCGCTGGTGGCTGGCACATGGGGCATGTGGCCCGAGTCCCAGCGCCAGTGCCCCCAATGTCCGGGGCAGCCCCTGCCTCTCCCGGCCCCATCCCAGGCTAGAGATCCGTGGCCCGGCTGCCCCTGGCGGCACCGGCTGCTCCCAGCCTGGTCCCTGGCCGGGAATTCAGGCTGGGCCAGCTACAGCAGCTTCCACCTCTCCTGGCACAGTCCCTGGCCCCAGCCAGGGATCTAGGGCCAGGCAGGCAGCGGCAGGAGCCTGAGGCTGGATCGGGCCCCAGCAGAGAATCGGGGCCACAGTGGGCGGGGCCTGTGGCCAGGGGTGGGGCCTGGACCCTATCCCCAAGGCCTTTCCCTGGGGCAGCAATGCTCCTGCTGTCATCTGTCTCTGAGCTCCCTGACAGTAATCCCACAAGGCCCCAAATTCCCCACCCCCCAAAACCCTAGTCCTTGCTGTGAGACGACTTCCAGCTTCTTCCACCTCATTCCCTGCTGAGAGCTCAGGGACACTACCTGGCTTCTCACCTCTGGGGAGTGGGGTCCAGCTATCCTGGCTTGTCCTTTTCCCCACCAGCTGCCAAGTCAATTTCACAGCTCAGCCCTGAAATTGACAAGGCTGTCCCCAGCAGAGACAGAATGGTCTGCTCTTTCAGGGGATTTCTTGTTAATTTCATCGCAGCAGAGCAGTGAAATAGATGAGAATCACAGCCCCACTACAGATGTAAGGGATATAGTGTCTACATTGACACTGCATCATCCTAACTAAGCCAACATAAGCCCTACACCTTTTGCTGAAGTGGTTTTATTATGGTGGCATAGCAGGTGAGTTTAATCAGTAGAAGGAACATTTTAGTCTGTACACCTCCAGTCTTTTGTCAACAAAAGCTGATTTTTGTCAGCAAAACTCTTGGTTGTAGATCTAAGGGAATTAAAACTAAAAGCAAAAATACAGAATGGGAGATAACCTGCTTGGCAGCAGCTCTGCTGCAAAGGAACTGGGAGTGGTGGTGGATTGCAACCTCAACATGAGTCAGTAATGCAATGCTGTTGCATAAACAGCAAATGTACTTTTAGCTTACATTAACAGAGGCATAACATGCAAGTAATGGAAGGCAGTGCCAGATTTAGGCACAAGTCAGGTAAGCCAATGGTTAGGGCATCACATTATAAGAGGCCTCTAAATATGTCAGAGATAAGTAAGATTTATCATAACTGAAATTGTTAATGCAAATAAGGCTTTTTGCAAGATTATGTTTTATTTAGTTGTTTCTCATTGCATCTTTGCCTTTGCCTTTTTTCTCCTTATTTTTTATAGCATGGGGCCTCTGAATAGTGACATAGCTTAGGGCCACAATATGTCTTAATCCGTCCCTGATGGGAGATGACAGACCTGCTCTACTCAGCACTGGTTAGGCTTCAGCTGGAGTACTGTGTCCAATTTTTGTCACCAATGTATAGAAATTATGTGGGAAAACTGGAAAGGATCCAGAGGCAATCAACAAAGATGATCAAAGATATGAAATACAGGCCATATGAGAAAAGTGAAAGTACCTCAGTATGTTTTACTTGGAAAAGAGGAGATTGAGCAAGGACATGATAGTGGTCTTCAAATACTTGAAAGGCTGCCATAAAAAAACATGGACAAAGGTTGTTCCCTCTTGGCATAGCAGAAAGGACAAGAGGCAAACTACAGTACAGCAAATTTAGAAAATTATTCCTGAGATTTAATCTACGTGTAAGAACAGTAGGACAAATGGAACAGACTGCCCATGAAGGTTATGGAAGCACTTGTACTGGGGGTTTTCAAAAGGAGGCTAGATAGCCAGATGACTTGGATTATTTAGTTACAACAGAACCTGCATCTTGACTAGATGGGGGTTAAACTAGATGACCCTCTAACTCCATGATTGTATGATTCTGTGATTTTCACAGATGGACATTGGAAAACTTTAGTGGTTTTTAGCATCGAGAAGCCTGAAAAGAACAAGGTTGCGCTAGCCTGGTATGGAGATGACAACTGATTTTAAAAGGATTTCTGCAGTAGAAAAGAAAAGTTAAGGGCAGATTTGGGGAGATGTTACTGAGATTAAACCAGCAGAATTTGCTAATAGTAACTATACCGTGAAAGTGACTAGGGGTATGTCCACACATCTTTTTTATTTCGAAATAACATTGGTTATTTCGAAATAAAAAAGATTAGGTCCAGACGACGTTTTCTTATTTCGAAATGACGGACTCTGTCGTTTCGAAATAAGAGCCGCCCTTTTGAAACACCTTAAACCTGGTGTGGGTTTGAAACGGCTGTTATTTTGAAATGGTGGTTTCGAAATAACGCCATTCAGACATGTTATTTCGAAATGACCATCATTTTGAAATAACATGTTGGACCCTCCTCCCAGGGTGTATAGCATCCTGGGAGGAAGGACCACCCCTCCTAAGCACCCTGGCCAGGGTACTGAGGAGAGATGCAGGGGCGGGGTGGCCGCAGACAGGGAGGCTCACCCCACCCCCGGTTTGGGGGGCTGCAGCCCCCTGCGGGGTGGCCGCAGACAAGGCAGCTCACCCCGCGACTGGCTTGGGGGGGCAGCCTGCGGCCACCCTGCCGAGTGCTGCAGCCCTCCCAGCTGGCGGCGGGGTGAGTCGCGAGTCTCCCCGCCACTGCAGCCGCTGAGCCCGGGGGCCTGGGGAGCTGGTGGGACCCAGCTCCCCACGACTGCAGCCACTCAGCCCCCGGGGCGCTGGGGAGCTGGGTTGGACTGGCTCCCCGCGGCTTCAGCCCCAGTGGCAGGGAGAGACAGGTGCCCCGGCACCCCGCCGTGGGGCTTGAGAGCAGCCCCGGCAGCGGGGAGAGCCGGGCACCCTCACACCCCCGCCGCAGGGCTTGGGAGCAGCCCCGGCGGGGGGGAGAGCTGGGCACCCTGGCTCCTCGCCGCCTCCAAGGGGTGCAGCCCACCGCAGCTGCGGCTCACCCCGCCAGGGCTGCAGCCCCAGGGACCTGAGCACGGGGTGAGCCACCACAGCTGCAGCCACCTCGCGCCCCTTGCAGCGCCCCTTGTAGCTCCCCCAACTTGGGCGGGGGAGCCTGAGGGTGCCATGGCTCCCTCAGGCTCCTGGCAAGCCCTCTCCCTCCCTCCGCCCTGGTTGGTGGCAACATGGCCCACAAGGGGCCATGTTGCCACACCTCCCAGGGTGCCCCTCTCCTGAAGCGAAAAAGCAAATCCATACATAGGACCTGCTATTTCGCTTTCAGGGTCTCCCTTATTTTGAACTAAATTCTTTTTAGTTCAAAATAAGTTGTTTCGAAATAAAGGTTGGAATGACTTATTTCAAAATAAAACCTTGTGTGTAGACATAGCTTAGAATGATATGAGAAGCAGAGAAAATATGAATATGTGAAAATACACCCTTTCAAAAAGTATTATTTATTATTTGTACTATGCTAGCAAATAGAGGTCACAGTCAAGGATCTCTGAACTAAGTATTGTACATACATAAAAATCTAGAAGCCCAAGGGAGAAAAAATCATGTTCCCAAAAGAAAAGATAGAACTGATATGGAGGAACAAAAGCAAAAAGTTGTAGTAACTTTTAATATTGAAAAAATTTATTAAATGTAATATACTCAAGGATAAAATATAGTGAGAGTGCTGAAGAAGCCACTCCATTTTTCTGCAAATGAATGCAATTAAAAAAAAATTAACAGCATTGTAGAGTGTATCATACATATTTAAATACATTTATGTAGCATGTAAGCTATTTTGAAAGTCCTCACAAAGTTATCTACATATGCACTCTGTTCATTATGTACCGAAATATAAATGAAAGGCTATATATAAACATAAATGAAATGGCTGCTAACACAAGATATACATTGTGGACTTAAAAGAATTATCTACTAGTATGCACAAATAGCTGGTCTGTTTCTTACCTGGTTGTGTATTTGCATATAACAGATTAGCATACTTGCACTTAATTTAGGAAGTTTAGAATGAAGAAATATAAGTGCATAGTTTTGTGTGCCCAGCATCTGACTATATGATGTTTACATTTTTTTATCAGTTTAAACAAGGAAGAATTGTGGTATCCTGTGTCATTCTGATCCTGTCTCAAACAAATCTCTGATATTTGGGGGCAAGCTCCATTCAACTCTTAGAAATTATTAGATGGTTTCTAGTTCTTATACCAGATTTATTCACAAGGTTTTTAAAAGGTAATTGAAATGCTGATTGTGCAGACAAGACTCTAAAGATAACACCCCATCAAGAATGAATGAGGGAAATTCAAATTTTCTAAGGCGCAGTCTTCCTTTAGAGAGAACGGATAAAAGCACAGCAGATATTTAAATTCTGAAGATTGCCTTCAAGAAGAAGAAGAAAAAAAGATAGAAATGAAATGTAGGCTCTGACTCAGGAAGAAAGAAAGTGAACTTGGCAATTCACCTAGGATACAATAGAATGCTGCTCGATCTTCAACAAGGCTCTAGCTACCTGGCTGATGGGTCCTTTACGTGCAAGGTGACAGTAAATGAGGGGCACAGTCCTGAGATTTAAAGATGGCATTCATGGTAGAAGACCTTCATCAATGGACGTCACTGTTCCTATTGGTTTGCCAGTCTGAATCTGTTGACATTCAGAGCATGGTTCAAATAAATGCCTTCTAGCATTCTCATGATGGGAGTGTATTTTTATTTAGTGTTTGTGGATGGTTGTTATTAGAAATGTATATATCATGCATGTGGTGCCCTGAAACATGTAAAGTAGATGTTTTTTGTACATTAAATAATATTAATATATTTTAACTGCTTACATCTGGAAAGGTCCTATCCCTTTTAGGCAGCAATCTGTCAAATACTTACACATATGCTTACCTTCTTCCTCCTGGGAAACCTTGAAAAATATTCCATTTGTAGGTACTATGTGGTTTCAATAATTCTTCAGCTGCAGATGAACTTCAGTTTTGCTGTACATTAGCACAATACAACTTTGGTTGTGCTTTCAGCAGAGCTGTTTATACCTTTTGAGCCAAATTCACCCTTGGTCAAACACTGGTGATTTCAACAAAGCTGTAGCCAGGAAAGGAAGGATGGTCCAGTGGTTAGGGTTCCAAAGTAACCCATGATATATGAAAGATAGATCCAGTTGCCTGTTTCACTCCAGACTTCCTGTGTAGTTTGGGCTAGTTTCAGTTCCCCATCTATAAAATGGGAACAATAGCACCTCCTTACCTCAGGGTGCATTGTGAGAACGAATACATTCAACACAGTAAGATGCACAAATACTGAAGTAATTGGGATCAAATACTTCACCTTAGATCAGGGGTCTCAAACACGTGGCCCACAAGCTGCATGTGGCCCCCATAGCTATTTCTTGTGGCCCGCAATGACACTATTGTTACCGATATTGCAATATCATTGTATGAAAACGTTTCAGTGGCGCAGCCCTCAGGCTAATGTACTAGTCCTCATGCAGCCCTTGTGGTGATTTGGGTTTGAGACCCCTGCCTTAGATAGACAGGAATGGATGTGGATCTGTGACTTTGAGGACTTCTTTGTAAAGAAATATAGTAGTACTTCCTGACGTTATTCAAACCCTAAGTACTTAAATGCATGTTGTTAGCTGTGTTCCAAATAGCTGCCCAAAAGTATAATTATATCTAAAATATGATGAAACAATGGTTAATCACAGAAAGATAAACAGTCTATCCACTCTAAGTACTCAGTTCTCATTTTAGAGTTCCTGGGCTGAATATGGAATTTAAATTTACAAATTTATATGTAGTTATCCCAAACACATCCATCCAGAAAGGAAGATTAAATGCCTTGAAAAGTATAAATTCTTGTTGTTAAGCGAAATGAGCACCTCTTGAAAGCCTGAATATTTGAAATAGAAAGTAGGCTTTTTTATGAAAATTATGCCAAATATTGTGATTGTACTGTTACATGAGTTCAGTTAATAAACAAGGTCCACAACATTGAAAGGACACTCTTAACACAGTGGAAAGTAGCAAGATCTGTAAATAGGCATTACCAGCTGGGCTGGGCTGTCAGACCAAAGCATCTTTCCAGTCCTGGAGATTATTTCCATTAAAGATTTTGGGATTTCTGGCACCACTGCAATTCCCATGCTTGATTGTAACACACAACATAAAGGCACTCAAAAGAGCTGGCAGGAATACACAAGCATTCACAATATTATTTGGACTGTGCTTGTCCTGAGTGTGTCTTGTATACCTCAGTGTTAGTGTAAATATCAAAATCTGGAACAGCAGTTGTACCAGTTGTTTGTGGCCCTATAGTGCAATGGAAACCACGTAAGTGGCATCTCCTAGCAGGGGCGTCACTGCCCTGGGGAGGGACCCAGGGCACAGGCCCCGCCCCCAACCTACAGGCCCCTCCCCCTGGCCAGGGACAGAGCCAGAAGCCGCCACGCCGTCGCAGGCAGCTAGGCCCTGCATTCCTGGCCACGGATGGGGCCAGAAGCAGCCGGGCCCTGCATCCCTAGCTGGGGACGGGGACAGAAGCGGCTGTGGGAAGCTGGGTCTCGCATCCCTGGCCGGGGATGGGGCTGCCGCTGCCGCAGACAGCCAGGCCCCAGATTCCACGCTGCAGCCGCGGGCGGCTGGGCCCCGGATCCCCGGCCCGATTGGGCCGGAGACCAGGAGAGGGGTGGCCCCGCCAGATCTGCCAGCACCAGCGACGCCCCTGTCTCCAAGGAGTTTTTGTACTCTAATGCATAGCAGTCCTATTTTCAGATCTCTCTCAGATACAAATGAGGCCACACACACCTTAACTTCCATTGCCCACATTTTTCAAAAGCAGTCACCTCTGTGTGTTCTCAATTTTTCCATTACAAACTTTGGGGGTTGTGATCATGACTCCTTAAAAAAAACTTATGTGACTGCACTATGAGTTTGCTCAAGCCAGTAGTCATTATTGAGGTGATGCAGATCCAGATCCTGCTGAACTCAGGTGACTGAGCACCTAGCCCAGATGAGTATTAGGCATTCTGAAGTACAGTTCAGGAATAAAATCTAAGGCCTGAAAGCAAGCTACAGAAAAATCATGGTACACAAACAGATGCTCATGAGCTAGAAAGAAAATCAGCCCTTTTTGTGGTGAATCTGAGAGGAGGCTCAGCACATGGACCTCTGTGATGCAAACATGCATTCTGGAAAGCATCATGGTCTCCTCTGCATGTCACTATTCATTATCAAGCAATGCTAATAAGCCAGGGTCTGAATGGCTCTCTCTACACTAGGGGCTTAAGTTGACTTAAAGCTCCTTAAGTTGACTTAAGCAGCTCCCTGTCTATATTTAGAAAGTATTAAGTCAACTTAAACAATTGCTTCAACGAGTCTTAAGTCAACTTAAACAAGTGCTTACTCCCGCCCTGCAAGTCGGCTTAAGCATTTAAAGCCAACTTTACAAGGCAGGGCCCGCCCCCTTCCCTGCCCCAGGGGGGGCTCAGGCCCCAGTCATGCCTAGGGGGGCCTGATCCAGCTCATTCCCTGTGAAGAGCTGAGGGCTCGATTGGGCTCCCAGCCTCTTTCCGGAGGCTGTGGGAGCCGGCAGCCAGTTCCTGCAGCCTGTAGAGACGGGCTGAGTGCCCCACTGAGCAAGCAACTTGGAGCCTGGTCCATTTCACAGACTGTGGCAGTCTGTGAAATTGACCAGACTGGGAGCTGCTTGTGTGGCACCAAACGAACCTGAAGCCAGATGGGCTTTAAGCCAGGTCCTAGTCCTTGCAGCCTGCAGAGAGTGGCTGAGAGCCCCATCAGGCTCCCAGCACCACTTTGCTGATGGCAGAGAGGGACTAGGAGCCCGACCTGGCTCCAAGCCCCTCTCTGTAGCCAGGGGCGTGGGGAGCTAGGATCACCCCTGGCCGCTTGCAAGCAGCTAGGGGTGGGGGGAACTAGCATCTCCCCTGGCTGCTTGCAAGTGGCCGGGGTGATGCTAGCTCTCTGCGCCCCTGGCTACAGAGAGGGGCTTGGAGCCAGGTCGGGCTCCTAGCCCCTCTCTTGCCCTGCCACATTCAGAGATGGGTGGACAGTGCCATCTCACTCCCAGCCCCTCTCCACAGGCAGCAGGACAGGCAAAGAGGGGCCAGGAGCTCCCACCCTCTTTCCACGGGCAGCAGAGGCTTGAAGATGGCTCCTGCTGGCGGTCACAAGTAGCCTGGGCCAAGTTGGGCCCCAAGTCACTTGTCACCGCCAGCAGGAGGCTTGACTGCCTGGTCACTTTCACAGGAGTGAAAGTGACCAGGCTGTAGAGCCCCTGCTCAAGCGACTCCACAGCCCAGTCACTTTCACTCCGATGAAATTGACCAGGCTGCTGAGCCTCCTGCCTGTGGTGACAAGTGACCTGGCGTCCAATTTAGCCCTGGGTCACTTATGACTACTGGCAGGAGCCAGCTCCAAGCCCCCACTGCTGGTATAAAGGGGGTGGGAGCAAGATTGGGCAGACATACCCTGGACTCAACTTAGCAAGGTTGACTTGCAGGTGCCACCCCCCCGCCCAGTGTATACATAGCCTATGTGCTGTCCCCTACTATCTATTGATGAACTGGGAAGAAGAAATTGGGGCTAACCCTATTTGCACAGTCACACCTACTTTTCTTGTGTGATCAGTAGATAGACCAGCTTTGTCCAAGAGATCCCTCTTCAGTTAAAACTCACTTTAGTCCTGTACACAGGAGTTATGAAGTGTTGTTACTCTTATTGTATAACTAAAAGGAGTAGAACTACATATGCCCTAATTGAGGGGTCATAATGATTTTAACCTATCTGACTAATCAAATCCAAGTATAAGTCAGAGGAGATTGGGAGCAGGTGTTCTTATCTGGCTCATGGCAGGACAGTGCGGGGCCCAGGAAACCACAGGGCACGGAGCGATTGCTAGTCTTGCATGCCCCACCCCCATAGACTGCCCTGCCCACCACTTAGGGAAATCACAAAAGAATTTTCACTAGAATAATATGTGGAACCACAGCCAGAGGCAGTGGCAGAAGCAGGGTGTAAGCAGCTGCAATAGCAGAGGCATTACTCAACCCACCCCACCTTCAGGGATGAGAGTGAACCCATGTGAATGCACCTCTGAATTGAGACTTTGCTGATCTTGGATAACCAACTATGAGCAAAAGGAAAGGAGAATGGCATGTTACAGAGTCAGTTCATCAAAACAAGCAAGAAGTCCTGTGGCACTTAAAGACTAACACATTTATTCATCGCATGAGCTTTTGTGGGAGAAAATCCCACTTTTTCTAAGTGGGATTTTCTCCCACAAATGCTCATGCGATGAATAAATGTATTAGTCTTTAAGTGCCACAGGATTTCTTGCTTGTTTTGCTGAACCAGACTAACATGGCTACCCCTTTGGAAATTAGTCCATCAGACTTGCAAGCTTCAAGGTAGGTAGCTGAGACAAAGGACACTGTCCAGTCCAACATACTGTGGGGCATGTGTTTACTTATGATTTGCATCCTTTTGAATCCTTGTGTTTTCCTAAATTCATTCTTTTTTCCTCCTCCACTTAGTAAAAGTCTTCTTTTGTCATACATGGACAAAATCAGTGCTTGTAAGTACAGAAATGCTGCCTCTTAAAGCAACCCCTTGTGGTAGTAAATTTTCCCAGATTGCCGGGTTGTGCCTCAATCCTCTTCTGTTTTGTAATGTTAAGAAGAACCCTCTCTGATGTAGGACCCAGCCCTTCCACTGCCAACACCACCTGGCAAGCAGGGTATAAGCTCTCTGCATCCTCTGAACTGGATTTTCTGGGTCACATCACTGTCCACGCTGCTCACTTGAGGGCAAAATTCCACTTTTCTATATGATAGCAGGTTCACCAGCACCCTCATTTTCCTTCATTCACTTAATTCTGCTTCCACATTTGGCAACCCCATTCTACTTTGCTCCTTCACTATTAACAGCCAAAGCTCTTGTCTCCAGCAAGAGTAGAAACACTGAGCAAACACTGCACCAGGATTTAAGGTCTGGTATTCCTCACCTAAGCAAATGGGAAAAAGCATTAACCTCTGCTGTATGGTGTCCACAAACAGCATTTGTATATAAACAAGGAGTCCTGTGGCACTTTTAAAGACTAACAAATTTATTTATTGCATGAACTTTTGTGGGAGAAAATCCCACTTTGTCTGACGCTTTGAAGATTTACATAATGGGAGGAAAATAAATGCAGGGAAGTGCAAGTCAAAGGATCAGATCAGACTGTTAAACAAATCAATGCAGTAGTTTAGATTTAAACACTGGGGAATAGCATATAAGATGAGGTCAAATCACCTCTTGTAATGAGAAAAAAAAAATCCAAAGTCCTTATTTAGGCCTGAAACAACACAGTCAAATTTGCTTATGAATTCTAATTCTGTAGTTTCTCTTTGAAGCTTTGATTTTATTCATTTGTTTGAGAACAGCTATTAGCAAATCATCAATGGAGTGACCAGGAACATTGGAAGTCGTTAATATACAGCATCCCTATTTTACCCCAACTTTGCTTTAGCCAATTGCTTTTCAACTATGTGCTCATTTCTGCCAAGCACTGGAACAATAGACCGGTGGTTCCCAACTCGTGTATTGGGGCACACTGGTGTGCCGCAGGAACACCCAAAGTGTGCCATGGGCATGCCTGAGAGCTGGAGTTAAAGTTCTCTCCCTGCTCAGCCCAGCCTCCTGGGCTGTGCAGGGCTGGGAAAAGGCAGGCATTAAAGTAAGAGGGAAGGCACTGGAACACAGTTCTGGGGAGCCCTATTTTTAGGCAGGCAGCATTCTGGCCCCCTAAAAATAGAGGAAGACACTAGAACAGAGAGTTCCAGGGGACCCCCTAAAAATAGCACGAGCAGCCCAAATGCACCATTCAGGTGGCTCCACCTTAAACCTGGCTCTACTTTAAACTCAGCCAGCAGAGAGCTGGAGGAGGCTGGGAGTGTGTGAATCTCCCCCTGCAGGGCAGAGCGGCTTGTCAGCCAGCCTGCAAGCAGCCCAGGTAAGGGCTTTGGGGGGGAGGGCTGCTGGGGGTTGTGTGGGCTATGTGTGTGTGTGTAGCAGATGTTAGTGGGAGTGGATGTGTAGCAGAGGGTGTGTAGCTGGGGTTGTGGGGTGGCTGTTTAGGTGGGAGGGTGTAGGCTGTGTGTGGGGGGTGTAACTGGGGGCTGGAGACCTAGTTCTGGCCCCTGCAGTGATGGGAGGGTCCATCACAGGTAGCAGGGGGCTGGGGGAGGGGAGGATGGGACCCACTAGGGTGGGAGGGAGCAGCAGTGGGGTGAGGATTTGTCCTGGGTGGCAGGGAGCAACTGCAGAGAAGGGGGAAGTGGGTGCTGCACCATGCTCCCCTACCCTACCTTCCCACTCCCCAGGATCCCCCCTGTCCCCCCACAAAGCCACTCTTGTTCTCCCTTCCTCTCTCTTCTCTTGCCACCCTTGTGCTGTTCCCCAAATGGCTGCCCTTCTTTTGCCACCCCTGCTCTGCTCCCCCTAATGCCCCACATAGCAGCATTTCCGAAACACTGTGCCATGGTTCATGAATATTCATAAATAATTTAAGTTAACTTGAATACTCATGAGTTTTTTAATTGTGGTGTGCCTCAAAAAATTTGACAGTACAGGTAGTCCTCACTTAGTGACCGGGTTCCGTTCCTGAAACCCGGTTGATAAACGAATTGGTCGCTAAACGAGGAGCAGCCCTTACCGGTATTTCAGGCATAATGTACTTTACTGGTAGTGGGTTTTTCAACCATCTGTAGATAGTTTTAATGTCACCTTTGCATCATTTATAACATTTTTAATATATATTTTAAATGTTTTAAGCTCTAATGTACTGAACTTAGTTTGCATAGTGTACTGTAAATACAGGTAATCGTTTTTAATATTTTGAATAGTGCTGTAAAGAAAAGGCCTAAAATAAACTCTATCGTGATAACTTTGTTTTATTGGCATAAGTCCTTACATACTGTATTACAGAACATAAAAATGCAATCAGCAAAAATTATAAAAATGATGTACCAAAGAAATATGAAAATAAACATTCAGATTACATTGACATTTTTACTCATCAAATCCTTCAAAGTGTGGTTCAGCAGCAGGGGGGTCATCAATGTCATTGTCGGAGAGATCAGCAGGGTTATCAGGAGCTGTAGAAGGCCCTGGTAAGGGAGATGATGGCAAGGAAATGGAAGTACTGGTAAGGGTAGGGGTCGGGGTCCTGGATGGAACTTTAGAGAAGTATCTCGTTAGTGTGGTCTGCATTGTAATTTTCTTTTTTTCTTCATAAATTTCACCATAGCATTGTAAAATTTCATTCATTTGTCGTTCCACTTTCGTGAACCATTCAACATTCGGGCCCATACTCTCTAGTTCTAACATCGCTGCATTCACTTTGGAGAAGACATCAGCTAACCCCTTTACAGTGAACTTCTTTTGTACTTCTTCCACTCCTTCCTCTTCTTCTTCTTCCTCCTCTTTCAAGTGCTGCTGCGCTTCCAACTCTATTAAATCTTCGTTAGTTAGCTCTCCCTCGACGTATTCCACTAATTCTTCAATATCTTCCACTTCAACATCTAAATTAAGCACATTAGCAAGTTCCACAACTTTTTTTATTTATGACATCAATATGTTCGTCTTTCTCAAACCCTTCGAAATTGTTTACAAAACGTTTCAGGCATTTTTTTCCATATGCCTTGCATGCACTTTTCTGTCACTCCCGCCCGAGCTGATTCAATGTTCTTTATGCAGTGTAAAATGTTATATGATTTCCAAAAATCGCGCAGGGTTACTTCACCATTTTCTGTTGCTGCTACCGCTTTGGAAAACGTTGCGCGCAAATGTAGCGCTTTAAACGTAGAGATAGCTCCCTGGTCCATTGGTTGTAACACAGCAGTTGTGTTTTTAGGCAGATACACGACCTTTACATCAGGGTGTAGATCATCAAGATGCTGGGGGTGGCCTGGGGCATTATCAAGTAGGAGGATAATTTAAGGGAACACCGTTTTCCAGACAGTAATGCTTGACCGAGGGTATGAAGCAGTTCATGAACCAGTCCTCAAATAAAGATTGCGTCATTCATGCTTTGTTATTTGAACGACAGTAAACGGGCAGCGTGTGCTTACTAACCTGCTTCAGTGCACGTGCGTTTGCAGAACGATAGATGAGAAAAGCTTTTTAACTGAAATCCAGCGACGTTTCCTCCCAACAACAACGTGACCCTGTCCTTAAAAGCCTTGAAACCGGGCATTGCTTTTGCCTCTTTGTGTATGTAGGATCTTTCGGGTATTTTTTCCAAAATAGTCCGGTTTCGTCTGCATTAAAGATCTGTTCTGGACGATACCCGCCTTTCTCGATCATTTCATCAAATTCATCCACAAATCTTTCTGATGCTTCTATGTCCACGCTTGCCGCCTCACCACTGATACTTCGATTATGAAGGCTGAATCTCCGACGAAAACGTTGAAACCATCCATGACTTGCCGTAAATTTTTCCGTTGACTCTTCATTTTCGCGCGCTTTCAACGTTTCAAAGATACTGCGTGCCTTTGCTTGAATTATTAAAAGACTCATTGGCATTCTTTTTTGTATCTGGTCGTCAAACTATATCACCAGTAATTTTTCCATTTCGTGAATGAGGCCTTTCTGCTGCCTAGTTATTATGGCTTTATATCCTTTTGATGATTTCACTGCTTCTTTCACTCAATCTTCATCCTTCAAGATCGTTGATACAGTTGAATGCGCCAGCTCCAAGTCACGTGCTATCGCTTTAACTTTCTTACCAGCTTCATTTTCATTTATTAGCTTCATTTTTGTCTCAAGATCGATAGCCTTCCTTTGTTTCTTGGCGCTTTCTCCGGGTGAAGTCATGCTCTTCCTTTTCGCCGACATCTTGTACTTTGGGGTGCACAATAAAGTAAAAATACATAGACGAAAAACGCTAGTTCTGACTGCGGGAACGAGATGAATCTGAGAGAGTTGATGCGAGTTCTCGTACATCGCCATAATACCAACTCGTCAGAGAGCTGGTCATAACTCCGAGGGGTCACTAAACGAGTAGGTCACTAAGTGAGGACTAGCTGTATCAAGGTGTGCCACAGCAGAGAAAAGGTTGAGAACCACTGCAATAGACAATGGCATGATCAGGGGAATAGCATTGTCTACATTAGATTTTAGAGAGTGGGGTTTCCTCATCATATTCATGGTTTCAAAGCTTATTGCATCTCACCATCTCCCATATTGGTTTAATATATAGGTTAAATAAGCCTATATCTATGCTACAGGGTCTATAAATAAAGTTGTGAGATGGAATTTAATGAGTCAGTTCTTCTGTTAAGTTTAAGAAGTTTTCTTTTCTTTTTTTTTTTCCCCCTTAACTAAATCACAGGGTGAAGTGATTGCTTTTCTCTTTTTATTTTGGATTTATGCTGGAAGCTTTTATGTACTCATCTTCAAAAATGCACACTATGCCAGAAGCAGAAAAGCTTCATGATGGCACAGATAGACAAGTTGTATAGCCTATGAAATGTTAAATTCATCATTGCATTTTATTTTTTTAGATTTAGGAGTATAGTAGAACCCATTTTTAAACTTGTTTAGAATTCGAAATGTTCATTAAGTGAGTGGAAGGCTTGTATGGTTACATCAGCAATGTATAATACTCAGCTAACAACATTTTAAACAGAGGATTTTTTAAAAAAACCTACCAGTAAGTGCACTGTGACCTGCAGTCAATCAGGCAGAAAAATTGCTGGAGGTAGAGAGTCAGTGAACAGATAACAAAACAGTCTGTTCCCTCTCACTTCTCTCCCAGGCACTGCTGGATATGTCAGGGCTTTTGAGGGAGAGATGGAGGAAGCTGTTTGGTTTTTTAATTTACTTGGCTCTTTGTAAAACATAAATCTTATATCATTTCCATGGATGTCCTGTCCTTACATGTATGGATTTTGTTTAAGGAAAATATCAGCTGAATCAGGAAAGCCTCTGAAAATGAACCAGCATATAAACGTGGGATTTTCTCCCACAAAAGCTCATGCAATAAATAAATTTGTTGGTCTTTAAGTGCCACAGGACTCCTTGTTTGTTTTGCTGAACTAGACTAACACAGCTACCAGTATGGAACATATAAAATGCAGATTAAAGTAAAGAAATTTGACCATTAAAGATATTTTTTATCTATTCATCATTGTTGTTTACAAACTTCACTTAACCATTCTTACCTACCAGTATCCTTTGTCCAAAAAAAGTTGGGGGGGGGGGATTTTACTTTGCATAAAATCACACAAATTTACCCAAAAAAGGGTTCTTGATAATGGAACCTCCAAACTACCAATTAATTAGTTCTGTGTACCTTCAGCCCAGTATCTGCTGACTCCTACACCAATCAATTCTGCATCCTCCAGGTAGCTGTGCTCCACTCAGCCCCTAAATCAATTCTGAAGAATCTCCCAGCTACCAACCAATTAATTCTATACTCTTCCCAGCCTCACCTCTGTTCTAACCCACATCAGTTCAGCACTGCCACCCACCCCATCCTTTCCTCTTCTCAGGGCCGTCCTTAAGGGGGGCCAGGAGGCGCAACCGCTCTAGGCCCCGCACTTTGGGGGGCCTCATGCTTTTGGGGGATCCCACACAGCTGGCTGGAGTAAGGAAGCAGGAGCTTTTTCAAGCTGTGGGACTAGGGAGCAGCTCTGGCTGGTCAGGGAAGAGGGAAGGGAATTCAGACAGGCAGCGTTTGGTTACAGGAACTCTTAAGTAGCCACCTTCCCACAACTGCTCCCTGAGGGAAGAGAAAGGCCAAGTGTTGAGATAAAACTTATGGAGCCAGCCTTGGTCAAGCAAACGGGAGCAAAGTTAGGAGAATGTAACATCCCCAACCTTTACAAAACAGGACCTTCTCTTTGAATTTACATCAGCATCTCCAGAAAGTGTTCAGGATATTAAAGAACTTTTTTCCTTCTACATTTAACAAGACTTTTCAGTCTTCAGGGATGTCTTTTTGAGCAAACTTCTCTGTGCAGATAATGATCTATTATACCTGAGAGAGAAGACCCCAGGCTAGTGCTCATATGGAAATACTGGGTTTTTAGGGTTAATGGCCATCAATCAACATATTAAAGAAGTTTTTTTGCCCTTCCTTCTGCACTGTAAATAAGCCCCATTGTCATTGATTGCAGTCAGACCACCAGTCCCAAAGCATGGCAAAGAGGAAAGCAACTGTGGCCATGTGGGTCTAGTTTAGTGAAACAAACAAGGAATCCTGTGGCACTTTTAAAGCCTAACAAATTTATTTATTTGTTAGCTTTTAAAAGTGCCACAAGACTCCTTGTTTGTTTTACATCAGGGTATCTAAGAAGAGGCCAAAGGTCCCTTGTTTCTTCCTCTCATCCTCAAACAGTACCTGAGTTTCCTCACTTGGGTCACCTGCAAAGCAATGAGGAATGTATGAATACATATATTAAAATAAGATGGAGAAGGAGTCAGGCAGCATGAAGGAAATAACATACATTAGACAATTAGAATCCAGTGCTTTAAGGTGAGAGAGGACCAGAATTTATTTCTTGATATCATCCAAAAATAGCATCTCTCTCTCTGAATTTTCAATTTAACAAAAACTTGATCTAAGAAATTATTAAACTTGTAAAATTGTGTGCCCATCTTGAACAGAAAACCAGAACCACAAAGAAGAGTACCTCCAGATACTCCTGTCCACTTAGCTGTGAGGTTGATGAAACATCACCATGACACACATTCAGTATTGCCCACCCTAAACATCAAAAATAGCCACAAGTCTGGCTTAAATATATCATTAAAACTCACTTAAAAATAAAGAGATGTTTAAAGAAATAATAAATGGGGGGGAGCTATTTTCTCTGACTTCTGGGTTGCTTTTAGGATAAAGTCAAGTCATGTTTTTCTGCTTCTCTCTGCAACTTTTTAGCCTGAGGGCTAGACATTTATGATTTTATTAAAGAAAAATTGACACTGCCCAGTGTTCCCTCTAAGGTGATGATGCAGCTGAACAAGTTATGGGTGCACAAGTTATTGGGGTGCCAGCGGGCAGCAGGGAAGCAGCCCGTTGGGGCCTGGAGAACCAGCAGGGAACTTGCTCAGCTGCATCATCAGCTTAGAGCAGTGGTTCCCAACCTTTCTCAGGCTGGGGACCCCTTTGTAACAAAAAAAAAAATCTTTGCGGACCTCCCCCCCCAGCTGATTATTTAATCTGGCCTGCATGGGCAGACTTTGGCCCGCACCAGTGGGAGAGCTGGTGAGCAGCACTGCCACCACCATTGCCTGCACCACAGGGGAGCTGAACCACAGCAGCTGTGGTCCCCTGCCCTTGCCCCTGCTGGGGAGCTGCTGTGGCTCCATCCCCCTGCCAGGAGACAGCCACAGACAGGGAAAGACTCCCTGCCAGGGCTGCATCAGGGCTGTAGCTGGATTCTGGCCCCAGGTAGGGAGAGGCTCCGCAGACCCCCTGCAAAGTGTCTGTGGACCTCTGGGGCTCCCTGGACCACAGGTGGGGAACCACAGGCTTAGAGGGAACAGCTGCAAAGTTTAAAATGGGGGGGCCCCGCACAAACTGCCTCTTCTCATTGTTCTCCAGCACACCACTGCTCCCCCAGCACATCCAGCAGTTTTCTCCCTCCTCACAGGCAACTCCAGACTTTTCACATACCCCCACTACCTGTCAGGAGGCCAAGGGGCAGCTCTTTACCATCATCACCTCCTCCTCCTTCCCCCACTGACAGTTTTAACTGGCGGGACTACGGAGAAAAAGAGGGATTGACCCTTGTTACACAAGGTAGGAGGAATAAGAAATAAAAAACTGCCATAAGTTGCTGAGACTTTTTGTTCCCTTTTGTCTTCTGAAAATGGTATGAATGCTTCCTACCCTTTACCCAAAAACATGTGGTGGTCCCTGAGGGAAAAGAAGTAGCTCTGACTTTGCTACCTTTCACTGTTTGCATCCCCCACCCCCAGGAGAGATAGCAAATGTAGACTGAGGGGTTTTCCAGCAGACTTGTAGAAGGATCTGAAAGTCCCAAGTCTATGAAAAAGCCAGGGGAAAGAGTCTGTGCTGTATAAAATTCATTCTCTTCACAAAACAGATCACCTCTTCTACAATAGTGACCCACTCAAAAGAATAATGATGATGATGATGTGAATTTAAGAAGCCTACCTGTTTTAAATTAAAGCCATTTATTTCCAACGGTGCATATGTCTGAAAGTTCTACATCTATTAACAGATCATTCCCTCCTGCCAACTGCACATAGAAGGTCAAGCAACTCTCTTTGTGGTTTCAAAGGGGCAGCCATTTTAGTCTAGTAAAGCAAAAAAAAAAAAAAGCAAGGAGTCTTGTGACACTTAAAGATAAATAAATCTGTTAGTCTTTAAGTGCCACAAGACTCCTTTCTCTTTATGGTGTTTCTTTTGAATAGGCACAAAGAGTAGGAGGAGAGGTTGCTGGCTCCTACCCAGCCTCTCCAGTAGAGCAGGTGATTCACCTCTCAAAAATCATAATACCATTAGCTGAAGGTCAGCTTCTTGCTTGATTTCTGGGGCTCTGCAGCTCAACCTGCATTGGCTGTCCATGTCTCTCAGCAGATGGGAGTCTTCTTCCAAGACACTACCTACCTTTTGTCCTTCCCTTAAAGGAGAATTCCACTGTACAAAGGGACTCCACTTGGAATTGAATACAGCTTCTGAATATTCAATCTCCTGAGCAGATTCCTCAATGGAATTCCCCCTCAAACCCAGTTTACATCACCCATTCACCCGTGCAGGTGATCCTGTACCCAATGGAGACTGCTGTGCCGACACTACGAAGGGTGGACAGCAGGGTTGTTCTGCAGGAGTGCAGCTGACTCTGCTTCCTATCCCAAGCTGGCATGGATGGATCATCAGGTAGAGTATTCCCTCCACATGTGGTCTAAGGGGAATGATGAGGCTCATTGACTGGGTGTTTATTCCTGATATCAGAATTTGTTCAGGAAAGACAGTGATGACAGTCTGTTTCTTTCTGGTTGATTCATCAGGATTAGATACAAAAGGATTCATTAGCATCATAGTAATATTAGTCTTATAGTAATTTAAGCTATGCTTACAAAATCATTTACACTTTTTAACAAAATTATAGAAGGTTAAGACAAGGATTTCTACACAAAATTTATGCTGAACTTCATGCCTATTGCTGCTAGTGAATGCTTAATTTACCCCATTTGCAGGTCAACACACAAAATGTCTTGTCAGCTCACAGCTATATCTTACCATAGTTGCCGTCCAAGTTTTGGCAAGAAACCAAAAGTCAGTCTCTTTCATGTGCTTCACAAGTCAAATTAATTTATCACTCCTCTCTTTGCATCCTACACAGCTTTGCACCAGCTACATCTGCTTGGTTTCATTTTACACATCTGCCTTCCCTACATACCTTCTCTTTCTTTTTTACCTTTTTCACACTCTTAGATTTGTGCCTTCTATTGTGTGCTCCCTACACTAGGAAAAACCTCCAAATTCTGTCTGCTGACTCTGCTCTCTGCCTCTGAATCCCTCTTTAAAACTCATTTCTGTAAGGAATATTTCCTGTCTTTCTAACCAGTAATTGTCCTTTCCATCCTGTGGCTCAACAGGATTAAAGCACTGAAAGTTGCAAAGCCATGCCTTTCTCCTTGTGTTGCTGCCACTTCTAATCACTGATGGGACCTTAATGAGGCCATGACCAAAAGAGTCCATATGACTGTTGCTGTCCCAGTAAGACACTTGCATCCAGAACCCTAGAACAGCTCCTACAGATCCAACAGAAGAGTGGGATGTTATCCTGACCCAAACTAACCATCTGTCTTCCTGCTAATATTGATGTTTTTGGAATGAAGGCTTGAATGAAGCCCTAGAATGATGCATGACCAAAGGTATATGTCTCTAATATACAATTAATTATGGAATAAAAAAGGGAAATAGAGCTCCTAATTATACACATAATAAGGCAGAACACCTGAATTATTTCCAGTTCTTCTTTATTAAGAACTAATCAAAATAAAATAGCAGGAATTAGATTGCTAACAGACAGTGCTTTTCTGAAGAGAATAAATAATAAACATCCAGTGAAAAATGTGCACATTTCATCAGCAAAATTTCAGAGTTTCATAGACTTGCCACATGCTAGAGGGAAAAGTTGCAGCATCAATGAAAGGTAGAAAGCCACAGCATGTCAAAAACTCAGAAGTCTTTTTCTTGGTGAATGCAATCAGCAGTCTTCTCTTTAACACTGAGAAAAAACAGATGTTAATATATCTATCAGACCCAACAGGATGTCTGAAGATGTCATTATCCAGGCATTAAAGTGAGTGTTGAAATTTCTGCCTTTCATAATAAATGAAATCAAATCAGTTATTAGTCCTCTGAGAGAGTGTTCCTGAGTTTTACAGTAAGTTCATTGTCTATGACCTTGAATATCTCTGGAAGGAATAGAAAGGGGATTGCATTTCTTTGCAGGGGGATAATAGTATCAGGACAATGAAAACAAAGAAGGTTGCACTTATTTTTTTATCAGCCTCCATTTCATAGAGATATAAAATTTTGTCATTTCACAAAAAGCTGAAAGAATCAGTTAGCTAATAGGTACTATTCCAGACAGATTTGCAGTGATCGTGCTCTGACAGGGAATTGCTTATTTTTTTAATGCCTCAGCTCTTGGCTTTCCCTGCATGCATTCATCTCTCTCTCTCTGGCCTGGTCTACACTTACCAGTGGTCTTCAGCAGCACTCGAAGGGAGGTATGCAAGCCACATAAAATAACTTGCATATCTCCCTTTGACTGCCCAATGCTTACTTATTGTGGCAGCTCCATTGCACTGAGTCAAAGGGAAATGTCCGTCCTTTGACTCAGTGCTTCTCTTTCAGGGGGTAAATTTATCAGGTAGACTTCCTGATTAATTGAGTAGGTCTTCACTGACTTGCTGAATCGATCTGGAAAGACTGAACTGATGCCACAAATTTGCTGCCATGAGAGCCGTCCTTAAGGGGGGGGGCGGGGGGCCGAGAGGGGAAATCGCTTTGGGCCTTGTGGTTCTGTGGGCCCTGTGCTGTCCTGCCATGAGCAAGGCAGCGCGGGGCCTGAACTGCTGCCCCCCACAGATGCACGTTCCTCTGCCCCATCCCTGCTGCTTTTGGCACAGAGCCAAAGTCAGCAGGGAAGTGGGCAGCAGAGCGCAGAGTCGGCCTTTTCTCCTGGCTGGCTCTTCCCCACACCAGGGCAGGGAAGAGCCAGCCGAGGGGCAGAGTGGGCCAACCCAGAGGCTGGGCTTCTCTCTCTGGCTCCTCCTCTGCACCGGCTGTTCCACCCAGGTGGCAGGGAGGGCCAGCCCAGAAGCAGGCAGCAGAGCGGAGCCCAGCCCCAGACTAGCCCGCTCTGTCCCCAGGGTTAGAGGTGGGGCAGCAGTGCGGGACCAGCCCACACCCCCCTCAGCGCAGGACAGGGTAGGGCCCCGTACATGCCGATTGGCCCCAGGCCTTACATCCCACTGGGGATGGCCCTGACTGCTATCAGTGTAGACTTTGTCTCTCATACTAAACTCTTTTTCCTCCAGTCAAAGACAGAAAGAAAGAAATGTATAGTGCTGTTTCAACTTTAATAGTCTGGGAGGTGCTCAGATACTACTAAGATGGGAGCCATGTGATAAGATGACTTTGGATCAAATCTTTGTGTCTTTCGTCATCTCTGCAGGCAGGGTTCATATTTGAACAATGCTTAGAAGAGGGCTGGCCAAACTTATGGAACTCAAGAGCCACACATGTTGATTATTAAATCTTCAAGAGCTGCACTGAGGCATATAGCCATATACTTTTACTTACTCCAAAATTACTAAGTTTAACATTCATTGCACACTTGAATTTTATCATAAAAAGAGGGCAAATATTGATCCTAATAATGTCAGATACTAATAATTACTTAAGGCTACCATGAAAACTAGGCTTATACAGTAAAAACTTAGCTGATGCTTGATGTAGAAGACTGCAGGCTAGTGGTGAGTTTTTTAAAATCTGGGCAGTAACTTGTCAATGAAGTATGTGAAAGCTCTCTCAGGTGCTGATCTGTTAAGTACTGCACAACATTTCAGTTTCACAAATTTCATTATGGAATACAATGCTTCACAGTAGTAAGTTGTGCCAAAAATTGAAAGCAATCTACATTCAGTTTTAAACTATCTATTTTCTTCTTCATATTTTATTTTCTTATTATTTGACATCATGTTTAGAAGGACTTGTAAAACATGATTTTATTTGAACAACAAGTAAGCTGCATTATGGCCTACGAGAAAATCTAAACATGCTGTGCTTCTCCCCACTGTCCCGAACCATGCCATCTCTTCCCTGCCATCTCTGACAATGCCACCTCTTCCCCGCCATTTCCAACCATGCTGTTGCTTCTCCCCACCATCCCAAACCATGCTGCCACTTCTCCACCATCTCCGACCATGCCGTGCTTCTCCCCACTGTGTCCAACCATGCCCCGCTTCTCCCTGCCATCTACAACCATGCTGCACTTCCTCCCACCGTCTCCGACCATGATGCCGCTTTCCTGCTGTCTCCAACTTTGCCATGCTTCTCCCCATCATCCCCAACCATGCTCCTGCTTCCTCCCACCGTGCTCTTTCACAAGCCACACTTTTTAATTCACGAGCCGCCTGCAGCTCGCAAGCCACAGTTTGGCCACGCTTGGCTTAGAAGAATGGATGGCCTATTCTAAATAACGTGTTCAAGTTCTACTGTGATATAAATAATAACAACAGATTTAATGTGTTGGAAAAGCTCATCTGACACTTTTTCAGCTGATCTTTTTCTACTTCCAACAGATTTTTTAAACACCAATGTTTCACAAGTTAGAAACCCTCATTAGAACCAAATTAAGCATCTGAATGAAGAAGTGCCTGTATAAGAAAAAGTTGCTAACAAAATGAATTCAGTCATGAGGAAATTTCTTCCAAAATTTCAACTTCAAACCAGTGACTTGTGTTCAAATACTGACAGGCAATGAAACTGGAGCACTTGAAAGGAAAGAGAAAATCAAGTCCATTTGGATGACGAAAATATTAAAAGTTTTGAAACGAGTAAAATAGGAGACTGGGGGGGATTACTTCAGTTTATTCTGTGGGGTAAGGTAATTTGGTCACCAATATTTCATCAAGGAGTAAAATTTAAAAGAGAATTTGTCCTTTTTTATGGAACTCTCCTGATGTTACGTGAGGGATCACTTTGGCCCATTCACTACTCAGGAGAGTTCTAATATAGACTGTTCTGTGGATGCCTGTTTCAAGAGAAAGATATTGCCTTCTCTCTGTTAGTCAGAAAAATTTATTTTATTAACAAAGAATGCAGCAAATCAGGCAAAAGATTCTTTTGACCTTTAGGATATCATTTGTTGTTATTACTATTAGATTTCTCCAATAACTGAGGCAACTAGATTAAACTCTTCCAGAAAGGGTACAATGAATAGTCCTAATGAAAAGGATACTGGTAATCAAATGTGTATAATGAGAAATATCAACATAGCAACAGCTACATGTATGTATATGATGCATGCGTTTATCTTGTCATATTCAGTGAGTCTAACAATGTAAAGCATTGGGAGGTAGAAAAGGATCCGCAGAAAAAGTGTCAGCTGTCCCTTCCAGCACATATAAATATGTAGTTACTATTTACATCACAGTAGCACTCAAAGGTTTTAATAGTGTTAGATGTAGGGTAGCCATCTCAGAAATGATAATAATTGGTTATTGTAAGAGCTTGATCAATTGACTTACATGCATTATTCCTTATCATTCCAGATGTTTTTCAGTGTTTCAAAATCTACCTTTAATCTTTCTATCAATAGTATTGATGATGTGAAAATGCAACATTCAGCTCCTTCAATTTTGTTTGTTATTCTGACTACTTCATTAATTACTTATTTATGTATCCATCTTAAGTACAATTGATTCAATCTTATGCTGTTGTCAATGGGACCTTCTAACACAATTAACTATTAATACTTGCTATATTCATGTTGTGTTATATTGGCAACTGCAGTTTGATCTGATCTATTATCAAACTTAAGCTCTTATTTTGTGTTTGTGATATGAATGACATACAGCCTTTGTGCATTTTTGCAGTTGCCTAACATTTGTTGCCAGAAATTGTATATCCATCTCTGGTCATCTTTCTGGGGAGAATGAACATTATCTGAAAAGTGTAGTTTTCACATTTCACCCAGATTTGATTTTTAAGCTGATTTCAAAGTTGCCTGTTAGTGGATTTAGATGCTGGATTAATATTAGGAGCAGCTTGTAGAAAATTACAGTTATGGAGATCATATTTTGTAAGGGAATTTCATCCAGCCACAGTGAAATCCACACTGCAAGTTTTGGACTAAGGAAGCTCCTTGATGCATTGTAACTGCCCATGACTTTACCAAACAAGGAGACAATGGCCGTGAACCAGCACACAAAGTGCTTGCTCACCATGGCTATGTCTGCACTGGAGGAGCTGGGGGGAGGGTGCTATTTTAAGTCAACTTCAGAAGGTCGACTTTAAGTTGACTTAGGGATATGTCTGTACTAGTAGACATACCCTGGGCTTGGGCCCTGTCCCCTGTCCTGCCCTGGGGTGCAGTCTGGCTATCGGGCTCCAATCCAGCCCTGGGGGCCCAATCCAGCTTCTGCCACTGCCAGCAGATGGCTGGCAGCTGGATCTGAGTCTGAGCTCCTTGCCATAGGTGGCAGGGGTTGGGAGCTGGCTCCTGCCACTTGCCGCAGATGGCGGGTGCTGGGAGCTGGCTCCCACCCCTGGTGGTAAGCAGCATGGAGCCTGAGCCGGCCCCAAGTTGTATGCCCCCACTGGCAGGCGGCTCAGCAGCCTGGTCAATTTCACAGGCTACTACCATTTTAGACAAAACCCTGGCTGGGATAATTTAGTGAAAGTGCTTTTTTGGCAGGGGGTTGGACTAGATGACCTCATGAGGTCTCTTCTAACTCTATGATTCTGTCTGCCAGTGGTGGCTGGGGCCAGATTGGTCCCCTGAACTGGATCAGGACCTGGGGCAGGCAAAGGGTGGAGGAGGGGCTACAGAGCATCCATACTCACATGTTGGCAGCTGATTCCATTGCCCTCTTGCTGCCACCACCTATACTAACCTGAGACTTTGCATAGGGGGTACAGGGATAAACGTGCTTATTTTTAATATGGGATATCATTATAGTTACATCATTCAAGTGCTTCAAACTCCAGTGAGGAGCTTGCAAAGTAAAGGGCTGTGACATTCCAGAAGAGAGTTGACACTGGCTCAAATCCATTCCATAAACATTTGTCAGATATATTCTGTACACCTCACTTTAAAAAACAAACATTTTACTGTTAGAGGGAAGTGTTATAAGAGTGAGGAAAGAGCTCAAGATTTTGAGACACCAGACAGGGTTACATAAAGAGGAAGAATGAAAATCCTGTCACTGAACAGGAAATAGTTAGTTTAGTTTAGTTATAAAAAGTCTTCCCTTTCTGTTGGGACTGCAAAATAACTCAGCTATAAGGAAATACAGATAGGCTCTTGTGGAACTACTTGCCCCACAGCAGATGGATGCTGCCCAATCTGAAATTGAAGGCATATTAGTTTAGAAATGCCTTTGAGAGTCAGTGCAAGTAATATTATTTATACAGGAAAAACAGCTATAGCCTTTTAAATTTTCTGATAATGGGCTGGAGAAGTAGCTATACAGCAAATTAAAAAAATATCTGCCTTGCACCACAATGTTAAATCCTAGAATATAAGGTACGAGTTAGCATTGTTTGAACTGGAGAATGAACATTATGAGAAAAAATAGGGGGTGGGGTGTAACGATTTAAAAATGTAGAAAAGAAGTATTACCAGCAGATCAAGGGATGTGATCATCCCCTCTATTCTGGACTGGTAAGGCTGCATCTAGAATATTGTGTTCAGTTATGGGCTCCCCACTACAAAAAGGACAGGGACATGCTAGAGAGAGTTCAGAGGAGGGCAACCAAAATGATAAAAGGGCTGGAGCACAAGCCCTATGAGGAAAGACTGAAAGCATTAGGCTTATTTAGTCTGCAGAAGAGAAGATTGAGGGGGGATTTGATAGCAACCTTCAACTACTTGAAGGGATGCTCTAAGGAAGATGGAGCTCGACTGTTCTCGGTAATAACAGAGGACAGAACGAGGAGCAATGGTCTCAAGCTGCAGTTAGGGAGGTCGAGGCTGGATATTAGAAAAAACTTTTTTACTAGGTGAGTGGTGAAGCCTTGGAATGAGCTGCTGAGGGAGGTTGTGGAATCTCCATCTTTGGAGATGTTTAAGGCCCGGCTGGACAAAACCATGACTGGGATGGTTTAGTGGGAGTGGTCCTGCCTCTGGCAGGGGGTTGGACTAGATGACCTATGAGGTCCCTTCCAACCCTATGATTCTATGATTCTAAAAGGCAAACATCATAAAAAGGAAGTGAGAAATGTAGGTAAAGAGAAAAAACAATTAAACTATATATGAGGCTTCGTCTACACTTAAATCTCTACAGCAACATAGCTGTGCCACTGTGGCTGCACCACTGTAATGCTTCAAAGTAGATACTACTATGACATTCTCAGGGTACAATCTGGACCGATGAACAGTTGTGTCCCTTCAGTGCTCTAACCTGGGGTGCATTTTACACTACTTTGCTGAGAGCTCCCACTCTTGGTCTGCTCACCCACTGCCTCCAACCCATTATATTATATGAGTGCTATAGCCACTGTAGCTTATCTCTTGAATTATGTTACAGAAAGACACTAACACGTAGTCCTGGACTTTCCTGAGAAGTGTACATCTCATATTACCTTGCTCTCTCCTAGACAAGTGATCAAACGCATCTTTAACTAGGACAACCCTAAAAAGTCTGGCAAGACTTTTTAGGGTTGTCCTAGGTAAAGATGCATTTGACCATGCTCAGAACCTTCCAGTAGGACATTAACCAGCTTGCCTAAACATCTGTCACATGTTGTTCTCTTTAGGGCTTGACTTCTGTGAAGACCCGCTCAGCAGGGCCAGAACTAGGAACTAGGCACCCAGGGAAAGCAGCCCAAAATGTACCTTCCCCTGACCCGAGGCCTGATCTGGCTCCAGCCACCAGCGGAAGGCAGCAGAGAACCAGGTCAGTCCCCTGCCAAGGCTGGAAGGCTTCCCAGCCCAGCTTCCCAGCTCACTGACCAGCTTGGGAGGTTCCCAGCTGGCCCCGGGTGGCTCCCCAGCCTCCCAGACAGCCCCAGGCATCTCCCCAGCCCACCAGGAAGCTCCCTGCTGAGTCCCTCAGCCTGCTGGCCAGCTTACCTGCCCGTAGGCCAGCCCAGGCAGCTTTCCCACCCCACCAAGTCCCCCAGCTAGCCAGCCTGCATGGCTTCCCAGCCAGCCCAGGTGGCTTTCCAGCTTATCAGCTGGTTTCCCTGCCCACCAGACAGCCTGAGCAGCTTCTCCACCCCACCAAGTCCCCCAGCAGGCTGGCTTGGGTGGCTCCCTGCCAAGTCCCCTAGCTGGCCAACCCAGGTGAGTACTTGGCTGCCCAGGGCAGCTTCCCAGCCTGCCGACTGGCCAGCTTCCCCGCTGAGTTCCCCAGATGGGCGGGTGGGGCTCCTTTTCCCTTACCTGCTGGCTGTGGGTCCCTGGCAGATTTGCTAACTGTGGCGTGGCCACAGGCTGCCTTTCCCCACCCAAGCATACATCTGAGCATGGTCAGGGGCAGGGTGGGAGATTTTCAACTCCTCCAGCCCCAGCTCCAGCCTCCAGCCCAGAGGAATGTACCTTCAGGGCCAGGTAGGGTCTGTGGCTGCTGGTGGTGCTGGTGCCCTCTACAATCTGGTGCCCCGGGCTTTGTCCCACTCACCCTGCCCAAGTTACAGACCTACCGCTCAGTCAATTGGGAAGTCAATTGAGTTACACCAGCCCCTCAACTGCAGCAGCACTGAGATGATGGGAAGCCATTTCCCATCAACTCAGAACAATATTGACACCATGGTAGATAGATGTCTGGCAGTTGAAGGGAGATACACAAGTTATTTTTAAGTAACTTACATATCTCCCTTCAACTGCTGCCAAAAATCCCCGCTCAGGGTAGACCAGGGATCAGCCTGTTCCCAGAAGGAGAAGCATGTGTAATGAAGTGTATTGTTTTGATAGAAGTTGCTTTTTTTCTTTTTCTTTTTCTTTTTTTTTTTTTTAAATAACTATACATGTTGTATGTTTATTTTAGAGATGGCAAAGTCAAGGTATCATGTCTAGCCCTTGAAGCAGAAAGTGGAGAGTTTTGTGAACATTCTTAATTCTTTCAGGGAATTCATTCCACAGCCCTGAAATCAGTTTCTTAGTTGTGTGACGCTGTCTAGGTCTAGGGGACTGGTTATGATTATTTTTCATATTAATATTTCATATTTGTAATGATTCATATGTGAAATCCCATGTTTGGTATCAATAGAAAGGCTGTAATCTGCTAAGAGTGATTATATGGTTTATATGTAGTATCGTGCCTGAATTAGAAATTAGAAATCTATTTGTTTTTATTTGTACTCCATTATTTGACTCCAAGCAATCCCAGACTGGGTGTCAGCAAAACTATTGTCATCCTAATTGCCTATTAGGAGCTCCCAGCTGCAGTGGCCCCAAGGAGAAACCTGCTTGATGAATCACCCAAGCTGACCATGTGACTCAACTCCATTTTGATTTGGCATGGACCCTGAGAGCATGGGGAGAGCCAAAGAGTGATAAAAGGCTGGAGCCCCATCTCCATCTTGTCTTTAGTCTTCAGCCTGTCTGCAATCAACACCCTCCTCTGGAACTATTCTTCTGGGACTGACCCAAGGACTGAGACTCACTCACCTGCTGGATGCATACCAGAGGAGTTGGACTAATCTGCAAACTACATATTCTTCAAGAACTTGCTTTCTATGGGCTCTAAATAATGTGTATGTACGTGATTCACTTTGACCCCTTAACATCTCTGATATTTTGTTTGTTTTCTTTTTATATTAAACCTTTAGTTTTAGTTACTAGAGGATTGGCTGGCAGTGTGGTATTTTGGATAAGATCCAAATCTATATTCTTCTGGATGATGTGGCTAGGCCTTTGGGGTCAGGAGAACCTATTTCTCTAAGAGACCCAGTGGCCAGGGGGAACCATAAGAACTGGTGTGCAATAAGGGGGCTGTGTCTATTTTGTTATGCTTGGTGATGACTGGAGTGGAGAATCAGAAGCATGTTTTGTTATTGACTGGGAGACTGGTTTAAGTACCACCTGTCAGTGGTTTGCGGGTTTGGCCCTTGGTTTTAGAGCTTGCCCTGATTTTGGCACATTCAGAGGGTTATCCCAGGAGGCCTGGGTCACAAGTTGTTCCCTGGCCAATGCCTCAGGTGATTTGGAGGTGCTAGAGAAATCGATATGAACTGCCTTAAAAGTGGTATGAAGTGCACACTTACAAGGGCATTCTGCGTGCAGAGGGAAGGAAATGCATTTATCACCTGAAGTACTAACTGAAACAAGTTGACCTATCACCACTTGGACCGGTTAGGTCTAAAGGGTACAGTTTACTTATGTTACTGCTAAACTCCTACTAGATTTTGCTGATTTATGCCTTGTAGGGAATTGTGATTTTTCTCCTTTACTGTCTCTCACACACACACACACACACACACACACACACACACACACACACACACACATACACACACACACACACACACACACGCACTGCTTTTTAAAAAAAAACCTAGGAAATTAAATGCATAAACTACTATGCTAAGGACAGACAGTTAATCTACCGGAAAGCAGGACAATCTGAAACTTAAAACTGAATGCAAATCTTTAATTCTACCCACCTAAATATATCTTTAGTTTCATAAGAAAGCTCTGATTTACATGTGTATCCACTTATTATATTGCACAGTATATGTACTCCTTATTAACAAAACAGCAACATTGTCACAAGGAGAGTCGGTTGTGGTCAGGTCATCATGGCTCCTCTTTGCCCCCATTATCAGCCAGAACTTCTGCATGATGACAGGTGAGTCCTCTGAGAAGGAACCACACTCTCACCATAGCTTAGCACCAGAGGCACTCACTGTACCATTATGCTCCAATCCTTCAACCTACTCTCATGCTAGCTGGTGCTCTTCCGGCAGGCAGGGGGTTTGTAAACATCATTAAGAGGTGCGTGCACACTGCCCAAACCACAAGACAGCACTGATAACATAAGGGCTGGGAGCTGGCAAGCCATCAAGGCTCCAGTCTATCCTGCCCCACCACCAAACACAATTCTTCCACAGTGGGATATTAATCTCTTTAAATCCAGTCAGTCCCAATGAGGCCAACTTCATTTTGTTCACTAGGGGACTGTGATGGTCTTCATTTGTGGGAATTGTTGCCTTGTGGTCAGGGCTTAGGCCCTTTAATATGCAGGCAGAAGATTGGTAGAGGAGTCCAGGTCCTCCCACTCTACTAAGCTCCAGCTCAGCAACCTGTGAGGGTCAGACATCCAGGGGCACCTTCTGGCTGCTCTTTCTTGGTCCTTCCTAACACCCTGTTATTTCCAAAGTTCACAAGAGGCTGTGAAGTGGTTCAGCTCACTACTTAGCAACTCTTCCCAACAAGGCATAGCTTGGAAGCTCTCTCCCTCTTGAGAGAGCAGCTGCTCTTCTCATGGGTTGGCCCTCCAGCCAGGTCAGTTCCAAGTTTCTCTTCTTCTGGAGTGGTTCATGAACACAACATGAATAAACTGGATTGGTAGGTGAGTTGAGAGCTGCTTCCTTCTCCAGGTATAAGCCAGTCCTTCTCCTCAGAAAGACACTTTAAGGAAGTTGTTAAGGGAAACAATATGCCTTCCCTCAGCCCATTTCTCAGGCACTGTAAGGTAGAGCTGTTTTTCGTTCCTGGTCTGCCCAACAGATGAGCTATACATTTGTTGGAGGGCAGAACTAGCTGAGTCCAGAGCAGGTGCCTACTCCCTTGTTGCCCAGTGTGGGGTTTTATATCCCATCACAGGAGCAGAAGATAATAAGATTTGGTCCATGAATTTTTGCATGGGTTGTATATATGGTACTCAGTGTAATATGAGTAGGCTTTTCAACCAGAAGCATACTCTGCTTTGTGTTCAATGGGTCTTACAGATGAAATTCTGATACCCTGATTCTTAAAGCCTACTATGTTAATCTTCAGAAAGTCCCACTGAAACCAATGGGACCGCATTTGGAGCAAGTTATTACCCCTTAGGGTGGTCTGCCTTAAATCACCAATTTTAGATGTGATTTAAATAAGCAAGCAGGAAACCTTGATTTAAATCATCATTTTAAATCTTATTTTGAATTTATATTTTTTAGGACTTGGCCATAGAATAATTATTTCACAGCAAGCCAGGGGTAAAAATCTGTCTTGTACTAGATTGCCATATACTCACTGTCCTTCTGGGTATTGTTGCTATATACTAAATGTTCCCTAATGCACTTTGATTTAGCCTGCTTTGGAAAGTTTCCTTTAAAAAGAAAATCTGAGGCATTTTAATCACCACAAAAGCATTTGTTTGCAAAATGTTGGCTGGCCACTGGACTTGCTATACTGGCCAGCTGACCTTTTGCAATCAAATGCATTCACCATGCTTAAAATGCCTCATACAAAAAGTCTGACCTCTCTGAATTACTTCTATACTTGTTTTCTCCATTTTAGGGCATTGGTTTTAAGGTCGTCTCTTCTTAAAACAAACATACAAAAAAAACCCCTTGGTTTTGTATTATTTTTCAATCAAGACTAAAAGTAGATAAAATCAAAGCCACTGTCTGAAAACTAACCTATAAATGTTGCACCATCTGCTGGAGAAAGGTGAGAAAGCACAAGGAAGACAAAGAGACAAGATGGAGCAAAGTTAATATAAAGGTTGTCTAATAATAATAATAAACAGGATTCACCTTCTTATGTCACTTGAATTAATGAATGACCTTTATATGAGGTAGGAAGTCTTGGACCCCATGGCAAATTATTTACTTATAATACAAGTATCAAGATGTACTTCCCTGACAGCTCTATGTAGAGATTAATATTCAAATATTTACCATACTTCTTTAAATTTGTCCATTACATAATTGCTATCTTTCTTACATCTTCTTGTTTCTGTCAATCCAAGAATATACATCAGTGATAGTCTGACAAGAGTAGTACTACCCTGCCTAGAATTATTTAAGTACACATAGAGTTTTTCTTTGTCACTTGAAAGATTTGTTAACAAAAATACTGTTGCCCTCTTTTCAAACCAAGGAGCTAATCAAAATCATTCCAGCTAGGGGTACAAACTGATAGCTTTGTCTTCATTTTTTGTTGACTGTTTGATGCCATCTTGTTTATTTACAAGGAATGTACAAAGTCCTGCTTCTATAAGCATGGGAGGAGCCAGAAACAAAAGAATAGTTTCTTAGGCTATGTCCACACTAGAAAGCTTTGTCAATAAAACAGTCCCAGTGTGCACACTATTCTCAGTTCTTTGCTGACAGAAGTGCCCTGTTTTGCTGACAAAATAAAACCACCTGAAACAACAGCACAGGACTTTCATCAGCAAAGCTAAAGCAGTACAGTGTCCTTGTAGACACTGGCTATGTCTACACTATGGGTTTAAGTCAACTTAAAGCCCTTTAAGTTGACTTAAACAAAGCCCTGGCCACATTGGAAAGGTATAAAGTTAACTTTAGCATCTGCTCCACTGCCAGAGCTAGCCAGGACTCTGAGAGTGGTGCAGGCATGTCTGAGGGCAGAGCATCAAGGGCCAGAAAGCACGCACCCTCCTGGACCCATCAGGAGATAATGGATCTCCTGGCACTGTGGAACAATGAGGCTGTCCACACCCGCCTCCATGGCAGCCACTGCAACTGGGAACTTATCCAGGCCATGTCCAAGGGCCTGACAGATGAGGGACAGAACAGGGACACCCAGCAAGTCAGGGTGAAGGTGAAGGACCTTCCTCAGGCCTATTACAGGGTCAGGGAGGCCAGAATAAGATCCAGGACAGCTGAGGCCACCTGCCTCTACTACAGTGAACTCGATGCATTCCTGGCACAGGAGCCCGACGTAGAGCCAGCCCACACCGTCAATGCTGCCGAGCCCTCCTTCTGTCCACGATGACCCAAAAGAAGGCTCAGTGGACAAGGATATGGTGCTAAGCCTGGAGGACAACCAGCCAAGGGTACGTACCATCACATCCACCCCGGACAGTGGCAGCACAGAGGTCATCCCTACCTCTGGGGAGGAGGCCACCCCACCACCAATGACCCAGGCTTGGGGACATCCTAGCAAATTACTGCTCCCCGTGCTGGTGACTGCCCCCTGCCTGTAGGTATGGTGAGGTGGCCAGGCTGGGCAGGGGTTGTGGGGGATGATGGCCCAGGTAGAGGCTGACGCATTGGGGGTGGGCTTGGAGGGCCAACCCGAGGCTGGAGAGCTGAGAGTTTCAAATGACTGGGGCAGGGGCGGGGCCGGAGAACTGAGAGGTCCAGAGGCCTGGCAGGAGATTGGGGGTGGCCCCATTTGTGGGGAGGCCAAGCTATGCAACGTGATCATACCACTGGAGGCCCAAGGCCTCAGGAAAGACCCCTCAGGACAAGGCTGCCTGGGCCCTAGCAACCTGGGCACCACACCCAGCTAGTGCTTCACAGCACAGCAATGCCCTCAATGGGGTCACTGTCTCAAAGTGGGGGGGGAGGGCAGGCCAGAGGATGGACATTGATCAGCAGCAAGTGACAGAATGCTCCCTGCTTCCCATTAGGGGAACCCCACGTCTCTCTTCTCCCCCCAAGGAACCCGCAACCCAGACCCCGACCAGCATGGTCCAGGCCAGACCCCAGTGGGTGTACCGCCCATGGGAGGACATCTTTGAGGACCACCTCCAGGTGGCCCAGCAAGCTGAGGAAACCCTCTGAGCCTGACAGGAGTGCGAGTGCCAGGAAGAGAATGCCCACCAGAGGGTCAAGCAGGCACAAATGGACCACATGTTCAACCTTATGGAAAGCCATCTTGAGGCCCTTGAGCGACAGGCACAGGCACTCAAGTTCCTGGCATGGGGCATGGGTGGTCACCATCTCCCCCGCCCGGGACCTGCATGCCAGCACCCCCCCACCTCAGACCCCTCATTTGGGATGGTCGACCACAGGCCCATCATTAGGGTAAAGGATGGTGGTAGCCACCCCACCCCACAGCCTCCCTCTTTCCCCAACCCCTACCGATTCCCCCAAACCCCTGCACCTGGCCCAACCCACCCAATCCTCCCCCCCCCCCCGCCCCACCTCTGCAAATAAAGCCACAGTCTAAATGTTACTCAGTGTCTGGTGCATGCTTTACTGTGTGGCGGTCAGTGGGGGTATGGGGTGTGCGCATGGGCTATAGCAGGTGGTGGTCGTGCCCTGGGGTCTCAGGTATGGGCACCCTTGGAAATGATGTGCTTTTTCAGGGCATCGTGAATGACAACCGCTCACCGCTGGGCCTGCTGTGTCTGTGGAATGCTGTCTCTGGACTGCTGGAACCCCGCCACCAGCCGTTCAACATCTGCCTCCCACACGGGGGGCACGCTCTCCCCCTGCAGCTCACAGACGTTGTACAGCACACAGCAGGCACTGACAATCTCTGGCAGGATGGTCTTTGTGAGCTGCAGGCAGGTGAGGATGGCCCTCCAGCGTGCCTTCAGTCAGCTAAAGGCATGCTGTGCTATGATTCAGCAGCGGTGGAGACGGTGATTAAACTGGTCCCTGCTGTCATCAATATACCCACCATATGGCTTCATCAGCCATGGCATGAGGGGGTACGTGGCATCCCCCAAGCTGTAGACAAGCATCTCCACATCCCCAAGAGTGATGGTGTGGTCCAGGAAGAAGGTGGCTGCCCGCATGCAGTTGTAGAGGGCAGAGTGGCTCAGGATGTGTGCATCACAGGCCTTTCCTGGCCAGCCGCATCATGGGCCTTCTCTGGCCAGCTGATGAAAGCATTTGTAAACAGCCCCCAGTGATCCACAAGAGCTTGCAACACAATAGAGTGCTATCCCCTCCAGTCAAGGTAAGCCAACACACAGTGGTCCAGGGCCCAGATCATGATTTGTGTCCCGTTGACCTCACCAGCACAGTTTGGGATCCCAAGAGCAGCAAAGGCAGTGAGGGTATACTACAGGCTTCCCAGGCAGATGGCACAGCCAAGCAGGATCTGGTTTATGGCCCTGCACACCTGCCTGACAATGGCCCCAACAGTCAATGTGCCAACTCCAAACTGGTAGGCAGCACAGCAGTAAGAGTGCAGCATAGCTAGCTTCCAAATGGCAATTGCCACGTGCTTGTCCATGGGCAAGGCAGGTTGGAGGTGTGTGTCGGTGCCCTGCAGCATTGGGGCCACCTTGCCAACAAGCTCCTGGAATGTGGCCTTCTGCATCCGAAAGTTGTGGAACCACTACTTGTCATCCCAAATGTGGAAAACGATGTGCTCCCACCAGTCAGTGCTCATCTCCCAGGCTCAGATGTGTCAGGACATGGTGGGTGGTGTGAGCACTGCAGCTGCGGCGCTGGCCATCATGATCAGCCTCCTGAGGCCTGCCCCTGCAGTGGCAGTCACCCTCTGGTGCCTTTGCAGCTGCGCACCTAACATAGTGCCCCACCAGCAGATTGCTGGCATATGAGGGGATGCTGGATCTCTCTGGACTCCATCTTGCCAAGCTGCGCACCTAACATAGTGCCCCACCAGCAGATTGCTGGCATATGAGGGGATGCTGGATCTCTCTGGACTCCATCTTGCCAAGCGCAGGGCCAGGGCACTTTGGTCACTTCCTGTTTTATAGGAGTGGCCAGGGGAGGGGAGTGCCTCCTCAGAGCACACTGGGGCCAGCTATCCACAATGCACCACTGCAAGGTCACCCTAGCAACTGCCGCTGTGGTCATGGGCAGTCCCTAGGCATTTTCAGTGTGGACTCCTTAAGAAGTCGAGTTAAGAAGGTCTAATTTAAGTCCACCTTATTACGTCGACTTAATAAAGCCCTGTAGTGTAGACATAGCCACTATGGAGAGCTGTCATCCATGTCAATTTCACTGGTCTAACAGAGCAATGAAATTGACAAGTAATGGGAGCAAGAACAGGCTGGGGTCCCACAGGGGCTGCAACCACTGGGAACTACTGGGGTCCCAGGGTGGCAGCTATTCTGTGGCTCACCAGGCACTCTGACAGCAGTGTGGCTACAGCCACAGGGCCCTTGGAGGCAGTGGGACTGAGTTGCCTGGGGCTCATCCAGGTCCCCAGCAGCAGTGGGAGTGGGGGGACAATTGTCCAGGGTTTGCCAGGGTCCTGGGAGGCAGCAGGACTGCAGCCACTAGGGCTTACCAAGACCCAAGCAAGCTCCAGGCAGCTGCCGCCCCACTGCCGCCAAAGACCTTGCTCCCCCACACTGCCATTTAGGTCACCTAGTGAGGACACACTCCATCGACTCAAGGATGGCTGTGTGACTGACAATCACCACTATAATATTAGGGGTGGTTGTCTGCTGGCAAAACTTTGCAAGCAGAAATTTCTTGTGTAGACAGAGCCATAGCTTCCAGGCCTGTGTCTCATTAGCCAACACCAGACCCTAATTAAATAAATAAGCCCTTTCTAGCTTTTTCCATAGTCATGTACTGTGTTCACAGCCAGGCTGCTGCTTGGCTTTCTTGCTTTTTGTCTCTGAGTCTGTGTGTGTTCTGTCTCTGATTCTGGGTCTGCATCTTGTCCACATCTGCTCAGCACAATACTCAATGCAACCCTATGTCTACATGGTGGTGGTTTCTGGGTAGAGTCAGTTAGGCTTTCTTTTAGGTGTGGCCCCTTATTTTACGTAAAAGGCATGTTCATAATCAATTTTAATAAGGTTTTTACTCAGCCCCTGACAAGGTTGAACACAGTTCATAAATGTACATGTATTTTGTATAGATCTAAAGAGATATTTGTCTCAAAGGTAGTAAACAAAGGATAGGAACAAACATTTAGTTTTCAGAATGGAGAGAGGCAAATAGTGGTGTCCCCCAAGGGTCTGTACTGAGACCAATACTGTTCAGGGGTAAACAATGAGGTGGCAAAATTTGCATATGATACAAAACTGTTCAAGAGGGGTAGCCGTGTTAGTCTGTGTATAGCAAAAGTAGCGAGAGTCTTGTGGCACCTTATAGACTAACAGATTTCTTAGAGCATAAGCTTTTGTGGGCTACAACCCACTTCGTCAGTGTCCTGTGAGTATTTGAAACTGAGCTACCTCTCTCTTTTTCTCACATTCTTGTAGTTTTGATTCATTGATTAAAATCCATTCTTTCACGTAGCTGGGATTTGATCTATTAATTGCTCTGAACGTCAATGTAGCAGTGACAACTTATACCAGCTGATAATCTGCCCCTAAATATTGGGGGGGGGTCTCAGCCTCAAAAAAATGGTTGCTCCTCATCAAATTTCCCTCTTATTTTTCTTCAAATTTCAAATAGGGTGGGGGAATGAATGTGCTTGCCAGTCCTCTCCTGGCATGGCAGAGTCCTTATGACTAAAAGACTTGAAGGACCACAGTTACTTACTTTATATGTTTGATAGTGCCTGCAAGGTGGAACTGCTAATTAATTAGCAAGTACCTATGGAGGGAAGGTGATTAGACTCATCATCCTCAAATGCATTCTTACATATAGAAGAAGAGTATAAATGCTCAGCTATCTGTTGAAAAAAACCTCTTCACCTTCCTTGGTATCCATGATGTAGACCTAACAGAAGACTTAGAGAGGCACTACTCTCTAATTTAGTTCATAGAGACAAGGAAAATAGTACTATTAGCAACACACAATATTTGGAGGGGGTTGGAAGGTTACCAAAAGTCTTACCAAAGCAGAGGTGCAGTCTTTATAAAGGACTGCCCATCCCAGGTTCTATCCCTTAAAAAATAGCTATCACCTTTAGGTAACCACTGAATTAATGATACATGAGAAATAATGTATAAACAAATTAGGGTTTACTTATCAGAACAACTCAGTGGTTAATACCCCAAAAGGCATAAAGTCCAGACCCCAAACTAACAAGATGTAGGTGACAAAAACAGAAGGACTGCTGGCCTGGGAAAAGACACGGGGCTCTGCGCCCTGGGACTTGGAGCTCAAGCTGTGTAAGTGCACCGCCACCATTGGCGGGCCAGCAGTGGATCCTGGGCTTGGGCTCTGGGACTTGGGGCTTGAGCCCCATAAGCCCAGTGCCAGTAATGCCCCTGGACAAAAGCAAGGAGTGAACAATCTACTTCAGTGGTTTTAAAACTTAGGGTTGTGACCCAGTACTGGATTGCAGATCCTCAGGCGCTGGGCTGCGGCACCCCCTGCTGCTGCCGCCAAAAGACTGGAATCCATTGCTCAAAGATGTAATTGTTAGGTCATGGGCACAAACAATTTTTTTCAATTTGGGTCCCAAGGAAAAAAGTTTGAAAACCACTGGTCTTCTTCAGCACTCCACAGAAGCCATAAAGAGTCAAAACCAAAGTTAGGTACCAAATAGTACCACCAGACCAACAGGACATCAGAAGGTTGACAACAGGAACCACAGTTAGGAAAACATTGAGAATGACAGAGAGAATGAAAGGAAAGAGCTAAGCATCAGGAACAGATACTATCTGTTGTCTTCTGATTTCTCTCTGCTGGAACAGAATGCAAGCATGGTCTGCCACTAGGGGGAAAGCACCCTGTGTACTATGCAAGGTCCTTAAATACATTTTCTATCACTAGGCAGATTTCCCCCAGAGGCATTGCTGGCGCTGGGCACCCCGGGGCACGTGCTCCGAATCCCAGCGCTGGTGCCCTGGATCTCCGGCCCAATCGGGCTGGAGATCTGGGGCCCAGCTGCCGGTGGCCGTGGCGGCCCCATCCCCAGCTGGGGATCCAGGGCCTGGCCACCTGCGGCCGTGGCAGGGAGTCCAGAGTCCAGTTGCCCGCAGCCGCTTCTGGCCCTGTCCCCAGCTGGGGATTGGGGGCCTGGCCACCTGCAGCCACGGCAGGGAGTCCGGGCCTGGCCACCTGCGGCAGTGGTGGCCCCATCCCTGGCTGGGGATGCGGGACCCCGTGGCTGCTTCCAGCCCCATCCTCAGCTAGGGATGCGGGGCCTAGCCGCCCACAGCTGTGCAGCGGCTTCTGGCCCTGTCCCTGGCCAGGGGGTGGGGCCTGCAGGCAGGGGGCGGGGCCTGTGGGCCAGGAGTGGGGCCTGGGCCCAGGCCCCGGGTCCCTCTCCGGGCCAGCGATGCCCCTGATTTCCCCTAAGGTCATATGTAACAGGACTCTGGCTGCAAATTTTAGTCGGGTCATCAGGTTTGATGGGTTCAGTAGGTACAACACCAGCAAACAAGGTAAAAGGTAAAAGCAAACAGTTTTATTAAACAAACAGACAAGAAAGAAAGGAAATAGGAAAGCACCAATGCTTATGCCCCTTCAGCAGATGGAAAATCCAATGTAAGGACTGCAGACTCAGAGCATGGGGAGCAATAACTCGTGGCAACGAGCACAGCAGTTGCCCCAACAATCAAATTCCAATAATTGAAAACTAACTATCAATTTTTATACACTTAGCCAAGGGAAAGGGGAGGGAGAATGGGGGCTTGCATGTAGTGTCCACTTCATTAGTTGTTTTCATTTCCTGCAGATCTCTTGTTTTGCAGAGTTAGCAATCCCTCTTCTTCCGCAGCCCTAGAAGGCCACATGTTGGATTTACAGGGTTAACTTGTCGGAGCTGACTGATGGTGACACCACCTACTACTCTATGCTTATCACATAATAAATTCTTCCATGGGAACTCCTTCTGTCTACATCATGTGACCCTTCCATCTTTCCTTCGAAGTTCCCATCCTTTTACCTGTTGTTGGGCAGCAATTTTCTAAGTTTGCCCAGTCAGAAGAAAGGAGTAATGAAAGAGTACCAATACGGCAAGAAGGAGGAGAACCGTTACGGAGAAGAAAAACACAAAATGAAGAAATGAGCCTAACAATATGGCTTTGTTGGGGTGGAGAGACAATACCAGTCTCATCTCTCTTAGAAACAGAGCTTAATATGCTCCTGCAGACACAAGGGAGGGGATCATCAACCCAAAAGTTAAGAAGAGCCATTTTTTCAAAATTCCTTCAATACCCAAGTGTTTTGAGACCCGCACTAGGTAGAGCCTCCTGGTTTGGGGAGCAGGGACAGGGTGCCAACTGCAGGGTCCCTGGTAGGGGAGGGAAGGCAGAAGTAGGAACAGGCCCCCGGTAGTGTCCCCCAGTGATGGTGGGGGGAGCCCAGAGCTGCAAAAGGGAAGCCAAAGAGCTGCATGTGGCTCCAGAGCTGCAGGTTGTGGACCTCTGCACAAAAACATTCCCCCTGTACCAAGAAAGCATTCATCCAGGGTACAGCAGGTAGCAATAGCGCTATGTCTCGGAGCAGGAGTCTTCAGTGAAGGAAACTTGGCTGATGTGCTCATCCACTACTGAAATGCTGACTACCACTTTCACTCAGACCGTGACAGCAGCCTCCATTGACCACTTACTACATTTTCAAAACAAGCACCGTTGATGCTTTTTCCCACACTGTCCCTCATGCTTAGGAGGATGTCCCTGTAAACAAAACTGATGCCTTTTCCTTTTTAGTCTGACTAGCTGTGCTTTTTTAGTTCTAACTAACTTTTTAGTTCAAACTAATTTTTTTAGTTCAAAGTAAAAAAAAGTGGTTAGTTCGAATTAGCTGCTGGTTCAAACTTATTTAGTTCGAACTAACATGACTACATCATACTAGTTCAAACTAAAGTTCAAAATAGGTTCAAACTAAGCAGTTAGTTCAAACTTACCATACAAACTAACTAGTTCGAATTATAATTTTTTTTTTACTTCAAATTAGGCAAAGCCTAGTGTAGACAGGGGACAAGTTAGTCCAGATTAAGCCTCCTTAATCCAAACTAATCTGCTAGTATTGACATAGCCTTAGATAATACAAGCATAACCAATAATCATAATATGTGTTGCAGTGTATCTTCCAGGTGTCCTAACTCGCCCATTCTCTGCCAGTCCTGCTCACTTGGTGGGCTGTGCTTCTGGCTCTCAGCCTCCTAGGGAAGCAAAGCCTGTGGAAGACTTGTGTGACTGCAGTCTGGGTTTCACCAGCAGAATCCAAAGAGTGATGGGAGCAAACAAACGTAAGGAGAAGGCTGCTCAGCTCAGACTACAAATGGATCTCTCATCTGTTTTCAACAGGCTGGATCTTGAGCATGGAGATAATGAGGAGATAAATCCTTTATTTCTTCATCTTTATCATGTCTCACTTCAAAGTTTAATGACTAGTTAGTTATACAAAGAAAAGGAGGGTGAAGGAGGAAAGAGACCTCTTTTCACCAGACCTCTAGCAGTGCTTATGTGTCTCTTATTTAGATGTTCCCAGTTCTCATGTAGTACAGGCTGGCTAGCCCTGAAGAATTCTTTGAGGCTTGCCTCCTCTTATTAAGATCCAGTTCATGGCTGAATAGCAAAAGGATTAAAGTCAAATTAGATGTAATGGACTGTACAGGATTATGATGAAGGGTAGGAAATGTCTATTTAACTAATAAGGATTTATGCAAAGCTCATCACTTTGGTATCTAATCATCTCTTTTCCATTATTTCACTGTCCTTTGAGAAAACTGACTATATGTTGTTAGGTGGAAGGCATGACATGCACTCAGACTGAGGTTTGCAAATCCCAATATTTCTTACTTACAGTGGAGAAACTGCATGCTGGGTGGGGGGAAATGCTCCTCCATTATTTATGGACTTATTCCCAAATTATTGCCTACATATTGGAACTCTGCTAGCTGAGATAGGACTGTACTTTGCAAAGGATTTTTTGTTCTGAGCAATTTGTCAGCTGAGTATACCTTCATTCTGAGGAGACAAAGCGCCAGAACTTGCTATCTAAGAGTGTTTCTTTTTCCTGCAGTCCGTCTTTTCTTCCCAGAATTCTAGTCTAGCTGGGATCCTAGGGCTTACTTTCCCACCACAGGCTTTCATCATACTATCTTTCTATTCCCAGACCCTCTTCCTGTAGCCTCTTTCTGCTACAAACTTCCTCTCCCCACAGTAATCAGTCTGCTTCTTCCCCAGCTGAGTTTCATGATCAATTAAGTCTGGCTCCCTTTACAGGTGCATCATGGTACATTAATTGGCCTTTTAGACCCACATAAGTGCATTCAGAGTCCATGTGGGGTACTTATCACACCATTAATCACAGATAAGTGAAAAGTGGTGTTAGCAATTAGTTAGTGTGTAGCTATGGGACTACCTCTCTCTTCTGATGGGCATCCTGCAACAACAATCCACACAATAAACGGAAAGATCATATAGTCATGCTTGCCCTTATGAACTGTGCTCATGCAACATTCTGACTGGTGCCCTTTCCGTGTGACAAATAATGTATCTGAGCAAATTCATCCCTTCTCATACCCATTTATTTTAGTATAACCTCCTTGTTTTGGCGTCCCGTTTTTTCCATTTGTACAGTTGCCTCCACCTATCTTGAGGTTGGTCAAACTCTTTTGTCACTGGGTAGTGTGATAAAGTCAGGCTGGAGGGCTACAAAGGATACTTGAGGGCAGATATGTCAGCCCTAGATTGGTACAGGTCCTTTCCCTGCAGGCAGAGGGAGAGATGAATTAGAAACACATGAGGTCAGTCAAAGGCTTTTACAGGCCTATTAAAATCCTGCCCCTCTCCCTCCCCCCAGAGGAGATGGAAGAAAAGATTGCTATACAGGAAAGGCTTGTAGCAGTAGGTGGAGACACTTCTCCAAAACAGGAGTGTAGTGCTCTGTCCTAGTAGAGCAAACTCAGACACCAACTTGAGGGAAAGACCAAGATCGTTCTGACCTCAGTACAATGCTACCATGTTGACAACTCTGCAGGAAAAGCCAAGAACAGGTACTGGTTGGAGTCAAGGCATCATAGACTTACTGACTCACCTGTTCTCTGAGGAGGAGGGCTGCTCCACCAGCCAAAGGCCCACCTGGAACACTAGTCAAGAGACAGTGGGAGAAGTAAAAGATTTGTCCAAAGCGGGGCAGATTTACCCCAGGTCTGTCCTGACAGGGGAGAAGACTGTTATCTGGCAAGGCTGAGGGCAAGCTTTGCCTTCATAGGCGTTTTACATAACTCATCTGAAATTTGTTCCTGTTCAGTTTAGTTCTTTTCCTTAGTACACTGCAAAATGTTTCAGAGTTTGTTACTATGCTGTTGCTTATTTTTACTCCAGATCAGCTGATAAACAACAATTACACCCATCCTATCAAAATCCCCAAAGATCTAGCCCATAATGCATTGGTAGACCAGAGAAACAGAGGCCACCTCCTAACGGAAGATGCAGCTATAACATATATCTACCAAAAAGGTAGTTGCTACTGCTAAGTTTTGCACTTCCTTTCTCTAGATTGACCAAAACCATTGGCTTAAAAAACTGAAAAGACTCTTGACTTTAGAAACCTAGAGTTAACCTGCTCAGTGGTATTCATGGGGCGCTTCCCCATTTGATGGCTTTATTCTCATTTTTCCAATCTGTATAAATACTTAGTTTCCTTAGCTCTGCTGTGATGACCATGCAGTTAATCCAGTTGGTATCTGAATTGGATCAATAAAATCTAATTCACTTAACTTTATAAGTTTTTTGTACGTTAAAAGAAAGTATGGTCTAGTGAATATGATGCTTAACTGAGATGGGGGAGACTGGTTCTATTTCTAACTCAGTCCTGGTCAACACTACATACCTACGCTGATATAACTATATCATTTGGGATAAGGATTTTTCACCCCTTTGTAAAATATTGACCAAACTCCTGGTGTAGACAGTGCTATGTCGGCAGGAGAGCTTCTCTCATCAACATAGCTTCAGTGGAGCTAACTACCCCAACAAAAATTCTCTCACTGGCATAATTAGCATCTTCACTCAGCACTACAACTGCACCAGTGAAGCATACTGCTACTATGCTATAAGAGTAGATGAGCTCTCAGACACAGATTTCATACATAATCGTAAATGGTTAATTGTTAATCTGCACTGTGCATTTGTTCCGCATACGTAAATGGGAAGTATTTTCACTAATATCTTAAGGTGGTGTTGTGAGAATAAAAATCCATTAATGACTATGAGGCATTCAGATATTACTGTGAGGGTTACAAAAATTCCAAGTCCCCTGTTTAAATATGACTTTTTGTGATGCATGTATATGTGATTTTGGTGGCACATTGGGATCTTAGTCAATACAATAACAACGTAATAAGCCTTGTGGATGGGGGGAAGCAATAGATATATTTTATCAAGACATTCGATACTGTCTTGCATTACTGTCTCATGAGCAAACTAGGGAAATACAACCAGATGGAACTACCATAAGGTGGGTGTCTAACTGGTTCCCAGAGAGTGGTTAACAGTCAGTCTGGAGAGGCACACAAATTGAGATCCTTCAGGGATCATTTGTGGGTCTAGTTCTGTTCACTAACTTCTTCAGTGATTTATATAAAGGCACAGAGAGTATGCTTATAAATTTTGCGGATGATACCAAGCTGGAAGGGGTTGCAAGTACTTTGGAGGATAGAATTAAAATTCAAAATGATCAGGACAAATTGGTGAAATGATCTGTAGTAAACAGTATGAAACTCAATAAGGACAAATGAAAAATATTCCAGTTAGGAAGAAATAATCAGTCACACACTTACAAAATGGAAAATGGCTGCATAGGAAGGAGTACTGTGGAAAAACATCTGGTGGTCATAGCAGGTTACAAGCTAAATATGAGTCAACAGTGATATATTAGTTCAAGAAGAGCAAACATCATTCTGAGGTGTATTAGCAGGAGTTTTGTAAGCAAGACACAAGAAGTAATTCTTTCATTCTACTCTGTACTGATTTAGGCCTCACCTCAAGTGTCATGTCCATTCTGGGAGACTCATTTCAGGAAAGAGGTAGACAAATTGGAGAAAGTCCAGAGAAGAGCAACAAAAATGCTTAAAGGTCTAGAAACATGACCCACAAGAAAAACTGAAAATAATTGGGGTTGTTTAGTCTGGAAAGAGAAGAATGTTGGGTGGGGAGGAGCAAGGGAGTTGATAACAGTATTCAAGTACCTAAAAGGTTGTTACAAGGAGGGAGGAGAAAAAATGTTCCTATTAACCTCTGAGGATAGGACAAGAAGCAGTGGGCTTAAATTGCAGCAAAGGCAGTTTAGGCTGGATATTAGGAAAATCTTCTTAAGTGTCAGGGTGGCTAAGCACTGGAATGTGTTGCCTAGGGAAGTTGTGGAACTTCCGTCACTGGAGATGTTTAAGATTGTGTTAGACAAGCATATGGCAGGGATGGTCTAAAAGAGAGACTCTGTTAATACTTAGTCCTGCCTTGAGTTCAAGGAACTGAACTAAAAGACCTCTTAAAGTCCCTTCCAGTCATACGTCTCTATGAAATGTATTGTATTGCAATGCATCTCAATCTGTTGAGCACTACAGTTACTCAACAACATATTTTGCATCCTTTACAGTTGACAATTTATACACTTATTTGAGTCTCTGCATTTGCAGGCTGTTTTTCACCTCAAGCACACATGAAACAGTGGAACATGGTATCTCAAACTCTGCAGATATCTGTACTTATACAGACATGGCAGAGCGGCACTGCCACATGAATTCAGCTGGTTCCCATTTTATGAGACAAACATACTTGGACCCTGATCTTTAGTCTTGCAAGCTGTTTCGCACAGTTGGACCCATGAACACTTGCAGAGTCAACTAAAGTTGCAGCAGTCATTTTGCACAGAGCACTAGAGCACTTTGCAGAATCAGAGCTGTAACTTCCGTCTTAACATTGAGCAGGTAGTATTCTCTTTGTTGTAAAACAAGCAAGGAGTCCCGTGGCACTTTTAAAGACTAACAAATTTATTTATTGCATGAGCTTTCATGGGAGAAAATCCCACTTCATCAGATGCTTTGAGGATGGCTCCAGATATGTTGCACTCAGTTTCATTATCTATTTTTCAATTAACTTGTTGCTTATTTACTTTCAGTGTCCTAAAAGCAATCTGTACTATGACTTTTCCTGCAAATGTATTAAGAAATTCAATAGAGAACTCTGCTTTTGCATCAAAACCTGATATTTAGCCCAGAGTCTGTGTGGGGCTTGGTCAGAAGGCTCAGTTCCTGAAACTTGCCTGGGACACCACAGGCAATGATCACCACAAGAAGTGAAGACATGGACCCAAATGGGGATGATTGCATGGGGGGGTACCCCATTATACCTTCAGTTATATGTTCATTCATGTAATTTGCTTTTGTATTTCTGTATAAATGTCATGAGATCTGTTGAAGAAAAACACTAAATAAGAGCTAGACATTTTATTTTTATTTCTAAGTATTATTTCTTTGCAATTTCTGCTGAGAATTACCTATTTTGAAAAACAGATGTTCTTATTGCATGCATAATATCAAGTGCATGTGTTGAACAGTTTTATATTGTGTATTGTGATCTCTCCCACATTTATTGCAGACAAACCTGGTCTCTGCTTTGTCATTATGCATTGGTATGCATTTATAACTAGATGAACCTCCCTTCTCTCTCTCCTTGCTAACATTTTCAGTTGAGAAATACATCTGACCATCACCCAATATTCTTTTCACAGCCAAATCTTTTTTTGCAATAACCTTGCTTTGACCTAGTAATCAGTTTTACCACAGATCCTTACTCATCTAATAATGCCACCTGCTAACTGTTCAAATTATTTCTCATTACTGAGGTATGTAGGACTAATGGTTAATGATCTCACTTGCCAGCTATTTTTTTAAGAGCATGCATTTCCCAAATGACACTATGATATGGATTAATGTGGTCTTGAAAAGTCTGCACTATTTAGGCCCCAACTGAAAAGCGTGGGTGATCTCCAGTATCTTGAGGTCTCCCATATCTGCAGGTGCCTTGGCTTTCGTCTTCAGTTGCTCTTCAATACAACCTCCAGGAAAGTCTGAAAACATCTCAACTATTTCCTCCACAAGTTCTATCCCTTCTTATGTGACGGACTCAAATATCTTCATTTGCTTTTTTTTTTTTTTTTGTTAAGTTTAAAGGTTTAATTTCCTTTTGCTGCCATATAATAAAGGCCTGATACAAAAGACCACAAGTAAGAAAATGTACTTTATTTCCCAGCCCCAGTAATTTGATGGGACAGGATTAAAAAGTGTAGTATACCTATACAACAAAGGAAACATTAAGGCAGACTTGTATGGCTTATCACAATCTTGTTCAAGTAGAAAGGCATTCCAGGACTGTGTCCCAGAAGGACTGATGAGATTAATAGGCTGGAGTGTAATGCATGCTGGGAAAGGGGACAGATATAAAATACTTCTCCTGTATATTCAATACAAAGAAGAAGCTAGATCTGCTGTGGGTTTATGCAGAAGAAAAAAATATTTGAGTAGAGGAGAAGTTGTTGGTGTAACTCTCGAAGAGGGAACAAGAACTGTGACTAAAAGGTCTTTAAGGCAGTTGAAGCACTTAGGAAAGAGAAGTCTCAAGCAAGGGAGCTCATTCATTTTGAGTTTGTTTAAAGGGTTTATTTTGAAGATTTATTTTTCCTTCTTGGTTAAAGGAAGTGGCCATAAGCAATGAAGGAGAGTTTACAGAGCCTGGAGTGAAGATCTGCTACTTTCCAGGAGCCCAGGGTTAGCACTGCTAGTAGGTACATGGTGGAAGTATCAACAGGAGCCATCTGGGGAGCTTATTATAAACTGGCAGAGTGCATAGGACCAGGTAACTGATGATTTGACCAGGTACTACTTAGAATCATAGGCTCTGGGCCACACTTAGGTAGTTAAATTGATTTAATAAAATCACTATAAAATCATTAATTGATTTAAGTTAAATTGATTTAACATGTCCCCACTAGAAATTCAAATTGAACTAGCATGTCCATGGACAGAACTTGCTAGTTCGATTTAGGAGAGGGGCACCATGGGAGGTGTGGCAACATGGCCCCCTAGAAGGGCCATCCCACCACCCAACATATAGTGTAACAAAGCCAGGGCTGATGGCTATAGGTCAGGTAGAGGAGAAACAGCTGCAGGGCAATTAGGGATGCCTGGGCCCAATTAAGGGCTGCCCCAGGCCCCGTAAAAGCCATGCCTCCACTAGCACACAAGGGAGAAGGATAGAAGTGGGAGGAAGCTTAAGAGGTTTTTCCTGAATACCAGGAGGCCCAAGCTAGAGTAGCTCCACAGAAAAGGCTTCTCAGCAGCTGCAGCACCAGGAGCTATGGCTTAGAGCTCACACATCCTTCCCTTCCCCTTCCACAAAGGGGAGGGGGAGCACTAGTAGTCTTGTGTAACCGGGCCTCAGTGGTAAGGACAAGGAGCCTGCAGCATCTGCAGGAGTAAGGGGCTTACCCAAGAGGCTGATTTACCACAGACCAGCAATGCCAGGGAGGACGGATGGTATGTGGCACAAGCTGGGGGAGTACTCGGTCACAGTAGAAAAAGGACATCATCCTGGGAAGGAGAAGGGCAAAAGTGTTAAATCAAAATAACAGTTAAATTGAAATAACATGTCCACACTGCATTATTTCAAAATAACAGTTTTGGTTTAACTGCCATTTTGATATAATACTAGGTTTTATTGTATTGAAATGACTTCCCTTATTTTGAAATGAGGGAGCTCCTTATTTTGATTTAAAGGCTAAGTGTGGACATACCCATAGAAACTGGAAGGAACCATGAGAGGTCATTGCATCCTGCACTCATAGCAAGACCAAGTACCCTCTTAAGTCATCCCTGACCAGTGTTTGTCTAACCTCCTCTTAAAAACTTCCTGTAACGGAGATTCCACAACCTGCCTAGGCAACTTATTCCAGAGGTTAATCACCCTGACAGTTAGGAAATGTTTTCTAATGTCCAACCTAAACCTCCCTTGCCATTACTTCTTGTCCTGCCATCAGCAGTTAAGGAGAACAATTTTCTCCCTCTCCCTCATAACAACCTTTTAGGTACTTGAAAACTGTTATCATGCACCCTCTCAGTGTCCTCTTTTCCAGACTAAACAAACCAGGCTCTTTCAATTTTCCCTCATAAGTCAGGTGTTCCAGACCTTTAATCAGTCTTGTTGCTCTTCTCTGGACTTTCTCCAATTTGTCCACATCTTTCCTGAAATGAGGCTCCCCAGAACTGGACGCAATACTCCAGCTGATGCCTAATCAGCACAGAGTAAAGCAGATTAATTGCTTCTCGTGTCTTACTTGCAATACTCCTGTTAATATCTCCAAAAATGGTGGTTGCATTTTTTGCAACTATGTTACACTGTTGACTCATATTTAGCTTGTGGTTCACCATGACAGTGGTTTTCAAACCAGGGCTTGAAACCCAGTATTGGGTTGCAGGCATAAATAATTATTTTCAGCTGGTTCCTGAGGAAAAAAATATTTGAAGACCACTGCAATATGACATGTAGATCCCTTTCCACAGTACTGCTTCCTAGGCAGTCATTACCTGTTTTGTATTTGTACAATGGAATGTTCTTTCCTGAGTGGAGGCCTTTGCACTTGTTTTATTGAATTTCATTTTGTTTACGTCATACCATTTCACCAGTTTGTCCAAATCATTTTGAATTGTGATCCTATCCTCCAAAGCACTTGCAAACCCACTCAGCATAGTATCATCTGAGAACTTTATAAGTGTACTTTATGCCATTATCTAAATCATTGATGAAAATATTGAACAGAACTGGACCCAGACCTGGTCCCTGCAGTATCCCGCTTGTTATGCCCTTCTAGCATGACTGTGAAGCTTTGATAACTACTCTCTCAGAGTGGTTATCCAACCAGTTGTGCACCCATCTTACTGTAGCTCCATCAAGGCTGTACTTCCCTAGTTTGTTAATGAGAAGATGATGCGAGACCATATCATAAGCTTTACTAAAGTCTAGATATACCACATCTACCACTTCTCCCTCTAGCCACAAGTCTTCTTACCCTAGGAAAAATATCAGATTGATTTGACATGATTTGCTCTTGACGAATCCATGCTGACTATCACTTAACACCTTATTCTCTTCTAGATGATTGCTAATTGATTCCTTAATGATTTGCTCCATTATTTTTCTAGGTACAGAGATTAAACTGACTGGTCTATAATTCCCTGGGTTGTCCTTATTTCCCTGTTTATAGATGGGCACTATATTTGCTCTTTATCAGTCCTCTGGGACCTCTCCTGTCTTCCATGATGCTTCAAAGATAATAGCCAATGGCTCAGATACTTTCTGAGTCAGCTCCCTGAGTATTCTAGGTTGCATACCATCAGGCTGCAGGGACTTGAAGACATCTAACTTGCCTAAGTCATTTTTCACTTGTTCTTTCCTATTATAGCTTCTGTTTGTATCCCATTTTTACTGCCCTCCCCTACATCAGGCATCCAGTTGCCACCAACCTTCTCGGTGAAGCCCGAAACAAAGAAATCATTTTGTTCCTCTGCCATATCCACATTTTTGTTATTGTTTTTCCCTTTGTGGATCATGGTCCTATGCAGTCCTTCATCCTCATCTTGTTTCTAATGTATGTGAAAAAAAAATTGTTATCCTTGTATGCCTTTATCTAGCTTGATCTCAACTTGTGCTTCAGCCCACCTTATCTTTCCCCTACATAATTATGTTGTTTATAGTCATCCTTTGTGATTTTCCACTTTTTGTAGGACTCTTTGTTTTTAGATGATTGAGAATCTCCTGGTTAAGCCAGGGTGATCTCTTTTCCTACTTCCTATCCTTCCTATGCAGTGAATAGTTAGTTCTTGTTCCCTTAATAATGTCTCTCTGAAAAACTGCCAACTTTCTTCAATTGTTTTTCCTCTTAGACATATTTCCCATGGGATCCTACTGTAGAGATATGGTGTTAATTGTTATCCATTCATAAATCCTTTTGGCTCACCCATAACTTTATGAAGTTTATCGTTAATGGTTCTAGTGCACTCTTGTATCACTTTCACTGAGGTGCAACTTGTTTCTTATTTTCTGTCAATCTTCATATATTGTAACAATGTTTCTATTGGTAATGTGCCTCCTAGTTACTTCCCATTTGTAATAACACCCTAATATTTGTATTTTACCCCTGCCAATCTTCATTTGTATTCATTTCAATTGCTTCATATTGATGGTACTTGCAACATTGTTACATTAGTCATGTCACTCTTCATTTAGCTTCAGTACTAGGTATTTTCTCCTGGACAGGCTGCAGCTTTTAGGGAGAGTCTGGACTCAGACTGTTGCCCTTTAGGGTTCTGCATGGTTTCAGGGGAGCAGCTTTTACCCTTGAGCCACCAGCCCCAGCCCCAGCCCATACTGTATGTGAATTTGTACCTATTTATCTTTAAGGCTCTGGCTCTACAACTACCTTTTCCCCAATCCCTGTAACATTCCAGACTCCATATTGTAAATGGAAAATTGTTAAGAGCAAGGTGTGGATGAAGGGCGTATGCTGTATGTGTGAACTAGTCCCAAACTGCCAGTTGATCCTGATGAGGCGTGAAGTCCATCCAAGGCTGAAGAGTGTGAAAAGGATCCACCCCAGGAAGAAAACAACTAAAACGCAATCAAACCATCAAGATCAAGCTGGAAGTCACATCTGCTAACAGGAGCAGTGTGACTCAGCAGCACCCATGGACTTTTTGTCACGCCTGCTATTGTTCAACAATCAGTAGTGGTGCAGAAGCGACGTGACCCACCAGACTTCCACTGAAACCAAAACAGTATAAAAGACTGGGTGAGATCAGAAGGCCTTGGGGAACTATTCTGCACAAGATCCAGGAGCAAGGAGCATCGGGCGCCCAACAGAGACTCTGCTCCCCCCTTGTGCCCAGCTTCCCTGGCCAGGTAGCTGCCATGAGCCACGAACTCCAGCAACAAACCCAAGCTACAATCTCAAGCCAGGACCAGGACTGGTAACTATCAGCTATAGGATATCTACTGGTGTGTTTGGGGGCGTGTGTGTGTATGTGTGTGTGATAGGAATTAATTTTATATCTTATAATAAATGTGGCACATTGCCTTTTCCCTCCTGAGAAGATCCTGAGTGCTTTTTGCATAACACTACCTACCAACTTCCTGAGTGTGCTGAAGTCTGCCTTCTTGAAATCCATTGTCTTTATTTTAGTGTTCTCTCGCCTACCATTCCATAGAATCATGAGCTCTACCTTTCCTCATCACTTTCATCGAAGTTGCCCTCTACTTTCAAATTCTCAACCAGTTCCTCTCTGTTTCTCAAAATCAAATGGAGAATGGTCTCTCCACTAGTAGCTTTCTCCACCTTTTGAAATAAAAAAGATTGTCTCCAATACATGCCAAGAACTTGTTGGACAATCTGTGCCTTGCTGTGTTGTTTTCCCAGCAGACATCTGGGTAGTTGAACTCCCCCATCACCACCAAGTCCTGTGCTTTAGATGATTTTGTTAATTGTTGAAAGAAAGCTTCATCCACCTCTTCTTCCTGTTTAGGTGGCCTGTAGTAGACCCCTACCATGTGTTCGTGCCCAATGGCATAATGGGTGGCCGCTTGCCCGGGCAGGCCATTGCAACCCTCTCCCAAGCACACACTAAAGTCCCTTATGGACAGTGTAAGGGGCTCTGGCCTGGAATCTGGGAGACTGCAGACTAGCATAACTCAAAGGTACTGACCCACCTAAGAATTTGGGACCCACCTAGGAATTTATGACCCACCTGGGAATTTGGGTCCCACCTAGGAATTTAAAACTTAACTGGGAAATAAAAACTTAACTCAATCGTGGGAACTATTAATATGACAAACCCTCCCCTAGTGTGGGAGCCAGGAAACAATGAGCTAAAAAATCCTATAAAAAGGAGATGCCAAGTGGTAGGGAGGCAGAGGTTCACATGTTACCTGCCGGAACTGATCACTCTGATGGTTGAATCTCCTGAAGAAAGCTAGCTCGTGTCGTGTCTCTTACCATGCCCCCCATGTTCATGCTGCTGGTCAGTGGTGCCTGGGTTATGGTACGTATATAGAAATTCCCTATGAATACCTTACAGTTTGTTTTGTTACGAATACCTTGCAGTTTTATTTTGTTACTTACATAGATTTGCTACCTCAGCTAGTATTTTGAAATCGCTGTTTTGTTGTTGAATGCTACCTCAGTTGATGCTTTGAAATAACTGTTTTTCTAAGTTGTCACTGTGATAACCTATTGAAAAATTTTCCCTGTTGACATTTTAATTAAAAGAACCCCTTTCTTGATTAAAACTACCGGATCCGGTGTCTCCTTCTTCTCTCATCGCGGTTGGGAACCAACACCATGATATTGTCCTTGGTTTTTCACTCTTTTTATTTTTCCCAGAGTCTTTTGGTGTGTCTGTCTACTATTTCTATCTCAACCTCAGTCTACATATACATACATTTTTAAGACATAAGGCAACACCATCTCCCTTTTTTCCCTGCCTATCTTTCCCAAGCAAGCAGTACTTTTCTATATTAATATTCCAGTCATGTGTATTATCCCACCCAGTCTCTATATGGCCAACTATGTAACAGTTGTGTTTAGCTACTAGCATTTTGAGTTCTTCCTGCTTATTCCACGTACTTCTTCCATTAGTATATAGACTCTAAAGATACTGATTTGATTTCCCCCCTTAGTGGGAACCCTTTCTGTTTGTCACTTACATTCTGCACAGCAGTTACTGAAACAAATTGGATCATCAGAAGAAATACCTGTAAAGAAGGAATCTGACCTAGAAATGGCTTACTTCTCTGGGGTCTATGCTAGGCTGACTGTTTGGTTTTGGACCGTTGTTATCCTGGAAGAGATGTAATTCACATTGACCAGAGGACAAAACTACCTTTCTCAGAATGGCAAATCAGCACCAAATAATAAGGGAGAACAGTGTTTCTCCACCAGTGTTCCATGGCATACTGGTGCTCCTCAGACATAGTGCAGGTGTTCTGTGAGTGACTCACTCCTACCCCTCTCTTTTGGGAAGACTGAGCAGGGAGGGGGAACAAGAAATTTAATGCCATAGCAAAGCTTCCAGGTGTGTGGCACCAGACACTGATGCACACCTGGAAGTTTTGTGAGACTGAGAAATTTTAAATCCCCTGCCACTATTGCCAGCTTTGTTCAAGAATGTTTTCATCAGGTGTTCTGTGTAAAGTAGTTAGTACCTTTTGGTGTTCCCCTGCTCACTAAAGATTGAGAAACATTGAGGTAGAAGATCTGTGATGCCGAGTAACTTGGCACAGATCAGCATCTATTGACTCAAGTCCTTCAGTACTTCTAGTTGCTAGGATGAATGAGGCTAGTGTGGGGCTAAATGTGGCTATGTAGTTGCACGTGGGCTCAAGTTCAATATTCACAAAGTGATTTGAATGTTTCTATGAACTATTATTAAAAATCAAGTCAAGCATGGTAGCTATGTCACATTTTTATATTCTGCTGACTTTTGAGATCCCTATATGAAAATAAATTAGTGATCTCAGTCTGCTTACCAGTGGCACAAATCTAGGAAAGACATAAATATCCCTGTCACAACTGGTACTAAGTAATTTGGCAATATCTGTAGACAAGACAACTATGGAAGCCTCTTAGATACCACCATTATTATTTGTATTACAATAGTGCCTAGAGGCACTAGTTTCCATTGTACTCAGCACTGTAAAATCACAATGAGAGAATCCCCATTGCGAAGAGTTTACAGTCTAAATTGACAAGACTGATAAAAAGTGGGAGAGAAACATTGGCACAGAGATGAAAAGGCTGGGAAAAGGTCACGCAGCTGGTCAATGGTAGAGCTAGAAATACAACCAAAGTCTCCCAAATCCCAGTCCCATGTTTAACTATATCATCTCTCAAACTACATTCTAATACCTATATGGTTCCTCCAGGTCTAGATGGATGCATATTATCTCAGTAACGGAAAGCTACCAGAGCTACTGTCCAATGTTCCAGTTGTTCTAATCCCCAATAAATTCTGTTTTGAACCTTACATTAACATTACATTCACTTACTAAAAAATAAAAACAAGTACAAACTGTTAATGCATATTTTTTTTCTTTTATTGGTTCATCACCTCACATAGTAATTCTGGCACTTTATATTAACATTATATTCACTTATGAAAAATAAAAGCAAGTACAAACTGTTAATGTATTTTTGTCATTTTATTGATTCTTCTCCCTATGTACTAATTCCATTTCTTAAGTAGAAAGCAGGCTTAATAGGCTTTAACAGTAATCAAATCATCCTCTAAACTAACTACAATGCATTTATAATTAACAATGGAAGCAAAAGGTTTATTAAACCAAAGGTCATGATAAATGAAGCTGATTCTATTAGACAGTGTGGGCATGTAATTGTTCCCAGTTTAAAAAATCCATGCGTGAATCACAGGGTTAGAAGGGACCACAAGGGTCATCTAGTCTAACCTGAGGATAATGCATTCGTAAAACTCAGCCACAGGAAATAATCACTTTTCCATTAATTCTGGGTCATCTGCTAGCGTTAGCTTAATTGGGGTCATTAACTGACACTGCCAATAAATACTTTAGTAATGACATGAAAAGGTCATGTGCTTTTATTAAAATAACTCACTAAGGACCAGATTCAGCCCCCCTTTATTCGCTTAATAGAAACTTTACCATGTGGGTTTTCTGTAAGAAAGAGTGGAGAAATCTAGTATCATCAGGCTTTGATCAGTTTTTTTCCCCTAAGAAAAAATACTTTGAAATTAAGAAATTCAGGGTCATGTGCTCATTGAAGGTTTTGATAAATGAAAATAAAGCAAATGTTATGATGACATATAAAACAAACAAATGCATTTGAATTCATATTATCTTTAGGGGAGCAGGGAGGTTTAACTAAATGCACCCCTCTATTCACACCCTTATGCATTAGTGTAATTATCAATGTACAGATGACTTGTCCTCCCTTAAAATCTCTCTTTGTAATTAAATAAACTTGTCTTTTCTTCTAACCAAAACCAATCCACTGCTGTGTTTAAACTGAATTGTTTGGTAACTCCAGTTAAGATAGTGAACTGTTGTATAAGGACTCCTTATAGGGGTAAAGGACCTATAAAAGCTGAACAGTCCAGGAGAGGACTGAACAGCAGAGAACACACGTTTTGGAGAAAATTCCAAGAGACGGAGTATGTTGGGATCATCCTGCAGGTGATAACCAGGACTGGTGGAAGCCAGAGGGGTAGCTGGAATGTCGCTGGAAAGTTGGAGCTGTACACAGATGTTCAGCATGTGACCTGCACACTATTCAGTTCTTTGTGAGCTGTCCAAGTTGGGAGATACTGCAGTAAGGCATTGTGGGGCATATCAAGTTGCGAGGCACATGGTGACACAATCCCTCACGGGTTTGATTGTCCCCTGGATTGTGGTAAAGGTGGAGTATAAATCCTGTAGTCACATCAAGTTGACATCTATCAAGTGCACATAGAACACACTCTCAGAGTGTCTTGATTCTTGAACATGGTTTTGACAAATTATGAAAATCTGTCTGAAAGGTCCTTTTGTTGCAGAGATACTAAAAGAAACCTTGCCTACTCTGAAGCATAAAGAAAACCCAATAAAGTGAAGACTGTTTAGTTTCTTCTTTGTAAAATGAAATTTTGGATCTATGTTCCGAGAGATCTGGATCCTCTATAGCAAAATTAGCTTTTCACTTAAAAAAAGGTTGCTATAGGGAACCAGCATGGAGAGTAGAGTTGGGAGGTGAAGAAAATGCTAGAATAAAAATTATAATTCCTGTCTGAGAGCATCAGATAGAAGGTGAACTACTAAAATATAAAGTGCAGTATGAAGATGAGCAAGTATTTTTCCCTCCTGGAGCCAACTGGAGGAAAGAGGCAAAGAGTTTAAGGCCTAGACTCTCAGACCTCAGTATCTAAAGTTAGGCCTCTAAATACCACTGTATACAGTTACTTTTATAACTCCCATCACTATTTTAGCATTAATCTCTGGAATAACTCAAATGGCTGAGTGGAGTTACAGCAGAGATTAATTTTGCTGAGAAGTTAAATGGAATGATTTTCAGAGGTGGTTCTCAGAGCCCAGTTCCTCCAAAAAAACAAGCTATTTAGCATACATACTTCTATTTCAACACCCATCTGCCTCCTGAGCCACTTGAGAGCACTACCACCATTATTCTCTCATTTCCTCTTGGCTCTGGACTGACTCTCCCACTTGCTGTGTTTGGCACCTTCGACCTGGCATTCTCAAACCTTTCCATTACAGTTTCCCTTTCTGATTGCCATGCTTCTTTGTCTTTCTCTATCATTCATTCTTTCAGTGAGTCAGTCCTGGAACTCTGGAATTCTGTGCCATTCTCTCTACCCTCCTTTTCTTTCTTTCTTTAGGCCCCTTGCTCTGACTAATAGCTACCATCTGCAGCTCTAACCTTCTCTTCTATACTTAACTAGCTTGTTCCCTTAATCTGTCACTCTGATGAGTCTGTGTTCGAAGACTTGGTTCTCCCCTTCCCTACTTATTTCCACTCCTCCTCTCACACTGCGGCTTGTGGCAGAATGTTCATGGCCTTGCCATTTCCACTGAAAATCCATTTCTTCTTCCTTTAGTTCTGCTCTTCTCGCTTACCAGCCTTATTTCTTCTCCTTCCATCCTAGGCTCTGAATCCTTGGCTACAGTTTGCCTTTGACTTTCTAGACACATTGATAAAAGGCAAAGTTGTCATCTCAGCAGCGCTGTCCACGCTCTGCTTCCCTCTCCTTTGATTTTTTCCCTAACATTTGTGTCAAAGTTTGTTTATCAAGTTTCTGTCTTTGACCCCTCAACTTATCCCACTTTTCTTCTGCTTCCTAACCTGTACTCCATTAATCCTCTTTCTGCTCTTAAAAAGCATTTTCCTCTAGCTGCTTTTCTTCTGCCTTCAAACAGAATATTTTCCTTAGCTCAAAGAAGTTCTTCCTTGATCCCATTCCCTCTCTATCACTACCTCTATTTCTTCTGTATATCTTGACCTTCCTACTTCAATAGAACTGCCCTCCAAAACATCAATGTCCTCTTTCTTACTACCTAAGGGTCAATTCCTCATATCACCTTCTTCCAGTTGACATAGCTGAAGAATCACTAGTCCATCAGCCACCCTCTTTCTTTCCTCCATCAACGAACCCTTTCCTGGATAATTCTGCCTTGCTAATTACTCTTTCAATGCTACCTTCCTTTTTTACTGATCCCATTCTTGCTCTGTGTTCCATGGGGCTTTTATCTATCTGCCAACTCATTGTCTCCCAAGACCTTAACCAACCCCAGGATATCTTATCACCTTTCTTATTTAATATTTGTTAAATATACTTGTCTAATTTAGTTCCCAAAGGACCAATATTTAAAAGTCAAGTCAACAAGTTGAATCTTAAGTCTCTGTACGCTTATGAACCATCTGTTTTGATGTAGTCATTTCTTCTGTACAGGGCCATCATTACATTGTAATGAGTGGAGATTTGCCCCGGGCACGCTGGAGCAGCACCATTGAGCTGCTCTATTAAAGGGTCTGTTCCTCACTGCTCACTCCAGGCACCTACCATTGTAAGAGGCACCGAATTCTTTAGTTACAGCTCTGCTTTTGTACGTCTCCAGCCAGGGGCATTGCTGGCCTGTGGAGGGACCCGGGGTACAGGGCCAGGGGCAGGGCCAGAAGCCGCTGCGCTGCCGCAGGCAGCTAGGCCCCGCATCCCCGGCTGAGGACAGGGCCGGAAGCAGCCGTGGGCAACGGGGTCCCACATCCCCTGCCAGGGACAGGGCCACCACTGCCGCGGGTGGCCGGGCCCTAGACTCCCTGCTACAGCCATAGGCGGCCAGGGCCCGGAACCCCGGCTGGGGACGGGGCCGCCGCCACCATGGGCAGCTGGGCCCCGGATTCCCCACCGTGGCCTGCTGGCGGCCAGGCCCTGGATCCCCGGCCAGGGACGGGGCCACCATGGCCACTGGCAGCTGGGCCCCAGATTTCTGGACCAATTGGGCTGTAGATCCGGGGCACCGGCACTGGGATTCGGGGCACATGCCCCAAGTGCCCAGCACCTGCGACGCCTCTGTCTTCAGCCATGATCTTCTGTTATTTTTGTGTTATCTGTCTGACTTACTTGATAACCAGTTTGAAAAAGGGACACTGGAAAACTCTATGCACACACATGATGCTATACAAATGACTAACCCTCTAAAACAGGTGTCTCAAACACATGGTCCGTGGCCCTAAAGCTTTTTCCTGCTGCCTGCAATGACAATATTGTTACCAGTATTTGCAATGTTGCTGTATGAAAAGGTTTCAGTGGTGTGGCCCTCAGGCTAATGTACTAGCCCTCATGCAGCCCTCTACTAATCCTCATGCGGCCCTCATAGTGATTTGAGTTTGAGACCCCTGCTCTAAAACATAACAAGGAAAAGATAAAAGGGAGGTGATCACTGTAGATTCTGAAAAGAGGGCAAAATGCCAGTATACTTTGCTTTTGCTCAAAAAGTTCAAGAGGGTATATAGAATCTACAGTGAGCTTCAGATTAAAATGATGTTTAAAGACTTGGAAAAAATTCAGACAAGGTAAAATAGAAGACTGTGCTGCAGCTGCCATTGTTCTGTTTTTCTTCTTTTAATCAACACTTCATGGAAAAAGGGGTAGCAAGACCATCCTGTACTACGGCACTCTCCCCCTATCAGCATTTCAAGTGACTCAGAATAGTGTCTCTCCATTGTCTTGCAGCATAGTATCTCTCAATCTTTAAGAGTTAATTCCAGTTAACTATAAATGAAGAGATTCAGGAAGGCCTTTCCTTTGAGAGACTATTTTTGCAGTGCTGATCTGCTCATCATTCCTATTAAATTCATCCTTGGCAATAAAAGTTGATATGGCTTATAATGCTATAAAAAGGGACTAATCCAATTGTGTCACATTTTGGCAAAGTCAGGCATCAGGAAGCCCTCTAAATATCATCAATTTCTCTGTCATGCTCTTCCATAGACTAGAAATGCTGACCAATATGACTAATTAGGTTTTTTTGTCTGTAGCAGGTGACTCAGATGAAAAACAAGCAGAGCCAACAGATAGAGATCACCTATGCACACCACCTACAGACTTAGGTCACTCTTTTTCCTGCTCTACACTCTTTTCTGTATATCTTGACCTTCCTACTTCACTAGAACTGCCCTCCAAATCATCAGTGTCCTCTTCCTTATTACACCTAAGGGTCAGTTCCTCATATCACCTTCTTCTGGTTGACATAGCTGAAGAACCACTTCTTTTTCCTACTCTACACAGCCTTTTTCTACTCTACACACTCTTCCAGTCCCAAGTAATTATAGCCTATTTCTCCACTGTATGCTCCAGAAGATGCATTATATTATTTTTCTAGCTAGCTAACAGAGCAGAGATTTTTGAGCCTGAAGTTCCCCCAAAGGAACTAATTCAAACTCATTTAATTAAGCTTCTGTGTTGATGAACACTGCAAACTATGTAATGCAATAAAAGTCATAATCAGTCTAAATCATAACCAAATAAAATGTATTCATACTGCGAGACTAACATTTTCTCGTTGTTACCATAATTAAATTATTCATGTTGGTTTTAAATGTGTTGACTTTAAAATGTAACCAAACATATCACTGAATTTAAAAAACAATTTTTGAAGATTACTGGATTTTCAGCTGCACCCTGTAAACTAATTATTTAAGGAACAGAAACATCTTAGTGTCAGTTGACAGAGAGCCCAGAAGGGCTCTAGATAGAGGGATTACTGAAAGATCCTGGGTCTGGCATTTACATTTCAGTTCACTAAGAAGAGTGTCCTGTGAGACTGTAATGCAGTTCACTATTCCTCACTAGGATGCTTTCTTTTGATTCCTCTGGGATTAGTTCACCACTGGTTGTTCACTTCTTCCTGAAGTCATTCATCCTATTATCTCAATCTCACCATTCTTTCTGATTTGGTTGCTCCCTGTTTGTGATTTGGCCCTCCAGCCAGGTCACCATAGTCTTCCTTTTCTGAGCTTTCTTGAAGTCCTTCTGGACAAGCATTCCCTCTGCCATTCCAGGCCATTTTTGGGCCTACCTCCAAGACTGTGCTACTTCACTAATGGCCGGCAGGGGCACCCATCCCCATCCTCTACACCCAGTTTCCTCCCAAGGATCCTATGCTCTGAAACTGTGGTATATTTATTCCCAGACTTTTTCTCTAGGCTCTGTACTACTTCCTCCTTCTGACACTGGTGGAATTAACACCTTTCCAAACTGCCTATGCTCCCCATTGCTCCTTTCCCCACTGGTTTCTTGCCAGACTCAGCAACTGACAACATACCTCCCTTTGGTCAGGAAATGACTGTAGACAAATCCACCCCCTCCCCATTTGTATGCAGCTTCTTAGCTTTACAGGAGTCCCATCTGCTCCTGCCCAGGTGAGCTTCATCTTTAATTAAGCATTATTGATCCTGGCTCCCCTCCAAGTGCAGCCTATGCAGTTAATTGGTACATGTAACCTCCATCAACCCCTTCAAGACTGGCATGGAGTACATGCCCATCAATATTACTGGGAATGCATGTATGGATGCTGTATAAGAAGTCATGTATAGACACTGAAAATTATGTTCTTAAGGTCTGTGTCAATACACTGGTCATTAGGAAAGATGGAAAAAACAGGTATTCTTTCCCACAAGAAAGGGAAATCTTTATCTGTCTATTTACATGAAAATAAAGTATGGTATGGTTCACAATGTACCTCCAGTCACCAACCTGAACCAAATGCTAATGAAGAATTGTGAAAATTCAAAGAGAGGAAAGTCTTAGGAAGAATTAAAGGGGGGCTGGGACGGGTAGTGGAAGAGAAAGACAATATCTCAAGGAGCTCATCAAAGGTTTGTTTTGGTATATTTTGGAGCAAAGAGGACACCCTCTCATTCATCTCCTAAGGTATAAATGGACAGTGAGTTTGCTTCATGAGAGATGGGTCTCCACGGCTATGTTCACACAGGGAGGGCTTGTTTCGAAACAAGAGGTTTCGAAACAAGCTGTTTTGAAATAACTCTTTATTTTGAAACACCTTATTTCGAAGGACAAAAACAGTGTCCTCAAAATAAGGGAGCGAAATAGCATGTCCACAGAGTGGACATGCTATTTTGCTTGGGGAGGGGATTGCAGGCACCCGCAGGGCGTAGCACAGAGCGGCGCTGCACCCCACGGGTGCCTGCAGAGGGCTACAGGCACCCGCGGGGCGAGGCGTGGGGCTGCGCCTCACCCGCGGCTGCCTGCACAAGGCTGCAGGCACCTGCGGGGTGCAGCGCCTGGCTATGCTGCACCTGCCAGGTGAGACACAGTGGGGCACCTCACCCCCGGGGCTTTAAAGCCCCGGCTGCCCCCAAACCTGGCGGCGGGGTCCTGGGCGTGAGCACCAGCCCCAGAATCCCCAGTGCCCCCGCTCCTGCAGCAGCAGGCTCCAGCGGGTGCCTGGGACCCCACCGCCAGGTTTGGGGGCAGCCGAGGCTTTAAAACCCCGGGGGTGAGGCACCCTGCTGTGCCTCACCTGGTGGGTGCCTGCAGAGGGCTGCAGGCACCCGCGGGGTGCAGCGTAGGCGGGCGCCGCACCCTGCGGGTGCCTACAGTCCCCTCCGCCAGCCAGCGGACACCCCTCAGCACCCTGGGAGGGAGGTCAAATGTTGTTTCGGAACACTTTGTTCCGAAACACGTCCGCACAGGGCTGTTTCGAAACCACTGTTTTTGAAACAACCCTGTTTCGAAATCAAACGAGGTTTTAGCTGTTCCGAAAGAACGGTGGCCATTTTGAAACAAGTGGTTTGCTTGTTTCAAAATGGCCGTGCGTTGTGTGGCCATGGCAGTTCTTATTTCAAAACAACCTCTGTTGTTTCGAAATAAGAAGTGTGTGTGAACATACCCCACCAGACATGGTTGAGTATGTGGCTTGAGAACATTTTGGACAAGGTAAATTTCTTTAGATAGGAGTGTAACTTGCTAATTTTATACATAACTGTGACTCTTTAAATCCCCTGAATGCCACCTGGCAAAGGGTTCACTGTCACATAAAAGCAACTCTTATCGTGCCTGACAAACTTACTACACCTAGCAGCTTGCTGCCATACTATTTAGCTAAAAAGAATGTTATGGACAGTATCAAATAAAAGTATATTTCATACTGTGATCATAAACATTGCAAGATGTATGTGCAGGTATCATGCTTGACATTTAGGCACTAAAATATATTTAAATCATGTGCCAGGCAAAGTTGATAAATAAGTTTGCTCTAGACCAGTGATTTTCAACCATTTTTCATTTGCAAACCCCTAAAAAAGTTCAGATAGAGGTGCAGATCCCTTTGGAAACCTTAGACATGCAATCTTTGGGCACCTGGGGTCTGTGGACCACTGGGTGAAAAACACTGGTCAGGACAAAGGAATGTTGATTTACCTGTTTGCCTGGATCTCTGAAGCAAATCAAGCATTGTAAAATCAAGTCAGGAGGAGCCCCTGATGCATAATAAGCAAACAGAAAAACAGGTTGAAGGGGGATGTGAAATCAACATGGGAGACCAAAGCCACAAGGAGGTTGTCTTGTCTTTGGATTCAAAACACTTAATTTTGGAAAAACAAAAGGTGATGCTAAACATTGTGTTATCCATTTACTGAGGAGCTCTCTGGGGTACAGAGGAAGAAATCATAAAAATCCAGATCCCAATTTGACTGAAAATCAGTAGCTGTACAAAAAATATTTTGAAAGTAAGAAAAGTACTTATCAAAGAACTGTAGCTTGCTAGAGTTCTGTTTAGTCTATTAGAAGCATGTTACAGTTTCATTTTGTAACCATTTCCGATCCTGCTGTCCTTACTTAATACTCATTTGAACCTCTGTTCTTTAATAAATTTATCTCTTTACTATAAAGTCATCTCAGTGGTGTGACATTAAGTAAAGTGTGCATTCCCAGGTTAATCAAGTAATCTGTGTGTGCGCTATCTATTCAGAAGCACTTGACTTTGTAATTACTGTGAGCTTCCAATGACAGAGACTGGATACTCCAAGGAAATAGCTTTCCAGAGGGCTTGGGAAATGGAGTGTACAATATACAGGGCTGTAACTATGGCGGGGCCGATGGGGCACAGCCCTGGGCAGCCCGAAGCAGGTCAATAGAGCCGTTCTATTAAAGGGGTGGCTTTGCGGCGCTGGCTCTGAGCACTGCTAATGGGAAGGGGCACGTTCCGATCAGAAAGCACCTGGGCAGCAAAACGCCGCGTTACAGCTCAGACAATATATTATCTGCAAAGCAAAGTACGGGCTGACAGTCCTGAGAAGGTGGTCTGGGGTCACTAGCACACTTGAATGACAGGGTTACCCACGTCAGCTTCAGCAAATCACTCTTGCAAAGGCAGGGAGATAACAAGATGATGTATAGTTCTAGCCACCTGAGAAGGTATCTCAGTAACCTTTTGTTTCCACTATTCTTACTATCACTTAAATCTCTTTTCTTTGATGACAAACTTTTTACTGTTTTGGCTATAAATATATCTCAGTATTGTGCGTTAAGGGAAGTGCTCCTTTGGGAACAGTAGGCCTAGTAATTCTGTGAGTGTTCAGTGGAACAGCTATGAGAACTCAAAGGGATGCTGGATCCACAACAAGTGCAGATGAGACTTTCTCACACTAAGGCAAGGGTCTCAAACTCATGGCCTGTGGGCTGCATGGGGCCCCTAGAGTTATTTTCTGTGTCCCACAATAACACTTTTGTTATTGAAATTTGCAATATTGTTGTATGAAAGGGTTTCAGTAGTGCAGCCTTCAGGCTAACATACTAGTCCTCACACAGCCCTCATTGTGATTTGAGTTTGAGACCCCTGTACTAAGGGAAAGTGGGGGTAAAGTACAGCACAGCCATGGGTATACCAAGAAGCCTCACATGGTGAAAACTCTGGGCACCAGAGAAGCCTTGCATTAAGGGTTTAAGTGCCTCATTCTGCGCTGCTGATTGCAGTGAGCAAAGCAAGATCACGCCGTAAGTGTGGTTCTACTAAGCCAAGGGTCGGCAACCCCCAGCACCCACGCCAAAAATGGCATGGGGGCCGAGCCTGAGTGGCACACCGCACCACTCAGCCTTCCCTGCTGGCCCCGCTCCACTAGCGCTGTGTTGGCTGGCGCAGCTCCAGGCCCCCGCTGGCCACACTTCCTCACAGGGGAGCATGGCCGGCAGAAGCTACAGCGCACAGCTCCTGGCCCCTGCTAGCCCTGCTCCCTGCTCGGCAGGGCTGGAAGGGAGTGGGATGGGTCAGCCCCCCCTCACCTTCTGGTTCTGATTGTGGAGCTGGAAGCCACCCGCCAGTGGGGGCAACAGGCGGCTCCACCTGGACCTGGAGGCTTCAGGGAGAAAGGCAATCCCGTCTGGGACCTGGAGGCTGCCCGCCAGTGAGAGCAGGAGCCAGCCTCAGCCCCAAACTGGAGAGCTGGTCTCTCCCCCTTTTGGCCCCAGCCCCGGCACCCACTGAAAGTGCGGTGAACAGGGCTAGCAAAGGGGCCGGCAAAGGTTGCTGGCCCCTCTACTAAGCAAATTGACTGTTTAAACCTGCTTCATCTCTCTGAATTGATATGCTTCCTGTGTATATTGAAGGTCATAACAGATGACTAAAGGGTGTTTTTAATACTTCAGTTCTCCTTACAACTGCAGGACCACTGTAGTCAAAAGAAAGTAAGCTATATTCTGTGGCCTGCCACGTGTAGGTCAAGCTGATCATGATAGTCCCTTTTGGCCTTAAAGTCTAAGAATCTATAAATAAAGTTCAACAACTCCTGTGCATTAACTGAACAAAGCCAATTGGGTTGGATGTATGTCACTTGGAGGTATACCTTAAAACAACAGAACTGTGACACTGTATTAGAAGGTCAGAACCTAGACTCACTTTATGATTCCAGGTTAGGTTTGAGTGCTTGGTGGATAGAAGGAACAGCTTTGTACATGTAAACTAAGACTAGTTGGTCAAGAAATCATTGAGTGACAAACATTAAATTCCATCATGCTTTTTATGCTTGACCTTTAAGAGATTGATATGCCCTTGAATTCCACCATAGTAGCATATCAATTGCCCTATAAAATATTCAAAACAAATCAATTCATGCATTGACTTTAATTGCATATCCATAGCCAAGTCAATTATATCAAACCATATTTCTTTCTCAGTTGGGGCCCAAGCCAGCAAAGTGCTTACCGTCCTTAAGTTACTACCAAAGTTGAAGATAACGAACAACCTACAGGATTAAGCCTTAACATCTCGTCAGCACATAATTAAATTATGGGTAGCTTTTCTAATTCTGAAATAACTACGGGTAGAAAAGTAAGCCTGTTGTACCACATCTGACCCCAAAATCGTAGAGAAAGGCTGACACAGTAGACTTAAACCGAATGAATGAATTGTGTACCTGTTTAGCATGCTGCTATAAATCTTACAAGATGAATTCCATTATTTAGCTTATTTCCATTATTTATATACAACCAGTGCCAATACACTGTGTCCAGACACTTTTGCCACAAGTAAATTCACAACCATATTAAGATACCTTCAGCAGCATTATATAGTAAAAGTTAATATCCTAGTCATTACCCTACTTCATCTAAATCCCATGCCACCAGGCCTACCAAAAGCCTGTTATGTAACATGCCCTTACAATCAGCAAAATTAGGCTATTTTGGATCAAGAAGGCTATATTTTTAAAAGTAAGTCTGTCATATAAGACTTTTAGAAATACCTTTTGGACTCTAACAAACTCACAACCAAACCATTTAAAAAATATTACTCTGAAATTAATTATACTGTTTTACATGTGAGTCTTGAGTCTAGAGAAACAAGACTTTATTTTTTTCTGGTACAGAACTTTATTATTATTCATTTGTATTCTATTAGGCACCAGTCAAGATTGGGATTCCCATTCTGCTAGGGACCATATATACGCCTACATATGTGTACACACAAACAAGCTTTACATAAACTATTCCTAAGAGACCATTTGGTTAGTCACACCACGTGCAGATTCTCTATTGACTTCAGTGGGAGTTCAGTTCACACATCCACTACAAAACTGAGACATTCAGTGATTTATCAGAGCTCTTCTCATTTTGTTTTTATTAAATGTCAGTGGGCTTTGGCTTACACCCTTTATGAAAAACATGATGAAAGTTGAGTTATATGAGCTGCTTCTGTGTGTACACATTAATTAACTAATCATTTCTGCAACTAAGAAACTCCATTTCTATTGGGAAAGAATTCTGCTGCTTCAGGTGCCCGCAGCAGATGCAGAAAACATGGGCTTCAGTGTGATGATGAGTTACAGCACAGACCCCTGAATGCCAGCTTACAAGTGGGTTATGTCCTGATCCTCTTACGTACATTTTGGTTCACCAAAGAATGTTTGGTGAGGTTTTAAATGAAAGCCAAGATCCCTCTAGTCATGAATATAATTGTGAAATGTGCATAAGAATATTATTTAAGGAGTTACACACACACACACACACACACACACACACAATATGTAAAGCATGTATTAAGGCAGAGTTGATAAATAAGTTTTCTGCCGGGCAAGTTATATATTCACCTGTCTCTCTGTCAAAATGTAAATCAAGAATCGTAGGCTAAAACAATAGATACTATTTATATACTAAGTCAACAGAGAGATGTGACATCAACAGTGAAGCAGCAAAAAAGGAAAAACGAGTCAACATGGTTATCCTGACTGAGCACAGACAATGAATTCTGGGGATAGAAGTAGAAGACATTCCTTGATCCTGTACTTATAAGGTGGACCGGCAGTGACTTTACATTCTTGAAAATGGGATCATAACCAACTTTGGTTGGAAATGTTGCGGAAGACAGTGGGTGAGATAAGACTTGCTTAGAACAGAGGTTAATATGTTATGGTTCATCTCCAGAAAGCCTGTTATGATTTTGTTTTATACACAACCATTTGTTTCTAACATTCTTACTCACTGTCTCTTAAATCCTAGATATGTTTACAGTGAAAACAATAAAAAGTTTATTACTCAAGTGCTGTAATGTTAAGCAAAGTGCTGACCCTGAGCTGAATCATGCAAGCTGGTATGTACTCTGTTTCCTTGAAGACAGCAGATCTGGTATTTTTGTGAGTGTTTAGTGGATAAGTGAATAAGTGACACTGCCGGGGAACATTTCAAAGAGATTTTGCAATCACTGCTAATGTGCAAGGCAAAGCAAAGGCTAGTTTTGGTCAGATGAGTATGCATGCGTGGTTCACAGGCTAGTGACATCAGGAAGCTGACATGTAAGTCTCCCTCATGCTAGAAGAAAGGTATGAAATGGTGATACAGACCTGCATACCCTGAGGACTAGGACAGGGTAGTGTATGAAAGGTTTTGACTTATGTTGCCTTCCACAATCTTCCTCTTCTTTTTCTGCTACAGTGTTGCAAGAGACAGAGAACAGATGATTCTAAGCCACAGCATAGCCAGTTCACTCCACTGCAGCTCTCATTCTGGTCATAAATTGATTTATAGTTGCCTTAGCAAACATATGACTTGCAGTCAGTTCTCCTACATCCTTGGGATGTTGCGAAACCAGTTAGGAGTCTGTCTGTTGTTGTTAAAGCTGACAAAAGATCTATATATTGGGGAAGTTCTTGTATGAAAAATTTGAGTTCCAGAAAAGACAATATCTTGTTGGCCAACCCACAGAATAGCACAGGCTTTGGCCTCAGAGAAAGCTATTGGTACACTTCCATCCCCTGAGTAGAAGAAAGAGCAATTTCTGAAAAGTACTGACTTACACTGTTGTTTGGCTGGGGAACTGGAGGAGCTGAAGGGAAAATTAAAAGGAAACAACAAGACTTGCTAACTTTGTTATGAGAGGTTGTGAGGGAGTGGTTGCTCTTCACTGGCCTTTATGGGGTTAATAAAGGCCAGGGAGCTGCAGCCAATGGGTTGCAATCACAAGAGAGCCTATCAGGGGCCAGCAGCCCTGTATAAAAAAGCACTGCAGGACCAGCTAAGTTAGTTAGCCTTGGGGAGTTCAGAGATGAAAGAAGTCCCTCTGGCTGGCTGAAGAAGTCAGCACCCTGGAGAGCTCACCATGTGCTGCTAGGAGCTTGGAGGTCCTAAAGGTACAGAAGAGGTCCTGATAGAAGTCTAGGGGTGAGTGGATGGTGTGGAACAGGGGGCTGCTGAGGTTCTGGCAGGAAAACAGGATCAGATGTTGGGAGTGGCCCAATGTGATGGCATGGATTGGACTGGACACCCAAGCCACTGAGAATGTGAAGTAGTGGCCAGGACCAGGGAGTGAGTTTTTCTCTGAAAGTGGGAAAGAATGAATTAAAGCACACGCTCAGATGGTTGAGTAGCCTGAGGAATTCAGCCAAAGTGCTGCAATCCTAACTGTAAGAGATGAAGCACTGATTACTTGGTGGGGACCACTTAATCTAATCCCCAAAACCAACACCAGGAGGTGCTCATTGGGTGGCTGTTGTGCTGTTAACCTGTCAGAGGTAAAACTGAGAATTGTAAAAGTGGTGTTTTAAAAATCTGAACATTTGATATGTCATTTTAAAACTCATAAAATGTGTGTGTGTGTATGCAGGTTGAAATCAATCCCTGTGTTGCACCTATACCATAAAAACAACAAACTCCTTTCCATAGCAGATTTCCTTCAACTGAGAGGACAAGAAAGGTCCTATCTGAAAAGCTGTGATAATACTACTCCATCTCCCCTGCTTTTCATGCAAAAGCTACTGTTGTCTTCCCTCAGCCATAGGAGAAGCAAAGACAGCCTTCTCTGCGCTCTAAGCACTACAGAAACCCTTCTATTTAAATAAATTCCCTAAAGGCAAGTGCCTAGAGCACGTAACCAGGCTAAAAGGAACTAAAACTCTTTATAACACCTTTAACCTCTCCGTATCACAGTTTATTCAGTGTACAATTGATACAACACTTACTTCCTCACAGGAGGCTAAACCCTTGAATTCTTTGAAAAACAAGTGTTGGTCAAATGCAAAACATCATACTGCTTTTATGTGACCTTACACTCGATCTATTAGTGAGCTAGCCCAGATTTATTAAACCAAATATATTGCTAGAAGAGTATGCAATTTTCCACATACTGTTGCTACAGTCAGTTTCCCTCCTAGAGGCCTTAAATATTAGATTAACCTAGCTCATTGCTTATTTTCAAATTGCTGTGAAAAATTCTGCACCTTCTGCAATGTCGTTAAATCAACCTAATTCCTAGTGTAGATGCAGCTAGGTTGATGGAATAATTCTCCTGTCTACTGAGCTGCCATCTCTCATAAGTGGATTAACTATATCTGTGGAAAAAACCCTTCTGTCAACGTAGGAAGCTTCTACGCTACACTGTCACAGCTGTAGCACCATACCTGTGCTGCTGTAGCAACTGAGTGTAGACATACCCTGAGAGTCTGAAAATGCAGAAACACTCTTCAATTTCCCCTTAGAATTACTTCCTCAACCAGGGTCATTTCTCCTTAATGGCTGGGAGCACGTGTGTGTTCGCACACATGTGGCAAGAAACCTTGCCCTGTCCTGTAATTCTGCTAGAATGCTATGCAGAGTGATCAGTAACATTAATCCTTCACAAAAATCACACACAAATGATATTCATCAATGAAAGCAAAAGACACTAACAAATGAGGAAAAATTATAACTATCTCATAGGTTTCCACCATAACCTCAATAATCACCACCCATCCATTAAACTCCATCTAGAACACTTCCATATTAGTGTCAACTTCCCAGACACCATGATCGGCTTCAGTAATGGAAACCCACAGTCAATGATACACAAGAAACCCATGGATCACCTCACCTATGTTCACAGATCCAATAACCACCCCAAACATGTCAAGAAATCTGTTATCTATAGCCAAGCACACAGAATATTCTCTGAGGACAAAGTCCTGGATATAAACCTTATCACTTTTAAAACTACCTTTGATACACAAGGCCACTCCATCAAAGAAGTATATGCATCATGGAATAGGGATAGGCCATCCAAATACTTCAATAGAACCTGCTTCACTACAGAAATAGAGTTTGGCTACACTGCCCACCACTAGCTGTCACCTACTGGAACCCATATGGAACATCATCAAACAATTGCAACCCATATTCAAAGGGAACCCTTACTGAAAGAATTTTTTCCTCAACTTCCTCCTCTGACCTGCAACCACCCACCCAACCTGAAAACCCATAGGTGTATCTCCACTGCTACAATGATCCTTACCCAACCCCATAACACACTTATCAAGATCCATTTGTCCTACACATGTATCAAAACATGAGGAGTATCTCATTCAGTGAATTAAATGTCCCTATAACCATGTGGGTGAAATGAAGCAATTACCACACTCTCAATGCATGAAGTATAAAATAAAAAATTAAAACACCATATCACCTGTGAGTGAACACTTTTCACAGTGTGATCACTGTATCTAACCTCACAAACCTCTTTGTCAAAGTAAACCTGCATACCACTATCAAAAGATGAGTCTGGAAGTGTACATTTATAATTTTGCTAGATACTAAAAGTCTTGAACCGAGCAGAGACACTGGATTTCTGGTTTATTACAACAACCTATATCTCTCTCTCACACACACCCCCAGTTATTTTTTTCCCCTATCCTCTTCCCCCCTCCTCCCATGACTGGAGAGGTGTTAACAGCCACTTCACCTTTAATGGTCCCTTGAAATATGTGTTAAGTGCTTATGCTAAACAATCTGTTCCATCTTGTATTAGCTGTAACACTGAATATATTTCCCAGATCTGAAGAAGAGCCTCATGTAAGCTTAAAGACTAACAAATATATTTATCACATGAGCTTTTGTGGGAGAAAATCCCACTTCATCAGATATTTTGAAGATGGAGGAACTTACAGAATTTCCCCCATCTTCAAAGCATCTGATGAAGTGGGATTTTCTCCCATGAAAGCATATGTGATAAATAAACCTCTTAGTCTTCAAGTGCCACAGGACTCCTTGCTTGTTTTGCTGAAATAGGCTAACACAGCTACCCCTTTGAAACTGATATAAGCTTGAAAGCTTGTCTTTCTCACCAACAGAAGTTGATTCGATAAAAATATCACCTCACTCACCTTGTCTCATCTCCTGGAACTGTCATGCTACAACATTGCACACAGGCATTTACTTGTCTTTTGTTAACAAGATACACATTAGAAATGGTTATTATGGTATGCTTTCTCTTCTAGTTAAAAATAACTTTCTGCCAGGATGATTTATAATGCATTGCTGTATTTTGCATCTGCAATAATCATATCTCACTGCAAGTAAAGCAATCTTTTGAATGTTTTAAGGTAAATAGCCCAAAACCTTTCAATCCCAGTCCTGAATACACTGATTTCTACAGGAATTGGACTGTGATCATTATGTTTACATCAAGCTGAAGTAGCCATTTCATCAATGCAGATCTTCCCAACTTAAACCTTTTGATATTGTATAAACATTATGCTGGATAGAGTTGAAAATCCACCTAGGAAGTTCTGATTACATTCATCTCCCATTGAAACTAATGGGCATTTTGCAGGCTTGGGAACTTAACAGAACCAGCTTGCAAAACTCAAGATAAATGTCCAAAAAAAGATATTTTTAAATAGGCACCCCCAAGTTCAAATGACACTTAGATGTTTAAAACGTTTAAACAGCTAATTACTGTTTAGACATTTAAACAGTTAACCTTTTACATCCCTAATTCTCAGCACCAAATATATCCAGAACCACACTCAGGCAATGAACTCAGCATGGGTGGACCCCTAAACCTCTGCCAAGTCCCTCTGCCTGAAACATGGCTCTGCACCAGGGGTCTCAAACACGTGGTCCATGGGCTGCATGCGGCCCCTAAAGCTATTTCCTGCGGCCTGCAATGACACAATCATTACAGATATTTGCAATATTATTGTATGGAAAGGTTTCAGCGGTATGGCCCTCGTGCTACCATACTGATCCTCATGTGGCCCTCTACTAGTCTTCACGCGGCCATCGTGGTGATTTGAGTTTGAGACTCCTGCTCTACACAGACCCAGCGAGTACCCTGCACAGAGCACTGATCTCTTTATAAGAGCAAAGCTCAAGAATCCAAGTGCAAGGCATCCTATGACTGAGAAGGACAGAATGAAGGGCATTGATGTGAACAGCACTGCCCCTATTAGTTTTCTGGCAGAAACAACCACCATGGAAGACAAATGTTCACAGTTGTTCTCAGTAGCCTGGCCAGCTATAGCAAAGCTTGTGCCACTTTTCCTTCAGGGCCAGTCCTACGATTGAGGCAATGTAGGCGGTCACCTAGGGTACCAAAAAGTAGGGAGCTCCAAGGGCACTCCCCAGAAGCAGGGCCATCCATGGGGAGTGGAGAGGGGTGATGGCCCCTAGTCCCACAGTTCCATGGGCCCTGCGCTGTCCTGCCATGACCAGGGCAGTGTGGGGCCCATACCACTGTCCCTCCAGCTGCACTGCCCCCCACCCCCTCCCTGCTGTTTTCGGTGTGGAGCCGAAGGCAGCTGGGAAGGGGCGGGTGAGCTGGCCCAGGGACATAGCAGCCCAGCCCAGAGGCTGGGCTCTGCTCTCCTGCCCCTCCCCTGGGCTGGCTGTTCCACCTTGGGGGGAGGGATGGGCCAGCCCAGAGATGGGGTGGGAGAGGAGAACCCAGCCCCCAGACCACACACCCACCCCAGGGGGTGTGCCAAAATCACAGGCATCTAGGGTGCCAGAAAACCTTGGGCTGGCCCTGTTTTCTTTAATACCAAAAAAAAAACCAATGTGGTGAAATAACTCTTGCCGTCCCCTCCAAAACTATCATTCCAGCCTCAGCTGCTTACGTAGCACATCTGGTCTGATACTGCTCATTGTTCTTAGAAAGATATCCCAACTCAAGGCTGACGTATACAGTAATTTTTTCACTCTCATTGGCAGAAATCACCCAGATACAGTGCCCAAACTCTGCCAGGTTTAAACAGACAGACATAGACATTAATGAGATGCACATGTCAAGGATATCCATGTAGTTAGTTTCTACAAATAGCCACAGCATAAAAAGATGAGGAACTAAGCTGCATACCAAAACTGTTTCATGTGAGTAGAATATGCACTGATTTAATGGAAATAAGAATTCCTCTTTGGTCTGATCTTTCTCTGATCATCAACTGTCACCATGACAAATCTCTCAGACACTCACTCATCAAGTTTTTGCACCAATTTTAAACAGAAGACATCTCCACAGATTCCACTAAAATTAACATCTGTGCTACTGGCCAGTGACAGAAATGTGGGTTGCACTGGGAAAGTTTTTCCAGAGTTTTTCACCAGTTGGGAATCTGTATTTATGGACAGGTTTGATACTATTCCTACCAAAAACACTATGAAAAATTGAGTTAGTGTCTAAACTGTTTGGGGGAACCCTGTGTATACTTATTTTTGCCTTGGCTTATGAAACCATATCCTGATTTCAGGGGCCCTGGCAAAAGATGAGTTAATTACACTCTCTGCAGATGTAGAAAGGTCAATTCTGGCAGCTTGAAAGAGGGCTTATAGACCAGTTTGGATGCCAGTGTCATCAGTGCTGTTTGCATTACTGTGACCTTCTGTGCTCTTCACAATCTTTGTGAAGCTAGAGGTGAGCCATTTCCTCTGAATGGGCCTATGACAGAGAGAGGATGCTGAATTCATATGCTCAGCCAAAAAGTGCACCTACCACAAATGTAGCAGGATGCATGAGGGCAACAGAAGTTAGGGATTCTTTGTGTTCCCACATTATGGATTTTCAGACCCCCTGGGAGAGGGGAATAATATCATTATGAATGTGCTGGAGTGGTGGGATCGGACTCCTTGACTGTGTGACACTTCAGTGCTTGAGGATGAGGGAGTAAAGGATTAAGTGTCATGTGATGTAGTTATGCATGATATGCTCATTTATCAAATGTGCAAGGGTTGATTCACAGTATGGGTCCATGTAAGGAAGGGATTGAAGCAGGGATTGATGTAGAAAACTATATTAAGGAACAATGTTTTCATACTAATTTCTGATTGTCCCTCATCATGTGTTTCTAATTTTAAATACACATTTTATGATGGGAGGCAGTGATTGCAAAGAACTGTTTTGACAAAATAAATAGCTTTATTTCTAAACATGTATTAGAAAAGTACAACACTCACCCTCTGCCAAGCAGGCCAGCTGCCATTACCACACCAACACACCAGCAACAGCAGAATCATAACAGAACAAACAAACAAACAGCGTGCATGAACAAATCCAAACAGTGAAACTACATGAAAGACAGAAACCTCCTATTGCTGCATGTATTTCACCCTCTGTTCTCCTTTCCCTTCTTTGCCCTTGGTACCAGGGGAAGAAAGTAAGGCACCCACAATGGAGGAGGTTGATATGGAGGTCTCCCTGGGGCAAAGTTGCCCTGCCCAGCTATTCATGGGGCCTGATTGCACATGCCACACAACCAGTGAGTCTTCTGTGCTGTCTATAGACTGCATCACAGGGAGCTACACAAGGGACTCAGGCTGTGGTGAGGGTGATGCAGCAAGAGTCAGTACTTGGGCTGCCACTATTGATATTAGACACACAAACAGTTCTCTCTGCTGAGCTCTTTTCTCATTTAGCGACTGTTGCTGTTCCAGGAACTGCAAAGCAACTGCCTGTTCCTGAACAGAAACCTCAACTCCAAGCTGTGCAGCTTCATTCTTACCAGGCCTTTCTTCCAGCCATAAGTCTTTTTATCTTTGGCTCTTGGTCTGCTTTTTAGCCCTGTGCAGAACTTCAACCATTTCTTCATCACAGAAATGCTTCCTCTTGGAACAGCCCATGAAGGCAAGCTGGGCCAGGCTCATGGGAGATTGGTGAAGCCTTCCCTGAGTAAAACTAGCTCCCCCACCCACCTCTTCCACCCCAAACCCCATGCCCTTTCCTAGCCCCTGCTCCATGCCATTCAACAGCTGCATGAGTCTCTGGAGGCCCTGAAAGCTGCTTTACATATATGAAACAAATGAAACAGCACACCATAAGTGGAGTGAATTTAAACAGTCAAAAAATAAACACCAGTTAACAAACTCAATTTGATTCTGTAAAATCAGAAACTTACATTTCATACCTAAACACAGTTTTTAAATAATTCTGCCCAGAGAGCATGGTAGGGCAGGGGTGGCAAAGGAGAGCAGGGATGAGGTGGCAGGGGAACATGACAGGGCAGGGGTGGCAGTTGAGTATGGAAAGCAGCATGGCTGGATGGCAGGATCTCTGCTACTTCCCCTCCCCCCCACACCTCATCAGCCCCCTGGCCCCCAAACTGCAAACCCCCAAAATCCCCAAGCTTCCATCACTGCCAGTTCCATGACCCCCAAGCCACTGATGCCAGCAGTGTACCTTGCTTCCCTCATCGCACCAACCCCACAGCCCCAAGCCACTGTTGCCAGCCCACCCCCACATCTTGCCAGCACTGTGGCCCCCAACTCACCACCGCCAACCCTGCACTTCACCAGCCACATGGCCCAAGCTACCACTGCCAGCCCTCCCCTCTTCCCCAACTTTCAAGCTTCTGCAGGCCCCTCTATCCATAATTTGCATAAGCCCCACCCCCAGCCCAGCACTTTGCCTAGCTGGGCAGGTTGGGTACATTCATCCAAGGGGCCCAGAACTCACTTCGTAGCCAGGTCTGGGGCCATGCAGTGGCATTTTAAATTTCCCTGTTCCTGCCCCATGCGCAACACAGAACAGGAGATTTCAAAAGGCACCAGTTTGGCCCAGCCCCAGCTCCCCTGCATGCCATCCCCAGCAGGAGGAGAGAGGGTAGGGAAAGCAGCGAAAGGTGCGGCCATGATGGCCTCATTTTGGTTCATTTGGCAGCAGCATCTCTTAAGCAAGACACAACCTTCCCCTGCCTATACCTATCACCCATGCCAAGGCTTTTGCAGCAGCCTGGGCAGGGTCACTCTATTGATCAGACAGTGGCAACAGCTCAGGGTGCTAAAGTGTAGGGGCACTGGGGCGGGGCAGGGCAGGCCAGCCTATGGGTTGGACTCTGCTCTCTTTCCCCGCTTCTGGGTTGGCCTTCCCCACCCCTAGGGAGAAACAGCCAGCCCAGAGGAGGGGCAGGAGAGCAGAGCCCAGACTCTGGGCTGGCTCGCTCTGCCACTGGGCCAGCTGTTCCCTGTCCTGGGGGCAGGGTGAGCCAGCTCAGAGTGGAGGCTGGGTTCTGCCCTGCCCCACCCCACACCCCCACCATCCCCCAGGTGTAAAAGCAAAAGCTGGATCAAGATGCCACAACCCCTTGAGCTGGCGAGCTATGGACCTACTACAGGTAGTAGGCTGTGTTCAGACATGAGTTTTATTTTGAAACAACAGCTGTTTCGAAATAAAATTTCTCATGTCCACATGACGTACCGTTATTTCGAAACAGCTGTTGTTTTGAAACTATTAAACCTAGCAGGTAATCGAAATAGCTGTTTCGAAACAGTTGTTTCAAAACAACAGTGTTTGGACACGTTGTTTCGAAACAACACCATTGTCCAAATGGCCTTATTTCGAAATATCCATTTCGAAATAACAGCCATTTTGAAAGCAGGCTTTCCCTTAATTTGAATTAACTGTTAATTCGAATTAACTTATTTTGAAATAAGGATTTTATTTTGAAATGAGTTTTTTCAAAATGGGTTATTTCAAAATAACAGTTACCGTGTAGACATGCCCGTAGAGTCAATGGGCCTGCAAGAGGACAAGAAACAGGGTTATTGTGCAGGGCCATAACTACAGCAGGGCTGACAAGGCACAGCCCCGGGCAGCCTGAAGCAGCTCAATAGAACTGCACTATTAAAGGAGTGGCTTTACGGCACCAGCTCTGAGCTCCACTAATGGGAAGGGGCGCGTTCTATGAACGTGCCCCAGGCAGCAAAACACCACTTTATGGCTCTGTTATTGTGTAGAATTTCAAAGCCATAAATGATACTTTTCCAAACTGAACTTCAATATATTGAGAGGGATGCTTCAGACCACAGATGCTCCATGAAACAGCCTGCTTAACCACAGCAAAAGAAATGCAGAGACAATAAGTTAAAAATTCAAAGCTGTTTTGTTTCCTCTTCTAAAAATTTCAGAACTACTTGGGTTCTTGGCAAAGGAGATGTTGTTTCAAACTGCTGGTGGGAAACCTATAGTTTATGCAAGCAAACTATTCAAATCAATGTAACCAAACATCACAACTGACTGGACAGTTATCAAGGTTGCCCGGAAAATACATCCTCCCCTGAAATGTGACTATCTGGAATTCCTGCTTCAGGAAAAGTTTGCAGCTATTAGGATGCAGGATTGGGTCAGAATTCATCCTGAGGGAATCAGCAGGATGATGCATTAGTTTCCTAATGGCTTCACCTGTTATGACTGAATGTAAATACACAGAACTCCACAGCCTTCTTCCTTATCTGCCTCCTTCACCACAACATACCTGGTGAAAATTTGAAGCCCCAGTCAAGCTTGTTACCAATGATTTGTCACATATGGACCGTGTGGACTATCTGTAGCTGAAATGAAACGAGTTGTAAATGAAACAGATCCACCTCCCCACCACCACCATGGTCCTCTGTTTCCAGGTGGCACATTACACTGAGTGGTTACAGAGCAGCATACTTAGAGGCCTAATGAAAGGTCATTATTTTAAAGAAACAGAAATGGCCCTAGCAAGAATTTTTGTCTTTTCAAATTTAAAAAAAATATTGCTTTCAATGTGTTTTTACTATTTGCTTTTCCTGGTTCTCATTTCTAATTCACGCAATGGAGGTAGAGAGTAGGGGAGCCAAGCCACTGGCATATATTCCACCCTTAGCATATACTTGTGGCTAGCTGGGGGCTCCTAATAACTTTTGCTTTGGTTCACACAGCAGAAATCCCTCCCATTACTGTATTAATACATATTGAAATGGAGCCAGAAACTTACTGAACTCAGTGATGGCTTCTGTCCCTTCTGTGACTGCTGGGTTCCATGTTGAGCTGTTTCTCAGGAGGCATCAAACAGCTCCTGAGAATGTGGTCCCAGAATGTGCTGCTGCTGTTGCCCCAAAGCCGCCTCTGGGACCAGTTTCAGGAACAGAATATCTTTACTGTTCTCATTGAGTGATTAATCCCTTGAATAAGTTGCCTGGGGGGGCGGGTTGTGAAATTGCCATCATTGGAAATTTCTGAGAGCAGGTTAGACAAACACCAGTCAGGGATTGTCTAGATCAGTGGTTCCCAATCTGTGGCCCAGGGGACAAAAGTGGCCCTCAGGGATTTTCAAAGTGACCCTCAGATCCCCTCCTGCTGGCTGCAGAAGGGACCTGTTATGTAAGGACCTAAGCAAGTGCATTTCTGTGGGGCTCAAGGACTGATGCAAGCTTCTTGCTGCAGCTGAAGGGATGGGAGATCAGTGCTCCCCTCTCCTGGCTCCAGCAGAGAGCAAAGAGCTCTGCCTGGGTTCTTGGGTGCTGGGGTCCATGCTGGAGCCAGAGGGAGGGGCATACTGATCTCCCATGCCCCTGGCTACAGAAGAGAGCCACTGGCTAGGGACCCACATGGAGCAAAGAGGGCTACAGGACATGGTCAGTTTCCTTCCTGCAGCCAGGGAGACAAGAGATCAGTGAGGAGGAAGGCTCTGTCTGGCTGCAGTAGAGACCTGCTAACAGAGACTAATGACTGTAAAAAATTGTACCTGTGGCCCCCAAGCCAAAAAGCGTGGAAACCACTAGTCTAGAGAGGATGTTACTTGGTCCTGCCATGAGTGCAGGGGACTGGACCCAATGACATCTCATGGTCCCTTCCAGTTCTATGATTCTATGATTGCGTGCCTGTTTTCTGGCCCCCATCAGTCCCCAAGCTGGATTCTGGGGCCAGCAGGGTACAATCCCAGCTGGCCAGGTCATCATGCAACACAGTTGACTCCATGCTTGCTGCAATGCCCACCACCTGGTCACACTCTTCATAAAACAGGCACAGTATTGGTGGTTGCCTACTGTGTGGTTCTCATCCCTAGTCTTCCTGTACTTAGCCTCTTTGGAAGTAGTGAACTTAATGAATTCTGTAGGAGTCCAGTGAAAACGGACTGAATGCTGGAGAGAAATAGGGGGAAATAATGGATTGTCACCTGCAAGGCAAGATTCTGAAGAGTTTGTTGGCAAGGCAAACAGGCCAGTGTGACAAGTAGCTGACACACACGTTAGCTAGCGGCAGCAACTCAAGTTCCAAAGGGGTAGCCACATTAGTCTAGTTCAGCAAAACAAACAAGGAGTCCTGTGGCACTTAAAGAAAAACAAATTCAACTTAACCTGGAATGGCCCACACAGGAGATCCACCTTCTGGATGCTACAGTACAAATTAAGGATAAATACATATGCACCACCCAATATCAAAACCCTACTGATTGGTATAGTTACCTACATCCCTTGAGCTTTCATCCGAAACACACTACACGATCCACTATCTACAGCCAAGCCCTAAGATATAACCACCTTTGTTTCAATCTCTTTTTGCTCCAATCCATCAGAGAGAGACAGACACCTTCAAGATCTCTATTAAGCATTCTTAAAACTATGGTACCCACCTGTGGAAGTGAAGAAACAGATTGACAGAGGCAGGCGAATACCCAGAAGTCGTCTACTACAGGAGAAGCCCAATAAAGAAGACATGATTAGTCATCACCTACAACCTCCAAATCAGACCTCAACAGCACATGATCAAGGATCTACAGTCTATTCTACAAGATGATCCCTCACTCTCACAAGCCTTGGGAGACAGACCTCTCCTCACTTAGACACCTCCCCCCCCCAACCTTAAGGAGATACTCACCAGCAACTACAGACCCAACAACACAACCGTTAAAGCAGGCACATATCCCTGCAATGAACCAGACTGCCAACTTTTCCCATATATCTGCACAAAACACACTATTACAGGACCTAATAAGATCAGCTACTGCATCAAAATCTCATTCACCTGCTCATCCACAATGTAATTTATGCCATTATGTGCCACAAATGCCCCTCTGCCTTATACAGTATATTGGACAAACTGGACAGTCTCTGTCCAAAAGAATAAATGGGCACAAGACTGACATCAGAAATCTAAACATTCAAAAAACAGTAGGTGAGCACTTCAATCTTCCTGATCACTCCATTGATGATTCACTAATTGCAGTACACAGACAAATGAATAACAGCTCAAGGCTTCAAAGAGAAACAGCAGAGCTGGAATTAATTTGCAAATTTGACTCCATTTCCTCAGGGCTAAATAATGACTTTGGATTTTTTTCTCATTACAAAAGGTGATTTGACCTCATCTTCCTCTATATGCTGTTCCCCAGTTTGAATCTTAAAATCTGTTTTGATTTTTTCTTACAGTGTGTCCTACGACTTACAGGTCCCTGCATTTATTTTCCTCCTATTCTGTAAGTTCCCCCGTCTTCTAAGCATCTGATGAAGTGGGATTTTCTCCCACGAAAGCTTATGCAAGAAATAAATGTGTTAGTTCTTAAGTGCCACAGGACTTCTTGTTTGTTTTAGTGGTAACATGATGGCACAGGTCTGGGTGTCCTAAGCAAAATGTCACACATACATCTTCCTTCTTGTTTTATTTTCTTTTTGTAGGAGTCTAAGAAAAGGAAGAGATTTTTTTAAAATTTAGTGTGGAACAGCTTGGTCAAAAAAACTACAGTTCCATCATATTCTGTGAATGGAAATTAAATTATAATATAGTTTTTTTAATAAAGCATTTTCAAAAACATTTCCATTCTGCCTCCAAATGCCAGGCAGCTATGCAGGTAAATGAGCATTCAGTGTGGCAATCAAAGCAAAAAAATTGTACCTACATTTTTATATGTTCATTTTATTGACTGAAATCTGCTCTGATGCAGCCCTTTTATTACAGGCAGATTGAAAACACTATGCCAGCCCAAGAATGCCCCACAGCTCTAACCATTCACTAGTCAGTATTTACCACCTTTACAAGGGTATGTTTATTTCCAGCTCTCGGTTTACTTATGCCTGCTCATAAATAATAATGGGGATGCAAACTTCATTTACAATAATGTCTTTTGGTGGGAATAGTGTCCAGCCTATCCATAAATACAGACTCCCAAACACTGAAAAGCTCTGGCATCATGAAGTCTTCAGGTCAACCCACATTGACATTTATAAATCAACCTCTGTGGTCCATGAGGGCCTGCATAACAATGGAGTAGTACCTTTTGCAGTTACTGTATTCATGTGCTCCCTAAGAAGGGGAAATGACGTGCACAAGAGTCCTACGAAAGGCCCCAGCACACTTTAGAATCCCTGTACTCTCAAGGCCAATAGTTACATTAGGAATATCTTTCATTCTTGCCACCTTAAAATAACCACATGCCTGAATGTCTCAGAGACCTCTGCTACCACATTACCACAGTCAGCTTTCCAATAGCAAACTAGTTTGAAAGGGACCCACAGTGGTCTAGGAAAGCCAGCTGCCAGAGAGGTAAAGCAAACTGCTTTTTGACCAGGATGACTGCCCTCATGTATGTGTCTTTACAATAAAGGGGTCAAATCAACATGCTCACAAAGCTCCAGAAAATGTTGCTTTCTGCATGTGAAAATTCTGGACTTACTACTGGTCATCCCAAGTCTGCACTAGCCTGTGCTTAGGATACTGCTCCAAAACTGCCTGTCTACTTAGGGTGTGTTATAGTGTCAGAAGCAGCATCTCCCAGTTTGAGTCTGCCATGCCTGTGGCCCTCCTTCTCCTGTCCCGTTATAAGCTCAGTCAGGGGCCTCTGGTGGGTCAGAAAATGCCACCAAAATGTTGACCTCATGGAAGCTTTGCCCATTTTCAGACACAGAAATGAAAGTACAGTCAAGAGAAGTTCCTCGGGTGCACACAGACTGAAAAGAGTGCTTGGCAGGCTCTGCTGGAGGACTGTTCAAATTTTCCACAATATGCAGGTGGGTGGAAAGTCAAGTTTTTCCATAGTGCATCATTGTCAAAGGGCTAGACTGGCCACATTTCAAAAAGATGCCAGTGAGTTTGGGATATAGTTGGTTTGACTCACATCTGCATACTGCAGTGTGGATGCCAGAGCCTCAGGTTCAAGTCTGGGTTAGAAAATTCTTAACCCAGGGTTAATTAGGGTAGATGCTCAACCTTTGGGTTCTCTAGCTCAGTGGTTCTCAACCACTGTGTTGGGACACATTACTGTGTCACCACACAGTGGTAAGTGTGTTGCAGAGAGCTAGAAGGATGGCTGGATTAAGCTGGGGGTGGGTGGGGGTGAGCTGGTGTACCACGGAGGGATGCAAAATGCCACCAAGTGTGTTGTGACTTGCAAAAGGTTGAGAAACACTGCTCTAGTTGATTCAAGTTCCACTAACTCTGGGCTTACATGAGAGCATAAACATACCCTAAGTGAAGGATGCCAAAATGATTTTTTGCTTCCGTTTATATTTACCAGAACTTACCATTTTGTTTTACCTCTTGCTGTTCTGCCCTTCCTGTTGACTTTGTCTCCTTACTGATTCATAAGTAAATAGGGCTTTCATTGTTTTGATTCCATAAGGCTTAATTTACATTGTAGACAAGTAGGTAGCTGCCTTCCTCACTATCTGTGAGAAAACCAGTTTCTCTCTTTGTTTGGTCACAGATTTCAAAGCATATCAGTGAGGGACCATATTTCCTCACATAGCATTAATACATACATTTCACACTTACATTGATCACCCCTGTGCACTATCTTTCATAAAGCACCTGACTCAATATACTTTTATACTACAATAATATTGTGTGTAATCAATTAATTCAATTTATTTTTTTTCCTTTGGGATTTAGACCACCAGTTCTCCCCTAGACAGTTTTGTTCCACCATAATCTTTTCATAATGTATTCCTTCCCCCAACCCTAACAGAGCAATAACGCATGGAAAATGAATGCCTTCTCTGATTTCAATGTAGGAATCAATATTTCATTGGATCATAAAAACACAACTTTATAGCCACAATCTGAAGAAGCCACCAGTAAAAAGACTTTACAACTTTCTACAATTGCTGGTCCAAAAATAGAAGAGCTTAGTGATGACAGTTATGACCAATGATCTGATGAGGTTCAGCAAGAACAAATGCAAAGTTCTGCACTCAGGATAAGAATCCCATGTACTGCTGCAGATTAGGGACTGGCTGTTTAGGCAGTAGCTCTTCAGAAAAGAACCTGGAGATTATAGTGGACAAGAAACTGTATATGAATCAATAGTGTGCCCTTATTGCCAAGAAAGCTAACAGAATACTGGGCTATATTAGTAGGAGCATTGCCAGCAAATCAAGGGAAGTAACTGTTCCACTCTATTCAGCACTGAGAAGGCCACATTTGGAATAGTGTGTCCAGTTTGGCTCTCCACTACAAAAAGGATGCGGATGGATTGGAGAGTCTAGTGGGGGGGCACTAAAAATTATTAGGGGCCTGGAACATGACTTATGAGAAGAGGCTTACAAAACTAGATTTAGGGAACTTAGTCTGCAAAAGAGAGGAATGAGAGGGGGTTGATAGCTTTTAACTCTCAAAGTGGGTTCCACGGAAGATGGAGCTAGGCTGTTCTCAGTGGTAGTAGATGACAGAACTAAAAGCAATTGTCTCAAGTTGCAGTTGATATTAGGAAAACCTTCTTCACAAAGAGGGTGGTGAAGCATTGGAATGGATTACCTAGGAAGGTGGTGGAATCCCCACCCTTAAAGGTTTTCCCAGAGTAGCTTGGAAAAGCCCTGACTGGGATGATTTAACTGGGGTTGGTCCTGTTTGGAGCAGGGGGTTGGACTTGATGGCCTCCTGAGGTCCTTTCCAAACTTAATCTTTTATGAGTCCATGATATTGACACTTTTTTGTAAGGAAAGCTGTCTGCAAAAATTGATGTAAATTAGTCATAGTTTTTTTTTGTCTTAATTGACCATACACCATTGCTCTGTTAAAGTTAGCTTTCTGTATAAAACATATTTTCTAGATTCAAAAATTGAGAAATATCATGCCTGACTTAAAAGCACAGGTATCAGGAGTGAGTGGGGCAAATAAACTTAGCTTTAAAATCTAAATAAGTTAGAAAAGTTTATGTTCTAAATAGCTGGCCAATTGCATGCATTCCATGGTATTCCCAATCTTGGAGCTCTCTAGTTTCAGTTTTGGTTAAAATCTGGATTATTTGCAAGGAGACTCATACTTTTGCCCATGGGTTTCAAAGATATTTCATAGAGGAATGATGAGATTCAGAAATCCTGGGTTTGGTGTTTTTTCTAGTGGGCACAGAATCTTCTTGTTCTTCTGGCCCTTGATGCCCTTCTGCACTATCCATTGGCCTGTCTCTGTCCAACTCCTGTCTCTGCCCGCTCAGCTCCCCAGCTCCTTGTCCCAGTCCCATTCTCCTTGCCAGGCCAGTCGCACTTGCCATTCCTTGGACTAATTCCACTTCTAGTCTCCCTGCCCAGCCAGTCTTTAGTCTCCTTCCTCCCCTTAGTCTCTTTCTGGCTGCCTGTCCAAGTTCTAATCTCTCTCCTGACTCAGTGTCTCCCCCTCTTCCCAGCCAGACCTAATCTCCCTGCACACTCAGACCCAATTTCTCCCTCTACCAGCTCCCATTCAGTTTCCCCTTCCACTTCCCAGTTTTCATCAGACTCATGCAAATATACTCCTTTCCTTTGCAAACAGGGCTAGATTACCACAGCAGTTTTAGGGACTGAGACCCCTGACCCCAGGTTAAAAAGGAGTCCCTGTGCCCCACAATAATCTGGCCCTGCTTGGTCCATGAAGTCCTGACTGCTGCACACCCAACTTGCTGCTGGCCCAAACTCCAATGCTTGTTAGCTGCTTGCCCCTGCCCCATCCCCCCAACCCATGTCCACCTTGAAGCAGCACTTAGCCCACAGCGCTCCCAGGGAAGGACCTTGCCCCTGAAATGGTGCATGATGCAGCACTGGCTTTCTGCCCCCTTATTCCCACCCTCGCCTGGCCCCACCCCTGCCGCCATGCTGTGCAGCTGGTGCTGACACAGATCTGAGTGCTCCAGGTTAGGGGGTAGTTCCCACTGGCCATTCATAGAGTGCTGTACTGCTGGGCTTCAGGCTGGTTGGTCTGCCTCCTTCCCCAGGTCAACTCTGGGAGGCACCTGTGTGCATACTGTGCTGGGGTGGCAGAAGGGTCGGGGTGGTAGCAGTGGCATAGCAGGGGTTCTGGCACCAAGTACCAAGCCCAAGGCTGGAGGGGGAAGAGGCAAATGTGTGTTGAGGGACACTACGAGGGAAGAAAAGATGTGGGGAAGGGAGAAGAGGCTGGAGGGAAAGGTGAGTGCAGGAGCCCTACTGCCTAGGCCAGAGGTCTCAAAACACACAGCCCATGGGCCGCAGGCAGCCCCTAAAGCTATTTCCTGCAGCCCGCAATGACACTATTTTTACTGACATTTGCAATATTGTTGTATGACAAGGTTTTAGTGGTGTGGCCCTCGGGCTAATGTACTAGTCCTCATGCAGCCCTCTTGGTGATTTAAGTTTGAGACCTCTGGCCTAGGCTGTCACAGCTCACAGACAAAAAGGGTGTTCTCCAGCCCTGACCTGGGCATAAGAAGGGACCCATAGAAAGCATGTCAGGGCTGCCTCACTACCCCCGCAGCAGGGAGAAAGTGGGATATGGGACCACAGACTCTCAAACCCCATGGAGTGCTGCTGCTGAATGGGAGGGGTGGAGGAAGAGTGAGACATAAACCCACAGATCCCTCACATAGTATGCTTCCACTCATGGAAGGTCACCAATGTAAGTACAGCTCCTTGGGTGCCAGAGATGCACTCTCTTGCCCTCAGGCTGGCTGGTGGCCACCACAGGCCCCACAAAATCTTAGTCCTGGGCCCACAAGGGTGTTGATCCCACCCTGTTCCCAGTCTGGCTTTTCTCCCCTCTGCATTCAGCTCAGATGCCTTCTTGTTCCTAGTGTCTTAGTGCAAGCTGGGGAGTCACCAAGAGCACAAGAGACAAGCCCTCCTTCTGAGCCCCAGTCACATGCCTCTTTAACTCTTTGAGGATGGAACACATGCGGTTTGATTAGTATGAGGAGCTGTGAGAAGCTCAGGCATGTTCAGTGAGGATATCTTTGGAAACATTAGCTATTAAACCAGTGACTCCCAATCTGTGGCCTGAGGGACAAAAGTGGCCTGACTTTCCACTCCCACTGACTGCAGATGGGAACTGCTGCCTCAGAACCTAGGCAGAGCACCTTTCCAAGGGGCTACAAAACAGGTGCAGACTACTTGCTGCAGCTAAGTGAATGGGAGATTGATGCTCCCCTCCCCATGGCTATAGCAGGGAACACACTGAAGTGTTCCATCCAGGTCCCTAGGCACTGGGAGTCCTGCTGGAGTCAGAGGGAGGGGAGAACTGATTTCCTAACTCCCTGTCTGCAGAAGAGAGCCACTGCCCTGGCATCCAGGTGGAGTGCATGGGGCTACAGTACAGGTATGTGGTTTCCCTAATGCAGCCAAAGGAATGAGAGATGTAACAGGACTCTTATACATTCTAAGATCAGAAGGGACAAATAAGATCATCTTGTCTGATCTCCTGCACAATGCGGGCCACGGAACCTCACCCACCTCCTACTACAGTGAATTTCTAGCCTATGACTGAGTTATTAAAGTTCTCAAGTTATGATTTAAAAACTTTAAGACACAGAGAATCCATCAGCAATTAAGTTATGCCCCATGCTATGCTGGCAGCTCATAGTCATCCTGTGATACCCCCAGGCCCTTCTCCTCCTCTATTACTTCCAACCAACATGTCCCCAGCTTATAGGAAAAGTTCTTATTATTAGTCCCTAAATGCATGAGTTTGCACTTTCTACTATTAAATTTCATCTTATATCTATTACAAGTTTATGAGGTCATCCAGATCAGATCAGCAAAGGTTCCTTCTATCCAGCTTCAGTGAAGAGTGGGGGGGCACTGCTAGTATCAACTAATGGCCCTTCACGATTGTAAAAATGTTAAGTGTGTCCCTTGAGCCAAAAAGATTGGGAACCACAGTGTTAAACTGTAATGAGTCTGTTAAGCATGTGCAAACTGAGTTTACAAAAGCTTATAAGGTGACCAAATTTGGATGGATTTTCTGGAGAATAGCAAAATGTACTTCCCTGACACAACAGGCATCTGCTGCCAAATTTCAAAAATCTGTTCCAAAGCACAAGGGTGCTAGAGCTCTTCTGAGAAAAAGTCTTGAGTATTTTTAACATGGGCAAAATAATACGCATTTTTTCTAGTCTCATTCTCAGAAATAGCTGAAGTTTTCCAAAAAATTCCAGCCTGAGGTAGATACCCACCATGGATAATTTCAGCCCAAACAATTAAATTTTGGTGCTCCCAGCCCCATCCGTAATAAATAGAGAAGCATGTAGCAATCACCGCGTGGAAGCTGGCAACTCCAGACTGCTACTGGTCCTTAATGGGCTGAGAAATGATGAAACAAGGAGGAAGATCACTCCAGTAGTTCAAGGTTCAGGGTTCTGGGTAGCTACTCAATTGGGGCATACATGAATGTGTACTGGGAAAACAAGTTTCAATTTGTAGCACTGTTCTCCACAGGCAGAGGCCATCAAAGCTAATATCTCACACCTTAGAGCCAGCAAGAAGGGTAGAGTACATATTCTCACAAAAGCAACTCCAAACTGGATCCCTGTGCTGCAGGGCTCTGCACTGCTCTGGTGCTCATGTCCATGATTTCCATTTGGCATGGGAAAGTGTCCTACTAGGGAAAAGAAATAGCTGATCTGCCAAGGAATCTGAGGTGGAGAATCAGAGACTACCTCCTAGAAAGTTTCCTTGAATTCACACCACAGGATACCCACAAAATCTGTATATGTCAACATGCTTCTCTGCAGTGCTGCCTAGATGCGAAGGCAAATGGGAAGGCACATGCAAACACAGCTACACTACAGTACATTTCTATCCCTTACAATAACTGTGTGTTCAGACAAGCAGAGGCATCTCGTCGCTCCAATACAGAAGCAGCATCAACTTCTAAACATTTATGAAAGCTCCCACCTCCCATATCCTGAGCACCAGAGCTGAAAGTCTGGGACTAGCTAGGGTTACTAGATACCACAGCAAAAAAAGTAGGACAGGGAAGTATGGCAGGGAGGACACTGGAAGACACAAGGAGAAAATGTAGTATTAATGTAATATTCTTCTGTTTTCAGGGGGCCCTGGAATGCTTCTCCCTAAAAATAGTGTTCCAGGGCATTCCAGCATACTTTAACCCCTGTAAGTAAAAAGACAGACAAAATCATCTATTTTTAAAATGCCTGCCAGACAGAGGACATGAAGGTAAAAAGGAGGACATGTCCTCCTTTTGCCTGACATCTAGTAACCGTAGGACTGGCTGCATCTTTCCAGGGTGCAGAACAGCTCCTGACTCCCAACCTCAGCTGAGCTACTTCTTGGCTCCAGGTAATCCTCCAGGTCCCCTCTCTTGTCAATGACCCTTCATCAGCATTTACATGGGTGGCTTTGGGGCCACCGAGGTGTCTACAGGACCTTGGGAGTGGAAGTGGGGTCCCCACTGAGGATGGCTTCCAGCTCTTTGTAAAATCCACAGGTCATTGAGTCCTACCAGAGCAATGGTTTTCCTCCCTGTCTTTCTGGTAGCTCTGCCACAGCTCCTTGACTGTACCTCTGCACTGCACCATGTCTCACTTATAGTTTTTCTTCACTATAGCATGAGAAATCTGGCTGAAGGTTATGATGCTGTCTGGATTTAGGAAACTATTTATTATATTATTTAGCATCAATACTTGCAAGCTATGTTAGATATGCCATGTTGAGTACTGATGGAAAGGTTATAAATTTGCTAAGTATTATATTGTTTATATGTATGTGTCATATCTATATTAGAAGTTATGAATGTTTGATATATTTGTACTTCAACATATGATGTGTTTCTGGGAGACACCTTAGACAGGATGGTTGTAGAAAATTGTCTCCCTAACAGCCTATTAAGGAACTTTACAGGTACAATGGCCCTAGGGAGAGATCTGATTAGTCACCAGGATTTCCCCATGTGACTCTAGACACCATTTTACTTTTGTAAAATTCCACAAACAGCATGGAAAAGCCCAGAGCATATAAAAGGCTGCTGCACCACCACCATTTTGTCTTCAGTCTATACAACAGATGCCTCAAACTCAAATTAGCACAAGGGCAGCATAAGGATAAGTACATTAGCCCAAGGGCCGCACCACTGAAACCTTTTCATACAACAATATTGCAAATATTGATAGGGATAGTGTTATTAGGGGGCCACAAGAAATAACTTTAGGGGCCACAAGTTTGAGACCTCTGCTATACAGCCTTTAGCCAACACCTACCTCTGGATCTATTCATCTGCGACTGAAGCTGTGATCCTAAAGACTGAGACCAGGCGTGGCTAAACTGCGGCTCACAAGCCGCATGTGGCTTTTCAAAGAAAAAGTGCGATTCACCAGCAGGAAGCTACTTCAGGCTGGGGGAGTTAAAATCTCTGGCCTGTCAAGTAGCTCTGCAGCCAGCAGGTTGGTGGGGGAGAAGGGAGGAGGAGCGAGCGGACAGCGGAGAGCTCAGAGGAGGGGTGGGGGCTGGGGAGGAGGGACCACGGAGCAGCAGCTAGCAGCTCATAGGAAAGAGCCGACAGCTTGGGGGGGGGGGGGGGGGCAGGGAGCAATTAGCACCACCCCCCCCTCACAAAAGGGGGGGGGGGGAAGGAGCCGGAAGCTCAGGGAAGCGATAGGGGGGTGTCTAAGGACAAGGGAACTTCAGGGAATGGAGGCAATGAGGGAAGTGACTGAGGGGATCAGGGAGGAGATAAGCTGTTAAGCATTTAAAGACTAACAAATTATTGTTAGTTTATTTTCTGTTTCATAGATTTTTGGTGTGGGTTTTATTTTGCTTTGCTTTATTTATTTTCGTGTACTTTGTATTTTTTTTTCTTTTGGTCTGGTTGATTTGGGTGGGTTTGTTTATTTGTTTTGTATTTACCTTAAACCACATGCCATGGCAGCCTCAGTCCTGTCCACAGTACTTTACAAACTTAGGTGCACTTCATGCACTCCCTTACAAGTGTGGTAGTCAGGAAAACAGTCTTCCATTGTAGCAGAGGGAGAAGGAATAAGCCAATGAAGAATCCTACTCCTTCTTGCCAACTCTACAGAAACCTGTTGATCGAGCTCTGGGCAGTTAAACAAGGGGGTCTGTGAAACTTTTAAAGACTATCCATTTATTTATCACATTTCTCCCATGAAAGCTCATGCGATAAATAAATGTGTTAGTCTTTAAAAGTGCCGCAGGACTTCTTGTTTGTTTTGCTGAACTAAACTAACACAGCTACCTCTTTGGAGCTCTGGACAGTTGAGGCTTTTCAGAGGCCCTGAGGCATTGGGCCTATGGATGAGCTGTTTTCCGTTGCATCCTCCCCCTTCAGAATTATTTTATGCAGAATCCTATTCCACAAAACCAAGCCTGTTTTGAAAGGCAAGTGTTGGGCCATGTGTGGAGTAGGAAAGTGTTTCCCAGGACAGTTGAGTTGTTATGGGAGACAGGAGCAATGTTCCTTCTAAGCTGATGATGTAGCTGAGCAGGTATGGATGCACTTGGGGAGCCGATGAGCAGGGACCTGGCAGTGGGTCCGGGAACCAGGAGGGCAGTTGCTCAGCTGCATCCAAAAGTTGCTAAGCTGCATCATCAGCTTAGAGGGAATGTTGCAGGGAAGGGCAGCATGGTCAGTGACAGCGGGAGAAGTGAGCAATGGTCAGGGATAGCAGAGAAGCAGTAACATGATAAGAGATGGCAGGGATGCGACAACGTGAGCTGGGGGGAGGAGTGCGGCATGGTCGAGGAAGCCGTGGCATGTTTAGATTTTCTCATAGGCCCTAACGCAGCTCACTCCTTTGTTAAAATTGTGTTTTACAAGTCCTAAACATGACGTGGAATACTAAGAAATGAAAATATAAAGGGGAAAAGTTTAAAACTGAATGTAGGTTACTTTCAGTTTTTAGCACAACTTACTGCTGTGAAGCATTGTATTCCACAATGAAATTTGTTAAATCAAAACATTGTATATTCAGAGACCAGCACCTGTGAGAGCTTTTATGTACTGCATTGACAAGCTACTGCCCAGATTTTAAAAAACTTGCAACTACTATGCAGTATTCTACATCCAGCAACAGCTACGTTTTTACTGTATAGGCCTAGTTTTCATGGTAGCCTTAAATAATTATTAGAATCTGACATTAATAGGATCAATATTTACCCTGTTTTTAAGATAAAATTGAAGTGTGCAATAAAGTTTAAGCTTAGTAATTTTGGAAGAGGTAAAAGTATGTGGTAAAATGCCTCAGTGTGGCTCTCAAAGGTTTAATAATCAACTTGTGCAGCTCTTGAGTTCCATAAGTTTGGCCACCCTTGGCTGAGACTCATCCAGGTACTGGATGTATACCACAGGAACTACACAAGTCTGCGAACTTCAGATTTTACTGGAAGCTTGAGGTATATGGACTTTTAAATCATTGTATTGATGTGATTTGCTTTAATCCTTTAAAAATACTCTCCTAGAGTTTCTTTCCTTGTATAATAAACCTTTAGTTTAGTTACTAGAGGATTGGCTGGCAGCATGCTCTTTTTGCTTAGAGGCAAACTTATATTGTCCTGGTAATTTGGTTGATCCTTTTGGGGTCAGGAAGACTCCTTTGGTAAAGAGCATGGAGTATTATGTAACTAATCTCTTTACTAGACACAGTGGCTGATTGGAAGCCAGAGGCTGAAATGCAGTAAAGGGGGCTGTTTTGTTGTGGCTTCTTGATAACCAGTGTCAGGGCATGGAAGCAGTGATTGCGACTGATTGGGGAAGTTTGACTTCAGGTCACTCATCAGTACAAGGAGAAGCTGCTCTCCTTTTTGGAGCAGCCTGCCCTGATCCTGAAATTTTCAAGTGGCTATCCCAGGCCAATTGGCTTAAATGGGTATTAAAGGGCTTTTGGTTAGAGTGGAGCTGGGACTGCACGGCAGACTCTCCCCAAATGCTGACAGCAGAGCTGTAACTACCCATTTCAGCATCCAGGGCACGTTCCACTCGGAAGGCGCCACTTACAATGAGTGGTGCCTGGAGCCAGGGACATAGAATGCACCCTTTGATGGAGCGGCTCAATGGAGCCACTCCGGGTACCTGAGGCAAAGCTCTGTACACCTTGCCTTGGTTACAGCCCTGGCTGACTGCTTCAGCAGCTCTGCTGTGCTTCAGGAAGGAAAGTGTTGCATGGAACCACACCAGCAACCCGGTAAGATGAGATGCAAGCTCTCCAAGCTGACCAAGCAGGACATGGAACCAAAAAATTTCTAAACTTCCCACAACTTTAAAGAGGGAGGGACTAGTGGCTGCAGAGCAGTGGAATGCAAAGAAAAGTCCTGAGTGGTCAGGATTGGCATTGTGGGACATTTTCAGAGGCCATTTAATGAGACATAAACATACACTAGCATCTATGCTGATCTCTTTTGTGACAAAACAGAGGGGGAAATAAGGCTCACTATCTCTCACCAAGGTGGTATTATTTTATTGACAAAATAGGGCAGTTTTGTTGATAAAATGGTCATTCTAGTGTGTATGCCAGGATTGTTTTGTTGACAAAAGGTGATTTTTGTCAATAAAACTTTCTAGCATAGACAAGGCCTCACTGATGGTTCATTTATGCAGGAAACAGTTGTATCTGCTACCTGTTTAGAAAGTGGTGTAATGCAAGGCTCAATCGTCTAATCTTACTGCTCCCCAAGACTATCTGTGGAAAACCACCAAAGACAACTGTAAACAATCAATACCACTTAGAGGTTAAAAAGAAAAAAAAACCAATACAACAGACTGACAGAGGATTGCCCTATCTATGAATAAAGATAAAACACAATTTCAGTAAATCAGAGCAATCTGGATCCTCTGACTGAAGAGACTTTATCAGAAACAGGGACATTCTCATGACAAACTGAATCCTGGTGGCTGTGAAGCCAGACAGCTCTGCAACAGACTTTGCTTAGATAGCAAAGACAACTATTAATAACCGTAGATGGCATTTTATTTTATTTGGTATAGTAAAATTTGTTTCTACCACTACTTCTTGTTCCTAGTTAACTCTCCATTCTTTCTTAAATACATCTACTTTTGTTTCCAAATAAGTGCTCACAAGTGCTGTGTGTTACACCGGAGCAGTGGGTTAAGGAAAAACTTGTAAATTGGGGCACACTGCTAAGACTTCTGTGAGTTGCCCACGTCAGTGGCTGGATATCAGAGGTTCAAAGGGACGGTGATACCCCTTACTGCAAGACAAAGACAAGGCTGGCATAACCCAGAGGAAAGTGTATGAATGGCTGAAAGGGTCATGATGTTAGAGAAGTGACATCCAGCTAGGCACAGGTGAATCACAGTCCTTTGTGCCCTGAGAACCCATCAATGGGCAGCAAGGAAGGGACGGACATGTTGGGGATTTAGAAGGATGCTGAATGGCATAACGAGAATGGGAAGTCTAAGAGCAGGCATGTAATGAACATGAAATATCAGGCTGCATGAGGCTTTGGGAACAAAGGAAGACCCTGAATGGCTGCAGCATGAAACCGCTGGAGAAGTGGAGGAAACTTTCTGATAATGGCTTGAATAGCCAATGGGAGAGGGACATGAAAGCAGCCATGATTGGTGACAGACTCAGCCCTAAGATGATGGATGGTGTCCTGAAAGAAACCACCGAGGCCAGGAGTTTGGGAAATTCAGCCCACAGGAGTCAATGAAACCTGGCAGTTAAATATTCCAAGTTTCAAGAACAAGCAGTGTGTGTAACAACATGTGATACTCCATAGTCAGCGGCACTATTAGAAATAGAAAATGAAATCATTTATCAGATGTTTCACTTTTCTTTTATTTTTTTCTCATCACAAACCCCAGTGCCCAGTTCTCATGATGCAACTCAACCTTTTCTGATAACTCTTGATAGGTGGAGAGCAAATGCTCTTGCTCTTTAGTAGTTTCCCAGAAAGAAGCTGCATCCCAAAACTACAAAAAATGACATTTCCTTAAAGACTGTCCATTGCTCACATGCTAAAGAAAGAAACTTGTAAGACTATGTGTAACAACTCTATCTGATGACTCCCATAATGAGCTCTAAGAATGGAACCCTACTCACACGAAAAGCAAAAACCCATGATGGCAACTGAGTAGGCAGAATGTTTGAAAGTCTTGGAATGTCACAGTATATTGTGTGATTATACAGCACAGGCTGAGAGCATGTAACAGAACTTTCTGATCAGCATGTAGTACCAAGATGGGCATTAAAAGCTATTTATTCTAAGTACAGCAAACTATTACTAGGACTGCAATGCATGTAGGGAGACCAGTGAATAGACTCCTGGTGAGACAGCACGTTCAGAGACTCAAGCATTGAATCCCAAAGATGCATGGACCACTGAAAACCCTGTAAGTGAGAGAGAAGAATAGAACTATCTGAGTAAGGCAAACGTAAGACCTGTCACTGCAATCCTATACACACCACACACTAGGATCTAGGAAGGAAACACTGCAAAAAATCAACCAGTTCTGAGACCCAAGTTTTTACTCTAATTTGAACCATGGCGGAAGCACATAAGAGCTAGGAATCCTATGCTGTGAGCAGGTCAGGTAGAGAGAACCCTGGATGTAGGCAATAGATACAGAGACATCGGCATGGAACCCCGTCACCACGCAACATGTGATGAGAGCTAGGAACTGAACCTCATGAACAGAATAGACCAGGTACGGGAACCAGAACCCTGAAATGGGTAGGCTAGGTTGATATCCGGAAATCTGGAAGTGAACGGTACACTGGGAGACCCAGAAATGACAACCTGGGTCTAAACCTTGAAATTGAACTTTATGCGTAGCACAAGTAAAAACATATGACTGGAGCTTTGCAAGCGACTAGCACATTTAGAGACCCAGGACTGCAAGTGAGCTGACTGTACTGAGTGATGAAGGCCGATCACCACCAAATATGGAAGCCCCAGTGTGCAGAAAATACTGAGATCTGGAACTGGAACCCTGTGACTAGACAGATCCCTGGGCATGAACTAAGACAGTGAGGCCTACCTTCAAGGAGATGGAGAAAAGGTCTTTGTGATGTGAGGCATGTTCAGAATAAGGGATGGATCCCTGTGTGGGGCAGGTTTTGGCCCAGTGGAACAAGACCTTCTGAGGCCTGATCAGACCTGGAGGACAGAACCTGGTGCCTCTAAGAACACCTTCTTACCTTACGGGACAGTACATGGGATGGCCTTGGTTAGTTTCTGAAGCCCTGTGGCTGTACCTGGCGATATTAGATATCTTGGGTTGGGTAGGGTTACCAGATGTCAGCCCAAAGGAGGACACGTCCTCCATCCAGCAGGCATTTTAAAAATACATGACTTTGTCTGGCTTTTTACTTACAGGGGTTAAAGGATGGTGGAACTCCCTGGAACACCCTATTTTTAGGGGGAAGCGTTCCAGGGCCCCCTGAAAACGGAAGAATATCCATGTGTCCTCCAGAGTCCTCCTTTTCAAACTTCCTTGTCCTCCTTTCCATGCTTTGGTATCTGATAACCCTAGAGTTGGGTGACAAGTTCTAAAGGGGTGGCTGTGTTAGTCTAGTTCAGCAAAACAATCAGGGACTCCTGTAGCACATTTAAGGACTAACAAATTTATTTATTGCATGAGCTTTGGAGGGAGAAAATTTTCTCCCTCCAAAGCTGATGTGATAGATGAACCTGTTAGTCTTTAAAAGTGCCACCGGACTAGGGTTACCAGACACCAAAGCATGGAAAGGAGGGCAGGGAAATATGAAAAGGAGGAGATTGGAGGACGCATGGAGAAAAGGTAGTATTAATGTAATATTCTTCTGTTTTTAGTGGTCCCTGGAAGGTGTCCCCCTAAAAATAGGGTGTTCCAGGGTATTCCAGCATTCTTTATCCCCTGTAAGTAAAAAGCCAGACAAAATCATCTATTTTTAAAATGCCTGCCAGATGAAGGACATGTCCTCCTTTTGCTTGACATCTGGTAGCCCAACACAAGACTCCTTGTCTGGGTTGGTTGGAGGAAACTTTATAATGCAATTGCCGGGTGTGAGCCAGGCGTTGGGTGAAGCAGAGCCTGGGGGCCAGGATGATCTCCGCCTGGGGGGAATCCCTCTAAACTAAGGGTCTCAACTTGGATCACCACGAGGGCAGCATGAGGGCTAGTATGTTAGCCCGAGGGCCACGCCACACAGGAGGACTAGTACGGTAGCCCAAGGGGTGCACCAGTGAGACCTTTTCATCCAACTGTATTGCAAATATTGCTAGTGATAGTGTTGTTGCTGGCCAGAAGAAATACCTTCATGGGCTGGGTGTGACTTTGAGACCCCTGCTGTAAACACAGGCTAGGGTACCCTCAGTCACAGAATCATAGGATTGGAAGGGACCTCATGAGGTCATCTAGTCCAGTGGTTCCCAACATTTTTCTGCTGTGGCACACCTCGCTACCTTTATTGAACTTGAGGCACACCACCCTATAATTACCAAATAAACTCAATATTCATGAGCCAATCCAGAGCTCTGGGAGTAGTTTCGCCAAAAAATTTATGGCACACCTCCTCAGGCTTGAGGACACAGGTGTCTGCTGCGTCACACTGCTTGGGAAACACTGCTCTAGTCCAACCCCCTGCCAAAAAAGCAGGGCCACCCTCCCTAAATTATCCCAGCCGGGGTTTTGTCTAAAGCAGGGGCCTCAAACTCGCGGCCCCTTGAGTTATTCCCATCGGCCTGCAACGCCACTATCGCCGTCGCCATTTGCAAGCAGGGAAAGGTTGCGGTGGTGGGGCCCTTGGGCCAGCGTACTGGTTCTCACGGGCGGTGCGGCCTTTGGGCCGACCGACTAGTCCTCAGGTGGTGATTTGAGCCGGAGCGCCCTGGTCCAAAGGGAGGCCGTGGGGCTCAGCCTGAGGAGGAGGAGGAGGACAAGCGAACCCTGCCAGGGCCACCTCTCCACGTGGAGCCCGGGGCCGGCTTGGCTGAGGGAAGGTGCCAGATCCGTCGAGGGGGCTGGGCCAGGCGCAGGGACCTGAGCTCGCGCCGGGCAGGTGCGCGGCGCGCGGTGCACGGCGGCCGCCGCGTGACCCCGCGTGGGTGGCGGGAACGGGCTGCTGCGTCCCTGCCCCGCCGCAGGGAGCGCGAGCGCCGCCTCCATCCCCGCCAGACCCGAGCCCCACAGCGACCATGGCGCCCGGGAGGTAAGCCAGCTCCGCCGCCCGCCTCGGCGCCCCGCGGGGGGTGGGAGAAGGGCGAGGAAAGTTGCTCCCCGGCGCCTTCCTCTCGCCCCGCGCGGGGCAGGGAGCCGCCGCCGCGCCGGGTGTGCTTCCGGGTTCACACACCTTCCCCGGCCTGCGGCAGAGCAGGCGCCTCGGGCGGCAAAGTTGCAGCTTCCCCGGGTGGCGCGGCTTTGCACGTCCGAGCGCGCCCCAAAGAACGAGCGAGAGCGCGGAGCCAGGCGCGCCGCGCCTCCCTCTGCACGGCGCCGGGCGGCTGCAGGTGCGAGCACAAAGGGCGCCCCGGGCTCGCGGGCGGCCGGCAAGGTGCCGCCGGGGATGCCCGCGGGTGACGCTGCGGCCGCGCGACGGCAGGGGGCGTCCCGCGCGCTTGGGATCCCTCCGCTCCCTGCCTTGGCCCCGGCGCAGCGAAGCCAGCTTTGTACTTGCAACTCCCAAGGAAACACTCTTGCACTGTCAATGGGAGGGGGGAGGCGAGAAGGCGAGCGGGGACTTTGGAGGAGAGTGATGCTGGAGTTTCAGCTGTTGCCAAAAGCAAAGCGAAGGAGGAAAGTCGAGGAACAACTACATTGTATTTGTCAGTCGGTGCGTCAGCTTGAAAGTGACTAGAGAGCAGGGGATGCAGCTGTCTTGCACGGATTTGTGCCCCAAGGGGACTGTTTTTTAATTGCACCTTGGTAACTATCCCTGCCCTTCGGTGTTTTGGGGGGCGGGGGAGAGAAGGGGTGTTACTGTTTGTTCTCCTGCATAATTCGGTGTCCTCTCTACGGGGGTTTTAAATGTAAGTAATGGCAAGGCCGCCATTTTGAATTGTTTCATGCAACAGAATGAAATCTTAGGTCGATCTCTGTTGTTTCCTTGCATTTTCCCCTCAGCGTTTTCTAGAGATGGCTCCTAGTGGTGCTGTGTATAGTTGGTGTCCTTTTATAGTAAACTTTTAAAAAAATGGAGCTCTCTGTTTGCTCTTCCGTCAAGTTGTCGTGTCGATGGTATGTAATGTAAGGGAAAACAAATAAATGTCTTTAAACTATGTAGTTTCTGTTGTCTGGTTTCAAACCCTGATAGAAATCTGGCTAGGTCAATTTGATTTATGAGGATAGGTTAGAATGGCTGCCTTAGAAGCATATTTCTATTTTAGCAATGCAAAATTGTATGCCATCCTGGTCAAGGAAATATTTTATATTTAACGACTTGTTTAACGTCATGGTTTTAAGTGACATTTTAACTAAAGACACGGTATTTTAATAATCTGATTTGACAAGAAATCAGTCAGTTGAAACCAATTCAGATCCTGTGTGTGTATGAACAGAAGATCAGAAAACATAGCCACACAAACACTGTAATGCTGCTGTTTTGTCCCAGCTCTCAAAACCATGAAACCAGCCTATTTTAAATAATGTAAATCCTACAGTAAGTTTTAGAGGAAGAGAGGTTTAACACTTGATATGTCCATTTTCAGCTGTTAATATTAAATAATCACCTAAAAAGATGCTGTGCTTTTAACTGTTAATCTCTTTCCCTGAGAGCATTTAGTGGATACCTACTTAGTCTTACCCTGTATTACCATCATTTGTAGTACAGTGTATCAACTTTTGCTAAAAAGATTTAGGCATATTACTTATGCAACCATCATTATATTAAAAAAACATTAACTAATTTTCCAGGTGTAGTCTGTTTGGAACTTCATATTTTATGTGCATACACTGTAAGTAACTACATGAACAGAAAAGCATGTGTTAATACTAATGTTAGTTACTCTTAAGAAAATAAGAACTGTAGCTATAGATTTAGAATTGTCTAAACTGTTTCAATATTATTTTAATTTAATGAGATGCCCATGAAGTAATTTAATTTCTATTAAATTACAAAAACACCTATTTAGAGTTGGATTGGTACTATATTGCACAGCAAACCATGTGGGAACCAGGCATTTCATTTTTAAACACATTACAAGGTAAAGATAATGTTTTTGGGGGGAAAATATTCTGTTATTCACTTCTTTGAAAGTTATTCACAGGCTATTTAGCTAAACTGTAATCTTCTGAAAGAATGATTGACTACTGTACAGCAAGCAAGTTCACTAAAATCTGGAATAAATATATTGAATTCAGACTTCTTAATAACTACACCAAGAAGCCAAGTTTTCTGTGATCTCATGAAAATATAGATTAGCAAAATAATGATTACTTTTTCTAGACAGACCATTTAGTATATATGGTGTGTGTGTATGTTAAAAACCCAACTGTAGTAGAAAATACAAGATTTCATGAAGAAATGAGCTAACACACTTGTAAGTCTATAAAATAAATGCTGAAAAAGACACACTTTAAAAAAAAAAAAAAAAAAACTTTCCAGAAAATCAATAGTAAAGTTAAGGTAGGAGACACATTAGCTGATATAAATTAGAAATTTCAGGAGACAAAATGAACATTTCATATGTCTAGGCCCAAATCTTCACTGTCTAACCCAGTGCTAGGATGCAATGATAAGTCAGTGTTTTAGATCACATTTCCCAAGCAGAAAGATGACTTATATGGCTTAAGCAGTAAAAGGCATTGTTCTTCCTTTTTTTCTCTCTCTCTCCATTTTTAAGTAGCATTTTGTTTGCATCATAGTTAAACAATGTGATTTATAGTGTGATCTTGGGGAGGGAGGGAGGGAGAGACTTACCAAATGATACTCCTAACACAATATGTCTGGATAGAAGGTAGCTTCTAAAGGAACCATTTTTCCTCCACAACAAGCCTAAAAATGTACACTGTAGGGCACAATTGCTAACTCGTTAACTAGAATAATAAAATACTAGTTCTGAAGTATAACTAAAATTCAAACTATTTATAGCTGGCAGATGTACTTTATAAAGCCAGCTGTATTTTGAAAATATGAGGGAACATGCTTTTATGGAGTAGCTCCTCCTATGACATGATACTGTATGATGTCGCTGACCGGAGTGCTGAATCAAGACAGCCATGTTGATCACTACTAAATCCAACTGAAAAACATATTCTGAAGTTCTGTGGAGGTTCAAATACGAGAATAACTGTAGTAAGTTTTGTTCTTTATTATCTTATATTTGCATCATTCATTCACTAAGCATAGTAGAAAGACTGAAGCTGCCTCAAGGTAGATTTATCCAGTGAATTGTATTAGTTTGGTATTGAATGAGGATAGGAAAATCAATTAGATCAATACTATGGCATGCTCTTCTTATAAAAATGGTCTTTCCTGCCATAAAACATTTTAAGCCAGTTTACAGAGAAAAGAAGCCTACATTGCGGGGGGGGGTGTGTGTCACTTTTTTTGAGTCAAAAAATGTTTAAAAGTTAAGTTTGCTGTTAGCTATTTTTAAACACAATTTCAGATTGTGAGAGGGTATTTTGAAAATTAACTTCAAAGCATGCGATCAGGGAATAAAATAATCAATGATGATATGGACATGGTCCATGTATTTGCATATTTTATATACTCTGTTAATGATAGAAAGGTATGAACCTGAGCTTTTTCTAAAGATAAAGATTTATAGTTTGGATAATCCAGCCTATAGAACGATCTCCTCTACATTTCCTTTTTGTTCCAATGTCTCTGGTAGGAAAAGCTCTTTCTTACATAAAGCATTCAGTGGACTGGTTCATGATATATATTATTTCAAAATCTGTTGTATAATATAATTTTATTAATTTTAATTTGTTACTTTTTTGATGCATAAGTGTTAGATATATAAACACAGGACTTTTTAACATACTGTTTCTAAAAAGAGACTGACTTGATATGCAGGATCTTCAAATTAAAGGTCAAAGGTGACAACCTAGGACAAAGGTCATGCAGCTCATTTTCAAGCAATCGGTTTCTAGTTTTTTCATGGCTGAACAAAAGCTTAATTATACCGGGGGGGGGGGGGGCTGTATTGTTAACTGATCAGTTTTAATGAAGAAATGGAGATAAATTTACACAATTTATCAAATAATTTATATTCTCAGCTATGGTTCTCTAATACTGAATTTATGCTGACTTGGATAGAAATATATATATACACACAGATATTTAGGTTTAAAGGCTAGAATTTCTCTTCTTTACATCTCTAAGACTATATACAATTGGGAATTTGTAGAATGGAATGCAGCCATTTTTCTATATAGTATATGGTTAAGTTATTAAGTTGCCAAAACAAACCAACCACAAACACGTATCACAATCAGAATACATGGCCTTTAACTTTAGAATTTTGTTTAAGCCAAATATAATATGTATAAATTTTTATTAAATTGAAGACCATGTATTCTGATAGTGGAGTGTGTGTGTATAGGTATGCACTAGGTTACAAATGCTTCACTCAAAAAAAAAAAAAATCTGTCCAAAATAAATGACTCTCTGTATCAATTGCTAGTTGCTAACAATGAAACTGTTTCTAATTTTATTTTGTTTGAAGAAACCTTGTTATTATTTTATCACATACAATGTTGTGTTCTATCCTACAACCTTTCAGAGCTGTGCTTTTTGTTTTGTTTAACTATGGCTACATTTTAAAATGTTCTCAGTTTCTCTGCATGTGCATGAGTGCTATTTAAGCCAGTTATTTTTAATAATTTAACCCTGTTGTATGCATCTGTCTGTCTATGTTACTGGCAATAATGCAATGCATAAAAGGTTTTTCAGTCTATCCGCAACATATATGTGTAGATTCTTAAACTGGTGTTGAAAAGATTTGCACACTGAACATTATTTTTGTAACTGAACACTAAGACCAATTTTTAAAGAGTATTTTATATATCCTATCACTCTTGTACATACTTCATAATAAATTCTTGCCTGTGTGCTATCACTTTTGTAAGAAAAAAATAAAATTCAAATTAAATTAAATTAAATTCTTAAGACATTAGAAATTGTTGTTTATCATTGATATTGTCCTGTATTCTCATTTTTAAGTTAATAAATTATTTCAGATAAAATAGACAAAAACTACCATTGCATTATTTTGTTCTACAAGTTATTTTAAACAATGACTTAGCAAGAAGGTTTATCATATGCAACTATTTTCTTTTAAAGTTAGGAAAATTTCACATTCCCTGAACTGTTTATGTCATATAACCACACTTACGCTAAAAGGAAATGGCAATGTTAGATTAACATTAGTGCTGTAAGCACTATCTTTCTGACACCCACACATTATATCATTTTACTTTTATTATTTTTCCTTTATTCCTGGTATGTTTCTAATATTCACAGCAAAAAGAAGATCTATGAAGGAGCTGAATTTAAGCTTTTGAATAGGTTTGACTCCTAAGCAATAATTCACTAATAATAATTACAGAAAAAAAAAACCTTGGTGTTTTACAGGTAAATGACTTATGTAAATGCAACAAAAGTAGTGCGTGACACAAAGGATGTAGCAGAAATGAAGTGTTAGCTCCACAGAGTAAACATTAAGTTGAAGTACAACAAAGGAACTTAAAAATGCTCACTTACAATCTACAACCAATCAAGCTAAAACTTCTACAGAAGTACATGAAATTTATTTTTTAAAGAAACATACAGAATGTTGTTCAGCAAAGTTTTAAAAATTAGTACAATACATATAGGACTCCAATTTCAGACATTCAAGTAGTTTTGACATGGTTAAGTTCAAATCGGCAAAAAGTGCTTTTATTACCTGACTGCAAATTATACATTATGCAGCTTGCAGATTCATTTTATTTACTGATCTGTATTCTAATTTTGGTTTAATAATTACATTAAAATTATTGCTTTATTGAGTTTAGGGAAAGGCTACAAACTCAGATTTAGAATTATATTCACTGTGATATTTATACCTCATCAATAGTGTAGAGCAGACTTCCAGTGTAGTGTAATTATGTGGAATAGAAGGGTTGTAAATAGATTTTTACATGTAAAAAGCTGAATAGTTATTATTCACAATATTGCCATAACAGCTCTTTGATACACAGCTTTCCAACATTTATAAAGCATAATTTCATTTGTGAGCAAATATTCTTCTTAAAATGGCTTCAAAACCTGTGGTTTATATTCATTTCAGATATATTGACATATGTTTGACTTTTTAATAACCTGAATGCAAATTCAATGAATTATCATAAATAGACTTTGCAGAATTCATTTTATATATATTTATGTAACTGAGGATAACATGTATGTAAGCTTCCCCCCCTCCTTTTTATCTAAATTTTCATAATTGCAGGAAATTATGGGAGGGGATCAAAGAATTAATAGTAGATACTGAGATTCAAAAAGTTAAAACTTTATAATTGGTTAGCTCAAATTCTGATAATCTCTTAAGAGGCATTTTCTTACTTTCCCTATCTGTAAATTTTGATTTGTTTTTAGTATTTGAATATTTTTCATTGATTTGTGTGTGTATGGTGAAATTACTTAGCCACATTTACTAATAAAAATCTAATCCTTCCAAGTCTAGTAATAAACTATGCAAAAATCTAATAAGTCTGGATTTTTTACTTGTCTCAATCACGAGTATCCAAGTTATTGGGGGGAGAGAATAGTATTAACTTCTGGAGATAATCACTTTCAAAAATTACTTCAGTCTCATTCAAAGAAAGTGTATTAATAACTTCATTTGCTTAAAATTTGTAAAATGTTTCAATTGGGACAAACTGTCTTTAAGTTACTATTTTGCATAATAGCTATAAATTTGAATGAAATGCTGAAAATGTGACAAATAATAGAATAAATAGTTGCATTTCAAAATATTGTAATGTTTAGACATAATTTTTGTGCCCTTGAAAAGTAAAATTGGTTAAAATTGTATGAAAATATGGTCACTATTCTGTGCTGTGGATTTTTGTAAATTATGTAGAATATTTCCTACTTAAGATATTAAAATAGATCATAGAGATTAAAAAACAAATTAAATTAAATGAAAGAAATAATCTTCTCCAAATGTCTTTCCTGAATACAACATCACTTTTGATTAAAGTTTTAGCCTCAGTAATCTTGGGGACAAAGCACAGAATTTAAAATAAACTAAAAATTAAATTGAGGGGTGGTATTTCACTTTTAGAAGTCAAATGCTGGTTCTGTTGGAGTCTGTGGCAGACTCCATGCCATTGAAATCAATGGAGTTACTCCCAGTTTACACTGCGTTACTAGAACAGTTCAGACTCTTGACATCAATGGGAGCAGATTTTGTCCTTTGGTGCTCCTGTTCCAAATGAACTCACATAAGTCTAGCAATTGATTGAAGGGAGCAAAACTGGATCCTCTAGTTATCAGAAATGGCTACATTATTATGTACCATGTAGTCCACCTTAACTCCTTTCATATGTCAGGAAAGCATAGAGAATATTCACCAAGCTATTTATATTATTTAATCACAAAGTGCAATCATTTTAGCACATACCAAAAATTCAATAAATCGGTAAAGAATAAACCCCTATTTTCTGATCATTAAAAAAAAACCCAAAAACAATAAAAAACAAAACCAAAATAAAATCAGTTTGTGGGATTTCTTTAAAACACATTCGAGGTGAATTCTAGAATTTAGAAGATAATCAAAAGGAGTTACTTTTCCCACATCTGATTTATCACGTCACATCACTTCCTAAAAATGTATAGTGCAGTGCTCACATTATTAAGATGTGAGGAAAACAATGAGCAAATTTACAGCAATAGATGTAACTTCAGAAGAATATTAAATCTATGTAATTTCAGAAGAGAATAATTCACAGGAATCATTTTTTATCTTTAGCAAATTTATAAAGCATGGAATTTATAAACCATCAGTTTGAGGATATGGATCAGTTCCAGTGCTTTCTACATGTTTTATTTCAAAACTTTTTCAGATGTTTTGGATATTATAGAATGTAATTCAGTTTCTTTGGTATATTTTTAATCCCAATTCTGTATCTTATTTATGAAATATGAGAAGAAAGTTAGGACTACAATACTAGATATCATTAAAAACACTTCAGTGTTTAGACCCATCACTTGGATTTTGTTTAAAAATATTAGTTTCTATAAATGCATAGAAACATTTTAGTATTGGTTAAGTATCAAGTAATTCATTTAAATTAGCATTCCTCTTCAGCATTTGTAACCAAGATAGTGCAGCATGTTGCTAGTGTACTCAGTCAGAAGCTGAAGTGACTATAAACAAAAACAAACTGATTATTGCATTACTGCCCAGCAACTGAATGAAGTGCAAAAGGTAAAAAGTACAGAATATACAATAACATTAAAATTTGCAGTTTTTAAACAAAGCTGTTAATGTTACCATAAGGGAGGGATGAATCTGTGTGAGTTTTGCAACTTTGTTTTAAACAGTATACAAGTAATGTAATATTGAGTCCACTCTTGCGCCCAATGAAATCAGAGTCCAAATTATAATTGATTTTACTGTGGGCAGGAGCCTTGCTCCTGTCTTAAATTTTCTTCTAGCTAGTCTCTGAAATAGACCTGGCAAACTATAAATACCTAATATTTTAACACTATTATTATGGATGTAATTTTTATACGATGGTAAAAGTGTTTAAATTATCCCTCTGCATTTTGTGAAATCCAAAACACTGCAGAATTTTGCTGTCCCTGAGAATTTTGGGGGGAAATGAAGTACTAGATGTATGCTGTTCCCTTTTACTATCCAAAATGACTGAATTGCCAAAGGTAAATGAACATGGGGGGGGGCAAAATATCAGTTCAATTATTGGAAGTATTTAGTGTAACAAAGGTAAAGATTATTAAATTGATATCATTTACAACGTAGTAGGGTCCTCTTTAACTTACATGCTTCTTGTAAAAGCTGCAAGGAGTCCTTTGGCACTTAAAGACAAAGAGAGTTATGTATCACATGAGCTTTCATGGGAGAGAATCCCATTTCGTCAGATGCTTTCTTCTTGTAGTAGGTTTGATTCCCTGTTCTGTGATAATTTCACAGGCTCTTCAAATATATCACTTTATTCCTACGCATGCAGTTTCTGCACCTCATTGTTATGATTATATGGTTAAAACCATGATCGACTTTAAAGCAATGAATAATTTCTTTCCAAAACCCTCTTACTAGAATAGATTTTGTATAGAATTCTTGAACGGTATTTATTAAATGATATTAGAAATTATGAAACTTATTTAAATAGGTATTCCAACTTCAGCACTAGCAGATCCTAATTTCCTGGGATTCTTTATATTGCAGATATATGGGGAAATATTAACATAATCACTGTTACCATTAGCTGCTCTAGGGCCAAAACCTGCTCCAGTTTAAATCAGTAACAAAATTCCCATTGACTTCAGTTTGTTGAAACTATGCAGTTTTAAGAATTAATATAATAGAATTAAGATGTTCTGGCTTTTGAAGTTATTTCTATAAGCTACCATTTCTTACGGTTATCACTATGGAAGTTTTCTATATACTATTAAGAAACAGTTAACACCAAGTCTTGTGGAACAGTTACATCCCAGTTACTTTCTGTATAATTAGCTATTCTGACACTTATGCTATCTACATATTTATATAGTTCCAAAAGGGTAGCCATGGCAGTCTGTTGGCACTTAAAGACTAACAAATTTATTGAAGACGAAGAGCTAGAGATGAATGGGAAGAAAATAAATGCAGGAAAGTGTAAGTTATAGAATCAGGTCAGACTGTTATAACAAATCAATGTAGTTGTTTAGATTCAAGTTCATCTATAGCTCTCCATCTTCAAGCATCTGACAAAGTGGGATTTTCTCCAACAAAAGCTCATGCGATGAATTTCTTAGTCTTTAAGTGCCACTGGACTCCTTGTGTGTTTTACATATTTATATAAATGATGATGATACACATCCCTTTAATGAAGTGGCAAAAATCTAAAGTTCTTTTTTTTTTAATCCCATCTAATTTTCAAAGTGTACCAATCTCCCTACTTACTGCAATTCTCAACATATTTTTTCCCAAAGAACTTTATTTTGAATCCCCATATAAACTAAAGCACATCACTTGTCAAAGCCAAGAAAGGATCTCTTACGCTATGTTTGCATATTTCATTATGCTGCATAAATAATGTAGCTAAATCCAAGAGACAAAGGCCACACAGAGGCAGGTTGGCAGAACAGAGTAAAAGCAGGGATTGAGCTGCAATAGTTGAATAGTTAGATTTAATATTGAATTTATATGCTGCTATTCTGGAAAACCAAACATTAAATTAGATCATGATAAAAAGAAAAACTGCAGATCAGTTGCTTGTGGTGGTGTGCTGCAAAGAAAAACTGGCTATCACCTATTTTAGCTGCTGATGTTGTAAAGAACATGGCATGACTAAAGCATGAGAAATTAATATACAAAGTTTTGATTCTCACTTATCTTTAGTTGTTTATACAGTGAGAGAAAGAAGGTGGAGTATCCACATTTGTAGGAAAAAGCTAGAATCAATGGTCAGGACATGCTGTCCAATTGGGGGCGGGGGGGGGGACCCACAACCTATTTTCTTTGAACGAAGAGATTTAGATTCACATCCAGAAAGAATAATATGATGAAATGGTTTATTTGCTTTAGATCAGTCATAACGTAGAGTGTATAAGGGAGGGGGAAAAGAAGACATAGGCTTGTAAATGAGTAAGTTTGTGCATGTTTAAATCTATTCATCTTCCTTTCTCTACGGTCTCCATAGCCTGGCAAGAAGATTATATATGGTAGCTTCCCTCGAGTGCATCTTACTGTCTACTATACTTTGGTACTGCATGGCGTTTTTACTGGCATTATTATGCTGTAAAATCTCTCAGATCCTTCTCATTTGGAAGTAGACCATAAACGTACCTAACATCAACAAAACCATATCTGTGTGTTCATCACTGATCAAATATTTTTGTTAATTTATTGAGCCTGTATAAGGATTGGTTTAAAATACAAATGATCAGGATTTTACTAGTGTTAAAGGGAAGGTATTTTCTTACTATTATCTTTAAATTGATACTAAAAGCCAATATTATGTTTAGTTTATTTTGTCCAAAAAAATTATTGAAAGATACTTCCTTTGAATATCTTTTTGATGCTATGTAAAAATACAAACCGGTTGCATATTTTTTTATGATTTAAGGTGTACCATTTAAGAATGGCAAAGCCAATAGGCACTTGTACTTGAGTTACCTACTGCTTTGAAATATTGATAAGTGAAAACAACACCAGCAGTCTCCAGCAAATCCGTGTATTCTGCCTACTCCATCATTAACTTTGATAAGAAGACTATTAATGGGGCAATGTCTTTAAAGAATGGAAAAACACACCTACCCCTCGCCCCTGCTTGTAACAGGCTGATCCGTACATGTCTTGGTTATCTCATTGTGGTTGTGATGAGCTAGGTAAGTCTCAAACAGTTACAAAGTTTACAGGTCACTTCACAGAGTCAAAGCCCTGGCATTTTATGGCCTTCTAATGAGCCGTTAAACTGGAGGAGGGGTAATTAAATACCATGCTCTGGTACAATTTGCTTAGCATTTACTGACTTCATTTCTCTGATTTTAGGTTCCGCAGAAGACGATGAGGTCATTCAAGAAGGTCTCCTCAAGCCCAGGTCAGTCTTTTTTAAAAAGTCTTGCAATGCTGACTTTCCTTATATGACTGGGGTATTGGTATTTGATAACTGCCTGATGGCTCCCACTCTCACAGCAGAATGGACTGTCTCTAATGGACTTTGTTTGGAAAGGTAGGAATTAGACTTGAAGAAAGGATTTCCTTCATATTTCTCCAGGTCTGCCTTTGAAGTTTTTGATTGGTCTCACTGTTTGTAAAGTGGAGTTGTTTCTTTTTCTCGGGAGGGAACAAAAAAAAATGTACTACAACCTTTATTCCCAGTAAATGATTAGTTGTCATTCTGTGAGCCTACATAATGGATTTAAAGGGCATGTTGAAAAATACATTACAGAATTACACTTAGAGCTGGCCATGGTGCACTGTAGTTCCTCTGCCAGGTGACAAAAAGTGCAGGGGTTGTAACAGTGCAGAAAAAGTTCTGTTCCCCATATTTAGCTATAGCCAGTTGAAGCAGCAATGTAAACACGTCCTCGCCTTCACTGGCAGTGCCTACCTAAGTCTGTTTTTGAGGCAGAAATTCACGTCAATTTCTAAAGGGACAGCAGTGTTAGTCTAGTCCAATAAAAAAAAAAAAACACAAGGAGTGGTGTGGCACTTAAAGACTAAAAGATTTATTTTTCTCATGAGCTTTCGTGGGAGAAAATCCCACTTTGTCAGATGCTTCAAAGATGGGTGAACTTACAGAAGGGAATGAAAATAGTTGTAAGGGGATGTAAAACATAGGATCAGGTGATACAGTAACTGCAAATCAGAGCAGTTGTTAGGTTCAAACCCTGGGAAGCCTGAAGTCAAATTACCTTTTGTAATGGGAAAAGAACCCATAGTCTTGGCATATGAAACAGAGGGGAGAGGGGAAAGACCCTCAAATGTCACTGATCTTTGTCAGGTTCCCTTAGGCAGTAACTATTGATTTTATTCCCCGGAAGCTGCTCTAACAAATCTTCGATTTCACTTTGCAAATGGTCACCTGAGAAAACTCACAGTCCTGCTACTCTTCCTACAGCAGCACCCGCTGTTCCCCTTTTGTCTCCCATTTGTCCACTGCCTGCTCTAAGGCTTCTCAGGATATGGACCACAACAGCCGCCTGGAAATGGGATGATCATATTCTGGGGCTTACCTTGCTTCCAAGAGTTTGCCTTACATCCTGCAGCCTGTGTCCAGCCATGCTCCGGCTGTGTAAGGGTGGATCAGGGCGCTCCTGTTGTCCACTGAAGTTTAGTGGGTTTGGCTGCGTTCCAGTTGCTACTTTTTTTTTTGTAGGCGCATGCGCATTAAGGGTCCAGAAGGTGCTGCTGATGTCACCCAGACTGGCAAATAAAAGGGGAGGGCTATATTCCCCTGCCTGGGGCACTGAAGCTGGGGACGCGCAATATTGGTGCACGATAGACTGGGAACTCCGTGCTTGTGTTCAAGGCGATGTCTTTGCTCAGATGCTATTCAGAGTAGTTAGGAGGCAGCAAGCGCCATAGCGTCCAGCCTTCCTCCACAGCAGAAAGCTACACACATCTGGACGACGGGAAACTGGCCCATCTCCAGAATCCAGATTATACCTGCTTCCTTTGGGACTCTTGCTGGGGCGTAGAGAAGCCAGCAGGACTGGTCCCATGATCTCTCTGCCTAGATGTGTGAAAGGGGTAACCGATGGGTCTAAGATCCGAAGTGGTGCCAGTGGTTTGTTTCGTGGAGTGGAGCTGGGAAATGGGTGTCCACCTGCTTGGTGGTCGGCTAGGTTTCTGACTCTTAACCCGCCCTCTCCCGTCTTCCCTTTCATGGCTCCGACGACTGTGCTTCAAATCTGTCTGGGAAACCGGCTCGAGAAGCAGCTGCACTTTTTAATTCGTAGGCTCCTCTCTTCTTCCTTTCCTTCGCTCCCCAAATGAAATTGAGGGGAGCCTCTGCAATATAGCCCTCCGTGCCATCTTTCTGGGCTACTTTTCACAGTGAAATTCAAGTGCTTTCACAGTGGGGGACACTTCGTTAGGGCTGGGTGACTGCAAGTCAATGATGTGGCGCCTCCTTAAATCTGACCAGGGGAGCAATCCTTATCTGTTGCAAATCCGCGGCTGAAAACCGGCTCCTGTACCTGAGGCCACAGCCTGCGGTGGCCTCCAGAGAAGCTCTCTGTGTCCTAGTGCCCTGGGATTAGGTTTAGGCTTAGAGTAATTTCGGGTATTTTAATAAATTAATACCTCTCCAAACCCTCCATATTAGGGAGATAAAAGCAGAGTGCATGGGCAGCTGTTCCTGACTCTTAACAGCGCCACTTTCCGTGTCAAAATTGTTCACTTTCTTTGCCTTCTTTACTGCCAACCTTCCTGCCCCCACTCTCATCGTTAATTAACATCACCAACACCAACGCTGGATGGGAAATAAAATCCGGGCTTTAAAATGCCAGGAATGAAGAGTAAATTGTGTGTCAGACATATTTCCTTACTTGTTAACACTTTCAAAGTTCAGAGTTAAAACTGATATTGGGTTTTTTCCAATCGTTCAGATGCCTCGGGGAGACGTGAGCCATCCTCTAAAAACACTCAGCAAGAGTCAGGTTTCTACACGCGCGTCCCTACTTTCCACTGCAGGAACGGCGGCTTTCTGTCCCAACGTGTTGCAAATATCAAGTCCCTGTTTTTCTCCTCGGATTAACTAGTTAATAACTATTGGAAAACGGGGATACTTAACAGTCCCTTCAAATGAATTGAAAATTAACAATCAAATGGTTTAGAAAACGGGAAAACAGTCAACGTATCTGCAGAAAATGCTTGTCAATAACTTAATATCTAATCATGTATGCCAGTGGGTGTATGGGTCTTTCGTGATTTATGATTGAGGCGAGAACCATTTAATCAGAACGGTTTATTTAATTTAAATTTTAAAGCTTCTTTTATTAAAAAGAATAAGCCTTACCCCCACATTATAAGAAATATTTGAAAAAGAGAGAACAGCCTGAAGTTATTAAAAAAAAAAGAAAAAGCGGACAATTCACAAGTGTAGAGTCCCTGATACTTGGAAAAATGTAAAGAAAGTCACCATAAACAAAAGTTTAAAAAATAAAGGGGGGAAGAAGATAGCTTTTCTTCTTTAAAAACATGTTTTTATTTTAATTTTCTGGAGTCGCCTTGGCTCCTTTAACATGTCAAGTCTCCTGGAGCTTTTTTGCCGCACACAGCCCGGGCTAAGGGGCAACCCTGAAAGCTGAGTGCCCCCGTGAGGAGGGCAGAGCTCCCCACATCCAGGGGGACGGAGGCTCTTTGCAACAAAGACAAACCAGCCGCTTCAGGTGGCCGGTGGCTCCCAGGTCTGTGAAGGAAGCGGTCCGTGGAGGGAGTATCGAGGTAAAAATTGCGATCTCCCCATAACGACGAGCAGAACAGGAAAAGCAGGAATGCCGGACTCGCTTGCCTTTCAGACCAATGCCTGCAACGCATCAATGAACCTAGAAAACTCCCCCGGGAAAAAAAAAATAAAACCAAAACCAATTTGACGCTTTAACAAACGCCTGGGATGATAGGAGATCAGTGCTGCGCTCCGGCTCTTAACGGGGCAATGGTGGCGCCTAAGCCGCAGGTGAGACGGCCTGATCCCGGTGCGTCCTGAGCTGCTTTCTCGCTCGGCCCTCCCGAAATAGCTGGCGGGGACAGCCCGGCTGGGGAAGCGGACGGTGGCGGGAGGAGCCGGCACCGGCAGACACAGCGGGCTGGCGGCACCCAGCCTGGCGCTAGGAGCAGCCCAGCTGGGGAGGGGCGGGACTGGGGCTCCCCCAGCTGCCCACGTGGGGCCGGGATGGTCCCTGTGGCCCCACCGCCGCGGGGACGCTGCCCCTCCCCTGCTTTTAGGACGAGCCGCGGCTGGTTTCGGCAGGAGCCGGCGCGCAAAGCCCTAGCCCCAGGCGGCTGCGCTGCTCGACGGCAAAGGGGCATCTCGGGCTGCCAGCGCCGAGCACAGGTCGGAAAGGGGCTGAGCCCTTGGGCCCGCTCCCCTTTTTTGGAGGAGCCCCCCGAGCCCAGCCGCCAAGGGCTGCTGTTAAGGCGTGCGGGGCAGGGGGAAGGAGCATTGAAAGGCGTCGGGAATGAGAGGGGGGCAGAGCCTCTGGGTGCCCTTCCTGCGTGTATCAGTCTCAAGGAAAAGCCCGTCTGCAGAGGGGAGAAAGAGTCGCTGTCGGGACAGCAGCATCTTTCTAAGGCGTGAAATGTGATCCTCCAATTCCTCCGACCCTGCTCGGCTAAAGGGAAAAGAAGCGGTCAGGGCTGATTGTTTGAGAATGAATTTTGGAGGGTTTTTTTTTTTTTGAGAGTTCCCAGCTGGCAGCGGCTCCCCACCTTCCACCCAACTTGAAAGGCTGATGTCCTTTGCAGGAAATGAATGAGTCGATAACATCTGACACCAGTGACCAGTCCAGTGACCCCAGCCTTAATTCCGCTAATGCTGGAGGCCTGAAAAATCTCAGGAAAGCCCGTTTGCAAAGCTCTCCCCCACCCCAACACACGTAATTTACAAAACCAGCCTTTCTTTTTGTAGTGTAGGAAATCCTTTGCAATTATCTCATTCTTGCTTTTAGCTTTTTCTCTTCTCCCCCTTTGTTCTGATGAAAACATAATACCGTATTTTGCTTTATTTAAATCAAAATCCCTGGAAGCAAAGGACAGTTTCGCTATAAAATGACAACCGGGATCAATTTATTTGTGTCCAATATAAACTAAACCAAAAGTCCAATCTCCAACGCATTTTTCAGTCAAATCTCGATAGAAGAGGCCAATCTGAGAGAAATACAATTTCTTAAAACGGGTACTGTCAATAAAGAAAAATCTATATATAGATGCCTCCTATTTTTACAGACATCAAGATGTGTTCATATCTAGGCTATATTTAGTCTGTGTAGATAAAAGCTTTAAGTATTTGTTCTCTGCAGCTGCCTTGTTTTTATTTTTCTACTGATTATATATAGTAGAATTGAAACTAAATATAGTAGTTATCATAAGAAATACTCTAAGTAGAAAAGTGAGTTGCATACTGATTTAATATAGTAAAATAAGCACACTTATTAGAAAAGGGAAACGAAAGAAGAAAGGGTATATTGCACAAATCTGCAAGGCAGGTCAATGTAGGAAGTCGACCTCCACTGTTGAAATAACCTATAGGAAATTTACGGTTGAAGACTGCAAAGGAATTTCAGGATTTAGAGCTTGTGCCCCACTTGCCAGATTGCTTTTATTTTTTACCCTTTTGCCTACCCCCACTTCTTCCTACCAAATGTTTAGCTGGAAATGGGCTCCTTGTTATTTCAAACGGTGATTAAAGACAAAGGAGAGCAAGTCATACTCTTTCCGGAAAAGCAAGGAAAAGGGTAAACAGGCCCATCAAGAGCAAAGGGGTTTTGCTTAATTAGCCGGATTTGCACCTCCGCAAACACCAGCAAGAGTTTTGTAATTTTATAAAACACAAGATCTGGGCGTATCGTAGTTTGGTTTTGGCTCTTTATGCATGTTTGCCTGGGTGGGATAAGAGGATACAGAGGGAGGGGGTAAGGCCACTTACCAGAAAATAATTCAATCCAGTGTCCTCGGATTTTAACAGTGTTTTAAATGTTAGGAGGCAGAAGTGTCACCAAATCTCAGTTTATGAAGGTGCCAGCACCTATAAACAAGGATGTCTGTTGACAAAAAAGGTGGGAGGGCCATGTGTTTATATATATTTTTCATACTTACCCAAACATTTTATCACCCTCCTTTCTTCCAGAGGAAAAAAAGGAAGCAGGCACTTATTATTTTTCTAAACATATTAAAACTTTTTTTTAATACCTGCGACAAGAAGTAGGGGAGTAGAAGTGACGTGTGTAGCTGTTTGTCTCTCGTATACCTGAGACGACTGCAATGCCTAGTTAATTCGTAAAGGAACACGTGAAAGCTGTAGGCTAGCAAGTCCAGTAGATAGTTTTGCTTTTTTGTGGTTGACTCCCCCACCCACTAGCAGTGAAGATTTAAAACAGCAGTCCCTAGGCCAGCATCGTTCCTCTTCTCTTTGTCTTCTTCCTCCTTTTCCTTTTTTCGCTTTGCTAGCAAATCCCCCTTTTCTCTTGCAGCCTTTCCTCCTCCTCCTCCTCCACCATCCCGCTCTTGGAGAACAATCGCTGCTGATTGAGGTTCACGCTAATGCTAGGCTTGAAAACTGGGCTCTTATTTAGGAAGTCATTAATCACATCCCCTCCCCCGGAAAGAGATGGCGGAGAAACCTGTGAAGTGCAATCCCTCGCCCCATCCCCCTCCAAAAAACGTTTCGAAACGCTCAACTTCTACATGAAGGTGATAGAGATCGCGTTTCCACCGCGCCTCGCTTTTGAATACGAAACAAAGGGAGGAACACCAGCGGGTTGTCCATGTACGTGTTGAGACCAAATGTGCCTGTTGGTGGGGCCGCTAACGTGTAAAGTTTTCCCAGGCACCTAATCTGTTTATGTTAAAATAAGGTGCTCAGCCTGTGACATGCTAAGCAGTCCAACGTGCCTATAAATACGATGTCAAAGGGAAAAAATACAGCTGTGATTCTAATGCGTTTACATGCCCCGTTAGGAAGGAAGTGGGAACACTTGTAAAACACGCGCCTCGTTTTTCTGCACACGCTGCGTGGGAAGGTGTGGATCTTTGCATACATGGTGCACACGTGTCTGCACACACATCTCCTCCCCCTGCCCGGCCATGTGTCCAGCACTAATCTCAGTGATAGGGCTGGGGGTGGGGAGTAACTCCTTCTGCAGCCCGGCCTGGGTCTCCATAGCCGCCCGTGCACCCAGACGCGCTCAGCAACCCCAAAACCCCACGTCCTCTCCATTTACCGTAACGGGTGCAAATGAACTGGAAGACGAGTTCGTGTTTGAATTTCCTCCTTCATTCATAAATTATTTTGGTGTGTCAGCCTGGTTGCAATGGCGATTGGCTGCTCCAGCCTCTTGCCAACCCCTTAAGGAGCCGATGTGAAATTAGTAGCGAGCAAGCATGTAATTGACAAAGTCACGTGTGCGCAGGGGGCCAGAAACTGAGGGAAAGAGACGGGGAAAAAATCAAAAGAGGAAAGCACATTAGACCATGCGAGCTAAATTGGTGATCGTTCATAATCAGGATGTTAGATTGATGCAGGCGACCGCTTGGATCCAAAGAGAAAGTTTTCATCTCACGAGTTTGGAGCAGAGGGCCCGTGGGGCAACATGGCCGAAGGTTAATTTTCTTATTCTTTTGTTTTACTAGGTTTTTCTCTCCCTCCTCCCCTTTTCTAACCCCGCGATGCACAACTCTCCCCCCCCCCCCCCCCCCCACGCTTTTTTAGCCGACCGCGCAAGGGGGCTTGCTGCAAACCTATTGTTACGGATTTCCAAAAATGTTCCGTACCGCCCACACCGCTCGGCCGCTTGAAAAGCTTTCAGGGGGCTCTATTGTTTGAATTGTTGCCGTCCGATTAAGCAGCGTTTCAGTGGTGCGATGAGCAGACCTTTGTACACCTGTCCCCCCAACTTTAGCTGAAAGTTACAGCGAGGGGGGATGGAGGCAGGCTGGAAAACTGAGCGGGACCCGCCGCTGCCCGGGCAATAACAAGTTGTGCAATCTGCCCCCTTTCGCGCACTCTCCGCCCCACCGCCTTGTGCAAGAGGAGAGCCATTTAGCCAGGAGTTTCGGGTGGAAAATGGGATCGGTCCTAAACCAGCAATATTCAAGTAATGTATGGGGGTAATGGGGCTGGAAGTTGGCGTGAAGTGGAAAAACACACGTATATACAGCAACGTGGGCTCTTCTGTCTGTTAGACAGGGGGTTTAGGACGGGTTCCTTTCTCTCACCCTGGGCTTTTTCTGGTGGTTGGACTCTTGATTTTTTTGTTTGTTGCTTGGTTTGTTTGGTTAGTTGGGGGGGGGTGTTAATGGCTGTGTGCCTGGAAAGAAAGCGGTCTGATTTTTGTAACGTGCCTGTGTGTATCTCTGCTCTGTAGCAATCACTTTGTGCAAAAGCAAGGGAGGCTGTTTACCAGAATTTAACGTATTGCTTTGCATCTTGCGTTTTTTTCGTCCCCTCCACCTCAGCAGGGGCGAGTAAAGGTGGAGACGAGCCCGGGAAGTTGTCGGAGCAGGAAGAGGAGGAATCCCAGGTTTTACACGGAACAGGCCATTGCAAGTGGTTCAATGTGCGAATGGGATTCGGGTTCATCTCCATGATCAACCGGGAGGGAAACCCTTTGGAGTCTCCAGTTGATGTTTTTGTACACCAAGTAAGACCGACTTTTGTTTCCTATCTTTTCCACCGCCAGCCTCTTGGGTTGAGCTCAATGGCGAATGAGTTTCTCTGGAAGGGAAACTATTTCTGGTTCTAGAATATATTTAGATGTTTCTGGATCTGTATAGTAAGAACTGTTTTGAGAAAGGGTTGTATTTGCTTCACTCTCATTAAAACTCAGACAAGATCAGCATGGATAGTTGATGGATTGTGCAAAAGGATATTTGATCTGTTAATGCAGTGCTTGGATATAAACATTTCAGTTTGGGAAAGAATCTCCTATCCTGTTTTTTAATAAGGATTACATTTTTCAACTGTTATCGGCAGATAGGTTCTTCTGTGGAAAGGTGCTTTTAAAAAATAAGCACAGAAAGGATAAATAAATATATTCACCACCTAGGTCTCACATGAACGTATTTTTCTTGTGACACTCTTCCTGTAAAATTAGACAGATTTTTAAAATAGTTCATCCCAGTTTCAGCTGGTGAAAAGTAAGTGTAATCAGTAGTTTTATTTTACAATAGTAGAATCATGAAAACAGCCAAAAGATAACACTTAACTTATCAAACTGTGTGTGTGTGTATATTGTGGATTTTTTTTTTCTTGGAAAATGGATAGGAGTAGTAAGAAAGACAAAAGGCACTGTCTCTTTAAAGGCATTGAGCATAAAGACATGTGTCCACTGTTTATATCTTTTAACATACCTGACTAATATATAGAGGTTTGTTTGTCCATGGTTGCTGTTAGGCAAATGTCTTCATTTGAAAAAAAATCAGCAGCAAGAAATGTTAATCAGGAAGTTTAGAAAACTTTTTCAAAGGTTACTGAGGTGATTTGTGACAAAGAAGTGCACCAAAACCTCTTCTATACTTATATTAGTACTAAATTGCAATAATGACATTTTGAATTTCATTGACCTCCTCAAAAAAAAGATCCAGCTGATCAGAGAAAAAGGGAACAGTAACTGCAAAGTGAAGACACTGTTTCTGGCTGAGTTATGGCCATGACAGGAAAGCTAAAGGCATCTTAACTTTTCACATAGTTGTCCATTTTCTGTGATGTTTCCAAGGGGAGGTTTTGTTACACAATATTCTATCTGGATGGCCTAGTTTTTATTCCACATATTACTATACATTTGGGCTCATTTTCACTATTCATATTCAAGGAATATACTTAGTATGAAGCTGAAGCTGGGTAACTGAAACTGAAGAAACAATGCATGGTAGCACGTTGTTTTGCTTTGTGGCATTTCGGTAGATTTTTGACCTTACTGTGATATGTCCTCCCTCAGCTCCAGGGACTTCTCATCAATATTGTCTGCCTGCATATGGAATTAGACATAACTGTGAAATGAAGTAGAGATTTTATTTCTGATGTAAAAGGAATACTTATTTTTAAATACTTAGACTTCCTGCTGTGCACTGTCAGGCATGCATGAAACAGCTCCTTTGCTGCTAGTTTTCCTGAGACTGAATTGCTGAAATCATTCTGAAATGTGATTGCTGATGGTTTCCTTGCCTTTCTCCCATCCCTGAAACCTTCTTTAGGTCATTAATTGCTATTTCTGATTACATAAATGTATTTATTTTGTAGCTGAAGGAAAGAAAACAAAAAGTCCTTTTTGTCTAATACCTTGATATATTTTGTTCTTTTTCCTCCCCCAATATTAAAAAAGTCAAGAGTTTAAAAGACAGCACTTTTATTAATAAAATATATTTGAAAACAATATGTTTAAAACAGTGCAATTACAGAAAAGTGTTAGCTGATCATATTATGTGTAGCACTTTGCCATTGATACACATGACTTGCTTTAGAATGTGTAATTTACTTATATAATGAAAAATATTCATAGAAAATCAAAGGGTAATTAATAAAATTGTAGCAAATGTTGAAGCCAGTTTATCTTTAGTCTCATGTAGAAGATATGGACATTTAATAATCTAATAAGTGAGTTATGCTTGGGTCTTCATGAGGAAATAGTTTCAAGTGCAAATGTTTGCAGATACTGTACTAATCTACATGTCATAAATATTTGTATGGATTTAAAGATTTCTGTTGGCACGCAATGCCATAAAAGATAATATAGCTAATTGGTTTAAACTGTGAACCTCATAACTTCAGATTTTTCTCAAATAAATGTCATGCTTTAATTTATCAGTTGTTCATAATGAATTGCTCTCATGACACCGAAGAAAGTATTTTAATACATCCCACTTTGTTTTTTTCTTGCTGAAATATTAATTGAATATAGCGCTTATGGTGGCACTGATGCTTTCTCTGTTCCAAAGGTTTAATATAATTGGAGAAAGCAATGCCTAATTGGGATTGAGTATGAATTTGATACACTTCATTATTACAGATACATTGTGCTGTGTGGCTGATTTTGAGGGTGACAGTCACCACTGGTGGAGGGATAGGCACAACAAAAAAGGCCATTTTAAAATCTGATATGTTACACAAAGATGAATTTGCGTGCTGTTACAATAAATTCTAGTATCTGTACCCTCGTGGGCCCCAGCTTCCAAAGCTGTATTCATGCACATAGTTCTTAATCATTTGACTACTGAAGTTAGAAGGATTGCTCATGTGAGAGAGGCTTTGCAGTCATATTATGCATTTTTCAGGAGAAATATTGCCATGTGCTATTTTAGAACTAGTGCATCTTCTACTATAGCACATACATATATGCAAGGGATGGCATATGTACAGCTACTTCACAACCTTTTCAGGTGCTATGTATCAAAGAATTCTACAAAATACTACATTTTTCAGCGGGTTTTCCCCTATTTGTATCTATGAAAGATTGCCCATGCAGGATTATTTCCTGGAAATACACCTCTAGTGCTTTGTCTAACCTAGCTTTAAATATTCCTAATGATGGGATTTTTCACCCCCTTCCTGCACTTAAGAAATTGTTAAAAAAGAGATCTTGCTGTCAGGAGGACTTTCCTGATATTCAGTCTAAATTCCCTTTAATTTCATCCTGTGTTACCTGCTTCTATTTACTTAGTGCACAGTAAATAATTTATCTCCCTCTTTGTTGTTTACACCCCTCAATTATATGTGGACTATAATGTTTCCCCTAAGCATTGCTTACCTAAGCTGTGCATATTTAGATCTTTTTTTTTTTTTTTTTTTAGTTCCTCTGCTTCTTTAAGTCAATGGAAGTTCTGTGCATTGAACAGTTGCAATATTAAGCCTTTAACTCTTCTTTTTAAGTTATTCCCTTCAGCACTCTGATTTTGATTGATCTTTCTCTGAGCTACCTTCAGCTTGTCATTATCTTTCTGGTAATGAGGTACTCAGAGCTCAACACATTAGTTCAGGTGGAAACGCACCAGAACTCTCTCTATATTTATGTATTATAATTATGGTGGAGTACATTTGTAAACATCTACACTGAGGTCCTTTTCAGCTTTGGTTTGCGTATGCCTGTTCAGGTATTCAGTATCTTCATATCTTTTATTTGAGCTATTCATTATTTCCACAAGGAGGTAAAGGGTTAACTGTTCTGTTTATTTCTGAATCACACCTTATTCAAATCGCATTAATGGAACTATGATTTATTTTTATAAGAGTAAACATAATGGGCCAAATTCTGCATAGTGTATCTCTGTTGAATTCAGTGGAGTACCAAACTGGATTTGGCTCAGTATTGTTGCTCTCTGTGGTGTTTTAGCTCCAGGATCTCAGTGACAGGGTTGATGCTTTTGATCAGTTTCACTGTATAGATAGGTGTATGCAACATCTTTTAATGGGGATGAGGAGGAGAGGAGGTGAACTCTGACCCACTGTAGGTTCCTTCTAGCTCTAATCATTCCATGTTTTATGTTAGGAAGAGGGTTTAACTTTGAAAGTGCTTAATAAGATTGTTCAAGTGTTCACACAAAAGAAGAGCAGTTTTTGTTATCTTTAAGTGGCAATAGATGCTGTTAGTTTTTATTATACATGAAAGCTTCATAACTTTGTTCTTCTTCTGAATTTTAAGGTCTTTGCTTACATGGTTTTGTTTTGAAAATGCAGAGGTAATGGTGATATCCTGTCCAGTCCTGCAGTCCACTTGTGTTCCCTAAATGGGACTGACTTTTGCTTAAAGATTTAGAGACCCAAACCAGGATGCTTTCTAGCTCTGTATTAGAGGACCAGCAGTAGCTTAAAAAGCACACTTCCATTAGAACCTTTTTAAAACTACTATTGTTACGATTCAGTTTATGGCAATGAAGAAAAATTTGAGGCATTTCATTCATCTGTTTCTTTGTGCATTTGACATTATTTTATATATAAAAAGTTGCATTCTTTCCCTTGTTGTGGTAGTAGATCTTTCACACACAACTGGAAAGTGAGAGAGAAAACAAATAATACAAAATGTGAAATTAATAAAACAAAAAATATTGACTGGGGAACTTAGGGGCAGATATAATACTAGAATCTGTTTTCAACTTGTTTTCTTTTAATGACTAGATTTTGGATTGGATGTTTATGATCTGGCACCTGTCATACATTTTTTGTATCCAAAGCAGCTATTGATGCCAGCTGAAGCAAGTGAAATTGTATTGATACAAGAAGTGCAGGACTAGGCAAAGATAGCACATTTAATATCTAATGCCCTTAATGCCAGAGTCTAGATCTTGTTCTTTGTAGGAGGGTACAACTAATGGTTTAATATGTGTCTTTTCTTCTTATGATCGGGGCTTTAGAAAGCTTGTAGAAGTTTTGTTGAGCAAATGGGGTGAATGGCAGACAGTTTTCCCTTGCAGTGTACAACACAGCACTGCCCCTTGAGAGCACAACAATATCTGCATGGGGCCTACTGGTCCTAGCTTGGCTCCCTGAAATGTTTGCTTGGGGGCACACAAACCCAGCCTCCAATCTAAACAGAAATGTACATAAGGGACTTGAGGGGTCAGAGAGAGAGCAGAGCTAGTACTTGACCAAGTGTGGACCAAAGGAGTCTATTGACAACAGGGTACCAGAGGGAATAGGTTGGAATTCAGATCTGCAATAAAAAAAATCTGAACCCAGCTGGCCTGAACTGAATTATTGGGAATCCAGGCTGTGACCTGTAATGTGGAAACTGAGCCCAGGGCCATCTCATGTAATGGTCATGCGAGAGGATTCCAAGGAAGGTTGGCATAGTGGATTCCAGATGAGGGATTCCTGGAAAGTCAGGAATGTATAGATTTGATGTTTGGAAACAGTTTTAAATTGCTGGGTGGAGGGATTTGTGGTGACAAATGAGTTCTGGTAAACCACAAAAAATCTTAATGAGTGTTTACAGTATGATTCACAATAGCTGAATCAAAATCTCCTTTGGGAAGCCTTAGGGAGCCTTCATCCACTGTAAATGCTTCTGAACAGACTATTTATATTTAAAGTTAACATCTCAGTGCATTTTTGAGTCTGAAGAGACACATGCAGTAAGTCTGGGTCCCATAGAAGTCAGTGGAAAGACTTCTGTTGATATGAATGGGGTTGGCTCAGTTCCTTTCATGCTAAGCAAATGTAAATAGTAAATGTTTCCAGGAATAAATCACAAATTGTTACACCTTGAGGGAACGTGGGGTCACTAGTGGCCCGATTACTTGGAACCAAAAGGTCCCTTCCATGAGCAGTGAGGAACACAGGTCTGCAGTTCCATCTCCAGACAGGTTCCAAAGGAGTAGCCGTGGTAATCTAGTTCAGCAAAACAAAACAAGGAGTCCTGTGGCACTTTTAAAGATTAGCAAATGTATTTATCACATCTTCAAAGCTTCTGATGAAGTGGGATTTTCTCCTACAGAAACTCATGTGATAAATACATTTGTTAGTCTTTAAAAGTCCTACAGTACTTACTCCTTGTTTGTTCTCCAGACAGAGCATACTTCTTCCTTCCTCCAGTTCTGAGGAAGTCTTGTATGAGTTTGGGAGGAGGAGATTCTCTCTGGAGCACTTTTTTCCTTTCATATATAGAGGGTATCCAAGCAGATATGTGCCTATGTTAAAAGAAAATCAGATTGCTTTTTTTTTGGTCCTGAGGTAGCACCAAGAAGTCTCAGTTAGGGATCTGAGCTCCACTGTGCACTTTCCATTTACATATAATATAAAGACAGCCTTGCTTTGAAGCATGTAATCTAAGTAAATCTCATTTATCTGAAAATCTTGTGCCTAATACAATACTGTAATTGAAAAAAATAGTAGAAAACAAAATACATCTCACTCTTTATTTTTTGTTTATTTTCTTTGTGCTTTTCACACCACATTGTTGAGAATTTGTTTCTCGTTTATAACCAACCCTGGTGATGATGACAGATCAGACCCCTGGTCAGTTAGCTGGAGATCCTCAAAGTTAGGCAGACACACGAATCATAGAAAGGTGGGAGCCTCAGTACCTTTTGAGGGTCTGGGCCTTACTTTTTTTTTGCTGAAAAGCTCATTACACATATCAACCAGAGAGAAGAACAACATTTATACTATTTCATAAGGGAATCTAAGTCAAATAGGCTGTTTTGAAATAAGTATTTCCAGAGACTAAAATTTCTAAAAATTAGTTAGGTGAATTATCAATTATATAATTCAATTGAGAGTAGCCTGCTCATGTTTTTCAAGGTTATTCACTCAGGCTAAATCTCCACAAGAAGCTTTTGTCAGTGTCATAATAGCAGTGATGGGTGTATTTCTTATGTCCCTTTTCTACTAGCAAAAAGTCCACTCTAGACACAATTATGCCCATAAAATAGTTGTTTTTGCAGGTAGACCATAATTCATTTTGGAAACTAGTATAAGCAATTCTGGTAAAAGAACTCTTTTGCTAGTGCAAGTTGTATCTTCACTAGAGAGATGACCAATATAGCTATTGTGGCAAATTCTTTCTAGTCTGGGAAAGGCCTAATGAAAGGACTGCCCACCTGATTTTCCCCTTCCCCATAGACATAAGTCTTTTTCATCTATAGATATAAAATGCGAAGACAGACAGTAGGAATATGGTTCCACTTAGGTATGAAGAGCCAGAGTTAATAGGGCTGACTTTTAAAAGGGAAGGGGGTTTCTTTGGATGCTAGAAATGAGTACAGTGCAGGCAGAGGGGGGTCCACAAAAATCTGTGATTGCAGAGAAAGACTTTCAAAAAATTCTGCAACAGAATTTCTTGGCCCTTCAGAATCCTTCCTTTGGATGGCATAATCCAGTGCAAATCTATACTCTTATCATATCTTCAAGTGTCTGTAATATCAGTCCTAAACCATGGCATTCAATGTATACGTTAAATACATTTTGCTGTTGCTTGGAAATGCTTTTTAACATGGATTATTATAATAAAGTGAGTTTCTAGATTATCCACTATTAAAAAACTAATAGTTACGGGTATTCTGTTTCCATTTAGCTGGAAAGCTGTAGCTAAATTAATTGTGAAATATTTAAATTAATTAGTATGGAGAACATAACTCGAGCCTAGCCATAACTAGGCCAGGGCTAAGGGGACAATGTCCCAGACAGTGAATTTTAGAGGGTGCAGGGGACGGATCCAGCTTTCAGCAGTGGCTGGGGATGGATCTGGATATGTCCTCAGGTGCCGTGGAGAGCTGGATTTGTCCCTTGTGCCCTCTAAAATTCACCGTCTGGAACTTCTGGCGCTGCTGGGGCTTCCAGCTCTGCCTGGGGCTTGCCGGTGGTGGTTGTGGACAAATCTGGTTCCCTGGCACAGCCTCTGCAGTAGGGAACCCCAGCTGGCAGTGACCGGAGCTTCCTGCCACCTCTAGCTGCAGCTAGGGACAAATCCAGATCCCCCTGTCCTGCTGGTGGTGGCGGGAGCTCCCCACTGCTGAATTGGGCCCTGGGCCAGATTGGGGCCTGGGGGACACGGGCATGTCGGGGGCTGCTTGCTCCAGATGCAAAAACTTCTACTTAGGGCCCTGAACTTGAGTCAATAATCACATTTAGTTCTCTGATCATCTCATTTCCCTAAAAGATTTATTTTAAAAAGCCTTTTATTCTAATCAATGACATATTTCTCCTACCACTGTATGAGTATGAGTGAAGAAGAGAATATGGCAATACTTATATTTTCAGGGTTGTATTAACTGTATAAATTTTACTAAAATTACAGCAATATATTAATGCAATGATTCTGAACCTCTGCGTCACGCACTAAAAGCCTCCACTCCCACTGCTGGAGAGTTGTGTGGTAGGGAGCTGCAGGCTGCAACGCTGGCAGCTTGCTTGTAGGGTGTGCTTGTGGAGGCATGTGGCCCAGGGCAGGAGATTTAAAAAACTCCCTGGCCCTAGGAGGAAAAAAAGCCAGCTTGGGAGTGGCTTCCCTTATGCTCTTAAGGTGAGGTCACTGCAGGGGCTCAGGGGTGCTGCTGTGGGGCCGTGGCAATAGCTGGGGGTTGCAGCCACAGCTGGGCCAGCTACCTGGAGCCTGCTCTGCTGCTAGTGGCTGCTCGAGGGGGGGCAGGGTGTGACCAGGGGCCACTCTGGGGGTTGCAGGCTGGAGCTAGGCCCACTCTAGGGGGCCACTGCGACAGGTTGTGGCCAGAGCCAGGTGTCTGTTGGGGGATGCTGCTGGGAGTTGTGACCAGGACCAGGCCTGCACCAAAGGTTGTAAGTGCTGGCGGGGGCTTCGTGGCCAGGGCCAGGCCTGCGTCAGGGGATGCTGCTGGGAGTTGTGGACAGGGCCAGGGCCGGACCTGCTCTGGAGGCCACTGCCGGGGGTTGTGACTGGGTCCAGGCCCGGGGCCGCTGCCGGGACTTGCAGCCAGGGCCGGGCCCATGCCAGGGACAGAGTGCTGCTGCCAGGGGTTGCAGCCAGGGCTGCGCCTGCACTGCGGGTTGTAGCTGGAGCAGGGGCCTCTGCCTAGGGGCACTTCCAGGAGCTGGAGGCCAGAGCCAGCCCTGCGGTCTGCAGCTGGGGACCAGAGTCTGGGCCACCAGTTGGGGGGAATGAGGGGCAGGTGGAGAATCAGGCCTGTAGGGGAGCTTTGCCTTGTAGCAACCAGCTGGGAACCCTCCCACCTGTGTCACAAGCCAGGGAAGTTTGAGAATTCCTGTATAAATAGCTTAGAGCTTGAACTGTATTTTTGTATTTTTTCCAATTAAATGTTCATGTTTGTCTGTTTAAAATTTTAAAAATAAGACTTTATGAAATAAGTTTATAATTTGTAGTGTAGTCATTTCTTCTGAGTTGGTTTAAAAATTTACCTTTTGGAAACGTCTTTGGTTCAAATGCTAGTTAGAACGTGTACAGCTAATATTTATGTTGAAGTGTTCAGAAATCATTCTTTCAGATGTTCATTCCATTAAAAATGGTTCGATGCTTCCTCAGTGGCTACATTTAATATGTTTATTAAATGTATTAGTTTGTTAGTTTATGTAATGAAGAATAATCTTAAATCCACAACTTGATCAGAGAGAAAATATAGTTAGATCACTTGTCCTTAAAATATGTGAAAATAACTGTTTGTGTAATGTGAAAATAATTGTTTTATTGTTTCAACTACTTTGTTTTTATTTTTGTTTTCTTTCATAAATCCTCTTTATTTTTCTAAGGGTAAATATGATACTTTGAACCAAATTCAGTTCACTTCACTGACTTTAATAGTTCATTTTACTTTCTAGGAGTGTTCACCAGGTGTAGGTCCTTATCAAATGCTATATGAGATAAAATGGCAGTAATAAGCATATTATCTGTTGTCCATTAATTATGATATTTGACTTGTAAGAATAATAAGAAAAGACAAAATCAATATTAATCTGGACTGTATGGAGTTAGTTCAGAAAAAACTGAGAATTTCTTCATTACTTTTATGAAATTTGTGTAACTGTATCAGAAAACACTGGATATTATTATAAGAATAGTTATACTAATGAGTGTATATTTTTAATGAATGGAACTGACATCCAAGAAATATTATTCTACTGGCAGCCCCCCTCTAATAAGCTACAGTTATTTATAGATACAGAACTTTATTTTTTTCTATTCTGATCTTTTTATAGTAATACTTGAGGCTCTTCTAAAACTTCTGTTATAACCACTGTTCCTTCTGAGCTGAGCACGTGTGCGCACGCACACAGGTCATGAAACCTGTGCACACAACAAAATAAAGTGTGCACAAAAAAATTCAATAGTGCTAATATTGGCGCACACAAAGAAATGTTTTTGCGCACACAGTCTACGAATACTTAGAGAGAACATTGGTTATAACTTCCTATTGTTCTTGGGTAGATGAATTCACAAAACAAAGTTATCACTTTGCTGATTTGGCATAAAAGTATCATCACATGCAGTTTCGAACAGACTAAAGTAAACATGAACATGGTTGTTTTTGAAGTCAGATTCCAAAGGGGTAGTTGTGTTAGTCTAGTTTAGGAAAACAAACAAGGATTACAGTTGTACTTTAAAAGATAATAAATTTGTTAGTCTTAGAAATGCCACAGGACTCCTTGTTTTGTTTTGAAGTACAGGAGGCCTTAAAATCTCTGTACTAGCCCAGTAAACCTGCTTTAAATTCCTCAATTTTTTACAACAATATCTTGTAAGCTGTTATGCAAAAGGCTTTATTTACTTTATAGGCTAGTTTAAAAAATAGAATATTGATTGAAATATGGTCTTTATGCTGGGCATGTGCAGTAACATCTCAACAGAGCTTACTAGACTTCTGATATTTGGAATATATAAATGCATAGAAAACCTGATCCAAACCCCCTTATAAACTCAATTGAAAGACCCCATTGGCTTCTCTAGATTTTGAATCAAACCCATACAGATTCCTAACATTTAGTATTTTGATATGTACTGATATCGTATACTGTTAAGATCTAAGACATTCAACTTAATCATTTGAGTAGTTAGTCACTGTTGATGTAAAACTAGAGTATAATGAGTTGAATGAATCACTGACACATCTTTTCTTATTTCTACGTCTGGTATGTTTGTTTTTTTTAAACTGCCATAAGCAAAGAGGTCAAGAAATCACATTCATCTGTGTCTAAGAGACTGAATTGAATCACAGATAGAAATTCAGGTCTAATATGCTTAAATTATGCCACCTTGTTTTTCCCTTAGGTATTGCATCATAGAAGGGTCAGATTCTGTCCACTTGTCTTACATGAGGAATTCCGTTGACTTTGGAAATTCATCCAACACTTAGGCCCAATATGATGGATTAGAATGGATTTTAAGTCTTTCCTCTGAATGTTCTTGCTGTTATGAATTTAATTTAAACCCTTTGGCATGCTCATCATGAAAAAGTCAGCTAAAGTTACTTAGGTGTGAAAAATCAGTATCTCTGAGTGCTATAGTTAATCCAACATAATCGCTAGTGTAGCCAGGGCTATGTTGACAGAATTCACCCATCAACCCAGCTACCATCTTTTGGCCCTTGTCTGCACTTAGGGCACTTTTTGGCAGCTTTGATGGGTATTTATGCAAGGCATGTAAATGCCTTGCTTAAGTGCTGGTGACTTCCTAAGCTGCCAGGACACATTCAGGAAGGCCCCCTACATCTCATGGGGGCTAGGACTTCTGGTGATGACCTCCAGGAGAGCAACAGCAAGTTCATACTCGCTGCTAAGCACTCCTGTAATGCTGGGCTGACGATGGCAATTTTGCTGCCATCAATGTAGACATAGCCTTGGAGAGGTGGGTTACTTATGCCAATGGAAGAGCCTCTCTGATTGGCATAGATAATGTCTACAGTGAAGCACTACTGGTGTGCTGCTATAGCATTTCAAGTGCAGACAAACCTAATGTTAACCGGAGATTTCTTGGGTTTTAAAGAAAGTGTGTATTCTGCCCTGATTACTCCCGATAAGGTACATAAAGTGTAAACTAGCATTAAGTTTAGTTCAGCGTCTTTAAAGTTATATAATTTAAGATGTTGTAGGTCACTGGTTTGTGAACCACATGGATTACGTATATTCTGTTCACTATGTACTACTTTTTGGTATGATATAGATATGCTGGTTACTGCCCCGTTCGCCTAACTTGCTGGTCTACTTTGATGCGTTAAGACGTGCGGATCTCCCATGCTGATAAGGCATTTTCAGTTTTTCCTGGTGAAAAATTACTTATACTCAGGTCCTCCTTTCCCACAGGCAGGAAGGAAGGATGGTGGAAGAAATTTCTACGATGATCCCCAAATGGAGAGAGAATCCTGCACGCACACACACATACACATCCTGTTGGGGGGGGGATGGAGCTTTTCCCTTCAATGGGAAATGCCATGAGAGTTGCCCCAAACCATGGAGGAGGCCCTGTGCCTCCGCACCAGCTTTGACTTCTGTCAGTGCCTGCACCCATGGCTAATGAGGTTATGACAGGTATGGGGAGCTATATAGAAAAGGTATTACATTAATAATCTTATTTAAACAAAACCAATGCTGTCCCCATCCTTGTCCATCCAGTATCCTCTCATTTTCCCCAAAACAGATCTTGGGCCATTCACAGAGAGATCTGCAGTGGGAGACCTTGCCATCAAGATGTGTGATCACTGAATACACAAACATTGAGATCTTGGGGACATAATCCAATCCTTGAATATTTACATGTATAATTATCAGAGATTTGCAGTTTCATAGCTTCCATGCTGAACAGTCCCTTTAGAAGTGTGATCGACCTTTGTTTTATGTTTTGTTGCTGTGCTGGGCCCAGGATATTAGAGAGACAAAGTGGGTGAGGTAATATCTTTTATCGAATCAACGTTTGACTTTCTCACCAATCAGAATCTGATTCAGTAAAAGCTATTGCCTTACCCTCCTTATATCTCTAACTCGTAGTTTGGCAGTTGCAAAAAATGATGCCTTTCTTTCTTTCTTTCTTTCTTTCTTTCTTTCTTTCTTTCTTTCAGTCTAATTGCAGGTAAGGGGTCTGGGTTTTTTTTGGTGAGATGTGTAACTTAAATTCATAATTATTTGTGAACACTTACACATGTGATGTTTGGTAAATAATTATACACAAGAAGGTGTCAGCAATTAATTTCGGCCATGTGGGGACTTTGAATGTAGTGTTGTTTTTTGGTGTCCGTTCCCCCCCCTCCTCCCCCAAATATAAGCGTGTGATTTCTGTTTTAGAAAATTGAATACTGTCTGAAACATAAAAAGTCCTGCATGGTTCTTTACTAAATAATTTAGTTAGAATGCTTTGACTGACTGTAATAATCAGTGGTAAAAGGATTCTACTTGAAAGGTGGTTGCTTTAGGTAAAACAATGAGCTGTTTGGAGAACAGCAAATAACATGCTAATTAAAAGCTTGATCATACAAACTTACATCTCCATTGACTTCAATGTGAGTATCCACATGGGAAAAGGTTAGCAGAGATTAATGTACTGTGAATGAGATGAAGGTGAAGATTTTACAAGAAGATGAATATCATATTTCTGTCTGAAAATGTTGTACATTGTATAGTTAAACGTAGTATGTTAATTAACTAAAGTGGAATTTTTCTCCCCCAACCCCCCATTTTGTTTGATTTGTACTTTTGACAGTGCTTTGCATACAGACAGTTTCAGTATTTCTCCCATACAGTCACTAGCACTTCATTTGTCCATTGCTGAAAAGACCTTTATAAACATCAATTTAATGGGGTTTAGGAGGCCCATCTCATCCCCTCCCCCCATCCTTTAAAGAATTAAAAAAGGGGGGGGCATACTGTTTAAAATGTGCTGTACCAGAAGTTGAAATTTTAAGTTAGTCAGATTCAGTGTTTGATTTGATAGGGTCCCTTTTAAATCTCATATGTAAATGAATGACTTTCCATGAGAACTCAAAACTATCAGACTATTATGCTCAAAATGGTATGATACTGTATAAATAAATATGTATTTTTATAAAAACATGTATGTATATTTGTCATTTTCTGTGTTTTAGTAAATATATTTTAACTACTATTTTAAAAATATTTCTGCAAATTGAACTTTAGTGTACTAATGGAAAAGACTGGATGTTCTATAATTCTGCAAATTGCTTTCAGTACAAAAACATGTTTTGTCAATAAACTAATGGGCACATTGTTTTTCATTAAGGTTAAAGCTCTTCAGGAAAAAATCAGTCCTCATGGACATGTTTTCCTCAAAGAAATCTATATCTTTATAAAATGATATGCTCTTTCTAGGTAATGTGATTTATGTTTGTATTACGGCTGTTTAATTTTTAGTTGTAAATTTTAAAAAAAAAGTATGAAAAAGGAGTACCTATATATCACTGTTATGTTTTGTTTTTTGTTTTTTTTAATGAAAATAGTCCATACCATTCTGGGCTTGTCATACTTGTGTCTAGTGGTTTAATCTTGCAGATATCAGGTATGTCTACCCTAGAAATGTTCCTCAACCTAAGTGTGGTGGTTCATGTCCACACTGTCCTTTTTTGGTCAGTGGGGTATATTTGCATCAGGAGCACTTCCAGTGACCTAAGAGGGGCAATGTGGGCAGCTGAGAGCCTGATCTCAGGGCCAGTCCATCCATAGAGACAACCTAGGTAGTAACCTAGAGGACCAACAGCTAGGGGGCACCACAGGGCTGGGCTGGAGCCAGCAAGCCCATTTTGCTTTGCTCAGTAGGTAGCCTAGGGTCTGGGCTCGGGATCTGGCCTCAGGTGGGGCTTCAGCTGGGGGAGCGGTACTGCGGCTGTGATATGGCCCAGCAGCCCACGTGGTCCCTTGCCTGCCCACGTGGTCCCTTGCCTGCCCACTGCTTTGCCAGACTTGGGGTGGGGGGCCCATCATCTGGCCTGGGTCCTGGGGTGGAGGGGGTGCACCAAAATCTCAGGCACCTATGGTGCCAAAAAACTTTGGGCCAGCCCTGCCTGATCTTCCAGCTCTGCTGGCAGCTCACTACCAGAAGCCTGGCTTTCCCAAAGGCTCTCAGTGGTTACACCCCCACCCCCACCCCCCACTGCTTGTTCTCCGCAGGGAATGGAGAAAACTCCTGAGGCATTTCCCCTGTCCATTCCGTCCCAAGAGTTGGAAGAAGCTGTCCAGGGCTTCTCGTAGCACAGGAGCAGGGCCCAGCTGCCCACCTCCCAGAGGGAAGCAGGTGTGTGATATGGCACAAGGCCTCCAGGGCTTCCTGCTCCAGCTTCCAGCTAGGAGAGAATCAACAGCTGCCTAGGCTTCTCACCCTGGTTCCCATCCTGGAGCAGGGTTTGGCCATCAAGCTCTCCGGAGGAGTGAGGGGCAGTGGGGCTTCAGTTGCCTAGAGCCATGACATTGGTAAGACAACTAGTGTAAAGGGATGCAGTGTGTATACAGATACTCTGTCACACTAACCACACAAACATATGCCTTGCATCTCTCCTGGAGCTGAGGTTATGATGTCAGTGTAGTAGAGCACTTACATCCATGGGAGGAAAGTTGTAGTGTACACAATGATATAATTATTTTGACCTAGCTCAGGGGTCTGCAGCCTGTGACTCCAGAGCCGTATGTGGCTCTTTAGCTGCCCCCTTGTGGCTCTGGCCCCACACCACCAGCAATGGGCAATCTTGTGAGTGGCCTATTCCAGGCTTAGGGAACCTGTGGGTGTCCCTCTTCTGGCTCCAGGTCCCGCAGCCCAGCTTCCACCACCAGTAGTTTATACAAGGGCCTGGCAAACCAAAAGATAAGAGCCATTTTAAGAAATTCCTTCAATAACCAAGTGTTTTGAGACCTGCAATTGGTATAGCCTCCTGGTGGGGGGAGCTGGGAGCCTGCTGCACGGTCCCCTGGTGGGAGAGGATGAGGAACCTGGAATCAGGAGTGGTTCACCCACAGGGTCCCCCACGGGGGGGGGGGGGGGGGGGGGGGTGGAGCAGAGCCACAAAGGGACAGCCAGGAGTGACACTGCCCTGGAAATAGATTCAGATCAGGCTCCTGCTGCCACCAGTTGGCAGCCCAGCCCCAGATCCCTGGCCGGGGCTGGGGCTGGGTAGGACAGGCGTTGCCACAGGTGGCCTAGCCCTGGCTTGGGCTGGGGCCGGATGGTCTGCCACCACTCGGGGGCATGTGCCCCCTGTGCCTGGTGCCAACAATGCCACATGTGCCTCTCAAGCTGCAGGTTGCAGACCCCTTGTGGCTGTCAAAACACTTGGCTACTGAAGGAATTTTTAAAAATGGCATTTCTTATCTTTTGGGTTGCTGATACCCCCTAGCTATTGTGACAGGGTCAGACTGGTGGGTTTCCAAAGTTCTAGAAAGCCAATATGTTAGCCCCAGGCTCAGCAAGTCTCTTTTCTCCTTGTAGCTGAGCAGTGGTTACGCCATGTTAATGAGCACACCTGGAGCTAATTAAGGCCCCACCCAGGACTTGTTAAAAAGCCTTCTTTCCAGAGAAAGGAGTGTGAGAGTGAGGAGAGCTATGGGAATGTTTGAGAGGAGGTAAGGTGTGATTAGAACAAAGACAGATCTGGAGAAGGAGTAGAATGCTGGTCAAGAAGACCCTTTGGGTACAAAGAGTGGGAGAAGGACATTTCCCAGGCCTGGTGGCCTGAGGGAAACAGACCCACCACTAGAGAGGGAAGCATGGGATCCACCTTATGTAGAGGAGGAACTTTTTTATGCTATGTAGTGTGACCAATCCTTAACACATGAGTAGCCGTGTTCATTTGGGTAGACCCATTAAATTGAGGGCTACTTCTCTGCATAAAATTTTCTAGGACCAGGCACTTATATGGCAGTGTTTTATACATTTGCCCTTTGGAAAAGCAAAAGTAATTCTTGAGAGAATTTTTAATCTTGTGACTTTTCAATAGTATGTCTAATTTTTCAAATTGTAGACTGGTCAATCTATTTCTCTCTTTAATAAGACTATATGCTTAAAATAATTCCATGTAGGTATCAGTACTGAAGACAGTTAAAGAAAAACTAAATGTTTAATTGTGTTCAAGATAAAATAATGTTTATGGTTCTTACAGTGTCTGTTTCATTTAGCATTGTTTAGTTCACTGTATAGGAGATATATGCAGTTTTCAGTAGGAAAAAAGTGAAAGCTAAATGATTTTAAGCCCATTAGACTAATTGTGAAATATCACTATAATATGTTATCTTTTGAAATATTGAGCTAATCAACATGATATAATTGCATTCTAGGGTATCATGATATTTTTAGAAAGATTCATATAATCCACTGTTAAATGATTACAAACTTTGAAACAATATTTTAAAACAAAAATGGCTAACACTTCATTTAACTTTTGCCTTAATTAAACTATCTATTGAATGTCCAGTACATTTTAGTTAGACTTGAAGGGCACCATCTTGATGAAATCAAAAAGGATAAAATGTGGCTTCATAAAAAAATAGTGACAGAAACACCCTTTGGCTTCATTGGGGCCAGGATTTTACTGGAGGAGCTTGCAGTGATTTCAGTGAGGAAAAAACGTAAGGCCTTTAAAACATGTTTCCTGTCAAATATTCATTTTTGTTTCTTTGTATGTGGGAGGTGATTACTCAGTATACCTCTATTTCCAGTAGGAGTTTAGTAGCAAGCACTTCACATTCTTTAAATAGCAGAAGGAAAAAGAAATTAATTATGTAGCAATTTCATTTGCATGACCATAAGTATATAATGTAGCACATTTAGCTGTGCATGTGCATTGAGGGTAACATATGACCCTCTTCATGTTTACATCTATGTGAGAGAAATTGCTCTATTTGGCTCCTTTGTTTCATTCCACCAGGTTCTTAAAATCAGAGATCAGTTTGAATGCAGTTTCATCTTTTCTCCACACACAAGCTTGAAATTCTTAGACTTTCAAATTAACAATAAATATTTTCAAGTTAACCCTCTTTGAAATGACCTATAGTTGAATATAGATTTAGAAAAATGTACATTTTCACAGAAATCATCCTATTAATGCTTTATAGTGTTTGTTTAATTTGGAGTATACAACTTGTTTTTAGGCACCTCTATGAGGCTTGTTGCATCAATGCCAAATTGTAGAAAACGACAAAAATACAGTTTTTAATCTCTGTGGAAGAATGTTATCGAGTAATATAGCTTTTCCAGCAGTAGGGTGCAATTTGTTTGTTAGAAGATATTAAATATTATATTACTGTAGTAAAAAAGAGTTGAAATTTATTAAACAGTATTTTCTTTGTCAATAACACTTGTTCAGTTGTTGAATGTTTAATTTTTTATGAAGCTAATGAGGAGAAATAGTAGAAGGAGATCTATGCATAGGTTTCCAGTCATATTTATAATATTGATTTTTACCTTTAAAAATCACAGTAAGACTGTATTTGGCAGAAGAGAGTAATCTAAATGTTAGCCAAAAGGCTAAAATAAACCAGTTTAAATATTACTGACCTACATGGATTTAAATAAAAATGTGGTTTTTAAATGATTTTTCTTTAAAGAAGCTTTTTCATCTTTGTAGCTTTCCAAGCCTCACTGAATGAATATGTTTATGCCCCTTCCTGACCATTGCATTCCTAGTGCAATATAATAACTTTTGGTCCATTACTATTACTGACTGTAGATACCCTGGGTCTGAATCTTCACTTATACCAGTTTTACACCAGCCATAGCTCCACTGACTGCAGTGGAATTACTCCTCTGCAGAACTACACTTATGGGTGAGTGTGAAGCATCTGACCCTCCATTTTCACCCCTTGGCTTCTTGCACAGATTTTTCTATAATTTTCTTTATCTAAATGTTTTGTTTATTCCTTAGGTATTGTGTGATGTTCTATTCAAGAAATACATGCTGCTGTTTCAGGCTATGTAAAACTGACTTCGTTTCTGACTGACTTTCTAAAGAGTGCTTCAATCTAAGTAGGTTAAATGTTGTTAGTAACGCCATTGGTTCAAAAGGATTTTTGAATTGAATTACTTCAAAAATAGTTTTCGCTTAGCATATTTTTCTCTAAAGATGTCACTTTGAACTGCCTGAATAACAGCTGATTATTACCAAACCAGTAGCATAAAGAACAACACCTGGAATCCTTTATCCAGATCTTCAACATTTTTTAAAATATTGATTAAATAGCCAATCCTGTTTCTGTTCAAGTTAGTGGCAAAACTTGAATGCTGAGGGAGCAGAGGTGGGCCCTCGATTTGACTTTTTTAAAGTAATGATTTAAAATGAAGACCAGTTTTGCATGAGCCCATGTAAGGTTTTCACTAGTGGAAAGAGATAACGGTTTTAAAGGGCGCTATATAATATATTGTTGTTTCCTAACACATGTAATACTCCTAGACATGTAATTAACCTAAATGAATTCAGTGTGATTGTGTGTAAGAACAGAATAATTCATAGGTTGAGTTGAAAAAGAGTCTGCATGAGGATAAATTTAGATGCGTGCCTCCTTAACAGTTTCCTCCCCCACTCCACTGAATTCTGAATGGTGAGGAATTTGCACCCTTTTTGGCTCAGGTTGCAGGCTTTCTTGATCAAACCAGGGAAGCCAGGGTCAGGGGCGGGCTATTCATTGCCTATCACTTCCTTGGGCCATTTATAACCCAGTCCTCTGCCTCCAGCTAATAGTGTTTGTGATTGATGTAGAAGATTCAAAGATTCCCTTTTATTAGTCTTTTAATATGGTTTAGAAGGTTTGAAAAGGCAAGCAAATTTACCACGATTCAGGACTTAAAATACTTAATATCTGTGAGAATCTAAATGATCCCTCGCATACAGGGTTATTCTGAAGATCTGACTCATTTGAAAAGGCAGTAGTTTGTTAAAATTCATGGGGTTAAATTTGATCATTCCGTGCAATGAAATGGCTATATATTTTTCACCTTGATTTAGAGGGAAACATTACCTAAATATTAGTGCAGTGAGAATGTGAGTTATCACATTTTTCTTTTTCCAAAGAATGTGACCGAGAACAAAATAATTAAAGATAGATGTATGTAAATATGTCTTAGAGTAATAATAAACAAAAAAATAAAACAAACCGGGATTTACTCATGAAGTCATTTTTTCTTCAAAAGTCTGATAATATTTATGATGACACTTTGAACAATAGTAGCATATGTTTACATGAAGAACTATTAAAGATGTAACTGCTTTTAAACTGAACCTATGTTAAAACAAACACCCAACACTTTGTTCTTATCTCTGCATCCCAAATAAAGTATACAGCCTTTGGTTCAGGACTTTAGGACCACCCAATAGCCTGGTTATCAGATCCTCCTATTTATTCAAGAAGCTGCTCTTGAAGTGTGGGGGGAGGGGGATTTTTTTTTAAATAAAGATGGCAGCACTGTGAGAGATGATTCTCAAAAAACAAAGAACTTCCATTGTTTCTAAATTGTGAGTGATGCTCAACTAGAAATTTTCTTGCCCTGTAAAAAAAAGCCTGTTTTCATGTGACTAGATCTGGGCAGTGGATGGTTCCTTCTTTTCTTTTTTTTTTTTTTTGTGCCTTTAGAAGGTTAAGATGGGCCCCCATTAAGATTAACCTCCACCCATTACAGCTGCTTTTTTTTTTTCTTTTTTTTTTTGGCATGCATGCCCCTACCCTGGATGGCTAATACCAACCTTTTGTTTCTCCCTCAGAAAGGTTTTGGGTGTTAGCACCAGAAAGGAAAGAAAACAGTTTTTTCTCTGTCACTGCTTTAGTCATGTGACTTCCTTTTTAGTGAGTCACAGATAGGGTTGAAGGTGAATCAGAGAATGAATCAGACATTAGAAATTTATAACAAATTTGATTGAAATGTATCATATGGAATTCATAATGCAGGATGCATATTTATGATAATTGATTTTTATCTTGAAATACTGCACCTTGTTTAAACCCTGGCCTTTATTTCAGTAAGGCTTAAGATACACAACTCAAGATGATAATGTTTAAAAAAAAATCTTTTGCATCTTTTTGAAGTTTGCATTGCCAAGTTGTGCTGAGCTTAGGGGAGAATGTTTCCTATCCCATCTTCTAGCTACCTTTTGAGGTTAAAGAATGTTGCCATCTTTTCTCTGAACGCACATGGTAACTGAAGATGGGGGAGGGGTGCCAGCCCACCTAGCTTTTGTGTGGGAGTTAGATTGTTTGTTTTTTATGTCAAAGAAATCTGATGATAAACACATTTTCACTGAAGTATTTTGGTGCCTTATTGCTGTCTGTCTGTGCTACAAACATAAATTCTATTAAGTTAAAATATTTAATGTTATAAGATATGATTAAGTGATTTGCTTACTTATTTCTTGTTCAAAGTAAACACAAGTATACCCTTTTTTGGCAACATGTGCAGCTATCGTGAAAAAAATAGAAATTCTGTGGCATCTTTAGTCCTCAAATCAGTAAATAGCCTTCCTTTTAATTATTAAGAAAAATTTGTGTTGCTAAAGGGTGATTATTTTAATTTAATATTTTAGAGTCTCTAGTATTTGTTCTATACATTTTACTCAGTAAACATAAAACCATAACTTTTCATCAGTAACAAAATAAATACTATTTTTGTCTTAATCAAAAGTTTTATTCTGTGTGTTTGTATAAAATGTTATTGAGCTTCCTTTGGTCTTGTACCCTAAATTTTTCTCCTAATGATATCTTGGTTCCTTTTATTATTGTAACACAAACAACAGGAAGACCTTTATCATGTATTCAATAACATTTCTTGCTTTTGCATGAATTTGAAGGAAAAAATTATAGGTTCAGATAGATTAATTATTGAAGGATTTAATCCTGCAAACATTTGCTTTTTGGAATAAGGTCTACTTACGGTAAACAAGGGCTTTCTAGATTAGATCTGTAAAAATGTGACGTTTTTAGATGTAAATAATTATAGCAAATAGGGTCACCACTGCAGTCTTTCCAGGCAAAATTCCTGTTGGGATTAATGGGAATTTTTTCCATGTAAAGACTGTAGCATCAGACCCTAGAAGCTTGACTTATATAAATAAGGGGGGAAAGGGGGCATCATTGTTCCCTTTTTAAAAATGCTTTATATATACTCAGAGTTCTGCTATGTCTTACATGGGAAGTCTCAATAAGATATATTTTGTAAAATGGATCTTGATCTTTTCATTGGATAAGGGGCTTGCATTAGCAGATCCTGATGCAGGTAGTAACTATTTTAATATTAGAGTATGAGCAAAGTTTTCTGAAATTCTTCATAGAACAGACAGATTTGTGTGCATGTGTGTTTTCAAAAGTACTATTAGATCTCAAAAGGCAGTAATGATTTAATCATTCTGGAACAGACCATCAGTTGCTGTAAATTAGTGTAGTTCCACTGATGGCAATACACTTGTGTTACTTTACACCAATTGAGGATCTAACTCTCTATAATCTCATTACTACCTTGATAACACATTTAAGTGTAAGGTTGTTCTAAAAATGTGTACATGTATTCTAGACATGTTTTGTAAAATTATTTATAAACCAGAATTATTTAGCAGTGCAAATACAATATACTGTGATTTTTCTCGAATTTGGATCAGTCATTTCATGTGTTCTATTAATGGCAATAGAAGAAGATAAATAAGAGACCTAAGGAATGTTACAAGATATTTGATTATTTTTCATTGTCCATACTAAGTAACTGGAATACTGAATTGGCGTTTTCTTTGGGGTTGGCAAGTTTACATAAAATTCTGTAAAACAAACAAGGAGTCATGTGGCATTAACAGTGGGTTACTGAAGTAACCGTCCTTTGAGATGGGCTGCTCATATACATTCAGTTACAGGTGTCTACGTGTCGCAGCAGAATCCAGAAACGTTTTAGCCCCAGCCTGTCAGGTCAGGGTCAGCAGCCAACGCCCCCTCCACACTGTGACCACGGCTATATATTTGACCCTGACCCCGAAACTCCCGTTCCCTTCTTTTCGTCAACTCTGGGTAGCGGGGACAGTGGGAGGGATCTGAATGTATGCAAGCAGCCCATCTTGAAGAAGGACAGTTATGGAGGTGACCCAACGTTCTTCTTCGAGTGCTGCTCACATCATTCAGTTACGGGTGACTGCTAGCCATACCCAAGATGGTGAGCAGAGTTACAGCTTACCCACACTGAGTACGGCTCTGCCCAGCTGAGCATCATCTCTCACTTGTTGGACGATAACGTAGTGAGTCATGAAAGTATGCACCGACGACCACGTGGCTGCCCTGCAGGCCTCCTGGATTGGGACCTGTACCCAGAAGGCCATAGAAGAAGCCTGGGTTCAGGTCGAGTGTACCCGACCTCTTGTAACAGTCTTTAATACAGTTTCCTATCCATTAGGAAATGCACTGTGATATTACTGGTTGTCGTCTTTTCCTCTCTGCAATGGCAATAAAGAGTTGAGAGGACATGCGTAATGGGCATGTATGCTCGATGTATGTCAAAAGCGCTCACCTAACGTCCAGCATGTGCAACCTCCTCTGGCTCTCAGTGACCTGGGGAGTCTGGGAAGAGCACTGGTAGACAAATGTCCTGGTTCGGGTGGAATGGTGAGACCAATTCAGGGAGAAAAGCAGGATGTGGGTGCAGCAGCACCTCATCTGTGGAGAACCTTGCATATGGAGGCTCTGAAGAGAGGGCTCTTAACTCTGATACCCGCCTTGCTGAAGTTATTGCCACCAGAAAGGCTACCTTCCATGATAGGACTAGGAAGGTACAAGAGTCCAAGGGTTCATATGGGAGCTCCATCAGATGCTGGAACCCCAGGTTTAAGTCCCATTGAGGAGTGGTGGGTCTAGGTTGTGGGTATATTCTATCAGTACCCTTCAGGAATCGAGACGTGTTAGGGTGGGATAAGACCGGGAAGCCTTCTATACCACTATGAAGAGCTAATATCACCACTAGGTGGACCCATAGAGAGGAAGTAGATAAGCCCTTATCCTTAAGGGTTAAGAGGTAGTCCAGAACCGAATGGATGGGGGGTGACTCTGGCACCAGCCCCTTGTTCCTGGCCCACTGGGAGAAGACCTTCCATTTCTAGGAGTAGGTAGCCCTGGTTGAGGGCCTTTTGCTACCCACTAGTATTTCCCTGACTCTGTCGGAGCAAAGCCTTTCAGTCATTTAACTTTGCAGCCGACAAGCAGTCAGGTGAAGCAGCCTTGGGTTCGAATGTTGTAGCGTGTCCAAGTTCTGCATCAGTAGGTCCCCCTTGAGCAGAAAGCAAACTGGGGCATCTGTTGACAAGTCCCTCAGGATCAGGAACCAGTGTTGTCTGGGACAGTTCGGAGCTTTCAGGATCACGTTCACTCTGTCCCTTTTTATTTTCAGATGTACCCTGTATATCAGTGAGATCAGGGGAAATGTGTATATCAGTGGCCCCACCCCCACCCCCAAGAGATTAGGAAATCATCTGAGATTGAGCCCTTCTCCTAACCTCTGATTGAGCAGAAGAGTTGACACTTCCTGTTTGAGTAGCAAACAGGTCTATTTGTGGTGGGTCCCGCTGGTCTATTAAGTGGGACAGCACCTTCTCATGCAGTGACCATTCATGATGCAATTGAAAAGTTCTGCTCAGCGAGTTTGCTGCACCATTTTCTATGCCCAGCAGGTGTGCTGATGTTGGGGTGAAGTCATGTGCTAGGGTGAACTCCCAGAGGTTGGTCACCTCTGCACACAGGGCTGGTGAGCAGACTCCCCTTTGTTGGTTCATGTAGAACATGGCTGCTGTGTTGTCTGTAAGAACCTGGACCATTTTCCCCTTCACCAGGTCTAGAAACACACTGTACGCTAGCCGAATGGCTCGGAGCTCCCTTATATTTATGTGGAGCAGCCTGTCTTTGGGGTTCCATGTTCCCTGGGTTGAGAAACCTCCTGTGATGTGTGCCCCCCATCCTGTGTCCAAGGCATCAGTTATTAGGGTCACTGTGGGGGTTGTGGTCTTGAAGGGGATCCCACCTGTTGCAAAGAGAGGGTCCTGTATATTTCAAGAGTTTCTAGAACCTTGTGTGGGACAGATAGCACCTTGCTCAAGGGGTGCTTCTGTGGATGGAAGACCGAGGCTACCCAGAGCTGGAATAATTTCGTCCTCAATCTGGCCATTCTGATAACTGCAGTCAAAGCAGCCATGTGTCCCAGCAACTATAAGCATCGTTTGGCTGTGGGGATTGGAGCTCTCTGGAGTTCTGAAATGATGGAAGACATGGACTGAAACTTTGAACAGGGTAGAGAAGCTCTGCCCCTTCTGGAGTCCAATAGGGCCCTGATGAACTCTATCGTGCGAGTTTGGGATGATTTTGACTTTTCTTGATTTATGCAAAGACCCAAGCCATTGCAGACTTTTACCAGGGTGACACTGTGGTGAACCTGGTGTTTGGATGTCCCTTTTATTAGCCAGTCATTGAGGTATGGGTATATCTTTACCCCAGATAAGCCATCACTGCCATCATGCACTTTGAACACTCTGGGTGTTAATGTGAGCCCAGATGAGAGAGATGTGAACTGGAAATGCTGTCTCCCCACCATGAACCTGAGGAACCTTCTGTGTTTTGGTCTTATCGCTATGGGAAAATAAGCATCTTTTAAGTCAAGGGCTGCAACCCAGTCCCCTAGATCTAGGGCAGGGATTATCTGCGAGAGGGACACCATTCGGAACTTTGTTCTTCTGAGATGTCTGTTTAGAGCCCTGCGGTCCAGGATGGGGCTCCGGTTGGCATTTGGCTTGGGAACTAGGAAGTATCTGCAGTAGAACCCATTTCCCCATTGACTCTTTGGGACCTTTTCTATGGCCCCTATAGAGAGCAGTTTTTTGCATTCTTTTTGTAACAGAAGGTGTAGTTCTGGGTTTCTGAGATGTGGACAAGGGGGGGCAGTTTCCTATCTCGGGGTATAGTTTTGAACTGGATTGAATAACCTTTGGATATTGTGTCCAGTATCCAACAATCGGTGATGATATTGGCCCACAGAAACAGAAAGGGGGCCAACCAAGCGTGGATCCATGGGGGTTGAACAGTGTGATAGGGGCTTTTTGGCTGATTTGTCAAAAATTCTGGTTTTGGGCAGCTGACCTGGAACTGCTGTTTCCCTGGCGGCAAGCTTGGGCCAAGGTTTTGGGCTTGGAGCCCTTGCCAAAATGACTCCTTTCCTTCTCCAGGGTCCCACATGGCTGCAGTGATTGCTGGTAGGGTCTTTGGTGGGATCCTTGTGCATAGTTCTGTTGCTGTGGCTGCTGAAGCTGCTGCTGAGTTAACTGAGGTCTGAACGAGCGCCTGGATTCTGGGAGCACATACATACCCAGGCATTTTAAGGTGGCCCTAGAGTCCTTCATCCCATGCTGCTTAGAGTTCGTTGACTCAGCAAACAGGGTTGAGCCCTCAAATGGGAGGTTCTGAATGGTTTGCTGCATCTGTTGAGGCAAATCAGAGCTCTGTAACCAGGCAGCCTGGTGCATGGACACTGCAGAGGCCATATTACAGGAGGAGGTGTTAGAAGTGTCCCATGATGCCATAAGCGTGTCACAGGCAATGAGAAGCCCTTCCTCAACCAAGGTCTCAAAGTCCCTAACATGTTCTCTAGGGATCACATCCCAAAATCTTTCTAGCACTCCCCAGATGTTAAAGGCATACCTTCCCATCAGGGCGTGGCGGTTTGCTTTGTGAAGCTGGAGGGCTGAGGCAAAGTAAACCTTCCTACTGAAGAGGACAAGTTTCTTTGACTCCTTAAGAGTAGAGCTAGGTTGGCCCTGTCTTTCCCTCTGATTATCTGCATCCACCACAAGGGATCCAGGGGGAGGATGGTTAAAATGGAAAGAGAATTTGTCTTCAGGGACATGGTATCTCCAGTCTACAACCTTGGACACTGGAGAAATAGAGGAGGGGTTTTGACACTGTGCCTTTACAATGGAATATACCCCCTCATGCAGAGGCATTGAGATTTTTGCTGGTGGGGCAGCTTTCCCCAAGTTGAAGAGGGGGTTGGACTGCTCCTGGACAATCCCCAAGTCCAGATTCAAGTTTGCTGGCATGCGTCTAAGGAGGTCCTGTTGGGTGTGAGAATCATCCCTGTAAGCCAAGGGCCTTTGATAAGCGGCTTCATTCGGTGATGAAAAAGAAGGAATGCGCGATCTGCAGTGCCGTGTGGTGGCAGAGTCGGGTTCATTGTCTGATGAGCCAAGGGTTTGAGGAGATGACGGTGCTGAGTGTCATGACGATGCTGGCTTGTCCTCTGAGTGATGATGCAGCCAGCCATTGGTCCACTCCTGAAAGGATCATGGGGTAGAAGCTCTAGTGTGACCACTAGCTTTATGTGAACCTCCTTTACTTTGGGAGCCACTCTGAAGTCTGCTTTGTGTCCTCCCCGGTGCCGACTAGGTCAGCGGGGGCAATGGCCCTGTTACTGGATGATCTCTGGCATTGAGGAACGAGACACTTTGGTAGTGAGGAGTTGGGGACCTCTCTAGTGCCGCTTTCTCGCAGGCTCTTCCCTTGTAGAGGCCGGTACTGGGGATAACGTGGGTCTGTGTTGCTGTGGCTTGTTTTCTGATGGTGCCAGGGAAGTCGAGATGATCTTGCTTTTCTTAAAACACTGTACTGAGGGTTCGCGTGCCGACACTGGAGAACGGGGATAACCATTTGAGAAATCCCCCTCCGGCCCTGGGGCAGCAGAGGGCTCCTTCAGTACCAGGGAGGCTGATAGCGGTGCAGAGACCAGTGCAGCCCCTACCATTGAGAATCATTCTTTTGATGAAAGGGACAGTTTACCTCTAGACTGTACCACCCTGGGTGGTGCCAGGGGAGTCAGCTCCGATAACCCCTTCGCTGCTGTAAAAGCCTCTGGTGTCAAGGGGATGGGTACTGACTCCCTTCCCTGAGGCAGGGTGGATGGCAGAGAAGCAGCACTGCACCAAGGCAGTGCCAAATCTGATGCTGATTATGGCTTTTTAGCAATAGCAGGAGAGCGGTGCTGAGTCTTCTCCAGTGCCGATCTGGCACACAGTACCAGCAAGTTCTTGGACTTGGCAGGCGCACCTAGATCTGGTAGCCCCGCCCAATCCTGGATGAGTTTCTGGAGCCTCCGTTCTGTGGCCTTGCGTGTGCTTCTCTTGAAGGACTTGTACATGGGTCAATTATACGCGAGAGGAGACTCACCCAGACAGGACAGGCACCTATTGTGGAGGCCATTGATCGGGAACGCCTTGCAGCAAGCACCACAGGGTTTGAATCCTGGCATTCTTAATCATGTAAAAATAATGAACCTAGGAAAAGACAGGCACTTGCTAAAAGCAAGGATGGGCTGTTCCAGTACTGTCACTGAGGGTGGAAAGAAGGAACTGGGAGGGTCGGGGTCAGGATCAAATATATAGCTGCAGTTGCGGTGCATAGAGGGTGTTGGCTGCTGACACTGACCTGACAGGTTAGGGCTAAAAGCTTTCTGGATTACCGTGCACTGCAGCATGTAGACCTGTAACTGTATGATGTGAGCAGCTCTCAAAGAGGAACACAAATTCATCTTTGAAGCATCTGACAGAAGTGGGATTTTCTCCTACAAAAGCTCGTGCAGTAAATAAATTTTAGTCTTTGTGTCACATGACTCCTTGTTCGTTTTACTGAACTAGACCAACACAGCTGCCCCTTTGGAATAAAGTTCTGTGTAAACTTTCAGCTTCATCCTTTTTATATACTTGTATTTGATTGCTTTTTAAATCCCCAAGCAATAATGATGTTTTTCCAAACCATGTAATTATGTTGGAGTATTTTAATAGTTCCATTCATCTCAGGCCTGTCTAATAACATCTTTGTTGATGTACTCCAGTTGGTACTGTATTTGAGCAGGATTTACTGGTTGGTTGGTTTGTGTTTAGTCCAAGTGACAAATATCCGTTTTACAGCAAACTTCCCCTTTAATCTTGGGGAAGAATTCTGAAAGAACGGTGGGTAACTTACCAGTAACTGTCCTCCTTTGAGATGGGCTGCTCACATACATTCAGTTATAGGTGTCTGCATGCCGCAGTGCAGAGTAGCTCAGAAAGTCTTTAGCCGTAGCCTGTCAGGTCAGGGCACGCATCCAACGCCCCCTCCATGCTGCTACCATGGATATCTAGGTAACTGTGACCCTGACCCTTCCAGTCCCTTATACCTTCGCCAACTTCGTTAGCGGGGATGGTGGGAGGGACCTGAATGTATGTGAGCAGCCCATCTCGAAGAAGGACAGTTACTGGTAAGTAACCCACCATTCTTCTTTGAGCGCTGCTTACATCATTCAGTTACAGGTGACTGCTAGCTATATCCAAGGATGGTGGGAGGAGCTACAATTTGCCCACACTGAATACAGCTCTGCCTAAGATGGTGTCCTCTCTAGCCTGTTGAATGATAGCATAGCGTGTCATGAAAGTATGTGCCGATGGCCACGTAGCTGCCCTGCAAATCTCTTGGATCAGGACCTTGGCAAGGAAGGCCGTTGATGACACTTGAGCCCTGGTAGAATGGGCTCTAACAGTCCCAGGAAGGGGTGTATTCGACCTTCAGTAGCCGTCTTTGATACAGTTTACTATCTATTTGGAAATGCACTGTGAGGACACTGGAAGACCTCTTTTGCATTCAGCGACCGCCACAAAGAGTTGGGAGGTCTTGCAGAACAGACATGTGCGCTTGATGTATGTTAGGAGCGATCTCTTCACATCCAGGGTATGTCACCTCCTCTGGTTCTTCATAAACTGAGGGTCTGGATAAAAAGCTGGCAAGCAAATCTCCTGGTTGAGATGGAAGAGAGTAGCTGTCAAGGCTTTTTCCCCACTCTGGCACTCTGAGTGCAGAAGGTGGGGGCCCGCAACAGGCCAGAAAAGCCACTGGCCTTAAAGCCTGCTCTTAAAAGTCTCCAAGGCCTCCAATTCCTGGCCTTGGAGTGGTATCGCTGCCACCACCCAAATGCAAAAAAACCTCTTGAGACCCAGGAAGGCGCACTTGGGAATTCCTTCCTGTGAGGTACTTGCGATCCTGTTTATTCCTCTCTCAGGAAAATGACTGAACTCCAGCTGCAATATGAGCTGGAACTGGAACAGGGTTCCCTCTAGTAGCTGCCTGTGCAGTCTAAGGCACGTGCACACAAACCTCTTGCCTCTCAGGACACAGAACCAGAACTTAGTTAAAAGGTAAACTCTTTAATCAAAAAGAACAGATGATAAACACAGAGAGTTGCTTCTCTGGGAATTAACTTAGGTAGTTACAGGGTAGTGGGATGGGGGTTTGGGTTACATGTGCTTAGCACAGAGAAATCCAAAAAACAAGCCAAAAACAAAGAAAATACCCTGACCACGTCTAAGTAAACATTCCCTGTTCTACCCACGCCTGGTCAGTAACAAATTTAACTTATCTCTGGTAAGGATGTTGCTGGATTCTTCCTCAGGCCCCTCTGGCCTCCTCCTGATCCTTCCAGGACTCTGCTGCATCCAAAAAAGCCCAGGCCAGGCTGCTGTTACCATTCAAAAACCTGTGCTTCGTTCCTATTGGCTGTCCTGGGACTCACTGACCAGAGTGTTAACCCCTTCCTCCCCAAGGGTTATTACAGTAGCCACCTTAGGGAGGAATAAGGGGTGGTGTCACAGGACCACTTTGTTGGGGAAGAGCCTCATATATGGCGGTTCTGAGGAAAGGGTCTTTTGCTCTGAAACCCTTCTAGTGGAGGTGATTGCTAGTAAGAAGGCCACCTTCTAAGAGAGGACCAGTAAGGTGCACGAGTCTAAAGGTTCATAGAGGGCCTCCATTAATGCCCAGAGCACCACGTTAAGGTCCCAAGGAGGGATGGGTTCACGGGATTGTGGGAAAAGCCTTTCGAACCCTTTCAGGAACCTAGTGGAAGTAGGATGGGAGAAAACAGAGGCCTTGTCTAACTTTTCGTGAAGAGCTGAGATTGCTGTTAGGTGGACTTTCAGCAAGAAAAGACAGAGGCCTTTGTCTTTAAGGTCTAGCAGATAGTCAAGGATTAGGTGTAGAGGGACCAGTGCAGGGTCTACACCTTCATCCCGAGCCCAGATGGAAAACCATTTCCATTTGGCTGTATAGGTGGACCTGGTGGACAGTCTTCTACTACCGAACAGGACCTTCCTAACCCTGTCTGTGCAGAGCTTTTCCTGCTTGTTGAGCCAAGGATTCGCCAGGCTGTCAAGTGCAGGTGACCTGGGTTCAGGTGCTGCAGGTGCCCGGAGTTCTGTGTAAAGAGGTCTGCCCACAGGGGGAGGCAGAGTGGGGTCTCTATGGACAGGTCCTGTAGGAGCGAAAACCAATGTTGTCTGGGCCAGTTTGGAGCTATTAATATTATGTTTGCTCTGTCCATCCCGATCTTCGGGAGAACTCTGTGTATTAATGGAACTGGTGGGAAGGCATGCATCAGAGGGCCTGACCAACTGATGAGGAAGGCATCATTGAGAGAGTCCTACTCCCGGCCCCTGAGAGAGCAAAATTGCTGACACTTGTGGTTCTGCCATGTTGCAAACAAGTCTATGTGGGGTATATCCCATTTATGTACCAGGTGAGCAAACACCATGTTGTGGAGCAACCACTCATGATTCGCTAGGGGCTTTCTGCTTTGCGAGTCTGCCAGCCTGTTGTCCGCTCCTGGTAGGTGCTCAGCCACTGGGGTGAAATTGTATCTTAGAGCTAATTTCCAGAGTTTGCACGCTTCCCTGCAAAGAGTTCAGGAGCAGACCCCTCCCTGCCGGTTCATGTAGAACATGGCTGCAGTATTGTCCGTTAGAATCTGAACCGACCTGCCTTGTATGTTGTCCAGGAAGGTCATGCCATCCAACCTGATGGCCTGCAGTTCCTTCACATTTATGTGAAGAAGACTGTCCTCGTGTGACCAATGCTCTGGGCTGAAAAGTCCCTCCCGAGATGTGGGCCCACAACGCCGAGTCTGAGGCATAGGTTATCATTGTTACAGTGGGTGTTAGCGTTTTGAAGGGGATTCCCCCTATTGCAAACCAGGGGTCCCTCCAAGTCTGTAGCATCCCCAGGATGTCTCAGGGAACTGACAGTACCTTGGATAGGAATCCCTCTGTGAGTGGAATACTGTGGAGAACCAGACCTGAAAGGGCCTCATTCTCAAGCATGGCGTCCAAATCACGGAGGTAGAGACTGCAATGTGCCCGAGCAGCTGTAGGCAGTGACAGGCTGTAGTCACTCGTGCCTCCTGCAGCTCTGTAACAATAATGCAGATGGACCAAAATCTTGAGAGGCCATCCCTTTGCAAGCGTCTAGGAGAGCTCCTGTGAACTTTATGCTTTGGGACAGGCAGAGTTTTGACTTTTCTTGATTTATGCAGAGGCCCAGGTACCACACAGTTGGGTTACCGCTCTGTCGTGGAGCTTTACCTGAGCTCTCGATTCCCTGTGTATTAACCAATCATCTAGGTGGGTGGAAATTCTTATGGCCCGCCAGCGCAAGAACGCCGCTACCGGTGGCATACACTTTGTGAACACCCTGGGGGCCTGAGAGAGCCCGAAGGGGAGCAATGTAAACTGGAAGTGATTTCCCCCCACAATGAACCTTAGGTACTTTCTGTGGTAGGGTTGTATTGCTGTGTGAAAGTAAGCACTGCTAACCAATTCCCGGAAAACAGAGATGCAACGATCTGTGACAGGGAAAACATGCGGAACTTTATTTTCCTTGTATGTTTGTTTAAGGCTCTGGGATCTAGAATGGGTCTGAGGTCCCTGTTGGGTTTGGGGACCAGAAGGTATCGAGAATAGAACCCTTTTCCCCACTCCCGCTTTGGGACCCTTTCTATGGCCCCAAGGGAAAGAAGCTTCTCGCATTCCATCTTGACCAGGCAATCTGGTTCCTGCGGGTTGGATGAGGTAGTGGTCTTCTGGTCCAAGGAGTTCAATGAAACTGTATGTGATACTCTTCTGCTACCGTTTTGAGGACCCACTGGTTGGTTGTGATGTTGGCTCAGTGGTGCACGAAGTGGTGTAGGCGGTTGGTGAAGTTTGGGGTTAACACTGTGGGTTTGCTGCCCTCGGGGTAACTGTCAAAAGCACTGCTTCCTTCCCGACAAGCGGTTGGTACCCTGCCCGCGCCTACTAGACTGTGAGGTGTGGGACTTGTCCTTATCCAAGTCCCCAAGATGTCATTGGGGAAATTAGCTGGACTGAGGAAGAGCACTCTGCATCTGGATTTGCTGTTTTAATTGCTGCAGCTGCTGTTGCAAGAGCTGATGGGGTTTAAGGGAGTGCCGGGTAGATTGTGGGGTGTACATTCCCAGTGATCTGAGAGCAGTTCCTGAGTCCTTCATGCCGTGTAGCTTGGCATCTGTGGACTCGGCAAAGAGGTCAGGGCCCTCAAACGGCAGGTCTTGAATGATGAGCTGCATGTGCGGAGACAGGCCAGAGCTCTGAAGCCGGGCAGAGAGACGCATCACCACAGCGGAGGCCATAGTACGCGAGCAGTGTCTGACGCGTCCCAAGTAGCCGCGAGGGCGTCTTTAGAGGCCAATGCCCCTTCTTCAATCATCGCCTCTTAATCTTGAGGAGATCTTTGGGGATAAGGTCACGGAACCCTTCCATGGCTCACCAGAGGTTGAAGGCATATGTTGTCATAAGGGCCAGATGCTTGGAGATATGCAGCTGTAGAGCTGCTGTGGCATAAAACTTTCTGCCCAACAAGTCGAGCTTTCTAGCTTCCTTGTTCTTAGGAGTAGAGCTCGGCTGGCCCTGTCTCTCTTTCTGATTTACTGCGTCGACTACCAATGATCCTGGTGTAGGGTGCTGGAAGAGGAATGCAAATTTGTCCTGGGGAACATGATATCTGCAATCTGCCGCTTTTGACACTGGCGGAATCGAAGATGGGGTATGCCATTGCACGTTGGCAATTCTGTATACCCCTTCATGGAGAGGAACAGATACCTTGGCTGATGGGACATTTTTCTCCACATCGAAGAGGGGATTGGTTTCCTTCTGGACCACCCAAAGTTCTATATTTAGATTTGCTGCCTTGTGGCGGAGTAAAGCCTGCTGGGTGCAAGAATCATCCTTGTAGGCCACAGGCCTTTGGAAAGTGTACTCGTCCGGAGATGAGGATGAAGGGACCGGGATCTACTGTACCATGTAGAGTCAGGATCAAGCTTGTCATCGGAAATGTCCGAGGAATCCACCGTCCAAGGTGGAGGCAGCGCTGAATGGTGCCACGAGGTTGAGCTGTTATTGGCCGTTGTGTCTAGCCACTCGTGAGACCAGTCATTAAATGAATTTCTGGTCATGGCATGGCACAGGGAGGAACAGCCCCTGCCTGAGGTCTTAACGGTACGGGAGGAGCTGGGCCACGGAGACCATACTGGGGCCGATGGGGTTGTTTTCCTCCGAGGCACAGATGTCGGGGAGTGCTTCCAACGATGCTTACCTACCCATTCTCCAGCTCCTGAAGCAGGTTTGGGAGATTCAGAGGAGCGAGCAGAGGCTGGAGATGACGAGGAGGATGAGCTGGACCTCTGCCTTCTGGAGCCTTGAGAGCATGGTACCGAGGGCTCAAGAGATGAGTACTGAGACGAGAGAGCCTCGGAGCAGTTGTCAGCCCTGTTTTGGGGTGCTGGTGGAGGGCTCTATGGTATCGGTCTTCAGGGCGGTGCCGACCCCTGCGTCAACTGCTCTCTGGGTACCGGAGCCAGTGTAGACTTTGACCTGGCCTTCGTAGCTGGTACCAGAGCCTGGTCTTGGCACGGAGCCCACGTCTTAGTTGGAGCTTGCGGTGTCAACAGTACCGAAGACAGCCCCGATGCTCACTCACTGGAGAGGGAACTCGGTGACTGAGGCAAACTGTGCTGTGGTGGTACCGAGGAGGAAGCCAACCAGGGCTTTGAACTCTGCGCCATGGGTCAGTGCTGAGACTTTGGTGCAGGAGTTGCTCGGGGTGCTGGCAGAGCACTAGTGGCTCGGGCGGCATCAGAGGCTGGCACGTGGTCCTCGGCAAGAGTGCATAAGCACTGCTGTCTGTCCTTGCGAGTCCTGCGTTTAAAGGACTGGCAAATGGAGCAGTTCACTGCAAGGTGAGACTCACCCAGGCATGCGAGGCATTTCTTGTGAGGATCATCAAGTGGAAAAGCCTTGGAACACACTGGACGCAGTTTAAAGCCCAGCATTTTAATTTTTATGGAAAGGAAAAACAGGCACTTGCTTCTGCAAGTTTTGGCTAATCTGAAACCATTGCTGAGGGTGGAAAAGGGAACTGGGAGGGTCACGGTCATGGTCACCTATATAGCTGCAGTCGTGGTACGGAGGGGGCGTTGACCATGTGCCATGACCTGACAGGCTAAGGCTAAAGACTCTCCAAGCTACCGTGCGCCGCAGCATGTAGACACCTGTAACTGAATGATGTGAGCAGCGCTTGAAGAATGGTGTGTTCAGGCTCCAACTTTTTAAACTTTATGGGCCCAGATCCCGAGCTGGATAAAATCAGCACCATGTCAGTTGAGGATATGGCATTATGTGCTTTGAAATAAGAGAAATAAGGGGCCCAATCACTGAGTTATTGTTTTTCTCACAAATACAGTGAAATTAGTAGGACAATCCATATGAGCAAAGACTACATATTTGCGTAAGAGTTTGTAGGATCAAGAGCATCAGTTGCATTATTAACTGCTTCTTATTTACCAAAGTACATGTTCAAATGAGATAGTGAAAAGTTGCTTTCATTTCTGTAATTTTTCAAAATTTGTTCAGAGGACACTCAACTTCAATTTTGTTAAGAAAAAAAGGCTACATCTTAAATCCAGTTTCTGATCATCAGAAATAATCTCTCCTGACATTTTTTTTTTTTTTTTTTTTTTTTTTTAGATATCATTTACAAAAATGTATGAACTGGTGTTTTGGTTCAGCCGTAGCAATACAGCATATGGGCACCCCCTCCTGGAGCAGGCCCCTTATCCAGTCATGTTCTTTACCTCGCCAGTGGGGAATGACAGACAGCTGCTACTTCTGAAGATTCTCCACTGCTGCAAAGTTTCATGGAGGATTGTCCTCCAGTGATTAAAGGAGCTGATCAACTGCTCTAACAAATGGCAGGGCTGAGTTTGTGCTGGCTCAGTAAGCCATAAAAACACCTGAAAGCAGAGCTAGTATGTGGGATAGAATTGATTTCTGCAGCTATAATTCACTACCAGGTCTCTCCACCAGTGGTAGCTGCAGTAGACCAAGGTCTTGTCTACATCACAGTTGCTGCCACTAGCTGTGGAATTGTGCGGATTGTGAACAATAGCCTGGAAATTTACTAGTGTGTGCAAATAACAAGAGAGCAGAAAAACCCGTACTATTTTTTTTTTTTAAAGGATTTTTTTGTTTTAAATATCAGGAGCTACTGAAAAGCTGATGTATCAGAAATTGAACTTACAATAAAAGCCGACAGTTAAAATTAAAGTTGATGGTGTTATACATAAGTTGGAGAGCTACAAGAATACAGAAATGTGTCCTTAGCTGCACACCAGTGCACACAGTTATAAAATATATACTTTCAGTCCAGCAAAACACTATCTTGTACTTATGTGTAACATAAACTTTTGAGTGCTTTTATTGACTTTGGTGGACTTTTATGAGTGAGGCCCTGATACTGCAATTAGTTCTGTGGAGGAGCCCTTCTGTGTGGAGCAGGGCTCTTAATTTCTTTATCAACGTGTAGATAGGGCCAAATTCTATCCTACCATGTAGTGCTATTGCAAGCAATGGGGTTGCACAAGCATAATCCAGGACAGAATTGTTCCCATGATGTTTAAAATCTTGGGACCTTATCTTGGTATTACTTTTAAGCAGGCCTCTACATTGTGGTCAATAGGGAATTTTATCTAAAAAGTTATGGTACAATATGATAGTTGGACTCCACAGCCTACACTACAGTACAGTGTTGGGCCTTGTCTACACTACAGCTTCCACCTCTCCTATCCTAGTTTGAACTGCAATACTGGTGAATTACAACAGTATTATTTTGCTAGTATAAACAAAGCCATCGTGTGTTCTGTTTTGTTTTGAAACAGCTTTTCAACAAGAGAGGAAGCTGATTGCTTATTGAGGGGAAATATGAAACTGACTATATGCCAAGTGCCGTAAAACATACATTAAACAAACTCAAAAGAATAGATTTGTTTCATTAACTTACTTAGTTACAGTAATCATAGGTGTTAACTGTAAATGTGGAAGGTATAAAATTTACAGATAGAAATGTTGGTTTGTTTTTCCAAACTAAAGTTGTCTGTTTATACATGTCTTGCTTAGGTTCTGATCTTGTAAACTGTTTTGTACAGGTAGACTACCACACTTGCATGGAGTCCCATTTGGGATCTTACAGCTAATTAAATCTGATAGCTCTTTCTTTAATGATGCAGAGTCAGGGTCTTAATGATGAAGTATTTTCTTTTGATAAAATTGCCTTTTTTTTTTTAACTAGCATCTAGCTATTATTTTAGAAAATAAACCAAATCTGAACAAATTAGTAAAACTGTTTCTTGTTTGGCCCTTTGTTCACTGCAGTAATTTGGGATTTATTAAAAGTAATAAATATGCTTAGCTTTATGAACTTGCAGTGCAATAGATAAGTACCTGTGCGTGTGCAGGATCACAGCCTTAGATGATCCTTTGTACGATCCTTTTTTCAACACAATGATTTTTGCAGACTAGGGATAGCCCTGATGGCAATGTTTGGTATACTAGCAAAATTTGATAATATTTGAGATGTTCTAATAGTGACTGTTGTGTAAATGATTCTTCAAGGTGTCTTGAACAGTATGTTGCTTCTGCAGCGTGATACTGATCCTAAAACTCCAATAAGCAAGCATGGTGATATTAATGGTGAATTTTTGTTGTTGGGTTTTTTTGCATACTGTTCAGTTGCATCCATCAGTTTATTATGCCCCTCCCCCTGAATGTTTTCTTCTTCCCTCCTCACTCTTTTGTGAACCCAGTAGCTTAATTCAAGCAAATATTTCCAAAGGGAATGCTATCCATTGCAAATATATTTTTCCATTTAGAGACCATGTTGTATATGTTGTTATAGAAGATTGAATTTTTTTCCTTCTAGAATTAAACCATTTAGAATTTTGTATAAAGTCCTTACTTAAGTGACACATTTCAAAACAATCTTCTTCACATCAATTCAAATTATTGACTTCTGCATATTATTATTTTAACATAGATTCCTAGGTTCTTTACTGATACCATGTAATTTATGGTTAGGTAATCCTTTCAAGAGAACCCTTTAGAAAGGTTTTTGGGTTGACCTAGGAAGATGTTTCATGAAATCCTTTTTTGTTCTTCAGTCATGATAAGGAAATGCTACTTCACTGGAGCTGAACAAAATACGCTGTAGGCATTTCTGCTGGCTTCCCTTCTCTTTCTCAGGGTGCCCCCTTCTCCTAGCCCCTCCTCCATTTTGTTTTGCTTTTTCACAAGTCTTCTGGTCATGCTCTCTCATGACCCCACTCTGTGAACCTTTAACCATACGGGACATTGGTAAGGTCAGAGAATGCCACTATTGGATTAAAACATGAGTAGAAGTCAGAAAAAAGAGTGCAAGGCCTTAAGGGAGCAGGAAAATGAAGATCTGGTTTTTGTTTTTGTTTTTTGTTTTTTAAACAGCTGTCTAAAGTTAGGATTTTAAAGCTTTTGTACATGTACTGTATATAATATTAAGGTTTTAAAGAGCTCCAAACTGGATCCAGGATTTTTACCTTAATTTTTTAAAAACAAACATTCACAATTAATGCCCCACAAGAGAAGGAGACTCCGGGTACAGTGGTTAAACAAATAGTGTTCTACAATCTGTAATTCAAATAAGTTTTGCTATTACAAATCCTTGAAAAACACAAAACATGTTTTAGTTTTTAGCCTGTCCTTAAATGATTGATTGATTTTTGTTAATTCATAGCAAATGACCCCTCTCATTCATTTCTAAATTCCTTTCCTTTAGTTCATTCAAAAAGTTCTCTTTTGAGTAAAGAAAAATTCAGGTTAAAACATGCTAGCATGTGTGCATACTTCAGAAGTTTGCTCCCTTCTCTCTCTCTCCCTCTTATTAGTACCAGTTTGTAGTATCAGCTTACCTAATTTGGTGGGGGCTGGTTATAGTTTGTATTTTTAATATTAAGATTAAAATAGATCATACTCTCATATCATCTTACTGGTTAGTGTTAGGATTCAGTGTAAAATAGTGCATGTGTTTCAGAGGTGTATAGAGAAATGACTAGGAAAGAACTTTAGCGACAAACTATCCTTCCTACTCAGCATCTGAATAAAGGAGCAGCTACGTAAAGATGTGGCATACGGTGCTGAGATACACACACGTTGAATAGCATGAGCTCATCCTCTTTTTTGTTAATACAAGTAAAATCACATTCAGCCCTCATTTAATCAGTTATAACACATTTTCATCTGTGTTAGACGTATGTGCCTGCATCTAAATAACTAAAAAGAACATATTCTACCAACAACTTAAAATTCCTGTGAGTATCAAGGGGGATTCTGCAGATGAAATGAGCATAGAATATAGCTTCATTTCACCATCTTTGTGAATTTGGAACAGTGTATATATTTCTGCAATCCCCAGAAGTCCAGTTCAGTGTGTAATTGACACAAAAATAAACCCTGTAAATAGAAGTGTACTCTACGTTAGCTTTTGACTCTATGCACACAAAGGACTAAAATTATTTTTAAATATGGCTGACAGCGGATTCAGTTTATGTTGGGATGCCGTTATGAGTTAGTTTGTTTATATTCGTATGGTGACTGGAAGCCCCCATTAGGGCCCCATTGTGCTAGGCAGTGTATAAACTCATAATAACAGACACTCCTTCCCCTAATAAGTTTGCAATCTAAATTGGCATTTGAAAAGATGGACAAAGGTTGCAGAGGGTTGGAGGGTTAGAGGCACAGAAAAGTGAAGTTATTTGCCGAAGCTTACACACAAAGTGTGATCACAGTGACGGGAGATCTGAATTCCAGTGCAATGCCTATCCACTAAACCATAATCCCTGCATCTGTTTACCAAATTTTCAGTGCTTCATAACAGTATTTTCAATGAGAATAAATATAATGTATACAGTATTTGGGTGTTCCCTACTACCAAGTGGGTTTCAGGTCTGGGATTCCAGTAACAACCACCACCGAGATGCACATAGCAGGAAATAGTGTTTTATTAATTAACAAATTACTTAACTAAATACCCAGACAAAGTGATATACCTGGAGTTAAACACTAAGTAATATAGACAGGCTTACAGCCCAATTAGCAGTTGGGGACCCCATTTCATGATCCCGGGCTTCAGCAGGTGAGTGATATCCTCCGAGGCACCCTTCAAGGTCCTGCTGCGAAGTACAGTGAAGTCAGGGAAACAAGCTATTGTTATAGCCCATTACTTACAGGGAGGGGTGATAAGGCCCTCTCCTGGTCATGTAGACTGTCTGCTGGGGTGTTGAATCCCACCACCTTTATTCTACGATCTAACACCTAGATAACTACCCCATAGTCTGACTGAGTGGAAATGTGTTTAGGGGAGGGGGCCTCCATTGCCCAGTATTGTTGTACTGTCACAAAGTCTTCCATTTGCCCTACATTGGGTTAAGCAAGTTTTACTTGTAAAATCCAGCTCTAGTTGAACATTTATGTAGAGAGAACTATACTGAAGCAGTTGTATTTGTAAAAATTGAATATATGTTCGATATCGTAGCATATAAAAGGAGGGAGCTACGTTTTCTATTAATAAACTCTTAGATCTTCAAAAATAATAGAAATGTTTTATTACCACATATTGAACTCAAATGAGTAATTAATATTTTGGAGAATGGAAGCCTTTGCTAAAGATTTAACTTCCTCACCCCTTCAATGAAGGCATTAGAACTCATGATATACAGCCTCTGAGTTATTTAAGGTCTTGTCTACACTGGTGGTGGTCGTGGTATATAGGATACATTTAGCTACATGCTGTATTTAAAAGCAGGCTGCATCCAAAGTACAGTAACTAACTAAAGGTGACAGTGAAAGTCTCTGGCTGTGAGGAGGTAATGTGGGGAAAGGCTCTGCTTGGCTGTGGGGAGTGTTGTGTATAGTATATACATTAAAATTCTGGCATATCTGTACTATACTCAACAAAACAGTGTCATTGCTTTGCAGCAGAGAAAGGCTTCAGCTATGGGTAGGAAGCAGGACACTACACTGCTAAAAATAGTAGGATAGACAAACAAAGGAGCACTGCTTGGACAGTGTGAGAGCTTTGTAAGGTACATACCTCTGGCAAGTGTGTACTCTATTCATCTAAGTAGTACTTCACACACACAACTGTTTATGCTTATGCTAAGGGAATATAAAGTATATGCACTCAACATGCTGCCTTAAGTGTAAATAGCGCCTAATGTCCTTCAGGAAAACCAGAGGAGACCTCAGTTGTCATTGCTGATATTTCTAAGGTAAAAAAAAATCAGGCCTGCTTTGTACATACTATAAAGATATTAAAAGCTTCTGGCCTCTACTGGCTCAAAGGGAGATTATGAAGTAACATCAAAAAATTTTGATTGTGGGAATTATCCTTCTTCCTTTTTCTTAGGTGCTGTAAATCCTATACCAGGCTACTCAGAAACCATTCACAGTGGACCACTGTTTGGAGTGAAGTACTGGAGAGGGGGAGCCATGCACTTAGCACTTGTGCAAATGACTGCACAGACTTATATTAACTATGGTTGTGGTTATTACACTGAGTTACGCATGACTGACTTAATTCTTTAATGGAGAGGGCCCACTTTCACAGTACCAAACTAGCTAAAATGTGTATTTAGCAAATGTACAGTTTTACATTTGACTGTCATGATTTCAACTCTTACAGGAAGATCATTCCACTGAAGATCTTTGTGAACAAGATAAACACTGGGCATTAGATCTGTGCAAGCTTCTTTTTGCACTTCCCTGCATCTGTTTTTCAGATACTGCCTAAGGAAGATGTATGCATTTTCTGGCTGATGCACCCCTTGAGGTGCATCAGCTCTTAGTGGCCTTGTCCTTGTACAGAGAGAACTGGTTATCTGACTCATTTATTTGTCTGACCATTTTGTAAAAGAGATCCTTTCATTCACTGCTTCCTCATTAACAGCCCAGGTGACTCATGTTTGGTTCCGTGTATTTTGTATTGTGAACTACTCAGTAGATTTTATTGGACTGCTAGCAGTCCCCAAATCAGTCTGAAAACAAACCCTGGTGTAGTGCTTTAAAACTCCCATGGTGCTTCTAGTATATGTGAAGTTGGTTTTTTCCTCCATATGGGGTAGATAATCAGATTTTATCAGTGACAAATTACTGTATCAAGAATGTAGAAACAGCAGTTCTTGTCCCTTAACTGGTTTTTGGTACCTCACTACAATAATTTGTAAAGACTTTCAAAGCAGTGCTTTGCAGTCTAATCTGACCTTTCTTCAGGGTTATTTTCAGGGTTCCCAGTTAATGTTAGTTTCCATATATTGTGTAAATAGCTGACCTGCTTAGTATTCATTCCAATAGTAATCAGCTCTGTAATTCAGTATGTTAATATTTACTAATCTATGATTCCCTAGGGCTGTGGAAATATCAGCAGTGGTCAGAAAATCACATAAATAAGAGCTGAAAGGTTGAAGAAAGTTCTGTGTTGTTTGACTTTGCTGCCTGTCAGTTATTGCACAACTATGTGAAAAACCTGTTCACAGGAAAAAATATTTGTTTACAAAAACATTTCACTGGAATTTTTACTTTACATGGAGGAGAAAATTTTCTGTCCGGTTTTGGTTTTGTAAAAATCTTTCTTTTATAATCCAGGTTTTTTAAATATGTGTCCCTTTAACTTGTTAGTTTAAACACGACAGATTCAGGTTAATTTTATTCTACCTAAACTTCCTGGGAACAAATATTTTATGGTCCTGCTTCACTTAATCTTCATGATTTTACAACAGCTTATAAATGGCTCATATAGCTGGTAGTCTAGAAGTAATCTTTAATAACAGACAATATGTAAAGAGTATATGATCTGCATAACAAACTCATAGCGAGCCCCATCCTGCAAACCTTCACCACTTCAAGTAGCGTCCCTATCAGTGCTCTGCTATATGTGTGTCTGAGTCAGTGCCGAATTTAGGTACAAGCGAAGTAAGCCATGGTTTAGGGCCTTACATTATGAGAGGACTCTAAATATGCCAGAGATAACTAAGATTTATCATAAGATATTTAATAATGCAGAGAAGACTTTTTGTAAGTAGTATGTTTAAATTAGTTTTTTTAATCTTTGTCTATATATGTATGCCAATATAATGGTTTATCATTTATTTTTTCATTACCCTTTGTGTTATAATGTAATACACTTTTTCTGTTTATGGTATGGGGCCTCTGAATCTTGACATAGCTTAAGGCCTCAGCATGTCTTAATCCGGCCCTGGTCTGAGTCCCTCTGCTGCTGATTGGAGAACTTTCGAGTCTGGTGGGCTTAGGCATGTGATGTCTCTCCTCATGCCATGCCACAAAGCCAGCCAGTGTGTGTGGGCCAGCCATCCTCTGCTTCATCTCAATCACTCCTGCCTAGAGATGGAGGTTTAGCTGTCCGTTCATGAATCACTAATCCATTTACAATTGTGATGTTTAGGTTCTTTTGAAGTTTTTTTGGTTGTTTGTTTCCTTTGTCCTATAGTTGATTTGGATGTTGCCTGGAAAGAAACAAAGAAGAAATGACTTTGTTCTTTGGTCAGCCTCATGTGAGGAGACCCCAGACAAGGGTATGCCCAGCTCTCCAGTCCTCAAGGGGTGCTGTCATGAATGAGCACCCTCAGTGCATACACTGCCTTACCAAGGTGACATCCAGCAACAGTGCTTCCTTTCCCAGCAGCTCTGGCTGAGATTCCATAAAGAGAGAGAGCACTTCTCCAAAAACTCATCTTCATGAGGTGACTCTCTGACCTGCTGGCAGGAGCGTCTCTTAGCTTCAACCTTTGACTCTGAAGGATGGGGGTTGAAGAAACAATCTAGGGACTCCTCTCAAAAACTGAAAAAAGAAAGTGGATAGTCCCCACAGCAAGCCTAGGGATGCCCATTAGCAATTGCCATCTTGTTCAGTGTCCTCAACAATGAGACTGCAGTCCAGCACATATGCCTCATGATGACCATCAATAGTTGATACTGCTGACAGTCCATAGACCCTTTGGGGATGGGCACAGTATCTTCAGTACCAAGAGATAAGACTGAGTCAACATTGGTACTGTCAGTGACCTCAGCCCACCTGGCATAAGAGAGAACAGCACAGATGAGGTCTCCATTTTCCCCCAGCACTACCACTGATGCTGTGACAGTCAGTAATGGCAGAATTCCACCATGCTGAGAACCTAGACATGATAAAGGTACCTGATTCTCTGCCCCTCAGTACCAATATCATGGCACCAGACATTTGCCAGGCACAGGGCACATCCTTGCAATCGTGCCATGTCCCTCCACTGTGAAGTGAAGGATTTGCTAGTGAATCTAAGGGGCTGTTATGGGACCCACTATCAACAGTACTCACAGAAGACACCGCCAACCTATTGGTATGGGAACCTCCACCAGGCTCTGTGACATTACAATTTCCATATTGGCCCTTGGGTGTCACACCAACAGCCTGCCTTGCAAGCCTCAAGCATCTCCCAACAACCCTCCAGGCAAGCTCCCTCAGCCAGAGCATCGAGAGCCTCAGAGCCTTGAGAAATGGAGCAGAAACAGGGAGACTCAGAGAAGGCAGTACCTACAGCCATAGATTCCTCTCCCTCAGATACAGGAGTCATAGTTTCACCACTGTCTCTGGTAGCTGCTTTTCTCTTGTTTCAGAAACTGGCAAAAAGAATTAGGGACTTTCTCCACATAGCACTGGAAAGAGACACCACCAGCTCATCAGTGTCCTCCACTCTTTGTCCTCCTTAAAGATAACCCTCTCAATCAGTGAAACCCTCTTAGACCCTGCTAAAATTGGTGTGGCAAACCCTGGCATCAGTAACCCAGAAATGCAAGTATGTGAACCAAAAAAAAGTGTCCTCCATGCCCTGCAAGTAGTCAGTTACTTTTCTTGTACCAGCCACCCAGTTCCATTGTGGTGGATGCCCTAAACTCTCATGACTGACAACATCACTCCAGGGCAATGCCTTTTGACATATATGTGAAGTGCCTTGAGTTCTTTAGCAGGAAGATGCATTATCTCAGGCACTTTCAAATTTTGTTTTGCTTATTACCAGGTGCTCATGATAACATATGATTGCACAAACTATAATAAAGTGAACGACTTTACTGACAAGCTGCCAGAGAGTCATCGAGAATCCTTCAAGGACATCATACAGGAGGGACAACTTGGGGCAAAAATCATTGTTGCAGTTGGCTCTTGATGCTGTTAACATAGTGGCCTGATCCATCTCCAGAGCTGGGCTTCACCTATCATGAGTCCCAAGAGAGATGCAAACCACTGTGGCAGTCCACCTCTTTGAGTGTATGAAGCTCTTGTTGAGAAGATCAGTGCCTCACTCCACACCTTGAAAGATTTCAGGGCCACTCTGAGGTCTCTGATAATCTACACACCAGGCAAGAGAGATTTTAGCCCACCATCTCAGCACAGATCTCACTTATTTCGATTCCCATAACAGAGCCAAACAAGAAAAGGGATAAATTCTTGAAATGTAAGCCATCTAGACCACAACCTTTGACCCAGCCATGGGTCTTCAACCACCACTTTTAATGATAGGTTAAGATGCTGCAAAACTCCTCCCTACAGCCATAAATCCATTTGACAATGTTCCACAGTGCCTGGCAACACACACCAGACAGATGGGTCCTAGTGAGCATCCTATCTGGGTACTTCCTTCACTTCACCTCCCTATCCTTTTCAGAGCACCCTTTCCTCTCCCTCCCCAGGGACTCTTCTCACAAGAGTCTATTTTGACAGGAGAAAAATCGACTCAGCAAGCTAGGAGCTATAGAACCAAGTCCTTAAAATCTATGAGGCCAGGGGTTCCACTCTCTTTACATCCTAGTATGAAAAAGAAAGGGAGGCTGGAGACCCATATTGGACCTCAGAGATCTCCACAAGCTTCTCAAAGCTCAGAAGTTCAGGATGGGTATCTTATTAACAATCATTCCATCAATGGAACAGAGAGACTGGTTTCTTCCAACTCTTCACCTACAAAACTCCTACTTTCATATTTATATGGTACCAGCTCACAGTCGATTTCTCAGATTTACTGTGGGGTACAGCCATTACCAATATAAGGTTCTCCCATTTGGACTCTCATCAGACTTCAGAGCATTCTTGAAACATTCTCCAAACTTTTCTTAGTGGCAACTGCTCATCTATGCTCTCAAGGGATAATAATCTCTCACCTGGACAATTGTCCTCTCACACCTCTATCCCTCCAGGAGGCTTGTTAAGCCATTGACGCTATGATTCACTTGCATATAGGATGGGGCTTTCAGATCAATGTCCAAAAGATGACCCCTCTTGCCAATGCAATGCCCAGAATTCATAGGAGCTGGTACCATGGATGACCTGGATGTTTTATAGGCCAAAGCCTTTTCACCTCAACATGGGGTCCTGTCCTTGGTACCACTTATGGATCTGGCTCAGTGTTGTTCTCAGGTACTAGCCAAACTCTGCCTCACGTTGATGAGGCATATGGCAGCCGGCACGGCTGTGATATCACACTCCAGATGCCACATACAGTGCTTCTAACTATGGTTCAGTCTGGTTTATGGTCCAAACAGAGACAGTCTGTATGAGCTCCTGTCACTGCTTCCCAGAATCAAAAACTCCTTGGACAGGTGGAAAAACCCAGCCAATATATTCAAAGGGATCCCTTTCACACAGGTGTCACCATCGTAGCTCCTTACCTCTGACATATCATTCATAGAAAGGGGCACACACTCAAACAGCCTTACTATGGAAGGCAAATGGTTGCCTCTGGTGATACCTCTACACAGCATTTGCTTCATACTGAGGGCAGTCAGGAATGCCTGTGCCCATTTCCTCCCACTAATTGCAGTATCACGGGCAACATAATCTGTATGTATTGCATCAAAGGAAAGGAGAAGGAGTGCTTACCTAGTTGCTCTCCCTATGCACAATGGAACTGGTGCACCCGTCACAACATCACCTTGTACATAGCTTCATATAGAAGTTGATAGTAGATGACCTCCTTGCAAATTCCCACATGATCACAATGGGAGATGCATCTGTCAGTACTCCAAGACTTGTTCACACTTCGGGGAACACCATCTACAGACCTGTTCTCACTTACCAGAACAGGAAGTGACATGCTGCTGTTCCAGGGTGGAGAAGAGGATGGCATTCTTTGGGCAACTGTCTTTTCTCCCCTGAAACAAGGACCTTCTTTACACCTTTCACCTTTTCCTCTGCTGCTGAAGATCCTGTTAGCATAAAAAGGATTGGAGCTCACATCATCCTGATTGCTTGTTCTTTGCTGAGACAAACCTGGTACTTGAAGCAGCTCACAACATGCCTGTAATCTCTCTTCTGGCACACTGCAGCTCCCCTGACAAAACAAAGGACATATCCTACATCCCAACTTGGGGATTCTCTGCCTTGGGGATTCTCTGCCTCAAAGCATGACTCCTGCATAGTTCCAACATCTAGAAAGTTTATGCTCAAAGAAAATATGAGATTTTGTTACACAGTGGAAAGTCCTCCATGTGATGTACTTACATGCAGAAATAGTCCAGATTTTCAGATGTGGTGCACTTTCCAATAAATCTTTCCAACATCTTTTTCAGAATGTCAACTCCCTACCCTCTTGTGGGATCTAAATCTGGTACTAAAGGGGCTGACTAAGCCCCACTTTGTACCCAGAGCCGTGTTCACCAGAGTTTGTTCACTGACAGACCTATCAGTGAAAATGGCCTCTGATGGCAATCAACTCAACTAGAAGAAAGGGGGAAAAGCAGCTTTGATGATGCGTGCCCCATACACAGTATTTTTTCTAGACTAATTTACACACAGGCTGCTTCAAATATTCCTCCTTAATTTTGGTTTTGTGGTGCTTCTATGAAAATGTAATTCTTGAAACAAGATTACATATATTTTACTCTATGAATGTGGGCAATCTTAAAACTATAGAAATATTTGAATAAAATATTGTGTGAAGAACTACTATGAAAGAGAAAGTTGTTCTATTACTTCAGAAGTAGTCTGTAATATGACTTTAATTTCTTTTAATTATTTTTTAAAGAACCACAATGTATACATCTGAAGAGGAACCAAATTGGGCACATTTAACAATTTTCCCATTTCAGAAAAAAGAGTTAAAGGAGAGAGACTGCGAATAGTATAAAAGGGAAGCCAATTAAGAGTGAAGATAGCTACAGTGCAAAGCACAGATTAGAATATTTTAGACCTAATAGTATTTACTTGATTTAAAGCACATAGTTTGCCCCCTCAACAGTTCCCATTAAATACTAATGGTAAACATGGAAAGCTCAAAAACAAGTTATTTTCATATGCTATACAAAGGGACAGACTAGATGATTTCCTGAGGTTCCTTCTGGTAATACATTTCTTTGTTTCTATCTCTACATTTAGAGCAGTTGCCCTACATCAAAAGCAATAATGGCAGTGCAGTGTCACATATTTGTGCAGAAAAACATATTATGAGGTGTAAAATAGATGCAACATGTCTATATTAAAGAGATTTTTATAAAATCTTTATAATCTTTGTTGTTTGTAATTTGTCAAATTTCACTGTTTTGTCATTTAATGAATTCCACATATTGGTGGCCAAATATCTTTGTTCCTCCGGTACTGCAGATCACTAATTTAGACAGGCAGAGTTCTCTGTATCTATGGAGTTTACTGTGGTTTCTAGCTGAGGGCATATCACCAGTGCAAAAAGTAGCCATGCCAGTATATTCAGGGATATGTACTACAAAAGGTGGGCTAACTATCAATGATTGTCACCCGGGGCAAATCTCCATGGTAGAAAAAGCTGTGGAGGCAAGACCGAAGTGATCCTGATTAGAAAGGAGAAACATTCTGAAGAACTAACTGAGGCTCTTTTCACGTATTAAAGGCATGTGTCCCTATTCGTTAAGTTGGTTTGAACCCCCAGAGTCGTCTTTGACTCCTCCATAAACTTGGATGAGCAGGTGGTATCAGTGGCTAAAAATGCTTTCCTTTGCCTCAGGATCACTGGGAAGTTTTGTCCCTTCTTCAGGGACCTGGCCACAGAGACAGGTATTTGTCATCTCTGTCCTGCATTCTGATAACTCACTGCATCTGAGTGACAGTGCACAGTCTTGAGCTGGGACAGCATGCATCTGCCCGCTTTCTCCATACCTTAGATTGCTGTGAGCAAAACAGGCCTATGCTCAAATCCCTCCACTGGCTGGCTCCCTGTCAGCTTGCTATGCCAATTTAAGGCCAAGGGCCTAATTATCAGAGCAATTAATGGATTAAACTCCAGTTACATCAAAGATGGAATTTTGATCTCTGAACTGCAGCAGCAACTGTGCACCTCTGGGACCATTTGGAGCACAAAGCCCAGGACGACTCATGAGAGTAAGGGACAAAGCATTCTCTGTTGAAGGGATACAGCTACAGAACAATCTTCTAGAGTCAGGGGAGTCCAGCATCGAACCATCTTTGGGGAATATTATAAAACCTTCCTCTTTAAAGATTTTTGTCATAAGAGTGACACTGACAAATGGCCCATTCAGTCCCTAACACTCTAAAACAAAATGTAAAATTTAAAAAGATCTGGAACTCTACTCCAAACAGAATTTTTACCTCCAATAGGGAGATGTACAGATGTTACTGTTACTGGATAAACCGCACTTCTGACCTCTCCTAGTCCGTCCAAGCACACCACCTCAGAGGTATCGGGCTACTAGCAAACCCGTGTTTTGTGCCATTCTCCTGTTCTCTGACCATGCCATAGCTACAGTCCCCTTTGCATCAGTTGTGACTGCTTCAGCAGGTGTGACTTAAGGTATATCTGTACTGAATTTGCCGCCGTTGGCATTCCAGGAGCTGTTTGTAGTAAGTCTGAACTCACTGCACTGTTCCCGGAAGTCGGCCCTGGCAGTCTTGCGGGTCAGGGGGCATAGTGGAAAGGCAACTGCGAGAGATTTGTGGTCGGCTTTTCCCTGATGTGTACTGGTGGCTTACAGAGTAGCCACCAGTTACGCAAAGAATTTTACGTTCCTTGCGTAACTGGTGGTCGACTGCCTCCGGAAAGCCCTCTGGTGTAGACTAGGGCTTAGGTTCAGACTTAGGTTTTTGAGTGATTGCTCATGTACATTCCAACTTAGGTGTGCACACAGCACATGCACGGATCACTGGAAACTTTTCTTCTAAACTATCTGCAGGGCTGGCAGTGGCCGCCAGGGGCCCCCGCCCTTCCCTACATACATGTATAATATAATAACCCTGCCGACCCTTACCATGCCAGTTCTTCTTACCATTCTGATGGTCACTGGAACAGTGCTACCTCTTGTGGCCAGCTATTCCCCTGTGTTGTTATTGTTGTAAATAGTGATTAGTTGTTAGCCTTTGTCTCGGGGCATGCTCCAGGCTAGGTGGCCCATGTATGCCTGGGTTTAAAGCCTGTTCTGTTTGTAAGAAGTGTATGCTGAGGGACAACCCACACACCTCCTTGCCTATGGTGCTTGGATGAGTCGCACTTGCAAGTCAAGTGCAAGATTTGGAAGAGTTTGAAGCCCCACACCCAAAAGGACAGAGCAGAAGATCCAGCTAATCATGATGAAAGAGGCACTCTGCCTGCCTAAGGTTGGTGACTCCAGCTCCGGTAGGGCAGGCTTGGTGCAGAGCGCCCTGGCATTAGGGAAGGATTCATCTAAAACTTCCCAGCACTGGCGCTTCCTAGTATCATTGGAGACGCACCGGCACTGTTCACAATCTCCAGCGCTGAAGAAGTGGAGAATGGACAGGGGCTGTTCCCCCTCTACCAAGCTGGCTAAACATGGGTCTAAGGTGCAACCCGAGGGGGGCCACTCGATGCCAGCACCACACCCTGTGGCACAGTCAACTTCAGCCCTTGTGGAGGGGCCGTTGAGTCTAGTGTCAGTGCCCTCTCTGACCTAGGGAATTTTGGAGGAAGAACTACAGTTGCCCTCCACCCCTGAGACTCTCGAGGAAGCTAGAGGGCTGATCACTCAGACAGCTCAGCCCTCTAGGAGACCGCCTCAGTGCCGGAGCATATCCCAGCTCCACTTTTGTGAGGGAAGCTGACCCTGCTTAAACCTCCACCCCTGCATCAACAGCTCTAGGTACCATCAAGGCAGACAGCAAGATCCCGTTTGCCTTTGTGCCATGCCCCAACCAAACCCATATCTCCCCAGCACCATTCCCCAGTACTGCTGATGGTAGTGGCAGCAGCAGGGGCCCCTCAGTACTGTTCCCCCCAGCATTGAGGACCATCATCACCAGCTCCAGTACAACCAGCCCAAGATGGCTCATGGTACCGGTCTCCAACCACTCCCAGTACCGCTGCACCTTGCTTGCCATGCAGCAGTTTTTCATCAGGTTAGGATGACAGCTCATCCATCTCGCACCCCAGCAGAGATAGTAGAGCTGAAAGGAACAGAAGGCACTCCCAGAAGCAGTGAGCACAATGGCAGATGCAAACCCCTCCCCCAAATGGCCCTTTTGGACTCCTTGGGCATATCACCAGCCCCAGGGGTCACTTATGGGGTGGTCCCTATCCACTGGCCCCAGGCCATTCCCATCACAGACTGTGAGTGCCCCTCCTGACTTAGCGGGTGACTCAGACAAAGGCTCAGTGAGCCCAGAGGACCATAGAGCAAAGGACAGTCAGGCCCTCTCGACTACTAGGCAAGCAGAACCTCCAGTTCTGGAGGGCAACCTTAAAAAATTTTCTTCCTCCCCACTGGACGAGGCGGTGGTTGGTGCTACCTTGGCAACCACTCCGTATGACTCCAGAGCCCACCAGGAACTGTTGCAGAGGGTGGCACCGAATATGGGGTTGCAAGCAGAGGAGTTGGTGGAAGAAGCAGACCTGATGATTGACATCCTGACTCCAGAGGGTACAAAGCGAAGGGGAGCTTGTGCCCTATTTTGGATCTTTGAGGTCTGAACAAGTTCCTTCACAGAATAAATTTCCGCATGGTGTCCCTAGCCTCCATTATTCCCTCTCTGGTACGCTGCCCTCGATTTGAAGGACACTTATTTTCATATTGCCATTATTCCTTACCACCGGTGCTTCCTGCGCTTCCTGGTTGGAGAGCGCCACTCCCAGTTCACAGTCCTTCCCTTTGGCTTAGCAGCAGCCCCACAAGTTTTTATGAAATGCCTGGCAGTAGTGGATGCATTTCTCTGCAGATGGGGAACAATGCTCCCTCTAAGCTGATGATGCAGCTGAGCAAGTTATGGTATTTACTGGGCAACAGTTTTTTGGTGCTGAAAGTATCAGCATGCCTAAGTATCTTTATTCAAAAGTAATTCATAGATGTCTTTTCATTCAAACTTCAATAAAAATGTTAAATTGATGTACTGTAGTTTTATTCATTTACTAAACAAATGTGAGACAATGAAACTTGCTGCCTGTCTAGCTTCTACCATCATCCACACTGCTCAGTTTTTGTCGTCTGTCTTTGTCAGATTTCCAGAATACATATATAGACAAAGTGGGATTTTCTCGCTCAAAAGCTCATACAAACAATAAATCTGTTAGTCTTTAAGTGCCACAAGACTCCTTGCTTTTTTTGCTTTGCTAGACTAACACGGCTGCCCCTTTGGAATTTAAGTCCCTGTTATACTGCCCAACTGGGGTAAAAGGGATTCAAAGTGGATCAGGCCCTAAATGTCCAAGACATAGATTGAAGTTAAGTAAGTAGCTTCAGATTTGATCATGAGACTGACATGTTGAGGGGATTGTATTTAATATCTAGCTATCAACCTTGAAAATACACCTATTCTGCCCTCAGTAAACATATTAAATTGCCATGCATTGCAAATCACAATCACAAGGTAGCAACCGTTTCCCAGATTCCCTTGGGGCAACACCTTAAGTAAAGTTATCTGAGAAAATCAAAACTTTTAAAGGTGGCAGGGGCAGAAAACATGTTTCAAGACAGTTTCTCACATCATCACATCTCTGTAACCAGGGCCATCTTTTGTGCCTAAAGAATTTGCATTAAATAGAGCTAGGTTGGAGTCTGTTACATTATCATGCCCAGTCATACCTCTCAAAAGCTAAATATGGGACAACAATCCCCTAAGTGAATGGCAAAAAATTGATTAGGCATACAGGAAACTTTAAAGACTGTGAGTATCTTCCTTTAATATAAAGTGTCTCTAACATCTCAGTTTTGGCGTTTATGGGTTTTTTTTATCCAAATCATTTTCAACAATAAAAGGGAGGCTATAAGTAGTATGCCTGGACTGTAAATACTCTCAGAACTAAAATAAGCAAAATGAGGTACAATTGAGATTTGTGTGTCTGGTAGTGGAATATAATAAAGGTTGTTTAATAATTTTTAATTTTTGACAGTTAAAGCAAACCTTATCAAAGCTGCAAGAAGGAAGAGCATAAATGGATTTGTGAAAGAAAATGATTATTTTTCTAACACATTTTTGGGGAAATAGAAATACAAAGTCTCTTTTTTTTAAAATTATTGCACCACTGGCAATATTTTTTTCCTTCTGCCTTAAATGACTTTTTATCCTTTCAGTTTTTCATTTCATTTTCCTGATCATTAGGATTTGTTTCCTTCCATCACAGGAGTCTATACAAAGTTACATTGTAAAGCCCCATCTTGACAAACTGATTGCATTAGAATCTCTCACAGAAAAGAAAATAATCTGAAATTAACCCAACTTGTTTTTGCTTATTTTAAAGGATCACTTTTCTTTTAGGAGCCTTTTAGCAAGTGAAAAGCAAAGCATTCACCCTTGATAGAGATGCTAAATGGCTCAATACAATTTTGCTTGGGTCTTTCGAGTTCCAAGTCCTCCTCCAGCTCCAGCCTGGCTCCTTTGCCTGCAGCCCAGCTCCCATCCCCTGCCCCCACAGAGAGCCATGCGTGCCTGTAGCCACTACATGGCTGCCTCTGGGAGCCCCACGATTTAGCCATCTCTCAGGGTCCCCCCTCTTGCCCAGGCTCAGGGCTGCTCACCTGCTGGGGCCGACACAGGCCCCAAAGATGCCACCATCTCTGCACAAGCAGCCTGGTGCAGAGGAGAGGGAGAGATTTAAATTTCCCTCCCCCTCTGCTCCTTCCCTGGCTATGTGCAGCAGGGGGGAGAGGCCGCCAGCTCTCACTGCTCCCGCAGGCAGCACAGGCTGCCTGACGGAGCTGAGACGAGACACACGGGGCTCCTCTGGGCTGGGGAAAGGCAGGGCTGCCTGCGCTGTCCCACATGCTCACTGCGCGGGGGGGGGGGGCACTGTGCCCCTGCCCACTAGCACAGCTTCCTTATCTTGACAATTGGTTAGTGAGAGACATCTTATATCGGGAAGTGAAGATGCATGTGCATATAATACGAGCCACTTTTGCCAGACTGGGCCTTCTGGTCAATGAGGACAAAACCATGTTAACTCCCACCCAGGGTATAGAATTCATTGGGCAGTTTTGGACTTGAGGGAGGCTTGGGTGTTTTTCCTGCAGGCCCATTTTCAGGCTATAAGGGACCTAATCCAAGACATGGAATTGCATTCCATGACCTCAATGCGAAATTGCCTACGGTTGCTGGGCCACATGGCCTTGTGTGTACCTCAGACCTCTACAAGCGTGGTTGGCCTCAGCATACCGTCCAGGGGGAGACTCCCTGGATGGTGTGGGCTCTATTCCACACAAGATCCTGTGTTCTTTCAGTGGTGGGAGGTGCATGGCAATGTTTTCACAGGAAGGCCATTTCAGCAGCCAGCTCCATCACTGACTCTAGTCATGGACACCTTGGACTTGGGGTAGGGAGCCCACTTGGGGGACATCAGGACAAAAGGTTGCTGGTCCAGAGAAGAAATCCCGCTGCATATCAATCTGAAGGAGCTGAGGGCGGTCCACTTGCTATGTGCAGTATTCAAGGACAGACTAGTGGGCAGGTCCATTTTGGTTCAAACAGACGACACCACGACAATGTACTATATAAACAGTGGTTCTCATTCCTCTCTCCTATGTCAAGAAGCCCTAGCCCTTTGGGACTTCTACATTGGGCAGTCTATACTCCTGATGGCGGTATACCTTCCCGGTTGCCATAACACCCTAGTGGACAACCTCAGCAGGCATTTTCTGATGCACGAATGGTCCCCCGGGGAAGACATTGCAACTTGCATTTTCTGGAAGTGGGGACATCCCCAGATAGAGCTTTTTGCATCCAATTCCAACAGTAAATGCAACATGTTGTGCTCCTTACAGAACCGCAGTTCGGTGTCACTGTCAGATGCCTTTCTAATCAAGTGGTCCTACTGTCTCCACTATGCATTCCCACGGACACCTCTGCTTCATAAGGTACAGCTCAAGGTGAAACAGGACAGGGCAAGAATGATTCTGATTGATCTGGAGTGTGCACATCAGCATCGGTTTCCAGCACTCCTGGACCTCTCAGCTGAGGCCCCACTTCAGCTTCCTGTTCCCAGACCTGCTGACTTAAGTCTAGGGGGACTCAGGCACCCAAACCTCAGGGCCCTCCACCTCAAAGCATGGCTGCTCAGTGGCTGACATGGGAGGAGCGCCAATGCTCTACCCTGGTTCAGGAGATTTTTTTAAACAGCAGTAAACCTTTGACTAGGTACTCCTACTAAGCAAAGTGGAAGAGGTTCCCCTGATGGGTGATGGAAAAGCAGGTTCAGGCACATCAGACACTGGTATCCTTAGCCTTGGACTATATTTTAGAGCTGACGCAGCAAGGTCTATCAGCCTCCTGAGTGAAGGTTCATCTCATGACCATTTCTGTCTTTCATGAGGGTGGCCCTGAAGGCTCCCTATTCTCGATCCCGATTATCAAGCATTTCCTGAAGGGCCTGGAGATGTTCCCAGGGGGCCATCCCCCTGCGGCACAATGGGACCCCAACCTAGTTTTCGCCAAGCTGAGTGGCCCCCCATTTGAGCCCGTGGCTATTTGCCCACTCCTCCTGCTGTCTTGGAAAACAGTCTTCCTCGTGGCAATAACGTCAGCTAGACAAGTGTTCGAGTTAATGTGCTCTTATCTCAGAGTCCCCCTGCACACTCTTTTTTAAAGATAAAGTGCAGCTTCGGCCACATCCAGCCTTTTTACTGAAGGTAGTGTCACAGTTCCACGTCTCCCATGACGTAAGTCTTCCGGTTTTCCACCCAAAGCCTCGTGTCCTATAGAGAGCAGCGCCTTTATACTCTAGATGTTCATCAGGCCCTGGCATTCTACACAGACTGAACAAAGCTATTCCATAAGTCCGTGCAACTCTTTGTAGCAGTGGCAGGTAGGATGAAGGGATGTCCCGTGTTTTCCCAGTGCAAATTGACCTGGATTACATCCTGCATAAAATGGTGCTACTTTTTTGGCAGAGGTCAGTCCCCTAGTTTAACAGTGCACTCAACACAAGCTCAGGCACCCTCGACCACGTTCCTATCAAGGGTGCTGATCCTGGACACATGCAGAGCAGAGACATGGTCATCTGTCCACACCTTCGCTACCCACTATGCAGTGGTCCAGCATGCAAGGGATGATGCAGCAGTCGGCAGGGCTGTGCTGCAATCAATCGAGCTGTAAGAATTCCGTCCCACCTTCAAGGTAAAGCTTGGGAATCACGTAAGTTGGAATTACATGAGCAATCACTCAAAGAAGTTACTTACCTGTAACTGGTTTTCTTTGAGGTGTGTTGCTTATGTACATTCCAATACACAGCCTCCTCCCCTTAGTCAGAACTCTGGCAAGAAGGAACTGGAGTGGTGAGGGCTGGCAGGGTTATATATATATAGGGAGGAGTGGGGCCTCTAAGTGGCCACTGATGACACTGCAGGTAGTCTAGGGGAAAAGTTTCGGGCAATCTATGCACATGGCGTGCAGACACCTTATTTGGAATGTACATGAGTGATGCATCTTGAAGAACACCAGTTACAGGTGAGTAACTTCTTCCCTACCCTCTGGGTTAATGAGAGTGGCTAATGCAGTAACTGTGCGGTCTTCTTAAAGCACAGTTTAATTTATTTAGAACAAAAGCATTTCAGGAAAAACAAATCTCTAAATTACTTTATTGTTCAGAACATATCTAGCTTCTCCCTAAGGTTTGCCGTTCCTTGGGCATGTGAAGGCCCAATCTAATCTCCAGACTCTCTTTGTGTTAGCCTGTCTCCTTAGAGCAGTGGTTCTCAACCTTCTGATGGTCCTAACATGCTTGGTGGCATATCATGACTCTACAGGACACACCATCCCACCTACCCCAGGCTGAATCCAGCCATCTCCCCAGCTCTTTGCAACACACCACCGTGTGGCAACACAATAAAGTGTCCCAACACGGTGACTGAGAACTACTGCCTTAGCAAGCTTCTGATCAGTGATTACTTAATATTCTCCACTTTCCTGAAGAAATACTTTTTAGTTCTTTATAGTGTGATTTTTTTTATTGCCAGGTTTCTAGCCTGGTAAACCTTTGTCACATTGCCCTGGATCTTGGAAGTATATCATAGTGCTGTAAATCCCCTTCAGTGCTTGCTGGATTTCCTCATAATGGCAAGACATTTCATTTCCTTTCTGCATACCCTCCATTTGAATTCAAGCCTTATATGTAAATAAGAAACATTCCAATACTCCTCCCTGACCCCAAAAGGTAGATCAACAGAGTGGCACAGGAAATTCTAACAAACCAGCATACAGTGACTTCCTCTCACTGACTCAGTCACATACAGTGTTCATAAAATTGTAATATCCCAGTATTCATAAGATATCAGGTCCACATCTGATGCTAGAGACTTAGCCATTGATTTTTTGTGATGGAAGCTCAGATGATGATGATAGGCAGCATTGTAACACCTAAGATAAGAATATTGACATTTATATGGCTTGCTGGCCATTGGGTGGGTCCCTTAAGGTCTGGTGAGGAGGCAGAGAGGCCTAGAAAGCCCTGACTGAGGGTTTGTGTACACAGGTAAGTTTTACTAGTTACACCCATATAGTTAAAACAATATAGTATAAAAATAGAGTGTAGATACTTTTATGTACTTTGTAAGTCTGATTTTGATTATTCTACTAACTTTCTCCCAGAAGCTTTGTTCTGTCTTAAATTTCTCATGCTCACTCTTAAGCCACAGGAGAGCTCTCTGAAAAAATTAAGTGTGATCAACCAAGCTTACTTTGGAAAAATTGGTGTTTTTCGCACTTTGTACCTATAACCTTTTTAAAAATTCTATAGTTTACAAAGACCTTGGGCCTTGATCCTGCAGACACAATTCTCCTGTGTCCAAAAAAGAAGGCCAAGCATAAGAGATTTCAGACCAAAAAAAGAAGAACCTGACATCATCTGACAGAAAGGTACTTGAATATCCGGCTTATCATGTAAACTGTCTCCAACCTTGATGGGAATTTCAATAGGACTACTCATATACATTAAGCTACTCATGTGCACATCTTTGTGTTGAACAGGATTACCAGTAGGTTGTTCGTCCTGCTCTGTGTTCCAAAGGGGTAGCCATGTTAGTCTAGTCCAGCAAAACAAACAAGGGGAGACTGGTGGCACTTTTAAAGACTAACAAATTTATTTATCACATGAACTACTGTGGGAGAAAATCCCACTTTGTCAAACACTTTAGAAGTAGCATTTTCTCCCCTGAAAGCTCATGCAATAAATAAATTTTGTTAGTCTTTGAAAAGTTCTATCAGACTCCTCCTTCGTCTTGATCTAGAAACTCTATAGATTTTTTTTATACACATCTTTATTGAAATCTATTGAAGGGAAGTATGTTTTGGGTGCAGGTGTGCATATATGTAACTAACTTTGGAGTTGTTCAGTGAACAGGTATTAAATACTTTAGGGAAAGCTCTAAAAATAGTTAAACCTCTCTGTCTTACAAAGCCCTTAAAACTCCATAAGAATACTTGGTTTCTTCATTTACAATTTGTAAAGGCATAGGGCATTATGGTGGCAACTGGCCTAATAGTTCTAGATTTTATTTTTTAAATGAAACACTGTATAAATGGTGGTAGGAGAAAGGTAGTTGTCATTTGTAACTCAAGCATTCAGTAGTCAGGGAATTCCAAAGTTAAGGTTGTTTGTGCAACCTTAACTCTGCTTCTCTTTTTTTCTTGCATGTGCATTTATGATGCTGTCTTATTACATTATCATGTGCTTCTCCCATAATAGCATAAACTGTTTCCTAAAACTATGTAACGTACATTTTGCACAGTGGAAATGAATTAATGATATTCAGTTGATGAGTGCCATAGAAAAGACTGAACATAAATAACAGATAACTGAAGTTCTGTCTCCTTCCTCCCAGCTGTATTCTGGACAAGAGGCAACTTTGTTTTTTTCTTTTTGGTATGTTCGGTTTCAAGGGCATCCAAAGAGCTAACCAAAGTCAGGATATGTTTATTTCTAGTATGAAAAGCACCCTCAAAATCAACAAGCTGAAAACTATTTAGGAGCCATCTTTATATAAACCAAAAAGTAGTAGAATAGATTACAGATAGTGTTTTGGGGATATTTTTTGCTTGGCAGTCAAGCTTTAGTAGTTTTAGCTTCATTAGTGTTAAGTAGATTCAGTGAACCAGATCAGATAACTATATTAATAAAGGCATTAAGTAAAAAATTAAAAGTATTTACAGTTTAGTAAAAGGTCTTCAGTCATAATAAAGGTAACAAGCAATTTTACAGGGGAAAAAGCACCTACTGGAAGAAAAAATGTCTCATCAGATCAGAGGAAAATAGAGACATTAAATAAAGAAATATGTTTGTTAAAGATATGTTGAACATGGGTAAACTTCATTGAGTGGTTGCTTATTTTAAAAAAGCACTGTCAAGCAGTTTTTTACTGATTGGGTCTGATTGCTGTAGAACGAGTGTCCCCAGTGTTTCAAGGGGATCTTCGTCACAGATAGAAAGGGCTTTTAAGGAAAACATATTCACTGTTCATCTTCTGATATTTTTCCTCCATCTTGTAGAATAACTTATAGTGAAAATCTCTCAAGAGAAATGTGTCTGTGATCTAGAATGACCATAGGTGAGACTTTACATGATATTTGAAGCTTTACATGATGATATTTGAAGTTTGCATATCCATAAACCAATGCCTGACACTGGTAGGTAGCAAAATGCTTTTAGTATTTAAGAGTGAACATACACTGCACAAGCCATGTAAAAAATCAAAAGGATGTTGCTTGATGACACATGAAATTGTAGGAAGTGTAAGAGGGGAGGGAAATGTCTGTGCATGAAAGGGTTTAGTTGTGCGGAGTTTGCCTAACCTTTAATACCAAATACTTCCTTTTAATCAATGTTGGACTTAGACATTTGTATGTCTTTTATGAGACATACATTTTGTTACGAATGTAACGTAAACATGCAAAGTATGCAAATTTAGAGATAAAACTAGGGTTACCAGACGTCGGGCATGTCCTCCTTTTTGCCTTCATGTCCTCCGTCCTCCAGGCATTTTAAAAATAGGTGCTTTTGTCTGGCTTCTTACTGATCAGGAATAGAATGTTAAAAGCCCCTCTAACAGCAAGTTACGGAGCGGGGGATCTTCCCCCAGTGGCAGGAGATCAGAGCTGGTCACATGCACACACTACTCACAGCTCAGCATATAACAGGCCTTTTCACTAAGAGCTCAGGTATCCCCTGACTCTGTAGACTACTTCTACAAAGCTGCTTGGGTAGCTTAGTTGGTGGTAAAAATACCTTTTAACCTTGGGGTTGTAGGTTCAAGACCTGTAAAAGGCACTTTTATTCATGGCCCTTGCTCCCTACAAAACAGCTAAATTGTGGGGGGGAGATAGGAAAACTAATAAAATGAAGGAAAATAAAGTCTACCATAACAGGGACCAATTAAATAAAACCACTAAAGGGACAGGTTTGAACTGGACAGAAACAGTTTAGAACATTTTTTTTTAACTGTAAAAATGGGCTGCTGTGGAAAATGAAAAATGAGAAGTGAGTTAACTAGGTTTTTTTTTTCTTGGTTTTCTTTTTTAATCTTTTTAGGTACTTTTCAAGTTTATATTTGAAAATTTAGCCTTTTAACTTTAGTCTCATGAACATTAATGAAAGGGTCATGAAAAACTTTAATTTAAAGAAAAAGTCCAGTTTTCAGTACAACAAAACATTTTGGTAATCATCTTTATTTTAAAATAATTTAAAAACACATGATTGTGCACTTTTAATGCTGCATTCATTAATCATTACCCATTTTCCATGACATAATATGGTATTAACAGTTATATTAAGACTACATTTTCTCCACGTCCACCAATGTCCTCCATTTCAGACCTCTGTGTCCTCCTTTCCATGCTTTGGTATCTGGTAACCCTAGATAAGACTGATGCTTCTGGGTGTATGCCCTCCTTCCATCAATGGTAATGGGAGTTATGTGCATTCTCTGGAAGAATATCTCTTTGTCCTTAAGTTTGTATTTTGGCTGATGTGATCCTCTTTCAGGGGCCTCAGAGCATCTGCAATACTTAGGCTACTGTGGTAAAATGAGGACAGAAAAATGGCAGACCAACAAGGAAGTCTTTTACTGTTATTTTAGTGTAGTTTTGTAATGCGTGGTCTGAACTAAAGCCAACAATATTAGTATTATGATTAATGCATTGTATGCAACAAAGTTCTACAATGATTTCCTCAAGGAATATAATAATGGCTTCTTGGTATTGTGTTGTTTAAAAAATAACCTTTTGCAAACATTTTTGAGTGACCTTTATATTACATAATGATAATAAATCTGAAGGGTTTATTTTCTTTCTTTTTTTAATTATTTTTTTGAAAGTCTTGTCCTCTGTAACAAAAAAAAAAATCTCATTTTCTTCCTGATTCTCCGCTTTTCTGCTGACATTTTGTATTTATCTTTCATTTGTATTTCTGATAAAAGAAAATTTCAGATCAAATTCTGCTCTTATTTACACCAGTTTAAATTCAGAGTAGCTTCATTTAAGTCAGTAGAGATTTTTGGGATGTGCCCTTTATAACAGAACAGGAATTTGTCCCATCCTCAAACATCCATTGCCTCCAACTATTTTAATTATACCCTTTAAAGAGTACATTTCGTATGAGCGTATTTAAAATCTGCCTCACAGTTCACTTACAAATGTAAATAAACTAGTTCAATACTTTTAGTGTATTTTCTCAAAGTTCAATTTAGCTAAGAGGATAGCATTCAGAACTAAGCATACAGACTCTTTTAGAATCATCAGCATTGACTCTTTGTGCAATTAGGCATTTCAGTTGTGTAAAAAGAAATAATTTCTATTCACCTACTCATTTCCTGTTATGTCCAGACAGTATTAGTCATTTATTACCAGATTTGCTGCACTTCACTATTTGTAAACTGTTAATAGTTAGATAATTTGTCATTTCCACAAAAGTGACACAGGTTTAAAGTATAAAATTATGTTGTTCTCATTCATGCTTAAAGACATAGTATTTTTGTATTAACTTAAATGAATTTCTGAATGCACTGACAAATATTTTAGAATGCAATAATTTTATAGAAACTAAGTAAAATATAAATGAAATAAATCAGTTTTTCTCCAATCGTCTGAAATTTTAGGAGGATAAATCTGATAATGCTAGTGAACAAAAATAGGTACTGGACTGTGAGCTTTTAATGTTTTTCTGCAACAGCTATGAATGAGATTCTAGTCATGTTTGTTAATTTTAATAAATGAAAACTGGTTATGATATCAGATTCATAAATCTAGGATTGTTAATGTAATATAAATGTATATATTTTTCTTGCTTAGTAAGCTTCTCAATATTCAGTTTAGATAATGATATGAAAATACCTGCACTTTGCTTTTGTTAAAGACAAATGAGTTAATAATCATTGTTTCATGGACTTGTACTCTAATCCCCCTAATGATTTTCCCTAATAACCTTGTCTTATTTCTTAATACCTTTATTCCTTGATATTATTTTGAGGTAATTGAATATATTACCAGTTATTTCATAATTCTGTTTTAGTTCTTAGGATGTATTGGCTTTATACAAACCTGGGATAACTAGGCTTTTGTAATATATATATTAAATCCTTGTATCAAGAGGGCTTTCAGAGATGACAGAAACCCAGTAATTAACATGTGCATTTACAGATGTTTCTGTGTGTCTTATGGGGGGGGGGATGGGCATCAAGCAGAGGGCAGTGGAAAGGAAGGAGCAACATAGTGAAACGTGGGGCCTGGGGTGGAGTGTGGACAGGGCTGTGGATGGAACAGGTCTAGGCATCTTTAAATTGCCAGCCCCATGGCAGTTATCCCCTTCTCCCATCCCCCCCCAGCTGGTGGGTTGGAACTGAATGCATGGTGTCTCTTTCTTTCGGGTCTGTGGGACATATTGAGATTCTCCAGAATGTAAGCATTTTTCATTTTTTTAAAAAAGGAATTTTTCTAGCACTCATGGCTGCAGAGAGAACTTTCCAAAAGTGGACTGAATGTATTCAATGCTATATAGTGCTTATGGACAATGTAGTATGGTCTGCTTTAGTCTGCAGAAAGCCTGAATCACACAAATGTGTGAGTCCTCTATTCTCAGTTAAACAAGGTCTGCACTACTGCTCATGTTGGTATAAGTTACATTGTTCAGGGGTGTAAAAAACCACCCCCTGAACAATGGAAATTACACCAACTGAATTGCCAGTGTGGACAGTGCTGTGTCAGAGGGAGAGCTTGGCCATGTATCTCTCTTTGTGTATCAGTGTTAATGCCACTGATGAGACCAGTGTCAACATTAACTGTTTAACAGCTGATTGTTTCAGTGGATGAAATGGAAGTAGACCGAAGGCATGAAGCGCACTGGGTTGTGAATTTAGAGTTGTTACAAGGAAGGAAATGCAGAAAAAAAGAACAGAGGAGATTCACAAAGACAAGGAAGTGTGAGAGAAACAGAAATGCTGATGGAGAAGAAAGAGAAACAAAAGACAGAAATAGTGGAGGCCTAAAAAGGAAGAATGTTTTCTCACACAGAATGTGACGACAAGGTTCTGAACAAATAAATACTAAATGATTAGTTACTACATAGGGGCCAGAGTCTCCTGCATGTCTGTACAGCCTCCCAGCTGACAGTAGTGGACATTCCCTGGAGTGTGAATTATAACAACACAGGTTTCAGTCTTTGCAAATGACGTGACAGCACTGATGTAAACAATAAATTATGTTGTAAGTTTTTGAAGTCAGAGCCATGAATTCCAGTGTGTTTGTACAGCACCTAGCACAGTGAAGCTTTGGGTAAAATTGAGTTACAAATAAAAAATAAGTTTATTTGCACAAACTACTTTGTGATCTCTGAGACTGCTTGCTTCCTTTTTACAAGATGATAACTTTTTCCTAGGCTAACTGAACTCTGAGACCAAAGACTCAGGGTCTGATTTACTACCAAGTCAGCGACTCAGCAAGAAATACGATCAAATTGTTCTTCCACTGAAGTACGTACTTACTTCCTTGCTCCCTGGCTGGTGGCAGTTTTCAAACTCTCTCTTCTTCATGCGCTGCTCGGAAACATTCAGTATCAGGTGTCTATGTGCCACAGCACACGATTGGCCAGAAACTCTTTAGCCTTAGCCTGTCAGGACAGGGCTGGTGGCCACTGCTCCCTGGCCACCCTGTGGCTATATATATGGACGCAGCCCTGCTCCTCCCCAGTTCCATTTTTTCCGCCCACAATGACAGTTACGGAACAGCCTGTTCTTGCTTTATGTAAGTGCCCGTCTCTTTGCTCTGTTTTACATATACTTTTCACTGGAAGATCTGTTTGAGGACATCACCAGCGCTCCTACCGAGTCCTTCCAACAAAAACCTGAACTCGAGGGACAACTCCACAGGAGGTATCTTAATGCCTGTGTGAGCTTCACCACATAGATTATGCTCTATTTGCAGGTCTTTTAAACAAAGGACTCAGGAAGACAGGGAGCGAAGGCTGCATAACATCGCCCAGGAATGGGCCCTGCAGCCAACTCTGGGTACATCTGTCCCACCCATAGATTCACCAGCACCGCGTACCAGACGGGCACTGGCGTGGTCTCACTGCAGCTCTCTGGCTATGAATAAAAGCTGCGATCGGCCTCTAGCTTGGCACCATATGCTTGGTTGGCATCAGAGCCCTCTCGGTGCCACTCTCCGGCTGTGAGTGAAAGCTGCAATTACCCTCTAACTCGGCACTGTGTGCTTGGTCAGCGCTGCAGCCTTTTCTTTGCCACTCTTCAGCTATGAATAAAAGCCACGATCGGCATCTAATGCAGCACTGTGTGCTGGATTGGCACCAGAGCCCTCTCAGTGCTGCTCTCCAGCTGCAAATAGTCACAATCGGCTTCATACTCGGTGCCCTCTCGCGCCCCGTGATCTTATCGCTGGCACCTCCTCTGCAAAGAAAGGGCTGGAGTATCTGAGCTCTACGCTTTGGCAGCAGTTCCACATGCCAGTCGGCACCAAGGGTCTCTCAGTGCCGCTCCCCAGCAGAGCTCAGATGAGCGCACGTGGGGTCAACTTCAGCAATGAAGTGCTGGCACCATTTCTGGCCCTGCCCTCCAGGGTGAGCACCTGGAGCCCATCACAGTGTCCCCCACACGGAGGTCTTTGAAGAGGCAGAGGTCCTTTGGCTCCTCAACACACCGCCAGGCTGCCAAAGCAAAAGATAAGTCTGCCTTCCTTCCTCCACTTTACCCAGCACCAGGGGGAGCCACTCACTACTCGGGCCCCGCGCCACTGCAAAACTGCGGGCGCCAACCCTACGTCACCAACACCCTTGCCTCAGCACCACAAGAGATCTGAGAGTGCATTCCTCAGGCCTGGCCTCTTACTGAAGGGTCCGTGGCACTGGGTTCTTCCCGGTACTGCACTCGAAGCTGGCTGTCTCCTACTGAGGCCTAACTTGGGGTTGTCCCTTCTCCCAATTACAGCGATGAACAAGGGCCACGGTCTTACAGAGAAGACCCTACCACACTTGAACCTCTTCACTGGGTCACCGCCTACCCGGGTCAGGGTCACACCCCTCAAGGGGACCAGGACCCCTTATTTGACTTGGGGTTCGAAACCTCTCCAGTCACCATTACGATTTTCTCCCTTCGTACTCATCTCCTTGACATTGCTGGGACACACTGGCCCGAGCCACCCCGATTCACCCCCAGGTCTCCTAGGAGTCTCGGAAAGTTTGACCTCCTGGGTAGAAAAAGCCTATTCACCTTCATTTTTCAGTTGAGGGTTGCTAGCCATCAGGCCTTGGTTAAAAGATATTCCTTAGACCTGTGGTATGCTATGTAGTGTTTAGCAGCTTTCTCCCACAAGAACACTTGGAGGATTTGGATGCCTTCATCAAGAAAGGTGCCTTGCCCTCAGATGATGCCCTTACAGTGGTGTGGGATGCCTCAAACACGACCAGCCGCAGCATTGCTATAGCCGTGGTTACACCCTGAGCAGCCTGGCTTCAGGATTTTGACCTCTCCCAGGACTTACAGCAGTCCATATTAGACCTCCCTTTAGAGGCCAGTCTTTCTTTACCTGTCAGTTTCCAAAGGGATAGCCTTGTTAGTCTGGTCAAGCGAAAAAAACAAGAAGTCATGTGGCACTTTAAGACTAACAGATTTATTTTTCACATGAGCTTTCGTGGGAGAAAATCCCACTTCGTCAGATGCTTCGAAGAATCTGTAAGTTCACCCATCTTTGAAGTATCTGACGAAGTGGGTTTTCTCCCACGAAAGCTCATGCGAAAAATAAATCTGTTGGTCTTAAAGTGCCACACAACTCCTTGTTTCTTTATCTGCCAACTGACTCTCTGATCCATGGCAACTGTGCCCATAGGTCAGCCCTCAGAGCCCTGGGTATGCTTACTCCCCAAGTGTCTTAATGTTCTCCCAGTCTACCATGACCCCTTTAATATGTGGGGGGGAGGGGTCCTCATTGTATCCCCCCCCCCCGCAGCCAAAATAGCTACCTTTTAGGAGCCTTTGGACCGTTGGATGATGGTCCCCTTCCCTCATTATAGGTGATCAACTCCAATAGGGTTGCTTCTCCCTCCATCAAACCCTTGAACGTCAGGGTGGTACCCTAAACACTTTTGTTAAACGCCTCCTCGCAATTAGCCTTGGGATACCTCTTCCCCGTCTTCTCTTATCATACCCTTTGGGTCAGGTAAGGGCCTGGCAACTGGAGAGCCCTCCTCACATGCACTTGGTTCCAGTTGCATAAGCCCGTGGAGCCTTGATGGAAATCTGGAGGTCATAGAGGTATGAGAAGTGGGCACATGATGCCTCCTGCCAAAAAAAAAAAACACTATAGCCCTCTGGGACAAGGGGAGGATACCTACACCTCTGCCAACTCCTTCCCAGTCAGGCAAACTGAAAAGGGTATGCTCCCGTGTCGCTAACCCAAGAGTGCTCCTTATCTGTGTCAGCCTGCAATGGATTTTGGGGAAACTATCGCAGGATGATGCACCCCACCGCCTAGGTGATGGGTAAGAGGGCAAGTTCGTACATCTTGTCCTCTATCTTCTCCATCATCGCCTCCGCAGGCAGTGCCCCTTTTTAATATCGGGGCCATGCTCTTCAGACTCACATTAGGCTTTTTGCCTGTGGGATCTTTGAGCCTCACCGTAGAGGTTTTGCCTCTTCAGCTCCTACCCCTCGTCCCCAAAGACCTTCACCACATCACATTGGTTCTTCTGTCCATGGGCAAACCTCAAGTTTAGCCCTCGGCTGGAACCTCCTCTGCTCTGGTGGCTCCCTCTAACCAGGCAAGGGTCGCTTTCCTCTGAAAACCCTAGACACCCATCTAGGAGCTGGCTTGATCTTTCCATGGCATCCCTCTCCTCCCTAGAATTGCAACGAAGGGAAATAGTAGGAGATAGAACTCTTAACCACCATCAGTATTTGTACACCTGAGTGAGCCATATGAGGACCTGTGGTCCTTAGTTCAGGGTGGTTCCCCTGCAGAACTCTGGGTCCCAGGGAAACTTACAAACCCTTAACAGACTGGAGAGCCTGACGCCTTATGGGTGATGATTTTGTAACATCCTCTCTTGCCCCCCTCCGTGTTCCTTAAAGGACACAGCAGATTTTCCTTGTTTTTCCTTAAGTAGGGGTTGCCTTATGCTCTCCTCTCCTCTTTCCAGGGTCTCTCCCTGTTCCCTCCTCCCACCTGGGACCTGCCCAAGCCTTACCCCTTCCAATATGTGGGAAGGCTCACCAATAACACCCCTTCCCCTCAGAGCTGGTGTTATAGACCACATCCGACTTGCATCTCGCCTAAGGCGTCATCTTCTCTCCTCATCGGGAGCTATGCAAGGTCCCTCATAGTTGGCCAGTTGTAGCCGAGACCCGACACCTACACCCACCACTAGAGATGAGTCAATCAGCTGTGTTATGAAGGTTGACTGCCTCTCCATAAAAGTGAGAGTGAGAATAGCATGTGAAAGGAGTAGTGAGAATATCTTGCAAGCCACGTGCTCCCCACAAACACTCCGATTCTGGGGCTTGGGGGCATCAACCTCGAGGTGGACCTGACCCATCTGCAGAGACGGCTGAATACCCCTTCCCTCGATTCAGCATACCTCTCCCTATCTGAGTCCGTGTACTGGGAGAGTATAGAGGCAGGGAAGAGAAAAACGCACCTAGCCTTGAAGTTCGTTCAATGGTTTCTCACCACCCCTGTCTCAGGTCATTACCCCACCCCTTTGGTTTGGGACAACCTAACATGGGAATTCAATCCTCTCTCCCAGTTTCTCTCTTCATGCTAGGATGGGTGTATCTAAGGGTCCCCCCTTTTTTCCTACTATAATCTGCTCAAGGGTCGCCTCTAAAGAAGGGCCGTTCTGAGATGTCCACTCCTTTCTTTATGACAACCTCCTTGACGGAGCATCTCTGATGCTTCTGGGCCCCAGAGATGGGTCTGCCAAGCATCTAGGCCTTATTCCGACCTGTGCTATATCAAGCATGAGGCCACGTAGAACTCCTAGATGTTCTCTTTGCTTTCAAGGTTATTGTCATGTGAAGTGAGTTTAAGTGAGGGATTTAAAAAAAACAAAGTCACTTTCTCAAAATAACACCTTTTCCACAAAAGCTTTTAACAACAACCTGTGCTGGATGGGCAACACTGCTGACAATTAAAGGGAATTCTTTCATTTTGGAGCTAGCTCGGTAGCACTGCGAGCATAGACCTGGATAAAGTATTTTACCCCGTGCCCTCTAACTGCATGACACAGCAGTGTACACTAGAGCTCACACCTTTACTAGTACTGGTGCCACATCAGTGGAGGAGCCAGGCTTCAGGATTGGATCTGCTTTGTTTCTTGTTGTAATTATGAACTCCTCAGGGCATAGACTCTTTCTTTGTAGAGTGAAAAGTTCATTATGCTGAACCATTTAAAAAATATAAAAAGTACAGAACTTATAAACCACCTGAGCAAAATTATTAGAAAAACATTCTGTTTAGGCACAATTTCATGGCTGCCTCAGCAGGTGTTAAAGACCCTGACTGGAAACTCACAAAAAGAAAGGAAATTCTGATTAAGGCTTGTTATGGGGGCCTATTCTCCTTTCCATATGCACATGTTAATAAGAATTATGCATGCATATCAAGAGGGGAATAGATCCCTATAATGAGCCTTAACTCAGAGCTTCCTTCCTTTTGTGGCTTTAAGTGAGATTCTTAAGCATCCACAGGCAGCACAGAAAAAAAACATTCTTTTTAGGCACTCTGCTCAGGTGGTTTATGTGTGGCATTTTCGTATTGTGAGGGACACTTCTCATGCAAACATGATTGGTTTTAACTCTTCTTTCTCTGTTACTCATTTGAAATTATAAGCTTTTGTGGCCAAGATATTGTAGCCCATGTGCCTACTAAAAGCTTACATTATTGTTTGTCTCTGAGGTGTGTGTGGCTTTACATCATAAGCTACAATATCCAGGAATAGTAGTATGTTCTAGACCTAGAGGAATACTATCAGATTAAAAATTGCACTCTTGTCTGAAATTATTTTACCCACATTGGTTCTAAGTAACACTAAAGGTTATGTCTAATGGAAGGAGAGTAGAGAAAGAAATGTCTGCTTTTCAAAGGAGTAGCCGTGTTAGTTTAGTTCAGACAGCAAAACAAACAAGCCCTGTGGCACTTAAAGACTAAGGCTGTGTTCGCACACAGGGGGTTATTTCGATACAAGTTGTTTCAAAATAACGCCTTATTTCGAAATAAGTTAATTTGAATTAACAGTTTGTTAATTCGAATTAAGGAAAAAAGTTCAAAGCGAAATAGCATGTTCAGACAACAGTTATTTCGAAATGAGTCACCGTCATTTTGAAACAACATGTTCGGATGGCATTGTTTCAAAACAGTCGTTTCGAAACAACGTTGTTTTGTCCCCCATGGGGTTTAAGTTGTTTCGAAACAACGGTGTGTTGTGTGAACATGGCCTTTCTTATTTCGAAACAACCTCTGTTGTTTCGAACTAAGACTGCTGTGTGAACATACCCTAAGGCATTCATTTACTGGATGAGCTTTCATGGGAGAAAATCCCACTTCATCAGATGCTGACTTTTTTCTCCCACGAAAGCACATGGCATAAATCTGTTAATCTTTAAGTACCACAGTTCGAAACAGGCAACAACGTTAGCCTCGTTCAGTAAAATAAACTAGGATTCCTGTGCCACTTTATTTATAAGTGCCACAGCACTCCTTGTTTATTTTTTCACTTGTTTACTTTGTATGTAGTCAGTTCATGTTTCTCCCTTTTTAAGCCCCACTCCCAGAAATGGATAAAAGCAAGTCAGTCATCCTTGTACCCATATGGCACCTCACTGGACATCAGTGGGATTGTCCATTTTGTCAGAGCTCTGTCATGCATGGATGTGATTGCAAGAGAGAGATAAAGTAATGTAGAAGTGGGGGATAATAGAGCTAGTCAGGAAACTCTTGACATTTTTTAAAATAAAAGTGGGAATTAAAAAAGATTACTGTTTCGCATTTTTTCAACCAACTCAAGCTTGCTAAAAATAGCTGACTGGCCATTATGACTAGCCACTTGAACTCAGACTGGGTAGTCGATGTTGGTCTTGAGTCAGTAGCCTCAGATGCTATTTGTGCTATAAAATCTGCAGTGTTATTTCTAGCACCTAGCTTGTTCTGATATAGCCTGTCTGTCTGCCAGCGATGAAAGGGTCATTCCCAGTTGCAGTGTAGACATAACTCTAGGGACCCGGACAGACCAGTGTCTACTACTCTGTACTTCACACTTCTTATGGTGATGGAACAACCCCATCAACCAGAGCTGCATGATCCGTCATGCCCAAGCTTTCTTCTTCCTAGCCAGAGGAAACATGACCCTGCTGTACTTGTGGCTGTTGAAAAACCTAATTACATCCCTATAAGCAGTCAAATTCCTTTATCAGCTTGTACTGAGATTCTGCCTCATAATGCATTGGAATCCAATAATACATTTCCCATCCCAGTATTAATGACCACTGTTCAGTAGGCTGTAGGAGCCTAATAGGTAGGTGTGCATTTACTCGGTGTATACTTGTGTGTATACTCTCATAATTTCTTCCAAATGAGGATGTCAAAGAGGTTTACAATTATTAATTTAGTTTCTCAATGCCCTGTAAGGTAGGGAAGCATTTGATAATGTCACTTACAGATAGAAAAATTAAGTGACTTATTTTGCCCAAGACCACACAAGAAGTCTGCATAGATAGGCACAGGAGCCAAATCTTCCTGTCTGAATATGATTCCCATCTTTTAACCACAAGAGCAACCCTTCTCCTGGTACTTCCCACTAGAGAAGTACAATGGAGGTGACAGGCTCAATTGACACAAATGGGGAGCCCAAACAGGCTAATATAGACTCACTGTGCCCACAGTTGCCCTTTGGATGTTGGACCACTTGTTGTCTATATGCAGTAAAGAGCATCCCGTAGTACTCCCTGCATGTGGTTGAATGGAGAATTATTTACGATTGGTGACTATAGTTCCAGCTACCTTCCAGAGTCAGACCACAACAGAGCATCCTGCCTCCACAGTTATTCCCTTTGTTGACTCTGTGGTTTAGCCAAGAGAGCACTGACTGGGTAGTTTGCATGAGTCAAAGCAGATATGTTGCCTGTTCTGAAGTATTCCTGAGTCGTCAACAACAACAAAAAAGAGTTCAACTCTTTCTTCCCTTTCCCTTTAGTTTTTATAACAAACATAAAAGCCCAGTTTAAGTATTGGGTATTCCCAGTGATTCTGTAATATTCACTTTATATCCCCACTAATTTTGTCTATATTAAATATAACATTTTGAATAAACATTTAATAAGATCAGAGTCTATTATTGTCTGCTCTTTACATTCAGTTCTGTTTCACTTAATTTGCTAAACATTTCATCCAAGTTTTTTATTCAGGAGATTTATTCTTGGATATAGATTTAGTATTATACAGCATTCTGAGAATTTGAGAGGAGGAAGAGATCCTGGCCCCACTGAAGTCAATTGCCAGTCTCATTAACTTTTTATTAGGGCCAAGATTTCGCACTAAGAGTATATACCAAAAGATTATAAATTTTGTTTCTCAAATCCTGATAATGATTTACTTTTGTTAGATCAAAAAATAAATCCATACTCAGATCATACTAACAAGACAGCAGTGAACACTACTTTAGCAGTTCACTTGAAGTAACTGAATTGCCTTCTGCAATTCATTTTGCTGATAGCTCTCTTTTCATTCTTTGTACTGATCATATCTTAGTTCTCTGCTAGTTTAAAAATTGATTTATCTTTTTTAAATTGTTTATCTATTTATTTATCTATTTTCTTTTATAGGTTGCATGTAGATCAGAAGCTAGAGCTCAATATCTAGGTTCATATAGAAAGGAAGCATTTACTCTCTTTTCTTCTTTTTTTTTTTTTTGTTTTAAGTTAATAGCTTTGTCTTCTCTGTTTCTGTTAAAATACCTTAAACTGCAGGTAGCTGCTACAGAAAATTGTATGAACATACAGCAGTTCTAGATTTGTGCAGCCCCAAACCCCATATGAATGAAGCACAGAAAAGGGAAATTATTTCAATTTTATTCATATCCAAAAAGAGAGATTCATTATTTCTTAATCTTAAAGAATGTTTCCTCCATGACTATAAGTGTAGTAACTTTAGTGGATCTTCAAGAATCCCAATTCAACCTGTTTCTTGTAGAATAAACATAACAGGAAAGTTAATATTGTCCTGTTATTATAATTGTCAACATTGTTTTTAAGGCAACAGTAACCAAGAATATTTTTCCTATTTACAGAGCAAGCTTTACATGGAAGGATTTAGAAGCCTAAAAGAAGGAGAACCAGTGGAATTTACTTTTAAGAAATCTTCCAAAGGCCTTGAATCAATACGGGTAACAGGCCCAGGTGGGAGCCCCTGTTTAGGAAGTGAGAGACGTCCCAAAGGGAAGACAGTACAGAAAAGAAAACCAAAGGGAGATAGGTAATTACTTTACTTTGTTACTCTTGTCCTCCTCTCCTTCCCCTCCCCCACTTCTTTGCAAGTTTTCTAAATGTTATATTTTTAGTACTCATTCATATGTAACAGGAAGTCCTTCTCTGAAAGTTTGGCTTGCACAGGTAGCCTAGTTATTTGATTAGGTATGCTAATCTGAATATGTAGAAATAAATTTTGCTCACTTGATCTTTCATTTTTGAAATCCTTGCATATTGACTTGCAGAGAGCTTTCAAGGGAATGTTAAGGTTATATTGAATATATTGTGATTAAACTAAAAAGGGTCACTGAAGACAGCTGAAGAGATGTGATGCTCAGCTGAGATAAGTGCATGCAGAAGTGATTGCAGCCTGCAGATTCCTTTGTTACATCTTTAGTACTGTACATATCAAGAGGAATAGTTATGGGGTGCAATTTAGGTTGGAAAACATCAACTTACATTTAACTTAGTATATAAATTGGTTAGTTTTATTTTCAGTTAATGAACGAAGTTCTGGATGCTTCCAAATGCCTTAATTTCTGATGGTTTGCAGAATGGCTCGTTGTTAGTTAATTATTTTCACATATTACAGGCCAAATCCCAGAGCTTTACTAATTCAAACCCGCTCAGAATCTGACCCTTTATCTATCCACTCCTAGTTCAACTCTACCACTAATGGTCTGAAGAATTTTCATGATGCTCTTGGCTATGTTGCTAAAAGTCTGTACCCCATTCCAAAGTTTTTCCATTCAAAAGCTGTTGCATGATGTGAATTTCAGTGGCACCTATATCTCCATACTTTCCACAGCTTTGCCCAGCACAATAACCATGACAAATGGGTTCAAGAAAAGGACATCTTGTGAAGCATTGATCATGTTTCATGCATCCCCTAACATCCAGACTTAAGTTTCCCAACAGCCAGCCTTCACTCTGAGAAATTCAAACAGGGAAGAAAACTTGCAGGGTGAGCATGGCTTACAGGTGGTGTCTCCCTTTCTGTGGATTCTGAAACAAACTTAGGGAGAAGAAAAGGTACCCAAGATCATCTCCAGAGAGAGGAAAGATCTCCTTTATCCATCCTCTATCTCTTCAGCCTACTGTGGTAGTGCCTAGAGGCCAAAACCAAGGTTGTGATGCTGTTGTGTTAGGTGCTATACGTACATGTAGTGAGAGAGAGTTCATGTCTCGAGAGCTTAAAATCTAAATACACAAAGGCTGGGAGAAAAGGAAATATTACATCCTCATTTTAAAAGTACGGAACTGATGCAGAGATACAATCAATGATTTGTTTGTGGTAACACAGCAAGCCTGTGGCAGAGTTGGAAAATGAGCTCCAATGTTTTTAGGACCAGTGCATCACCTTAGCCGCAAGATTAAACTGCCTCTTGTATTTGGTGTCTGTCTGAAGCTGATTGCTTTTTTTTCATCATCCCTAATTCACAATCAGTTTGAAGGATTTTCATCAACCTTCTCAAAAACACACTTTTTTGTTCTTGGAATTCTAACCACACTCAAATGTCTGAAGTTTGAAATGTGTAACTTGGCATCAATAATTAGATGTCTGTCAGTTTCAGCTCTTAACTGTAACCAAAACTGAAAAAGAGAGCAAAACACTTAGTACCCTTCTAATGAAATCCAGAAATCTCAGTGCAGTCACCTGGGTGGACTCAGGAGGATAGAACTATCATATATACTTGCTGATAAGCTGACCTGCAGATAAGCAAACCCCCTGGTTCGGAGCCACAAAAACGGGGAAAAAAGGGGGGGTAACCCACATATAAGCTGAGGTTCTTCTGTGGCCTTGGGCCTCTAACCTCATCACCCTGTGCCTCCAGCTTCTCTGGACTCCCCAACACCTGCCCAAACCCCTGGGAACTGCCTCCACTTCCTCTGCAGTCCCCAACATCCTCCCTAACTCCTGGGCCCTGCTACTGCTTCCCTCACCATCCACAACCCCTTCTCTAACCCGCAGCACACACTGCTGCTTCCCTTGCCATCCCTGACTCCCTCCCTAACCCCTGGGCCATGCCACTGCTTCTCTCACTGTCCTGACCCCCTCCCTGAACTCCCTTACCTGGCTGCTCCGGTGGCTAGGCAGAGGCTGGGACTTCCTCTCCTTGCTTTAAGCCCTGCCAGGGCTGAGTACCCAATATGACTGCTCTGGCAGCTGTTTAGATGCTGGGGCTCCCCTCCCTGAGCATGCTCAGGGCAGGAGATTTAAAACTTCTGGGCTGGGGATGCTTTTTCCTCTCTGACCCGTGTATAAGCTGAGTCCCCCTTTTAAAGGGAATTTTCAGAAACAAAAGTCTCAGCTCATACGCGAGTATATATGGTATCTTTAATTAAATACAAAAGACTGCCTTTGACACACTACTGCAAGTTTAATTCTTGATACTATCATTAATAACAAAATGCTCATCTGATTAACTGTCCCTGGGATTGTGTGGACTCCTTTCTTCTTTTGCTGAACTAGACTAACATGGCTGACCCTTTGGAACTTGGATTGTTTTGAATCAGAGGCCTGGTCTATACCTAAAAATTAGCTCCAACTGGCTATACCACACAGGGCTGTGAAGAACAGAGCACCCTGTGCACTGTAGTTAGGTTCCTCTAACACCCACTGTCGACATAGGTAGATCAGTGGAAGAATTCTACAAACTACCACCTCTCAAAGAGGCAGATGAATGATGTTGATGAAAACCCCCCTTCCACTGATGTAAGAAGCATCATCATGAACACTGTACAATGGCACAGGTGGAGCACTTTAGCTGTGCTGCTGGAACGGCTATAGTGTTAGATATACCCTGACTCGTAGGTCAGTTTGAAAATTCCTGTGGACGTTTAATACTGTAATCTGAGGACAGTCTGTGCTGAAGATTCTGCTGTTGATGGTCCTTAACAGCCCAGAATCTGGCAGACAGCTGAGATAAAACTTGGGTATCTGGTGTGAGGTAGGCACAGGTGATGGTAGAATGGTATTGCTGATAGGACATGGGTCAAATTGGTGCTTGTGAGAGGGCATATAACTAGGTCCACTGGGCAAGAAATTAAAAAGAAAAATGGTTCCATGGCACAGTGACTGTTGATTTCAAATTCCACTCCCTGAATAAATCATGCATAAGGAGGTTAATTTGATGTTTATTTGCTTGGAAAGCTGTCTCAAAGTGAGAGGAATTTGGGTGGGAATAGAGGTGTGATTTGAAGGGGCAAAAAGAGATATATGCGTGAGCAGAGTTGTTTGAAAGAGAATTTGCAAGAGAGGGTATGTGGTAGGGCGAGCAGAGTGTATGGGACCCCATTTTGAAAGTGGATGGGTGGAAGTCTGAAATGGAAAGGAACATAGAGGACTACAGAACATTTGATCAACAGAAGAAAGAACAGGGAACTAAGATTTTCGGAGCTTAAAGTAGGGACCCAGTGATTGGGGCATGTAGGTAACAGTGGAGGAAACAACTGCTGAGAAATGTCTTGGATGAAAGGATGGAAGAGCTGTATCCTTTTGTTGTGATAGTGCATAACCTGTGGAACTCATTTCCAAGATGTCGTGAAAGCCAAAAGTATAACTGGATTAAAAACTAATTAGATATGTTCATGTAGGATATGCCCATAAGTGGTTTTCAGTCCAGAAGGTCAGGTAGACACGCTCATCTCTGGGTGTCCCCAAACCTCTGACTGCCAGAAGGTGGAACTGGATGAGAGGGGAAAGATCATTCAGTAATTTCCCAGTTATGTTCAGTCCCTCTGAAGCATGTGGTACTTGCTGCTATTGGATGATGGGTCAATCTAGCCCAGTACCCTTTGGTCTGACCCAGTATGGCCATTCCTATGTTCTTAGGACATGATACCAGCACATCACTGCCAAAAGGTTAATGTTTCCTACATTCCTATGAGGTGGAGAACATTAATTGTTTTGTCATTTCACAGAAAAGGAAAGACATAGACGTTTAGTAATAGAATTATTGTGCTGTCAACTTGAACACCCTGCCTCTTCAATACAATGAGTCTAGTGGCACTTTTAAAGGCTAACAAATTAAGTGTCACTAGACTCCTTGTTTATTTTACTTAATAAGACTAACATAGCTGCCTCTTTGGAACTTGCCTCTTGAAAGTAACTCTCATAAAATCTGTATCCTAAAATGAACAAATTTCATCATTTTTCCCCCAGGTCTCTTTCTCATGCTCACCATTTGATTTTTGTGCATTTTTCCTACCCTCTTAATTTTGCTAGTTTCTCCTTCCCCATTCTTTTTCTCCTGCCCATTTCTCTTCACTTTTTCAATAGTTTTCTGCCTTTTTATTTTTTTGTTTCCAGTCATCATCATCTTTCTGAGGTTGCTTTTTGGCAGGGAAGGTCTCCTAAGATGTTCATATTGCTGTTTTCCCCTTCTGACGGGGGACGGTCTGTGCCACTTTTTACAAGAAACAGGGACAGTCCCTGAGTGGCAAAGACCATCCCTGCCGCATGTAAAAATCGGCTCGGACCGTCCCTGGCTTCAAGCCCCATGCAGGAGGCCTAAAGCAGGAGACGGTCGCTGCTGCTTCCCATAAGTGGCAGGGGCGGTCTCTACCACTCGGGGACCATTCCTGCCACTTCCCAGAAGGCATGAACTGTCCTTGGCTTTGAGCCCCTTTCAGGAGGCTTAAAGCCAGATTGGGCCTCATGCACAGCTGGATCAGGGCCACTTGTTGAGGGGGCATGTGCCCCACATCCTGGTTCCCTCTAGAATCACTCCTGGACTTTAGGGGACCCATCTGGCTCTGAAAATCTGTTTTCTTTCTTCCGCAGGTAGATGATGTAGTTTTAAGAATGCTTGACAGAGATCCTAAAGATGTCTGCCTCTGTCTGAGGGATCAGAGCAAATACGGTTATATCTTAGGGCTTAGGTGAAGACAATGAATTGTGTGGTTGTTAAGGATGAAAGCTCGAGGGACGTAGGTAGCTCTACTGATCAGTAGGTTTTTTGTATACAGTGGTGTTGATGTGTCCTTCCCTAATTTGTACAGTAGTGTCCAGAAAGTGGATCTCCTGCGTGGACTGTTCCAGGTTAAGTTTAATTGTGGAATGGGAACTGCTGAAATCTCTGGAAATCTTCAAGAGCATCCCTGGGTCAAGGTGATGAAGATGTCACAAATGTAGCTTAAGTAGAGGAGAGGTGCTTTGGGATGAGACATGAGGAAATGTTGTTCTAATGTGGTGGTTGCTGTTTCCTGACTGCAACCAGTCTGTGCTGAGCACTGACCAGCCCATGGAAATGGACTGAGCTAGTAATATGAGTTGTGCATTATAGGCAGAACTGGTAGAAATGCCTCCAGGTAAGGTTGCCTAACACTTTCTGTTATAATCCACTTTTTTCAATTGTTTATAATTTTGCTACACTTTAGCTTAATTTGCTCTCTTCTTTAAACTCATTTTGTATTTTATTTTATTGATTCATTTATTTATATTATGGAGTAAAGTTTAGCAAAAACAATGCAGCCATTTCCAAGATCAGGAAAAACATTCTTATATTGTTTAAAGAAATAGTTGGAAACATTTTTAAGAGACCCAGCCAATGCATGCTTTGAAGCAGGATTTGAAATTTGGTTTGGGGATAGCCCAGGAGTCAGAGAGGTGCCTTTTCTGTCCCTGGAAAAATCCAACCAGATTTGGCTGAGTTAGAAGCCTCTGATAATTGCCATTTTCATTTACTCTGTAGATAGAGACTTTCTCTAAAATCTTCAAATTGTCTATGTGCACCAAGCATATGCTGTAACTCCATAGCGTTCCTTACACCATTTGTATGGACAGGCCTCCTCCTGTCCTACAGATTAGGCAAAGAGCTAGAGCTCCATAAAAGATAAAGGCACTCCTCCAGGGCCCTTATAGCCTAAGGAAAAATGAGCTGGTTGGCAGCCAAGAGACCTTTTACTGACTGGTGGTAGTAATTCTGTGCACTTCATGTCCTTGTTATGGAGGAACATCTCACATCCCCATTTTAGGAAGCAAACAAATACCATTTGCATCATTTTGACACTGGAGTACTTGAGATTGCAAGAGTCATGTCTGTCAGAGCTGGGCTCAGAACCCAGTAGTTAACTGAGAAGAGTCATATCACATTCACTTAGCTATAGTGCCTTTCACTAGGCTCCCTGGGTCCAAACTCGGGTACCTGTAACAGAGCAGCGGTGTGAAACTGCTAACGTTAGTGAACCACCTACAGCAGATCTAGTGTAAATCTGTCAGCCTGGGCTCCAAGGCACACTCTCAGCTACAGTGTAGACATGTCCTCTGCTTCACAGAGGGTTTTCAGTCAAGGGACCTCCTGCTGAATGCTTCCCTCCGTAGGGTGCTGAAGGCCTCCTGCTGGAGCAGAGGGCACAGAGAAGTTCTCAGCCCTGGGTCCAGCAACAGCAGTGTAAGACACATTTTCCTTTTTCTTTCTCATGCAGGAAAAGGTTGGTAGCCTGCCAGAATAGTAGCTGATGGTCAACATTCTGAAGAGCTATATTCCCACTACTGCCCAAGCGGCAGCATCAGATTCTGCACTGGGCTCCCAGCTGTCATAGCAGGGAGAAGACCCAAGCTAGACTGAGATCCTCACATAATTACCCCAGACCCAGAATGTGGATCCAGTGGTTTATTCTTTCTTACAGTGGGCAAGGCAGGAAACTCCCATATCCTGCTTGGAGGAAGAAAGAGAGCACCGCCAGGCTGGGCTTCACCTCTCAACAGGGGCGTTGCTGGCACTGGACTCATGGGGCTCGAGCCCTGAGTCTCAGCACCCGAGCCCCAGTTCTGCCGCCGAGCCGGCCATGGCGGCGGCTACAGCGGCAGTGTGCAAGCCCCAAGTCCCAGTGCACCAAGTCCCAGGTCTTTTCCCGGGCCAGTGACGCTCCTGCCCCTCAACTTAGCACATGACACCAGAAGCTCCCCTTTGAGACAATTTAGGATCTTCTGGGATACCAGTTGTCTCCTGCTGCCAGCTAATTTATGTAGGCCTGTACAAACTGTAGGTCTATCCTGCAGTGCTGAAGGTTCAGCATTCGAATATTGTTACAATAGTACATAATAAAATCAGTGTTTTACTTTTTCCACTTAAAGGAAGCTAAGATATTGTGGACAAAAGCTCAAAATTAAAAGAACATTTAGTTTGCAAAGTCAAGTACTTGTGGCAAGGAAACGCCAGTTTTAAGGTGCACATGCATGATGATACATTCTTTAATTACATGATTATATAATATTTTTAATAGGACCCTTGCCTCATTCAGCACATTGGATTGATGCAAAATGGAGCAGAGTCAAGGCTGCACAGGCAACTTTAAATCTGGCATTTCTAGCTTTCAAGAACTTTGCCACCTAAATAAATGGCTTTAGTGTCTTTTCTTTTTATTGAATGAGAGAGAGAGATTTTTGACTGCCAGTTCAGCCACTGTGATCTGAGAGTCAAGTGAGATTCTTTCTAGCTCATGAACCATCACCAAAAAAAGATTTCTCCCCTCAGTTACACCTCTGCAGCCATACTGCGTTCTATATCGTTGAACAGATAAAAGAAGAGGGCAGCACTTGGCCCTGAGTCAGCAAAGCACTTTAACCCATAGTTAACCTTAAGCAGGTGAGCAGGCTCACTGATGTCAAAGGAACATCTTACATGCTTCAGCTTGAAGTTTACTGGTTTGCTGAATCAGGGCCTGAGAACTCATGGTCAGCTATGAGGTTTAACTAATTTCTTGCTCAGTACTTATCCAAACAAATTGCTATTGATGTCAGTCATTTTTACACAGTATCACATAGAGTAGAACCGTCCATATGTATTTAAATCCTTGTACAGAAGACATATCTCTTAGCTGTCTAAGTTGTTTTCACTATGCTGCCTTTGTATTTTTATAATAAGTATCTTCTACTTAGTTCTTCTATGTATTCTGACTAGGTAAGGATCTTCATGTGATTTGCTTGAGCATGTGACAATATTTTCAGGTTTCCCAGTCAGATTTTTTTATGCTTTTACAAAACTTCAGTCATTTTATATTTTAACTTTGCTTTGTCTATGTTTATGATAATCAGGACAATTTGGGTTTTCTTGTTGACTTTGTATCAAGATTAGGATTTGATTTTGTACTTTCCTTTTGTCTGTATTGAAGACTGTTTTCTATCACTTTTGTGTTGAGAAATTGAGGTGTTTTTTAGAATGGTTACATCCAGGGGCATAGCTGTGAGTGGGCCATGTCCCACGCTCTTTGACAGCAGGCCCACCTGATCCATTGCTTCTGTTGATGTGCTCTGCTTAAATTTGGAGCATCAGGCAGATTTTGCAACAATGTCAGGCAGCTTCTGCTACCTGAACATCCTGCTTTAGGCCACTTAACTTGAAGCACAAAGTTTGGGAAGTGACTGGGAAATCATTAAGCTGCTGGACCCTCTAGTTGCTAAGATAACTGTAGCATCCACAACAGTGGCTTGCAACCTGTGGCCTGTGGGAGTTTTCAAAGTGGCCCACAGGTCCCCTTGTGCTGGCCCATGCAGGCTCCTTCCTGCAGCCAAGGGGAAGGAAGATCATTGCTCTCTTCCCCCTTTATTTAGTAGGGAGCATGCCAAAATGCTTTTCCAGGAGTTAATAGGCATTGGGTCCCTATTGAAGCCAGAACGAGGTGAGCACTGATCTTCTATCCCCCCATCTGCAGAAGGGAATCACTGCCTAGGGTCACAGGTGGACCACAGATGGCTACAGAACATGTAGGCTTTCTGTGCTGCAGCCAGTGAGACAGGAAATCAGCAAGGAGGCAGCCTCCTTTCTGAACTCTTGCTGTCTGGCTCAGTGGTAGGGATCCTGCTTGAAGAGACTGTTGGTCCTTTGGGGTTGTAAAAATGACATCAGTGGTCCTTGAGTCTAAAAGGTTGGGAACTACTGATCCACAGCTTCCAAACTTACTGTTCCTGCTTCAAGTCATATGACCAGAAAGTAGTCCAGGCCCACCTGAGGGACTCACATGCCCAGCCAGAAAAGCTGGTCTGGCCATGCCTCTGATTATGGCAATTTGAAAAAATCTTGACAACATTACTACAGTTTTTAATTTGTAGTTCAGTAGTACCTATAAGTAGAGCCCTGCACAGATACAAATAAGTGGATCCATATCTGATCTGCATCTGCAAGAAATGGTCCACAGATAGCTGTGTTGTATCTGCGGATGTGGATATAATGCAGATATCCGCATATTTGCAGGGCTCTAGCTCCGTGCAGATAAATATATGCAGATCCATATCCAATCTGCATCCGCAAGAATGGTCCTCAGATATCCGTGTTGTATCCGCGGATGCGGATATAAGGCAGATATCTGCGGATTTGCAGGGCTCTACCTATAAGCTCCAGTTGAGTAATACATAACAAAACATGATCCTTACTCCTCATAGTTTACAATCTAAGTATAAGACAAGGAACAGCAGATAGATGTAAATAGGGGAGCACAAGGAAACAATGAGATAATATTGATCAGAATGATTGCTAGCATTCTCAGCTCACCCTTTATACCTAGTATTCTTACCAAGAAATCAAAGGTGCGCTATAACTTAAGAAGTGATTTAAAGAGAAAAAGTATTTCCTCTTTCCAATATCGAACCTAAATCTCCTTTGCTGAAGATTAATGGTGGGACATGTGTTACAGTGTAGCACAGGCCCCTGACTTGACCAAGCTTACTAGGAGCTATCACAATATAAATATTACAAAATAATTATAGGTGATGCATGTGTAGATGGTGACTATAGATAATGTTGCCCAGTGCGTTCCTGGATAAAATTTTCCATGCTGGGTCTCTGCTTCAGGCTAATTTTGTTTCTTTGTTTGCAAGCTTTATTATCCATGCCTCATTTGTTGCAGAAGTTGGAAGGTATGTAATGAATGAGGCAGGTGACAGTAAGAAAAGACACGATGATGAGAGCAGTTAAACAGCATCTTCGACTAGAGAAGTGGGTTCTATTCCTGCCTCTGCCATAGAGTTTCTATGCTATGTTGTGTAAGTTATTTAAACCAAATTCTCACAGATGGACTCTACTTGTACAATCTTCATGCCTGGTGTGAGACACCTGTAGTTTGATTTGTGGAAGCACTGAGCTCACACAACTGCAGCTGCTGACAATAGGAGCTTTGCTTGTAGATAATTTTTGATAATTTTGGCCTTAAACTTTGTGCTTCAGTTCTCTATATTTTAAAACGGGGATAAAAATACCATCTAGTCTCACAGGTGCATTGTGAAGATAAAATTAATGTTTGGGAAGCATTAGGATTCCACAAGAGCAACTTAAAAAAAGCTTCTGAGGAAATTAATAATGTTGTATTCAGCACAGAGTTTGGATGATTTAAAAATAAATAATGCATGGAGCCACACACTGAATGAGGACAAAAAGATATATTGAATAACTGTCTATTCATTGAGCACCATCCATCCTGTGCACGCAGTGGGGCAGAAATAATGTATTGGAAGAAGTAACATATGATCATATAATTTAAGACTATCATTATGCATCCACATAAGGTTCTGAATTATTGTTGCACAGGCAGCCTTACTTCTGGCATTTTCTAACCTTTAAGCACTTGACATTACAACCTTAATATTCTTTTAATGTTGTTTTGTTTGTGTGATATATCAATTATCCCTAGATCCTTCTCTTCATAACTGTGATTAGTTGCCTAATTTCTTGTAGGTGTCACAATAGAAGAAAGTCTTAGAGAGGAAGGTGAAGGATGGGGAGGGGATCATTTTATGAGCTAGGCTAAAGAGGAAGTTGCAGTGCATATGGACAGTGGAAAGAAGTGCAAAAATGATTGTGGTAAAAGCAGAAAAATGGAGAATTCTGGCATTGCTCTTGTAGTGGAGAGGGCTGGATAAACTTAACAGGAGATCAGTGGATAAATAGGAAGGCAAGAATTGTGAAGAGTCACTAAGAAATATGGGAATGAACTAAATAGTTTAATTTATTTATCTCCATTATTTATAATTTTATTGGTATTGAGTCTCATGGCACTAGGTCTTTTCAACTATTCAGTGTACAGTGCGCAAAGCGATTTGAAAATTGTACCAGTTTTACAGTGTATGGCTTTCCTTAACTTAGAAGTGACTAGAATTGTTTTTGACTCTTTAGCTTTCGGGCAGCTTAAATGCTTTAGTTCAGACAGCAATGAAACAATAGCAAATCTCAGACTGCTCACATTTCATTGTTTGCAACTAATGGTATACCAGCCAGTTTAACTAGACTGCTTTGATTTCCTGTGAGATCGATCGATCGATCTATCTATCTATCTATCTATCTGTATTGACCAATATATGATTGTTAAATTGTTGAATATTTCCAGTTCAATTTTTTGTTACTGCACTAAAATAATTAATACTTTTTAGTTGCCTTGTCTCTTAATTATATAAAATAAAGTGTGTGTGTGTGTGTGTGTGTGTGTGTGTGTGTGTGTGTGTGTGTG
>ML681979.1:52724307-52794285 GCA_007922195.1 Podocnemis expansa
TGTGTGTGTGTGTGTGTGTGTGTGTGTGTGTGTGTGTGTGTGTGTGTAAGAGACAGAAAAAGAGTGCAAATAGGATGGTTAGTCTCATTAAACATTGAATTCTTTAGGAATCTTATTGTTTTCTTGATTGTTATTTACATTGTGCGGCAGGGAGTTTTATTTTTTGACAATCAACTCAGAAATATGTGTAGCTCGAAGAAATAGGATTCCTTACATGGACCTTTTAATATTACTTTCAACAGAATTATAAATATTTCCTAGTTGATTATAATAAAACACTTCTTGACTGTTAAGCATACAATAACCAGAACTGAAGTTAGCGTATGTGGGTGATACTTTCTCGGCCAGGCTTATCTATTCAGTTTTTGAACTTGGGATAAATTTGTTAGGAATAATGCTTAACTCCTTGTGTGATCAATCTTAGGAAAATGTGCTTAATGTTTGTATATGCATTACTTTTAATGTATGCCACATAAGTTTATATTAGAAAAATAAAATTTAATTGATACATCACTTTATTTGCCTTTAAATATTATAGCAGGAAACTGCTTTATGAAATATGCAAGTCATATTTAGTAAAGAATAATGCTTTCTCATTTTTGGTGTTTGCATGTGTATACATTACTTGGAGTTAGAAATTATTTAAATCACAAAGTCATATAAATTTATCGTCCCTACATTTCTAACTCTTTGGGTTTTTGTGAGGTTGTTCTTCCTATTTGAGTGTATTATTTTTCAGTTATGAAGGAAAAGAAATGGCATGCAATATTTTGAAGAAAAAGCCATTTACCCTCTGGCCAGAATGATAAACTTCTGCATAGCTAATTATGGGGGAGGCACAAAAAGTGAAAAAACGCCACCAGTTATCACTACAATTTGTATGTGTGTATTTCCAACTTTACAGGGAAACAAATCACATTTAAGAAGTTCCCTTAAGAAGAACAGAAAACTACTTACTTTCTACAATATAGGTTACCAATGTTTAGAAAATATTCTTTTCCATGGTCAAGGCAACTGGTTCCCCAAATTCTGTGCCCTGGGAGAGCAGCTTTCCATTTTCATTTTTGCTGTTTAATCATTATTTTGTACTGCCAGCACTGATTTTTGTTTCTATCCAATAAGAAAAAAAAATTATGCAGTTTTAGGTGCTGTCTTGTGAAGTGCTTAATTGTAATATATCATCAAGTTTAAGTAACTACAACAGGTTTGTGCTTTATCAAACTTGGGGTAGTCAGATTTGGGAATTTGCTTTTTAGTGGTTTCTTTTGTGGAAGAGAAATCTTTCAGGCATGAATTGATAGTCCAGATCTTTTGAGGTCTGTCTGTTTTAACCTCTGACCTCTGTTCTTACAGGGTCAACATTTGAGGGCAGGAGATTAAGGCAGTTTAAAGACTCGAATGGTAACTGGAATGGAAAAATTAGCCAGCACATTTTGGGTGCAAAACATCAAAGTAATCAAACAATTTGCTTATTTTAAACCTAGTTTAAGGATAACAGCTAATTGTACTGTGCTCGTTGAAAGAAGCAATCTTCTTAGATACTACAGATTAACATGCAAGAAATTTGCTATTGGTAATTAACACTATGTATTCAATATAACAATTTTATATATTCAGCATACTAAATATTTTTCTCCAATATTTTGTAATATAATAACTTGGGATCTGACTGTACAATCTTTGTTTGCTCAATTATCCCCTACTCTCACAAGCAGCATCACTGGCACCATCAGGAATAATTGTATAAATAAAAAGTACTTGACATGAGTAAGCATTGTAGGGTCTGGCTCAATCTTGCTAGTTGCTTAGTACCCTCAACTTCCATTGACTTCACAGGATCAGGTCTTCTTTTTGTGTTGAAACTGTTGTTCCTGTGTTAGAATTTCCCAGTGCTAATGATTAAGCCAATTTGTGAGGATATGTTTTTGTTACAGCTATTCAAAGTTGAGCTCATTCTACACATACTTGTCATCAGGGAATGTCCTTTCATCAACTACAAACCAGAGTATTCATCTTCATAAAATAAGAACCCTCTATGTGATGATTCAAGATCTAAAGTAGTATATATTTAAAGAAGAATGTTGATACAATCATTTTTAAACACACTATATATGTATTTTTCCATTTAGAAAATGATGCATGTGTGAGGATTTTAAAATGTCAACCATTCATTGTGTTTTTGTTTTTGTTTTGTTTAAAAAAAAAAAACACACAAATGGAAGAAAAGTGATATAGGTATCAACACATTAAAAAAAAAAAAAATTAGTGCCTGAACATACAAACTCTTTTAGCAAAAATGTGCCAGGTCTCCCATAATTCAGAATCTGACTCGCATCTTTATAGATTCCAGTACTTCTCGTATAGCTATGTCACACCAAATGGATTAGAGTTCTGTAAATCACAGTTAGAAAATAAAGCAACAAGGCTTCCATCTGGTTGCCTGTTTGAGTGAATATAGCACATTCTTATGTCTCTCTTGAGAGTAAAGGATACTCAGACATTTTCATTCTAACTCCTCTTTTACAAGGTCATAAGTTTCCAAAATTTTCTCTTCTTAGAGCTGCAGTGTTTCTTTTATAGTTTCAGCTCTGAGGTGAATTGTTGGAGAGTTTCCTCCCTTTGACATTTCAGCCCAATGAAGGGGAAAGAAAAAGTGTAATAAGACCTGGTGCAGATTCCAGAGGCTGGGCTACCCATGAAAGCTCCTGCTTGCCTATCCCAGTCGTATTAGCTGAACAGCTTCCGCATCTCCACACCATTTTGGGGTTAATGGCAGGAGAAGCTGGCACAGATTCAAAGGACTGGGCTATCGTTGCAAATGGAATCATCTAAATCCCATTGGCTATGTCTATATCTGCCTTTTTTTTTTGGTTTGGACTCAGGCTAGTTCAGACTAACCACAGCTTTTTAGTTTGAACTAGCCTCACATCCTAGTTCAAACTAATTTGAACTGGTAAATATAACTGGTTCTAACTAAACCATTAGTCCACGTCTACATTACACTAGTTCAATCTTAAAGTTTGAACTAAATGCTCAGTCTGGACTAACCACTCAAACTTACTAGTTCAGACTAAGCTTTGGCTAGTCTGAACTAAGACATTTTTTAGTTTGGACTAGTCAAAGGCTAGTGTAGACTTGGACCAAATTAGTCTGGACTAAGCTCCATATGTTTCACATAATAAATCATAGTAAGAGGCAGGCTTTTTACTGAGTTTGGAGGCAAGGTTGTGTTCAAGCTTGAACCCAGGCTCACATTGCAGTGTAGATATACTGTAGACCTTTGACTGCAATCCCACAATGCTTCTAGACTCAGTGTCTCCTGCCAGACTTCTAAAATGCCAGTCATTCATGGGGGGGGGGTTGATTTTTGTTGTTTTTTTGAAAAACACAAATGGGAAGACAAGTGGGGTTTGTTTGTTTTTTTTTCTTTTTTGGCATCAACATGTGAAAGAAAGGTTTAGTGTCTGAACAGAGTGTCCCCCACCAGCCTCTTTGATTTGTCTGTACTGAGTCACTGAATACCAATAAACCACTGCAAAAGAGATTATTTCTTTTGCAGGCTTTCCAATGATATATAGCACCTACTCAGTATATTTATAATGTCCTCCATTTGCTAAAATAAGAACTCATCAGAAAAGGTATTTGTAGTAATGTAGTAGGGTATATCTACATGGCACTTTTATTTTGAAATAACACTCGTTATTTCGAAATAAAAGAAATTAGGTCTGCACGACACTTTCTTATTTCGAAAGGACAGATCCCGTCCTTTCGAAATAAGAATCATCGTTCCAAAAAAGTAAAACCTCAATGTTTTCGAAATGGCCATTATTTCGGAAGGGATATTTCAAAATAACGCCATTTAGACCCTTCCGAAATAACAGCTATTTGGATTGCAGGCTTTCCCTTCATTCGAATTAACATTTTGTTAATTCGAATTAACTTATTTCGAAATAAGGATTTTATTTCGAAATAACTCATTTTGAAATCCTTATTTCGAAATAACCATGTGTGTGTGTAGACATAGCCGTATAGATGAGAGGCTCTCAAACTAGGAACTATGGGTGATCTTTGGAGAGTTGTCTAATCTATTGTTCTTGCTCTCGTCCTCTGTTTCTAACTGCTTAGTTTAATGAAAAGTCAACAACAAACACAGGAAAATATTTTCCCATGTGAACACTTGCTGTAGATTGCCACAAGGCTGTGTGATATGTAATGGGAGCAGGATGTGTGTGTGTGTCTATAATGTATTCTTCTGTTTTTATAAACTAATATTAATATTAACAATTTCATTCTGTTGGTTAGTGTTCACTGAAAAAGTTTGAGAATATGCTCATTTAGGTTACTATTATCATTCTTCTGAGTTACTAGCGTCACTTGCTTAGTCTCTGTGTAAAACATAAACCAGCAGTGCAGAATTAGTGAGTGAAACTTGGATGCTTTTAAGAGTTTGGTGTGATAATGATTTCCTTATATTTACTTATATGTAAGTTTAGCGCATAAATATAAGTTTTGATACACTGAGTAGAAGACTGACTTTTCTGATTGGAAACAAAATGTCAGATCTATTTATTGTACACAGAAGGTATCCATTAGAAGGTTGTCTTTAGATTGCATTTGGAGAAAGGGGTCAAAGGGGAGATGATTTAATCAGGGGTCAGGTTGAGCCTGTACGAGCTGGTACGTTGTACCAGCATATCTCTGGCAACCTCATCAGTTTCTGTAAAATGTAAGCTTTTTTTTTTTTTTAAGGGAAAAAAAACTAATTATGTTTGCAAAGTAAACCTGACAGGATCTGATTTGATGTAGTCTTCTTCAGAATACTGAAAAATAGATGGTCTTTTTAAACCAGAACTTTTAATCATGTTTGTGATGAGTTTGTTACAGTACTCAGTCAGAAACCATGGCATCGAGCATTATTTTGTGCCTGAGGACAAGAGTCCACCTGATTAGCTTCTTGGAATAGATTTTGCCATGCACCACAGGACACCGTTCTCCTCCAAAGCCATGTTGATATAACTTGTTTGGCCAGTCCTCCTCGTTCGACATTCTTCCTATGTCAGTGCATCCCAGAGTGCATTGTGTTTCATACTGTTTGGTACCTCACTGTGTATGTTCTCCTGGCATTCTGTGGTCTGCTTAGGTACTTTGGGATGGTGGCCAAGATTTTTTCCAGAACGCACATGAACATGTTTAGGCAGTGTTGATGTGTGATTGGATGGACGCAAATCAGCACTTGCTCTAATCAGATCAGCCGAGATTGTCACATACTGCCCATGAAAACACAGTTGCATTTGGAGCACAGATAGGATCTGAAACAATAGCTTTGAGAGGTGTAAAATGCACCTTTTCCTCTCAATGCAGGCTTAATGCTGGAGCATAAATATGGTAACATATGCCAAAGAGATCATTATAGCCAAAACATCCTGCTGCTAGGGAATTCCGTTTGGTGTTTGAGTAAGACACCACTACATTTCCACCCCAGGTTGATGGGTGGTAAATTTACTTAAGCCTGATATTCTGTTTTATTTTTACTGTAGTGGGACGGCTGTTTCTGCATGGTATATAAATCTATTTTGATTTGACTTCAGACTGTTTCCTTGAAGGCAGATTTCCATTTATAAAAGAGAGTATTCCGCTGGGACTGTTTCATGTCAGTTCTCTGTGAGTGCAGATTTAAAACAAATCCGTTCCAAAAATTTCATGTTCAGTTTAATAAATGCCAGCATAAGAGAAGGATAGTTCAAACTTGTCAGTTAAAAATCCTTCCTTCCTAAATGCATCCAGCTGTGAGCACTAAAGTGACATTGATATACGTCAGTATTTAAAAGCTGAATGTGATAAGGATGCACAATGTGGGCAGTTGGTACAGGATGGAGGGAATATGCAGAGGAATGGGGCTGTGGAGGGGACAGTGGTGAAGTACATTTCTCGGTATGGGGTCCATGAACTAACAGGGTGCACAGAACTGTTGGGGATCATCAGAGGATCTTTAAGGATTGGAGGTGGGAGGGCTTGTGGTAGTTAGGAGGGAAAACCAGAAGTACTGATTTCAGTGTCCTGATACTCAGTCTTTACTCATTTCTACTAATAGAATGAGTGGGAGGGTCTAGTTCTTTTTTTTTTTTTTTCCCCCCCCCCCCCCCGACAAGATATAAAATACTTGTTCATTTCTTACCTAGGTGTGGTATATAGGTGTCACTTGAATCAAGACAAGGGAGAAAGAAAGAAACCTGAAAATGCTAATAGCAAGCATCACTTACCCTGTTATTTGGATGGTCAGGACTTAAGCTTCCACCTAGCAAGAGCCAAGGCTCTTCAGACTTGCAGCCAATTATTTACCAAATGAGAGAGGCCTAAGGAAGATGTTGAGGTATTTATAGTGAAAGTAGGCTACTGGTAATCTAGAGACCTTTTTGGCAGAAGAGTGTGTTCTTTAATGACAGGACCAATTGCATTCATACTGTGGCCACTACCTAGACAGAGGGAAAGGCAGCCCCAGTAGAATAAGGTTGTGGGTAGGCTGACCAGATCTTCCAATTTTATAGGGACAGTCCTGATATTTGGGGCTTTGACTTAGGTAGGTGCCTATTACTCTCCCCCACTCCCCATCCCGATCTTTTGCCTGGTCACCTTAGTTATAGGCCTATAGTCTGGTTACTCAGCATTGCACTCAGTACTGGGTTGACTTGTACACTTCAGGAGACAGTGAGCCCATGCAGTGATTCTTCCTCTTGCCGTATTCTTCCTGCAGAGGGACTGCTAAGCAGATCCCAACAGATTGCTGGTTTGTAATTTACAAACGATCTTTTCAATACTCAATGCTTGGTGTATTTAAATGTGCAGTAATCATATAAACTCATTTTGGCTATCACTGCTATAAACTTTGATTAGCTGAAGTTTTTTGGTTTGGTTTGGTTTAGTTTTTTCCCCCCCTTCCCATTTCATTTGCATGTGTTTATGACTTAGCTATTCAGCAGAGCTGATGTATGGACTTCCAGAAGCTGGTTCCATACTTTATGCTGTAATTGAAACAAGGCTTATCTAGGCCTGGACATTTTTTCCCCTTTGGATCCTCAACTGCTTCCCACAATGATAATTTCTAGAGGCACAAAGCTCATGTCAGACTGAAGCTCTAATTCAGCAAAGCCAAAAGTGTATAACACAATTATTCCAATGTTGTTCAGTCAAAGACTTGTATGCTGCATCTCCCAAACCAGATTAATTACTTGGGATGATAAATTATCAGATCAAGATTATTTTTGCCCTTTTGAAGGGACATCATAAAACTGGAAATAAAAATTTTAAAAAGTCATATTACCGTAGTTTCAGATAATTATACCCTCTTTTGTGGTTTTATGATCACAATTCTGCTGTTTTTAAAAACATTCTTCTCTCCCTAATGCCCTTTGAAAGGCCCACATAAACAATGGAAATGGACTGAATAAGCAGATGAAACAGGAGACCCGAGAAAAAGCAAAATGCTATAAAATGCATACAGTAAACAAACCGAGTAAAGAGAAAATTGTTTTATCTAAGTTGATACCGTCCCTTCAAAATGTATGTTACCTTTAATTCCGGAAGTTTATTTTCTATAATATCGATCCAAAGGTCATTTGTGTAGTAGGGACTGTGTGTTGTGATTGTTGGGCAAATGATGATAAAATAACCTTCTGCACCACCCTCTGCAATACAGAGAAAAAGAGAGCAGAAAAACAGAGTCCGGTAGGATCATAATTTTCCCAAATCAAACCTCCAAATGACTATAGGTGAAAGTACACAATGTCATGGCTATATGAGCAGTGCGTGGCCAGGCCCAGGTGTTAACTACTCTTTTCCAGCTGTGTCCATTTGATCGCCAAGAAAATCTGAAATAAATAGCATGTTGTCTCCATGTCACTTGAGTTCCCTGCAAGAAGAATTGTTGATGCTTGGGTATGAGTAGAGCCTTTGCAATAGCAAACAGGGTGCATTGCCAAAAGTGAGAGAGAGCATGGGAGAAATAGACCCTATCTAAAACAGTGTTTTCAAACTTTTTTTCTTGGGATCCAGTTGGGAAAAACAGTCATTAATGTCCACAACCCAACAACTATGTCTTTGAGTGATGTGTTCCAGTTTCTTGGGGATAGCAACAGGGGGTGCTGTGTCCCAGTGCCTGAGTGTCTGCAACCCAGTACTGGGTCCCAACCATAACTTTGAAAACCACTGATCTAAGATACTTGTATGGCTTGCATCACTGTAGTAACTGCGCACTTCACAGGTTTTAACCTTGCAACATCCTTCTGAGAGGTATCTCTGCTGTTTACAGATGAATCACAGAAAGGCTAAATCACCTGAATCCAGGTCTCTCAAGTCCTAGACTAGGGTACTAGTCACTATACCTACAGTTATTTGTGTGCTCTGCCAGTCCCTCTGCTCTTTAACTTGGCCCTGCTCTCCTGTGACTTGATATGGGAATTAATGTTGTAAGGTGCAGAATAAAACTTTCTGTGGACTTCTAACTGAGAATCTAGATTAGAAGAGGTAATATGGAACATGGAATGTCTGCATCACAGTTCTCACATCTCTTCTCATTCCAGCATTCTCTCCCCAAAGCTTGTGAAGCTCCTACTATAGTGTTCACGCAACTGCAGCATTCATGCAAGCTCCAACTACAGTGTTCAGCAGGGTCTGAGGAAAAGAATGTCACAAAGTCATTGCTCTTCTCCCACTCCCCCAAACTCTATCTACACATACTTTATTGAAACTCTTTCAACCCTTTTTTGTGTTCATTTGGACCCCTCCTAACAATAGACTGAAGAGGAACATTTGGGCCTTTATACAAAATGCAGATTTAAAACTTCTGCATTTCTTATCTGCCCTTTCTCATTGTATACAGCAGGAATCTCAAACTCAGATCAACACGAGGTCCGCATGAAGACTAGTAGTTAGCCCAAGAGCCGCACCACTGAAACCTTTTCATACCATGATATTACAAGTATCGATAAGGATAGTGTTGTTGTGGACCACAGGAAATAACTTTAGGGCTGCATGTGGGCCATAGGTCACAAGTTTAAGACCCCTGGTAAGGTAGTATTTTAATGAATTTGGCAGTTAAAAGTTGCTCACTTGGACCCATATTCAATCATAATTGTTTCTGCCCTTCTAGCTACATATGTCTGTAGCAAATTTATGATCAATATTTTTGAAAAATCATTTGTCACAAAAATGTTAATACTAAACACAACAGTAAAATTTCACTGCTGAATCATTTGTCAGTATTTTCATTATAAATACTTGCATATATGTTTGTTCCAATATTTCTAATTAGAGTTAATCACAGAACTTCTGTTTTTGCGGAGGATTTAAAGAACTGATAATACAAAAAGACTTTTAAAGCCGATGGTTCTGTAATAAGCAGAAGACAATGAATATCCTGAAGAATTCTGTACTTAGTTCAGGAAATTCTGTAGCTATCCATCATACCAAAAAGACAAAGCAAATACCACTAGATAGTTTTCGACATATTTGCTGCTATTCCTCACTAAGATACAGGAACATAGTGTTTTAAGAAAACAATTGCAAATAGTGTGATAGGCTTATAATGAAACAGGTTTTTGTATTAAACACTGTTTCGGTATGTTGAGCTAACACTAATTCATTGTAGCAGACCATGAAATTATCCATCGTTTCCCAGAAAAATAACACAAATATTTTTAAAAATTGAGTCACATCAAGGAATAGTCTTAAAAGTTAAATATTTTATTATTAAAATAAAATGATGATGTGAAAAAGTGTCATTAGCAGTTATACAAAGCAACTTTACTTTTGCATAAAGATACAATAGTTGCTAGTGAAAGACCTATTTACAACTAATAATTCATAAATGTGTCTGAAAGCAGCTAGTTTCATGCTAGTGGATTTTATAAAATAAATGAATTTTGGAACAATAATTAGTCACTAATATGATACAACAGGCTGCAGTCTGTCTGCGCCTCCGCTAGTTATCATGGGAAGATCCATGCATCCATTCCCTCCCCACAGAGGGAGTGAACCACCCATATAGCACCTTTCCAAAACTCCAAAGAAAGTTCTTTACTGAATCAGGATTTGTAGAGGGGAAAGTGGTGGGAACTGAGTAAGGGGCCATCTTTATGCTCCATCAGCATTGTGGAAACTACCTAAAAAATGTAATGATGTAAGTTGACTTTTCCATGGAGCCTGTTGCCTGGACCTAGAGGATTCCGCATTCAGGACTGGTGTTCCCAGGGCAGCAGTTGGAGAGAATGGCTCTCAGGGCACACTTTAGTTGAAACAGTATTTCCAGGGACCCAAGGGCTTGCTCATGAAACAATGCTTCATGCTTAAGGGAAGGAGCAGTGGAATTTAGGAACCCAGCAAGATCTTTGCAGAGGTTGTTGTCTCACTCCCTCAAGACTTTCCTACAGTAACTGTGTGGGAGTAGGAGATCCAGGACCATCTTACTACCTAGATTTTTCCACTAAATTAACCATTGTTAATGTCTAATCCAGCTGTTTCTTAGGAAGGCTCTAAATGTTCCTCCTCTTAGCTGGAATACCACTATGAGCAAATGCATTCATTAACAACTAGCTAGAGCCTCTCAGCTGAGTCTTGTTCTTCTCAACTGGGGAAGGAATCCTATTCCGAGGCTTGTGGGTAGGCATTGAAGCAGTTTTAAACAACATAATGTGCTGTGTCTCATGTATTGTAGCTCAGTGGTATGCAACCTGTGTCTGAGCCACTTGTGGCCTTGAAACAGTAAACCATCAATCTCAAGGGTAATGATATTATCAAGAAAGCATGTAATTGACTGTCCATTGAAAACATGTCCATGAGCTTCTCTGTGCCATTTTAAGATGGAAATCTTTGAATCAACCCTTTCGTTTCTGGGAGAATGGAGAAGGCTTTTTTTCCTGCAACCCCAAAAGTAGCTAGGAGGGGCACCCAGACGAACTGTCCCTTCTGCTCAGCAGCTCTGCTGCTGGCCACCCATTGCCTTCTGTATGAAGGAAGAGAGAATAATTGTCTGTTTCATGCCAGCCTGAGGGAGTCCCCAGGAACAGACTAGGACTGGCTCTGCCAGGAGCACCTACCCTGAGACAGCCACTCAAAATAGGGGACAAGGAGGAGAAGATGAGAACCAACAACCAGCTACAGCTCTGTGATACCCTGCCCCACCCCCAGTCCAGGCTCCCACAAGTTTGGATTAGGGCTGCTCTAACATGTACCATTTGGCTGTTGTCCCAAAGGGACCTGGGGATGGCAGAAGCACAACGTACTCCAGCTAGTTACTGTCCCCTCTGTGCCTCCTGCACCAGGAGCTACCCCCATGCAGAACAGCAGCATTGTGTGCGCTCTGCATCCCCTTTGCACTACCCAGGCACTGCAAAACAATTAGAACAGAACAGTTAATCTGTTCCAAAGTATTGACCATGCCTCTCAACTTTTAGGAACTAATTTGTTCAGCCCCAGATGGAAAAGGCTTGACCTCAATGATACAGTTTCTTGAACCTTAAATTCTCATGTGCAGCATGTTGTAACACAGGGGTCTCAAACTCAAATCACCTCAAGGGCCACATGAGGACTAGGATATTGGCCCGAGGGCCACACCACTGAAAACTTTTTCATACAATGATGCGGAAGGACAGTAAAAAATGAAGAGTAATATAGTATGCTAATAAAAGTCAATTTATTAACTTTTTTGAAACTATAACATGAAGTCTGTGCTAATTTTGACAGTCTTTCCAAAGCCAAAACATGCTTCCTTTTAGAATTGCTTCCATTCAAGATGGCAAAGTCATCAAATAGACAAAGAGTAAACAAACAGACTTAAAATTTTATATTATAAACCAGTGGTTCCCAATCTTTTTTTGGTTTGAGGGCAAGAAATATACTTTTTCAAACCCTGAAGGACCAGCAGTTAATTTAATTAAAATTTAATTAAAATTTAATTTGACTTAAAATTGATGTTAATTGAAATAAATTAATTGTAGTTTGATTTATTAAAATTTAATTGAAATTAAATTTTTACAAAGGTTTTAGTTTTTTAAATAAAATTTAATTGTTTTAGAAGATATTTTGTTGTTTTGTTTTTAAAAAGAGGGGGCTTCATGTATCCCCAAGCCAAGAGGGTAGGAGAGCAGCCACATCCGAGGATGGGCTGCAAACAGGTTGGTCAGAGCCCTCCACAGGACTGCAAATAAGCAGCTCCCTGCCTGGTCCTGGGGGCAGCTCTGAGACTGGTGGTGGGGGGAACACCCTTCCATCACCTGCTCAAATTTGGCCACGCTGGGGTTGGCAGAGGGGGAAACACCCCCTGCCCGCCTGCCAACTTGAATTTGGCTGCAGTGGGGCTGGCATAGGGGAAAACGCTCCCTGCCCACCTGAATTTAGCCACTCCGGGGTTGACAGAAGGGGAAACAACCCCCACCCACCTGCCCGCTTGAATTTGGCTGAGTGGGGCCAGCAGAGGAGAAAACATCCCCTGCCTGCCAGAATTTAGCAGCACTGGGGCAGGTGGAAATAAAAACACTACCCCACCCTCCTGGGGGGAAACACCCCCTACCTGTGCTGGGACTGGCAGCTGTGCTGTGGCTAATGGTGGGGCTTTCTGGTGCTCCCCCAGAATGGAGCCCCCTGTGAACCCTCCCCACAGGCTCAAGCCACCCTCCCTTAAGCCCGCCTCCCCCACCCCGAGCCTTCTCTGGACTGCTCAGCCTGCTTCAGCTATTCAATCAGCTGCTGCATGTGGATAGGGCAATTTCTGATCAAGTGCTGCAAGTGAATAGGGCAGGTCCCAGGCAGCAGTTCAGCTCGTGCTTGTCAGGGGCTGATAACACAGGGGGAGGTGAAGCTGCTTGGTCTCCATCTGCAGAGAGGCTCGGCATTTGAAAACTCCAAGGTTGGAAAGGTGGGAGCCCCAGGATTCTGGGGGTTATCAGGGTCCGTAGGAGGCAGCTCTGCGGGTTGCATGCAGCCTGCAGGCCGCGTGTTTGAGACTCCTATTGTAACACATTACACTAGTGGTCACCAAACTGGGGCATGCCCCCTTGGGGATGAGGAGGAGCAGAAGTGTGGTAGGATCAAGGTCTGCCACCATGGTGGAGGAATGGAGAGGAGGAAGTGCCACCTCACTCCACTCCCAGCCTCAGCTATGACCCACCCTCAATTCCAGTCCCCGGCTCCTGACTGGCCCCACCTCCTGGCCACAGCCTTACCTCATACTTCTGGCTCCAGCCCCAACATACAACCACACCTCCTGATGGGGAGACACAGGCAGATTGCACTAGGGATGGGGTGGGGGACATGACTTTAAAAATTTGGGGACCAGTGTATTATAATAATTTCTTTGTCAGCCGAGACCAATGTATCTTGATATTAACATAGCCAGTTCTCTTTTCCCTAAAGGTGTTTTAATTGTCTGAGGCTCAACAGTGCCCATTAAGCCAAGCAACACCCCACCGCCCCATGGTACAGCCTGTTCTTTGGCTGCTAGGAAGGGGTGGACTCATGACTCTGCTCCTCCTTTATCCATCTTAGGCTATGATGCACCCCTGAGGTGAGTATTAAGAAAGCAGCTCATTCTCCCCTGAGCACAAAAGCTATGGGAAGAAGAAAGAAGCCTAGCCCTTGTGTGAGCTTCTTTGTGCCCTCCCCTACCCCTGCTGAACATCTGCTGATAGTGTAGTTGGAGCCTGGACCTTTGTGGCCACCCATGCTTTATGCTTCATTTTTTTCAAAGCCACCAGTAACCATCCTCATATGCAACCTGATTTTGGTATTTCTCTACTTTTGAGCTCTTTTAAATAAATAACCAAAACGGAGTGAAGTTTCCTACTTCCTTGGACATTGATGCTCTGCTGGCTTGCAAAAATGGGCAATGATGTGTTTAGTGTACACAAAAATGAGTAGGGGGTTGGGGCGCATGACTTACGAAGAGAGGCTGAGGAAACTGGGTGTGTTTAGTTTGGAGAAGAGAAAAGAGGGGGAATTTGATAGCAACCTTCAACTACATGAAGGGAGGTTCCAGGGAGGATACAGCTAGGGTGTTCTCAGTGATGGCAGATGACCAAAACGAAGCACAATGGTCTCAAGCTGCAATGGGGGAAATCTAGACTGGCTATCAAGAGAAGTTTTTCACTAGGAGGCTGGTGAAGTACTGGAATGGGTTACCTAGGGAGATATTGGAATCTCCTTCTTTAGAGATCTTTAAAACCCATCTTGACAAAGTTCTGGCTGGGATGATTTACTTGGGCTTGGTGCTATATGGGCAGGGGGATGGGCTAGAATCTAGATGACCTCATGAGGCCTCTTCTAACCCTAACATTATATGATTCTGTGAATAGCCGCCCACATTCCAGGGGTAGTCGTAGTGAATCTGGGGCCCTACGCAGAAGTCAAAGATGGGGGGCATCTGTGACTTTTGCCCCTCCCCATCTTTGCTGGGGCTGCTGTTCCATCCCTTGGGCCTCATTGCCAAACCCCTCACCACTGCCCCCAGGTCTCGCTGCCTCCCCTTGGGTCGCCTTTGGCCTTGGCGCCAAACCCTGCCCCCGAACACCTCCCCAACCCACTTACTCCCTCCTGGCCTCCCATGTCAGCTGGCTGGCAGCCCAGAGCTACTCCCTGCCCAGTTGCTCCTGCTCTGGCCCAGGTGAGTATGTGCCAGCTGGGAGATTTACAGGCTGCCTCAGCTCAGCTCCATCTCCCGGTATCTACCTTTCCACATGGGTGAGGGTGGGGGGCAGCATGGGATGCTAGGCAAATGCCTAGGCTGTCCCATAGCTAAGACCACCTATGCCCACACCTCAGGCTGCACACAGAAAAGTGCTTCTCTCTCAGCTTTTGAAGTAGCAGAGCTGCTAAGGTGTGGAGTAGCGAGGTTGTCTCCTATCAAAGCTTGCAGCTGTCCTCCTTGCTGCTTCTGCACTCTACAGAGTCTTCAGGAGTCCTTTCCACTATCCCCAGCTGTCTTTACCAATTTGCAGCAGTGTATTTGAATGGACTTTTCGCTGTGCAGTTAGCCAGTGTGCACTTACATAGCAAATCCTTCTTCAGCCATGCAGTACATGAACTTGGAAAGTGAGGGAAACTTGTATGCTATTCATGCTCAGGAGCACCACTAGCCCAGAAAAAGATTGAGGACTCAGCGCTCTGACATTCGGGGCTCACGTGCTGCCGGCCTGGCAGCAGACTTAGGGCTGGGTGCTGGGACTTGGGCCTCAAGCCCTGCGAGCCCAGTGCCAGCGACGCCCCTGTTCGTGCTCATTTTTTTTCTCCTAGGACATACGGTGCAATCAAGTCAAAACCAATTTGCTCGGTAGGAGGCAAAGGCATAACTCTATCAATGTATCTCAGGCTTTCTATAGCTGCTGTCATGACAGGGTCTTCTAAGGCCTCTGTTGAGCAGTGCACTTAAATGTATGCTTTCCTGTTAAGACTGTGCTTGACTCTAGCCCTGTTTGTCAAAGTTCTTTGCTTTGCTGGGTTGAGGCCCAAGCACTGGGTTATTTCCATAGTCAGATTTAATCTTTCAAACTCCAGCTATTTTGGTTATAGATCTTATTGGTAAATGGTTATGAAATTCATTTATTAAATTATGGAGAAACATTGGAGTTTCCTTTATGTTATCTATGCTGGGAAAATGGTTGTGTTTTTTGCTCAAATCCCCTTTTTCTTCCTATTCTCCCTAAAATAATATTAATTAATAATAAAAATGGCTGAACTAACTCAGCAGAAATGAAACCTGGAAGATTTCTGCCCACAATATCCAGTAAAAATATGAGTTAGAATGGGAAGCTATTGTGCACCATTTATTATAGCAGGAACAATATACAATTTATAATAAAATATTTAATTTGAGCCCAATTCTGCAACTCTTTCTCAGTATATTAATTTATGTTGATGTTTGTAAGAGCTGCAGAATCAGACCCAGACTGTGCAAGGAGGAGAGCTGGGCTAATAAATGACTTTTGATTCAATGGAATCAGGAAAAAAAACTGTTTTGGATTTAACTTAAAATAAATGTTGACTTTTTTTGCTATATTGAAAAGTAAAAATCACCGTGTAATTTCAGGTTGAATAAAATGTTTAATTCAAAATGAAACATTTTGTTTTGTTCAAATTAAAACATTTATTTAAAAAATGAAATTAAAGGAAATTCTCATGAAGTCATTTTGAATCAAAAGAACCTTACTTTTAGAAAATTTCAAAATGTTTTTATTTTTTCTAATTTTTTAGTGAAATAATTCAGCAAAATCTGCATACATTTTCAAAATTTGTGTGTCACAATCTTCATTTTTCACCAAAACCAGATTCAGTTGAATACTTTCATTTAGTTTAGCTAGGAATGAGGGAAAAAAACACAGTTCAGCAAGCATGAGAAAAAAAGACAGTGGTACAAAGAAATGAAGGTAGTGTATGATGTGATTGACAGGATGCAGTTAAGGCTTCTTTTGACCTGAAGCCTGATAGATCAGTATTCGCCACAATAAAAAAAAAAAAAAATCCTGCTGCTTACACCATTTAAAAAAATAAAAAGCCAGCTGCTCTTTGAGCAGAGCTTGATCTTTTCAGTGCCTTTAACAGCACAGCATATATTCAGAGGAGGGAATTCATGAGGCCCTATGGACCTACACCATGGCATTACACAAAAATGCAAAACAGAACAATGGGTGGCCACAGAGATTCCATCTGGCTCCCCATTAACAAGGTTAAAGTAAAGTGGGTTTCCTTGCATGTGACATATACCATTTGTACCTCAGATATTTTACATTTAGAGCAGGGGCTGAGGATAGCACAATTATAAATGTGCATGGCTAGGCTCTAATAATGTTTGGTTTTAGGTAAACACATTCAGTGTTGATATATTTCAAAATATATTTAATTGAAGTTTAAAATCATAAGCAAGTTTAGTGTTTTTGTGACTTTTTGCTGCTTTGCAAAACTGAAAAACCTGATGATTGATTAATAGTCTGGTAAAAACCTTTTTTCAAAATGTTTTGAGGATGTAAGAATTTTTAGTGGTTCAGCCAATTTGAGGCATTATTGAGTAAGAGCATGAAAAGTGCTAAACACTGGACAAATATTCATGGTGTGAGAACTTGGATTTAGCTAGGTTTTGAGGTAAATGGGATCCAGACCATTTCTCCCTAAAAAATACTCAACTATTGAGACAGTTAACCATCATAAATTCTGATTTTTCAAACGATGTCAGAATGTGCATATAAATAAGTAATTATATACTATTTTATGTACATATTAAAACAAAATAATTATTGAAAGAATTGTACCAATATTAACTAATTAAGCCTCAAACCAACTGTGAGTTGAAGGAGACTGAGGTAGAGAGATTAAGTGACTAGAATTATGCCATGATGATGGATTATGTCTCTTGTGCATAAACATGTTATTTTGTGAAATACATAGAAGGCCTTTTTTCTCAGTATTGATAGAGGAAAGTTAGCCATCATTTCACTTCCATTTTCATTTGTCTCATCAAAAATTGCTTTTGGTTGCCCTTTCCCACAGTACTGTATCTGTGAACTCTATAGTTACGTGGTTTCTGTGCTTGGTTAAATGGCATAGTTGGAAGGGCAGAGAAGTGATAGTTTGTGACTGTACTTGTGAAGTTCAGTAAATGTTACTTAAGATGTGAGCATCTTGAAATGATTTTTAGCAGTTCATTACTGATAACCTAAAATATAATTGTGATATAGTATCAGTTTACTTAGAAAGTTTTCTAACTTTTGTGTTGGATAAATTTAGTTAATAATAACCCTTCCCTAGAATGCCAACTTAACATCTGTCCAGAGTCTGGCAGCTTGCTGTCTTGCTAATTTTCAAGCACTTTAGCATAACAAGTCAACTAAGTTGCTATCATCTTCCAAGAACTGTGCTCCTCACCTCTCAGGTTTAAAAGTTTAAACAGGATGCTACCTGAACATTAAGTACTTTATTCTGTCATTATTAAAGCTATTGTATTCATATTCTTATTGATTACATTTTGATCATTATATTACGTTCATTTCTAAGAGACAAAAATGTTTACACAATGAACAAAGTGGTAGGAGCCTGTAGGTAGGTTGCAAGTTCACTCATTTTTTTCCCTTCTTACTCCAGTGATATTTTTGTTTGCTATGCTCTCTGGAAGTACTATATTCTGTTATGGTACCTCCATTGCATGGAAAGAGGGCAGAGAGAGAATTAATGTGTTATGCAGGTGATGATCATGACTCCATAATGAAACTTTTGAGTTCTGCATTTAAAAAAAAGCTGGGACTCAACATCTTTTTTTAATCCATGAAAAACAATGTATCTCACAAAAATTACACGACTTACTTTCCAAATGCACAATGAATTTTCTTATACTTTACACGGGTATCTGGTGCACAAATTAACACTAATATAAACATCTTTTAAGTAATTTAGCATTCCTTCCCAGACCCTCTTTGTTCCAAATGATCTAAATACAACAAAACATATACTTTATGCTTTCTCTATAGATAAATGCACAGAAATTGCTTAGCTTTGAAGAAATTAGATTGTAAATAAACTGCATTGTTAAAAATGGTTAGTAACTAAATGTCATGTGATTATAGACTGTAGCCAGATCAATAGCTCAGATCACTCTCGAGTAATATCTCGAGTAACAATCAATCATAATTCTCTTTCCCCACTAATTCATATGCTACATGTGTCAAGAGTTCTCATTAGCAGATTACTTGGCCCAGTTGTCCTTGCTTTTTAGTGTTTTTCTGGTTGCCTGTTGGCTCCCATATTTTGTCAGAGGAGGGTTCCACTCCAGTAGCAATGATCAGATCCACTGAAGCAGATCTTCTGCTAGGCAAGGTGAACACCTCCCCAGACAGCATCAGTTATTAGGCATTAATCAGAGATCATGAACAGAGGGAGTGATATGGATGGTCTCCTTACATCTCCATTGATCCCTCCTCCTCAGTCTCTCCACTTCCTTCTTCTCTTCTCCATACTGCCCTTTCAGATCCCTAATCAAGATCACAGAATCTTTAAAAATCAGTTTTGTCTAGTCTAAGACCAAACACACTAAAGCGTCCTATTCAGAATTATGTGGTTATTGTATGCTGCCCTGCCACTAAGAGCAAAGTCAGGTTTGCTTGGGGATCTTTATGGTGTATTTACATACTTACCATGTGGGTGTCACGCATGTTGCTACTCAATGGGGGCAAGAAGGAACCAGAGCCAGAGTGAATGGAGCGGAGCTGAGTAGGAATCTGGTGCCTGACTGGGCACAGCCAATGTCCATGATCCCTGTTTCCACCCACTCTTTCTCCTCATATGAACTGCAGCTGTTTATAAAGCCTCCCACCTCCATAGGACGGTCCCAATGGACACTTCCTTTCAGTGTGAGCCCCAAAGGGAACAGGAAGAAGTGACCCAAGTGGTGAAGTGACAGCTGCACGTGTAGGATAGGAAGTGCGCAAGTGGAGTAGATGGATGTGAGGTGGGGAAAGAGGAAATGTTTACCAAAAAAAGGAGATGGGATGCTGAATGTTGGAGTGAATGATCATGTGGGGAATTTACAGCAGGGTAAAGTAAAAGATAGAAGAGGAATGTATGTTGCATAAGTGCATTAACTGAAAAAAATTACTTATTCATTTTACATAGAACCATAGGGTTGGGAGGGACCTCATGAGGTCATCTAGTCCACCCCCCTGCTAAAAGCAGAACCACTCCCACTAAATCATCTCAGCCAGGGATTTGTGTAACCGGGCCTTAAATGTTTCTAAAGATGGAGATTCCACCACCTCCCTAGGTAACCCATTCCAGCGCTTCACCACCCTCCTAGTGAGAAAGTTTGTCCTAATATCCAACCTCAACTGTCCCAACAACAGCTTGGAACCATTGCTCCTTGGTCTGTCCTCTGTTACTACTGAGAACAGCCTAGTTCCCTCCTCTTCAGAGCACCCTTTCAAGTAGCTGAAAGTTGCTATCAAATCCCCACTCAGTCTTTTCTTCTGCAGACTACATAAGCCTAGTTCCTTCAGTCTCTCCTCGTAAATCATGTGCCCAACCCACTAATCATTTTTCTTGCCCTTTGCTGGATTCTTTCTAATTTGTCCACCTTCTTTCTGTAGTGTGGAGCCCAAAACTGGACACAGTATTCCAGATGTGGCCTCACCAGTGCCGAACAAAGGGAAATAATCACATCCCTTGATCTTCTGGCAACACTCCTACTGATGAACTCCTAGTGATGCTGGCAACACTCCTACTGATACAATATTTAGTTTGTTAACTAAACAAACACATGCTACAGCTAAAATTGAGTTATTGTTGGGGAAATGTTCACACCCAGCCAATGGATTCTAACTAAATGGTGATTCAGCTCCTCTTACAGAACGAATTTGATGGCCTCCCCTCTGTCCAAGCAAACAGATCTTACACTGAAGTGAGTAGTAGGATGATACCATGATAGCATGTACATGCTGAGATTATAGGCCTTCTGTTTCAGTCTCTCCCCTGATTTGTGCTTTATTAGCAAGTACAGGGAATCAGTGTAGGCTTGAATAGTCTTATGCCCACCTCCCGTGCCTCCTCCAAAATAGGAAACAAAAAAATAAACACCATTTCCCAAAATACAGAAAATACCATTTGGCTCCTGCCAGGCCAGATTAACGTCTGAACTGTCAGGGTACAGACACCTCACATTAAGGTAGCAAAATTGGGCCACAGTGCCCATTATGGGACAGGAAATGAGTCTAGCCCTCCAATGTAAGTCCTTGTTCCCAGTGGAGTTTCAAATATCACTCATGCCCACTGCAGGACACCAACCAGGAAGTGCCTCCATCAAGCCCTGTCCACTAGTTTGCTTGAAGGACCCTGAAGGTTTGGTGATACGTTCTTGTACTCAGGACCCTTGACAGTGGCCTTTAGCTGTATCTGTTTTAGAACCTATCAAATTAGTGGAACAAAAATAGGATTCTGATTTACCAAATTCTATTTCTAATGTCACAATGGAAATTATTTTCTCTGGAATAGAAACCCTTCAAACTAAATCCGATGCAAATAAAATGGTAAATTTAGAACAACATATAGCAGATGGGGAGTGCAGAGTGTGGAATTTGTCAGAATAATGACAAAAATAAGGGTTTTTTTGTTTTGTTTTCTGTACAGAATGCTTGTACACAAGCTCTAATCAAGCACATATCAAAAGATCATGTGTCTGTAATATAGAAGGAAAATGTTATTAAATCTACACATGCAGAATATAGTTACTTCTGTTTTCCGAATGAAGATAGAATCAAAGTTTTCATGTTGTTCAGCTTTTTATATTGCAACTGATTTTCCTTAAAACTACTCTTTATATATCATCATATGCCCCTAAAAATATTGTTTTGAAAAATTTTTTCTACATTGACTAGAACATTTATTCATTGTCACATTACATGAGAAAGACTGGGGAATAAGCAAAGGCTGGAAATGAAAGCTAATCTGCAGTTTAGTAAGCAATAACATTGTAATTTTTTCTGATATCTCTAAAGCAACTCATAATCAATACTAAAATTATTAACTATTATTTGAATTCTCTTCTTTGGGTTCCCAGACCTCTGCACTAAATTTCCTGCTAAACTTCATTTAATTAAAAATTTAAAAAATCACAGATTTATACTATATCAGTTTAATAATTAAAGGAAAACTAATTTCTCGCACGACAAGAACTCAATTCAGATGTTGAAATCCAAATCCCCAATAGATCCTTGCCTTCTGAATATCGACATCATCTTGTAGTTCTTTATTTTCATGTAAATGATTTTGTAGGTTTATTTTGGGTTTCTGCTGTGCCAAGAATTTATAAACAGGCTTGATAAATACAAGCTAAAAGAGCCTCGTTTTTTTTTTTTTCTGTATTTAATGATGTTGTTTCTATGGTGTTGATTTCTACAGATTTTTAGTAGAACTTGAAGAAATGTTTTAAAAAGAGGCCACATCTAGAATACTGTGTTCAGTTTTGGACTCCCCACTACAAAAAGGACAGGGACATGCTAGAGAGAGTTCAGAGGAGGGTAACCAAAATGATTAAAGGGCTAGAGCACAAGCCCTATGAGGAAAGACTGGAAGCATTAGGCTTATTTAGTCTGCAGAAGAGAAGATTGAGGGGGGATTTGATAGCAACCTTCAACTACTTGAAGGGATGCTCTAAGGAAGATGGAGCTCAACTGTTCTCGGTAGTAACCATGGACAGAACGAGGAGCAATGGTCTCAAGTTGCGGTTAGGGAGATCTAGGCTGGATATCAGAAAAACCTTTTTTACTGAGCGAGTGGTGAAGTCTTGGAATGAGCTGCCAAGGGAGGTGGTGGAGTCTCCATCTTTGGAGGTGTTTAAGGCCTGTCTGGACAAAACCCTGACTGGGATGGTTTAAGTGGGAGTGGTCCTGCCTCTGGCAGGGGGTTGGACTAGATGACCTATGAGGTCCCTTCCAACCCTATGATTCTATGATTCTATGATCTGTATGTGATAGATTTGTCCTTTTCCTACTTTTTTTTCTCCTTTTGAAATAATATTTTTAATTCTAAACCTCAAAAATAAATGCAGGGAAGAAACCCCTTTGTCAGTCTTCTTATTGCAAAGTTAGTAGCTCACCGCCACTGACGTTGTCCTAGAACAGTCATAGAACCTAATCAGTATTCATGTATCAGCTGGCTCTGCCATGTCCAGCATTGTCACTCTCTTTGACTTGCCACTAAGAAGAGTGAAGGACATCGCAGGAAACTTCTCTACACCTATCCCACTGGTACAAGTGGCGATGTCAGGGAGCTGGGTTCACAAGTGGAACTTAGGGTATGTCTACACATACAACACGGCAGCAGCGTAGTTGGATCAGTATGGCTCTGTGATGACTGGAGAGAGCTCTTCCATCAGCAGAATGAAACCACGTCCACAAGGGGCAGAGCTGTACGCACGAGCACTTATGTTGGTGTAACTTATGTTGCTGGGGGAGAGTGGGAGAGGAGTCACACCCCTGAGTCACAGAAATTCTGCCAGCATAAAGTTATGTCTACACTACAGCCTAGGTGCTTAACTCCCATTTTTGGGTGCCTACGCCAAACACTTAGGTCACACCGGCATGCACAAAACCCCCTCTCATATGCTGCCTACCCTGGTGTTGAAATTTCCACCAGTAATTTGAATTTTTGCCTTTGAGCATGCACACAGCTCAAGTCCTGATAGTGCCAAGCAATGTAGCATCTAATTTACACCTAAACTCTGATGGGATTCACAAACAAGGCTGTCCCTGGCTGGTCTTCCCTGACTCAATTTGCTAGCCATGCTCAGAGGCAACCTAAAAGACACCTGCAAGATCAGAACTCACACAAAACCCAGCTTATGGTGCCAAATCCTCTCCCCTTTATCCAATTGCTTAGTGGTGTGAGCACTGAGCCCCTGTGGGATAGAACAGTGGTTCCCAACCTTTTCTCTGCTGTGGCACACCTTGATACCTTCAAATTTTTTGAGGCACACCACCATTAAAAACTCATGAGTATTCAGATTAGCACAATAACATGAATATTTATGAACCATGGCACAGTGGTTCAGAAATGCCGCTATGTGGGGTAGTAGGGGTAGCAGAGCAGAGATGGCAAGACAGGGGAGGTCAGGAGTTATTTGCAGTGGCAGGAGTGAGTGTGGGGAGCAGAGCAGGGCAGGGGCAGGGCTAGCACAACCCAGTAAGACTGTTAAGCATTGCAGGAGGGTGCTGGCACCTGCTCTGCTTGCAGGGGGGCACCAGAAATGGTAGAACAGTTCGTGGGCAGGGGTGGCCAAAGAGAACAAGGGCAGCCATTTGAGCAACAGCACAAAGGTGCCAAGAGAGGAGAGGGGAATGGAGAACTGGAGTAGCTTTGTAGGGTGGCAGAGGGAACCTGGGGAGTGGGAAGGTAGGGCAGGGGAGCACGACGCAGCAGCCACTTCCCCCTTTCTCCAGAGTGGCTCCCTGCCACCCAGGGAAATCCTCACCCCACTGTTGCTCCCTCCCGCCCCAATGGGTCCTGTTCCCCTCACCTCCAGCCCCCTGCTGCCTGTGATGGACCTTCCCATCACTGCAGGGGCCAGAACTATCCCTCCAGCTCCCAGCTCACCCCCCCCAGCTATGTGCACCCCCAACCAAACAGCCATTCCACAACCTCAGCTAAACACCCTCTGCTACATATCCACTCCCACCCACCTCTGCTACACACACACACACCTGCCCCACACAACCCCCAGCAGCACCCCTCAAAGCCCTTCCTTTGACTGTTTCCAGGCTGGCTGATATGCTGGGAGCTGCTTCCCTGCCACAGACTACTTTGTGGGGCCCACTAAAGGGCTCACTATCAGCCCCCACTGCTGCCTTCCCTGTGTCCCCAGTCTCCCTTTGCAGCCCTAACCACCCCACATGACCCCTCCAGGACTCCTTTTTTGTTTTGCTGAACTGAACTAACATGACTATCTCTCTGGAACTTGTAAATTATTCTTGGGTATGATATTTTTAAAGATCTTCCCATCATGAAGCTTGTAGGTTGATCATCTTTCACTTAACATAAATGAGCTAATGCTGAACTAAAAAGTTAAAATGAATATTTTTTTTTAAAGTATGAGCATTAATTAATAAATAAAAAGTGATAACATTAATGATGGCTCAAAAATAACAAATGCCACATTTAAAATTTTGTCAGTCAAATCTTACAAATGTTTCATATAGGCTCAGATTTATGTGCACTAGACATTTAATACAAATAATTATAATAAATAAAAATAAGTTAAAAAAAAGGTTCCTAGTGTGTAGCTATTAATGAAAACCACCAAATTTCATTTAAATTCTCTGAAGTACTCAAGTTTATAAGACTCTTGCCCCCTCAAAAATATTAAATAGTAAGTACAGAAGAAACTAAAAAATTACTTACAAAAAAAATAAAGATACAGCACAGACATCACACATAGCTGTAATTACTGTCTAAGAGGGCAGCCTATATGGACCTACCTGGTAAACTGATCTAACCAAAGCCAAACTACAAATTGCCACAAAGTCAAAGGAAAAGGCAAAAGAACAGGCAAAAAGAAAAGGAAAAGGCAATATTTCACAAAATTAAAAAATGGCAGAATAAATGGCCACACTGAGGAATTAAATGCTGAGCCCAAGGGAAAATTCCTACTATTGTGCTGTCTGTTGCTTGCCCCTACTTTTGTAGCATGTCAATGTGAAGGTGATGGGCAGATAATGGTGAAATCTGCAATTCAGACTAAGCACAGATACTAATGATAGTTTGCCTTGATAAGCCAAGAGTGAAAAATGCTTAGGCTTCCAGCCCTACTATCAAATCAAATCATAGGGCTGGAAGGGACCTCATGAGATCATCAAGTCCAACCCCCTAGGAATTGAACCCAGGACCTTCTGTATGTTAAGCAGAGGTGCTAGCTACTACACTATTTGCAGGACTTGCTATACTAGATAAGAACAATTTCTATATTTTTCTATATTTTCATTTCTGTCCACCAAATTGAGGACGGACCCCTTATTGCTAGGGGCCCTAGGCGGCTGCCTGCTTCGTCTACCCCAAAAGCCGCCACTGCTTTTTGCCAGCCCTGCACAGCCCACGTGGCTGGGCTGAGCAGGGAGGGAGCTCTAACTCCAGCTCTCCCAGATTCTCACTGCACACTTTGGGTGTTCCCGCAGCACACTAGGGGTTGGCAACCACTGGGATAGAATCATAGAAACTGGAAGGGACCATGAGAGGTCATCAAGTCCAGTCCCCTTCACTCATGGCAGAACCAAGTATCCTCTTAAACCATCCCTGACAGATGCTACTCCAACTGCTCTTAAACATTTCCAGTGATGAAGGTTCCACAACCTGCCTAGGCAACTTATTCCAGTGGTTAATCACTCCGACAGTTAGGTCCCTATCTCCTTTGAAAAGTGGGACATATCCCACACACTCCTCCTTGACATTTTCTAGTTTAGACAGCTACTTTAGACAGCTCCCTATTCAGCTTGCTGGCTTTTGTAAAGTAGAGTCTTAGGTGCCTAACTCTTCCCAGCCATCTCAGTTGTGGATTCCACAAGGCAGCAAGGTGCCTAAAAATTAGGTGGTGTAATGCCTTGTGAATCTAGCCCAAAGTGTTCAAAGCTGAAGAAGAAACTAACATTGAAAACCAACCAAAGCAATCTGCTGTTGACCTTCAGGCTATTCTGGCTTAGGCTGGCTCAAGATGGAGGCTGCATTAGTCTTCCAGTTTTCATTTCTCATGCTTTCCTTCCATTCTTAGTTGAAGAGAAAATGAAAGGAAAAGAGATTTTTTGTGTTTACTTCTCAAAAAGAGAAAATAAAAAATTCCGCCCTTTGGAGGGAAATTACCACCAAAAAAGGGGGAAAAAAATTAAAAACTGGTTCCTATCGTTTCTCCCTAGGATTAGGGTAAAGATTTGTCTACACCAGGGGTCTCAAACTCAAATCACCACTAGGGCCGCATAAGGACTAGTACATTAGCCTGAGGGCCGCACCACTAAAAACTTTCATATAATGATATTGCAAATACTGGTAACGATAGTGTCATTGAAGGCCACAGGAAATAGCTTTAGGGGCCACATGCGGCCCGCAAGCATGTGTCTGAGACCCCTGGTCTACACCATATGTACTACAGTTTCAGCCATGCCACTGTAGTGCAGACACTTGCTACAGTGATGGATGGGGCTCGACAGAAGAATTTTTCCATTAACTTACTAGGTGTTTACAATGGGTCCTAGGCCATCTTAGGTACTCCTCTCAGGGGTGTCATTCTGAGTGACACAGCTATGTCAACCTAAGTCTGAGGTGTAGACCAGGACTTCTTGAGCCATGTAAAAGAATGTAAATCTGCTGGGTTTGGTATGTGTCTGTACTCACACCCTGATTTCAGACAGCTGCTAGGTGGTAATACAATAGAGAATGCCTCAGAATAGCAGACTCTATTCCAGTTCCACATCTACCTTTCTATATCTTAGGTATTTACAGCCTCCCTCTGTGGTATCTGTGCTCCTCTGATCTGTAATATATTTATCCTCACAGCATCCTAGGGAGGTAGGGAAATATCCCCATTTCACAGACAAGAACCAAAGTTACATAGAGGTTAACAATTAGATTCACAAAGGAATTTAGGCCCCTAAACCCAACATTTATGTGCCACTGACATTCATAAAACCAACGCTCAGTTGCCACCTAACTGGGTACCTAAATCCCAGAGATGCATAAAATGGGATTGCAATGGGAGTTAGGCACCTAAATACTTGTGAGAATCCTACCCCTGACGTTTCTGCTGGTTGTCATGTGGAAAGCGACCTAAGTCCCAGTGCAGCTCAGATCTCTCTCTCTTTGCTAGACCTCAGTACTATTCTCATACCAGGCTATCTTGCCTGTGGTGACCAATCCAGTAAGTGTTCTCTGAGCACCATACCCCATGCATTTTAGGGCTAGATGGAGTGCGTGTTGGTTCCAGAATGCTGAATAGCCCGGTGGTTAGGCACTCACCTGAAATCATACCCAACTTTGAATTGCAACAATTCAAAGTCTGGCTCTTCAATCCAAGTCTCCCAATCTCCCAGGGGATTGCCCTAACCATTGGACTCTTGGATTTAGTCAGGGGGAAAGTGTTTTTACAAAAAAGGACTGACCTGGTTTAGGCACCAAACTTCAGGACAGGATTCATGGCTGAGAATCCCAGGCTTAAGCACCAAAGGCCCAGACCAATGGGAGATAAGTGCCTAAGTATGTGTGTGAATCTATGTACTATGCCTTGCCCCTTCCTCTGTCTGACAGTCCTGGCTAGCTTAGGCAGTTCCCTTGCTGTTTCATGAGGATTTCTTGGATGCTTCTCTCTCCCAGTTCAGTGCAGGGGATGCCTAGCTTGGGGCTGTGAATTCCTGTGGGTGCCAGGGTACCTAGGAGTTAGGCACTGTCATGCCTAAGTCCCCTTTGTGAATCTAGCCCCAAGTGATTTACCCAAGGTCACGCAGCAAGTCAGTAGCAGGGCAGAGACTTCAAACCAGGCTTCATGAGTCCTAGCTTTGGTGTCCTAATCACTGGGCCATGTTTCTCCATCCTGTGTACAGTGGGCATTCCTTCTCAACACAGCAGACAGAGACTCTAGCAGACTGTATCAGCACTACCGGAGAACCTCCAGCAACAGTTTCCAGCGGTTTCCATTTAAAACACCCTGAAAGTAATCCTCTAGAATCAGTTAGAGCAGACTAGCACCTGTTTTTCAGGTCCAGTTCCCTGAAAGTTCCCTGCATTCTCTCCCCCACCCTAATTAGCACCTCTGTTGCCACTTTTCAGCCTGCTTTGACTCATAAGCCAGCCCCCGAAAGTTAAGTTCATGTCTTTTCAACCCATCCTCCACCACCCTCCCTCTCTACCTTCAGGTCCTTAGGTTGGAAAAGATAAGACTCCTCCTTAGGGAAATCCCTGGATTCTCTAACCCTTACACAGGAGTCAGAGACTGAGGGCAACCTTTCTCCATTTGCTGGCTATCTGGAATCAATTATTTTCAGGTGTCTCATTTGTTTAAGGATAGAACTACCTAAGGAAGAGGATCAAAAGCACATCCTTTGACAAGCCTCAGATCAAGGGGTATGTCCACACGTCTCTTTTATTTTGAAATAACACTGGTTATTTCAAAATAAAAAAGATTAGGTCCACACGATGTTTTCTTATTTCGAAATGATGGGCTTTGTCATTTCGAAATAAGAACCGTCATTTTGAAACAGCTTAAACCCCATTCATTTCGAAATGGCCGTTTCGAAATAAGGCCGTTTGGACATGTTTTGAAACAACACCATTGTTTTGAAACAACTGTTTCGAAATAACATGTCCAAACAGCCTTATTTCAAAATAACCATTTCAAAATAACAGCCATTTCGATAGCAGGCTTTCCCTTACTTTGAATTAACTTATTTCGAAATAAGGAATTTATTTCGAAATAACTCATTTCAAAATAACTTATTTCAAAATAGCAATGCATGTGTGGACATAGCCAAGGAGTTCAGCCTTTATCCGTATTCAAAGCCTTCCTGGCTATCAAGAAAGAGGCCAAATTATTAAACATTCAGCATTTCAGACTCCCATTTAGTATCCAGAAAAGTATCCATCATCTTCCAGTGAGGCAAAATGCATTTGTTGTCTCAGTCCCTATAGTGAACACCTGATAGTGTGGCTCTTAAATCAAAAACCACCTTTCCTACAGATTTCAATAGAAGCCCCTTTTAAACACTGTAAGACATGAGCTAAAATTTCCCTCCTAAAATCATGTGGAGATGTTGGCCATGGGTAGAATGTTCCAAAACACCTAAGTGACCTATGAGCCCAAGTTCATTTTTTTAGTGACTTACGGTCAGTTCTTAAAGGTATATAGACACCCTGCTGACCACTGGCTTTTTCTGCCATGAAATAGCCACCCAGGCTCCCCATACAAGGAGTTAGGCACTGAAGGAAAGGATTTTCAGAAGCCAGCCAGTAAAACAGGGAGTCCCCTAAGGTAACCCAGAGAGAGATGAGGAGAAGCAACTTAGGACAGAGGCGAAGCAACTGACCTGTTGCTCCTCGCTGATGGGTGAGAGATATGTGCCTCCAACTTAGTGTCATCAGCCACAAACCCTCTCCTAGAGTTAGGGAACTAAACCAGATCAGGTACTTAGATAGTTCATTCCTTACCAGCCAAAAGTCATTCTCTCTCTCACACGCTCACACTCAGTACCTCTCAAGCCTGCCATGTCTTTCCCTGTGGCCCAGCTGTCTTTTGTGCAGGGGATCTGTTGCCCCTTCACAGGCTTGTGCCCAGTCCTCCTGAGATGGAGCTTGGCAGGTAACAGGTGTTCGGCATGCACAGAGTACACCTATGGTACCAGGCCCTGCTGGTGTGATAGTAGTTCCTGCACCTAGTTTGAGAATTCCTCTCCAGAATCCCTCCAGTCTTTCAGCTTGAGCTAGAAGCGGTGTCAGTGCTTAGGTGGCGTTGCAGATACCAGCCAGTGGAAGCTTACATGCTATGGGGACTTAGGTGCTTGCACAGTTAGGCAGCAACTTAGTGATGGCATTTGAAAATGCCATTGATGCCTTAATAATGGGATTAGATGCCTAACAATGCAAGGCAGATTGGTGCATAAGTACTTTTGAAGATCCTCTGACAGGTCTTGTCTTGAGGCCAAAAAGTTGAGGATGTAAATAGTGAGTCATAGAGGCCTGGGCTAAAACTGGAACTCCCACCAAAATATTTGGGCTCTACTGACATCTTAGTATTGTAAGTAATGTGAAGTCAAAACTGGTCTCTTTTAGCCTTCCTGGGATTCTTATTAACAGAATAGGTAGGTTTTCTTGTGCTAGGGACAGCCCCCATCTAGTGACTGCTGATCAGAATGTCTTCTGAACTCCAGCTGTTATTTCAATGAAAAATCTGGTCCAGCCGTTTGCATTAATAATCTCATTCACAGCCAGCACCAAGATTGCGACTCTGTGAAGTGGCAGAGAGCTATGAACTATGTGAACGATGGCTTAGTTCACTTGTTTTCTTAGAAATGGAAACATATCAGTTTTATTATGTTATCTAGATGGATGTGTAAATGCCTGTCAGGCAGAGAAATATTGTGCTCCCTGTCTGTAAACACAGAACCAGAAACAGAGAGTGATTAACTGCCTTTCTCAAGCTGACATCAGAACTCAGTGTCAGAGCCAAAATGTGAACCCATATTTTCTGTATTCCAGAACAGAAATGATCTAACCACAAGACCATCATCTTAATCTTTAGTATTTACTTGCTTGGTAATTGTGTGGGAGATATTTTGAATTTGTGCTCCTTAATTACCTAACCACTCTTGGAAATTTCACCATATAACTTTGGTAGCTTGTTCACATGCATGTGCTCAATGTAACCACACTGCACACACACAAATATAAGCGCATGCACACAAATAACAACACACAGGGTATTTCCACGCACACTGTTTAAATCGAAATAATGCTGGTTATTTCGATTTAAGAAATGGTAGGTCCACATGATGTTCCCTTATTTCAAAATGAGGAACTCCCTTATTTCAATATAAAGAAAGTCATATCGATATAATAAAACCTAGGATTATATTGATACGATAGTTAAATCAAAATTGTTATTTCAAAATAACACACTGTTAAATCGATGTAACACTTTTTGCCCTTCTCCTTCCCAGGTGCTTTCCTTTTTCTAAATATTGGGTGGGGGCATGGCCCTTCTAGGGGGCCATGTTGCCATACCTCCCATGGTGCCTGTCTCCTAAATCAAAATAGCAAGTCCTGTCCGTGGACATGCTATTTTGATTTGAGTTTGTAGTGGGGACCTGTTAAATCAATTTAACTTAAATTGATTTAATGATTTTTATATCAATTTTATTAAATTGATGTAAGTTAAATCGATGTAACTGTGTAAGTGTGGACATAGCCGCAGTCTGGGTCAGATTCATCATCAGCCACTTCCGTGCTTACGCTAAGGACGCATTTGATCACTAGAGCCTTAAAATTCCACAGCAGTACCCACTGAACATCAAAGAAATGGTTATTTATTGTGAGGCATGAGTTTTAGCAAGGGGAGGCCAGTTGACTGGCTGTTATTTAGAGACTCTTCCTTCTCTATAGCCCAGATGGCATGTTAAAGTTCCCAGTGTTCAGTCATTAACCATTTTATTGTGTTTAGGGACCATTTTAAAAATATTTGGCTTAGATCTTGTAACTAAGATAGGGTTGGAGCCTGAAAAGTGATCAAAACAGGTGTCTTGTATTGTTTTAGGCATTAAGCATAGCCATAGCAATGCTACTTATCATAGTTATCTGAATCATACTTATCTGAATCTTCTGATGCACAGTTCATTAGTCATGCCAGGAAAATTGACCCTTGGCCTATAAACACTCTTGCCTTAAAAATCCCTGGTGCTGCTTGTTTCTTTCTTTTCTTCCTTTCAGAATCCTAGGGGCTGAACAAAAAAGGAGCCAAAAAGAACAAAATACCTAATCCTGTTCTTTGGTAGTAATGCTCAATTTCTTTTTCTCCCTCAATTAGGATTGATGGTACATTTTGCACTTAAGTGTTACATCAATTAATTTAATTTGTTCTAAAAGCATTCATATAGGATAGGTCAAAGTCTGTTCTGTTACATTAACTATGTAAATACAAAGTAACCCCATTGCAGTGCAACCAGTGGAGTTACTCTGGATGTATACCCATGTAACTAAGCACAGCATTTGGACCTGTAAGCAGCATGTTTCCTGAATGATGTAATCATTTGCAAAAACATGTTCTTTTATTTGCATTTTTGCTGCTATTTTATTGGTGTGAGAACAAGAAGATATTACTTATAGTCATACAAGTGCAGTCACAATTAACATGTGCTAGAATGTTCTTTTTCACAGCATCTGACACATTTGTTTTAGTAACGGTTGGTAATTAAGATTAATTTAAACTCCCACATAGCATCAACAGAATTCAGAGAAAGATATATGAAGCCCAGGACTGTGTATGTAAGCTTCTCTTTCCCAGGAGATTAGTAATCCTATGGCCAAGCTAAGAAAAAATAAATAGAAAAAGCCTTGTTTCAGGAATTGTAGGGGGCTATGTTTCTGCAGTCCTTTTGAGCACTTAAAAACCAGACCTTATGTACACAGTTTGATTTTCAACTTCCTGTGTAAGGATTTAGACATTAAGATCAAATATAAAGGTGGTAGCTCTAAGTCTATAAGAAAGTTGTTAGGGGTCTTTTGGCTTGACAGCTGAGGCCACAGTTGTAAAAAGCTGCAGTTTTGGTGTGTCAGTTCAAGTGGTGTACTCTGCCTTCAGGGTGGGGAGTGAGAGGAGTACAGGTGTGTGAGGGTGGTGGCGGGAGTGGGAGTGCAACAGCACGGCCCTTTACCTTCCATCGGGTTGAATATTCACTCCTCTGGCCCAATTCTGCCAATCCTCAAGGCAGAGTGGGAGGCCTAAACCCCTGCACCCTAGAGCTGGACCCAGCTTAGAGGCCCCTGATGGCCCCATCAAGTTCCCCGTGGTATCCTATGTCTACATTTGGGCCTTAAGTCAACTTAAGCAAAACACTGACCACATCCGGAGTTCATCAAGACAACTTAAGTGCTTGCTTATGTCGATTTAAAACTCCTGCGCTTAAAGTTGACTTTAAGGGTTAAGTCGACTTTATTAAGTCAACTTAACACGATGTGTCCATAAAAGTCAACTTAATAAAGTCGACTTAGTGCAGTGGGGCCAATTAAGTCAACTTTAAATGGATCCCCTGGCTTAAGTTGACTTAGTGCAGTGGGGCCTCACTAAATCGACTTAATAAAGTCTACTTAAAGTCGACTTTAAGTAGACCTTATTAAGTCAACTTAACTGAGCCCTGTAGTGTAGACATAGCCCTTGTGCCCTGTGGGAGGCATAGACTCCAGCCCACCACAGTCCCAGTCACCAGCAGCCATGAAAGGCAAGTCCTTGAGGTCAGGCAAGAGATACTGCTGGTCAGTTAGCTTGGCCCCTGCCAGATGATGGAGGTGGAATGACACCAGAGCAAAGTGAAAAGCCAGTGCCAGCAGGGCCAATGGAAAGCCCCCTGAGAAGCCTGGGGACCAACATGGGAAGCCGGCTCCATCCTCCACCTTGTCTGCCTCCACCCCCACTCCAGCTGCATGTGCTGAATTGCTGCACCACTTCTGAAATGTGGTGCGGCCTCTCCTCTCTCATAATAGAAAGACAGCAGTTCTGAGACTGGTGTTGCAAAAAAATTGCAATGAGCATGGGAAATTTGATAAGCATTGGAAATAGAGGTTTCTGCAATTAAATACTGGTCTGCAGTTTTCAAATTGAATTGAATTGAATCATAGGGTTGGAAGGGACCTCGTAAGATCTACAGCACTGCGTAGCTCCTTGTATATAGTATCAACATGAGTAGATCATCTCTCTTGTACAAATTGGGGATGGATAGCAATAACTTCAAGATAGGTACGTCTTCACATTTTGGATGGGACTTTGGTTGTCCAGTGAGATTTCTATAACCAACTAGGATTTGAAAATTAATGGGAAATGAATGTCTAACTTGCCTAGTTGCTTTAAAAAAAATCAAACCTTGTGGGTCTGATTTTTGTAGGCTTTTTATATGCACAAGGACCCATATTGTGAGCAAACCCAGGACAAAGATAAAACTAGTTGGGACAAAAGCTAATAGGATATACAGCTGAAGTTACTCACTGTATCCCTATAAGCTGCTGGAAGTTCCCTAGGAACTTCAAATTAACAGAAAGGCTTCCAGAAGACAGGAATAAATACTGTAGCATTTAGGACCAAACTGTGCTCTCACTGACGGTATAATCTAACATACATACACTCCTCGTGCTCTGCATATTAAAGTTTCTATATTTTGACATGAAATTCTGGAAATTTTCATTGTTCAAATTTTTGCTGCAAATTTTTAAAGCTTCATTTAATATTTATTTTTCATTATTTTTTTCAATGCCATAGTATGAATTGAGTCCATTGTGAGCTGTAGATGAGTACAAGTCTGGGAACTACACTAAAAGTAGCCTTCTTTGTATCTCAGTAAGCAGGTCTGAATGATGTTGATTTTCATTACTGATAGAATGTGATGTTGCATGTTTGATCATTCATAACTCTTCAGGTAACTGGATTATTGAGTATAGTAGCTTACAGGTCTTATTTCAAAGAAAGCCAACCGCCATATTTGTTGTCATTTTGATATACATCAGCAAAAGGAAGTGCTATATGTCCTTCAAATGGCATGATTTAGTCTGCCAATTCCAGGAACTATGGGGTGAATTCTCCATAGATAGCTGACTCAACTTCACAATGCTGAACATGTCAGGTTATAACAGTCCTTTTATTTCTTAAGAATGAAACGAAGCTATGAATTATTGCTCAGTCCTGCAACCCTTATCCAGCTGAGTAGCCTTTACTTATGCAAACCCCATTCACTGAATGCAATAGGAACAACTCATATGAGAAAGTGTTGCAAGATTAGGCACTACTTATGCAATATTCTTATTACCAAACATTCACGATAATGTTGGTTGTGGATGTCGAATTCATATGAGATATGCGAAGGCAGCTGATCTTAAAGCAGGTGTTCAAACATGCCAAATAACTTTGAGGGTTTCTCCGACACCTTTATTTTACACCATCCTATAGTATGGTCTATGAATATGTGTGGAGAAGTAAGTGGTTCCAAAACAGTATTTGGGGCAGGTGAAACCCAACCCTCTTCCCACCCACTGCCACTGTAATTGCTCTAGCAGCTCCCAGATATTCCCACTGCTCTGTGAATGTTCATGGCCCTTAGGATTATGGCATGCTTCCAGACTTTGGATGACAACAAAAGGGAAATGGCAATGTTTAACATTTATATAACCGAGCTAAATCTGAAAGGAATCTCATGGGATAACCAAAGGGCATGTGTCTAGCCTGAGGGCTTCCAGCTTGTTGAAAACAAGGTCTGTGGCAAAGTAGGTGTTAGAGTTTCTCGGAGAAAGGTTACATGAATTTTTTATAACAGAAAGGTATTCTAAATATCTAAGTCACTACCAGCTCCGCCAACAATAAATGAGTGAGTGTTTCATAGTATGGTATACCTTATATCTCAATATACTCAGCACTCACTATCAAATATATTTTAGATCAGGGGTAGGCAACCACTGGCATGTGTGCTGACAGTGACACCCAAGTACCACAGAAGTTGCTACTCCTGCAACCAAAAGCCACTCTGGGCAGCTTCCTTTGGGTGCAGCTGAGACACAGGGGGCCCCACCATGCCTATGCCTCCATGTGACACAGAAAAAAGCTGCAGAGTGTGGCTCCTCTCTGTAGTGTGATGCTCCCCAAAGGAGCCACTCTGGGCAGCTTCCTTCTGCAGCATGCCTAGGAAATCCTGAAAGGAGCTGCTTTTTTTTGTGTGGCATACCTGGGGGCCTCTGTGCACAGGCACAGCACCAAGATGAGCCTCTGGGTGACTTCTTTCTGTGGAATGCCTGGGAAGCACTGCCACTCCAGCCATGACCGTTGCTGAATTTTCAGGCAGCTCCCGCATTTTTTCAGTAAAGGGGGCTACCGGCACCACCTGAGGGTCGAGAAGGAAGAACTGGAACAGGGGTCAGCAACAGTTGCTGACCCCTGTTTTAGATATATGCTAAGGCCCTTTAAGGAGAATAGGCAAAATCCTGACTTGGTATGATGCATTCAATTCCCTTGCAATTCTTCAGGACAATTTCTATGTAGAAGTCTGATAATTAGTGTTGTAAATGACATGCTGCATGTAAATTTGACAGAAAATAGATGTAATTGCTCAGCTAGCATCTGTGACATATACAGATTACTGGCACTGAATTGGTATTCAGTGGGTGTGCAAAATGAATACAATTATATGTTGTGGGAGCAGAAAGGAGTGTTATATTCTACTTATGCCCTCCTGTTATTTTCTTGCTATGCCTTCCTTCCTCTCTTCCCCTTGGCTTGCACCTCCACTGAATGCTAAATCAGTGTGAGTCACACTACAGGGCCATAACTAGGGTGGGGCAACAGGGGCAAAGCCCCGGGTGCCGAATTTTAGAGGGTGTCGTGGAAGGCGACCCACCAGGGGACCCGGCCAGTGGGGAAGGTGCCACACTGGGGGACCCTGCTGACCAGCGGGGAAGACTCCCTGCCAGGGGACCCTGCAGGCCAGTGGGGAATGCACCCTGCTGGGGGACCCTGCTGGTTATCAGGGAAGGCCACCCTGCTGGGGAAGCAGGCTGACTGGCCAGTGGGGAAGCCAGCTGGCTGGGGGACTCCCAGTGCTGGCAGGGCCTGGATCGGGCCCCAGGCAGAGGGGGAGGGAGGGAGAGAGGGAGTGTTTGAGGCTGCTTGCCCCGGGCACCAACTTTTCTAATTACAGCCCTTTTACACTACTTGCTATTTATATCTGTTTTCTGATCAGCTTACATGAGGTATGTTTATTTCAACATTATGTAGACCACTGAAGAATTTGGTCATATGTAACTACAGCCTGTTTTACACTACAAAGTTAAGTTAACATAAATCACTTTGCATCAAGATGTGTCCATGCTCAGATTGTCTTCACTGGATGTAAATACCTTGCTATGGCAACACAGTAACACTAGGTCCACAAACAGCACTGAACCATGGTCACCCTACTGTGGTCAACCTACTGTAGTCAACACACTGTGAGCATAGACACCATTTGACCTATCTTGATCCTAACAATCCTACAGCAGCTGTTCACCAGTGCCCATTATTGACCACACTGGTCACAGCTATGACTTCCACTGCCCACCTCCTGAGGATAACAGTGCCATTCCCTTGTGTTCAAACCCATAGAAATGAGCTGAAATTTTATTGTTTCCTACAACTGAATCATAGAATCATAGGGTTGGAAGGGACCCCACGAGGTCACCTAGTCCAACCCCCTGCCAAAAAAAGCAGGACCACTCCCATTAGATCATCCCAGTCAGGGTTTTGTCCAGCTGGGACTTGAACCCCTGCCAGAGATGGAGATTCCACCACCTCCCTAGGCAACTTATTCCAATGCTTCACCACTCACCTAGTAAGGAAGCTTCTCCTAATATCCAGTCTGGACCGCCCCAGCTGTAACTTGAAACCATTGCTTCTCGTTCTGCCCTCTGTTACTACCGAGAACAGTCGAGCTCCCTCCTCCTTGGAGCAACCCTTCAAGTAGTTGAAGGTTGCTATCAAATCCCCCCTCAGTCTTCTCTTCTGCAGGCTAAATAAGCCTAGTTCCTTCAGTCTTTCTTCATAGGGCTTGTGCTCCAGCCCTTTGATCATTTGGTTGCCCTCCTCTGGACTCTCTCTAATTTGTCCATGTCCTTTTTGTAGTGGGGAGCCCAAAACTGGACACAGTATTCCAGAATAGAGGGGAATGATCACATCCCTTGATCTGCTGGTAACACTTCTTCTGATGCAGCCCAGTATGCCATTGGCCTTTTTGGCAGCAAGAGCACACTGCTGACTCATATCCAGCTTCCCATCCACCATGACTCCCAGGTCCTTTTCTCCAGTGCTGCTATTTAGCTGATCACTCCCCAGCCTGTAGCAGTACATGGGGTTTTTTCGTCCCAAGTGCAGGATTTTACACTTATCCTTGTTGAACCTCATGAGATTCCTCTTGGCCCACTGCTCCAATTTGTCTAGGTCTCCCCGAATCCTGTCCCTGCCCTCTAGGGTGTCTACCGTTCCCCCCAGTTTGGTATCATCTGCAAACTTACTAAGTGTGCAATCTATCCCATCATCCAGATCATTAATGAAAACATTGAACAGAACTGGCCCCAGGACCGACCCCTGGGGCACACCACTTGTTACTGCCTGCCAACTTGACATGGAGCCATTGATTCCTACACGCTGAAACCGTTGTTCTAGCCAGTTTTCTATCCACCTTACAGTCCACGCATCCAACCCATACTTCCTTAATTTGCCAATGAGAATGCTGTGGGAAACCGTATCAAAAGCCTTGCTAAAGTCAAGGTATATCACATCAACAGCTCTTCCCGCATCCACAAATCCAGTCATCTCATCATAGAAGGCGATGAGGTTGGTCAGGCATGATTTACCCTTGGTGAATCCATGCTGACTGTTCCTGATTACTCTATTTTCCTCCAAGTGTTTTGAGAAGCTGCTCCATAATTTTTCCAGGGATTGAGGTGAGGCTGACAGGTCTGTAATTCCCAGGATCCTCCTTTTTGCCTTTCTTGAAGATAGGTACTATATTTGCTTTTTTCCAGTCCTCTGGCACCTCCTCTGTTCGCCACGAGTTTTCAAAGATAATGGCCAACGGTACTGCTATCTCATCAGCCAGCTCCCTCAGCACCCTCGGATGCAGTTCATCCGGCCCCATGGATTTGTGCACATCTAGTTTCTTTAAGCAGTCCCTAACCTGACCTTCTGTCACCAAGGGCCTCTCTTCTTCTCCCCAGTCTACCGTACCTAGTGTAGTGGGCTGGGAGCTGACCCTGCTTGTGAAAACTGAAGTAAAAAAAGCATTGAGCACTTCAGCTTTTTCCTCATCCTCTGTCACGAGGATGCCTGCCCCATTCAGTAAGGGACCTACACCATCCCTGATCCTCTTCTTGTTATTGATATACTTGTAGAACCCCTTCCTGTTATCCTTCACATCCCTTGCTAGTCGCAACTCCATTTGTCCTTTGGCCTTTCAGATTTTATCCCTGCAGTCCCGAGCAATGTCTTTATATGCCTCCTTAGTCATCTGTCCTAGCTTCCACTTCCTGTAAGCGTCCTTTTTATGCTTCAGCTCAGTACAGAGCTCTCTGTTAAGCCACAGTGGGCGCCTTCCACATTTGCTGTGCTTTCTCCTTATCGGAATTGTATCTTCCTGTGCCCTTAGCAGGGTTTCTTTAAAATGCACCCAACTCTCTTGGACACCTTTCCCCTTCAGATCAGCCTCCCAAGGGATCCTGCCTATCAGTTCCCTGAGGGAGACAAAATCTGCTTTTCTGAAGTTCAGGGTCTGTGTTTTGCTTCTTTCCTTCTTTCCTTTAATCATCAACTTGAACTCAATCATTTCATGGTCACTGCTACCCAGGCTGCCATTGACTTCTACTTCCCTGATAAATTCTTCTCTATTTGTGAGCAGCAGATCGAGAGGTGCAAGGCCCCTAGTTGGTTGCTCCAGCATTTGTACCAGGAAGTTGTCCTCAACACTCTCCAGAAACTTCCTGGATTGCCTGTGCACTGCTGTATTGGCCTTCCAGCAGATGTCAGGGTAATTGAAGTCCCCCATGAGAACCAGGGCCTGTGCTCTAGAAACTTCTGTCAGTTGTCCACAGAATGCCTCATCCACCTCCTCCTTCTGATCTGGTGGTCTGTAGCAGACACCTACCACAGCATCCCCCTTGTTGCTCTCCCCTCTAAACTTAACCCACAGACTTTCAACTGGCTTGTTTCCACTTTCATAATGAAGCTCTGAGCAGTCATAGAGCTCCTTTATGATTCCCTTCTCCCCTCCACACACACACACACCCCTTCTGAGCTATCATGGCTGGAGATGAAGAGCACTGCTGTGAACAGAAGCTCTATGGCTGAAGTGTCAATAAGCATTCTTGCTTAAGCAGAGAAAGTGAAACATGTTTTGAAATTTAATGTTTACTTTTCTTTTCGTCTATACGGACAATGGTATGTCTGCATGCTTTATCTGTAACTGCTGCTGTGGAACAACTGACCATGATAAGGAGGAGAAAGAAGAGGAGACAGAAGGCTATCATGAGATCCTGTAAGCCATTGCTGCACTGATAGAGCCCTGTACGGATACAGAAATGTAGACCCGCATCTGCCAAAATCAGTTTGTATCTGCACTCTGTCCTTTATATGTATCTGCACCTGCAACAGCAACCCTAGGGGTTCAACAGTCATGATGTTGCCTCTCTTTGCAGCCAGTGGTTATCTCGCCTTTAGCATCTCCTGACACTCCCCAACATTCCAGGTGGCATCAAGGGATGCAGCCCTAGCCCTACCATTCCATGCCAAGGAACAATAAGGAGAATCACGGCTTCATATTCACTGACCTATGAGAGTCCTGTAAAAAAACAACAAGGAGTTGTGTGGCACTTTAAGACTAACAGATTTATTTTTTGCATGAGCTTTCGTGGGAGAAGATCCCACTTCCTCAGATGCTTTGAAGATGGGTGAACTTACAGAAAGGAATGAAACTAAATGCAAGGGGATGTAAAACATAGGATCAGGTCATACAGTAACAGCAAATCAGAGCAGTTTTCAGGCTCAAACCATGGGAAGCCTGAAGTCAAATTACCCTTTGTAATGGGAAAAGAACCCATAGTCTCGATTAAGTCCTGCTGTCACAGAATTTAGCTTGCATATTAATTCGAGTTCAGCTGTTTCTCTTTGAAGTCTTGATGTCCCAGCTACATCTCTAACGACAGTCGTTAACTATGAGAGTCCTGGTCATTGCAGACCTGAATGTTTTTTCCCTTTGTTAAGTTCTGGCCCGTTAATTCATTTCAAAAGTTTTCAGTGTATTTGTTTGGGGTTTTGCACTGGTTTTGATATGCAGTAAAATCTAATTTTTTAATAAATAATTGATCTGTATTACTTCACAACATGTACAACAGAATACCTAGCACTCCAAAATGCACAATCTTCTTGTTTTTCTACAGCGGGACAGAACTCAAATGATCAGTGACAAGCAGTGCAATCATTATTAATGTACAGCAAGCACTGCACAATTCGTAACAACCCCAAAATTTCAAGGACCAGAAAGAGCACCAGTCCACTACACATCCTTACCATAGTTGGGTGGACTAAATGCACTCTCAAGGCCTCTCTCAATTACAAAGCTCCACAATAAACTATTCTAACAGATTTGTTTCTGGCTGTTGGAATGCAGGAAACAACCTCTACACTTCCACCTGGCAGCAACTTTTCTCGCTTTGGCTTACAGATGCTATGCAGTACACAGCAGCCAGCTATAACCATTAGGATATTTTTTTCCACTGCAGTCCAATCTTGAATAAACAATGCCAGATTCCCTTCAACCTACCGAAAGCACATTCAACACCTGCTGGGGCACTAGCTGAATCTTTCCTTCCTGTCAAGGCAGCTGGTGTACAGCTTAGCCAGGAAAGCAAGGGATAGGTTGGGTCCTCCAGAATCACTACTGGCATTTCAACATTGCCAATAGTAATCCATGGGGGGGGGGGGGGGGGGTGAGGAGAAAGTCCCTGCTGGTAGCTTTCTGAACAAGTGTTCTTAAAGATGTGCATGTCATGTGCTGTCCCTGACCAGCCACCGATATCAGGAAGGCATCCCTTGTGATCCATATAAATATAGAAAAGTTGTACTTTCTATTGATGTACTCTGCGGCCATGTGACCAGGTGCCCAAATAGGGATACCTGTGCCATCTATCATCCCACTGCTGTTTGCGAATCCCATTGCTGCAGATCATTCCATTATGTCTTGCACATTGCTGAGAGTCACAGTTCTGCAAAGCATGGCCCTTCATACCTCCATAACAATACCCCTCCTCTCACCCACAGATTTCCCAACTCCAAAGTGATTTCCCACTGACCAGTAGCAATCCAGTGTCACAAGTTTCCACAAAGCGATTGTCACTCACAACTCTACTGTCAGCACACTGGCACTGGCAGACTGGTGACTATGTGCTGGAGCACTGGAGTGAGCACAGAGATCCAAGAATGTGGCCATTCACATTCAAATATTTTGCAGCCACTGCTCATCAGTCCCAAACCTGTGTTATGGTGTGATGCCATCTGTCAGGGCTCATTCCTTAGACCCAGAAATGGCTGTCTACCATCTTCAGCTGCTCCATGGATACCATCAACAATCTTTTTTATTTTTTTTGCTTTGTCCCTTAGCTGTCTATTTCCACAAACTCATCATATCCCTCATTGTTGTGGTTCTTCCTGCGGTTCTGCAAATACTGAACTAGTGTGCATGCTATGTTTGCAACATTCACGATGATGACACAGATCTGTGTATGCTCCAGGCTTTTGTCAGAGATAGCAGACAGCATGAAGTGCCATGTGATTTTTCTGGGATTTTTTAAAAAATGTGCCAAACTTATGAAATATGAATGGCAGATGGTAGGCCTCAATGAATCTAGGTTTCTGGTTGCTATGATGACCAATTTTAGTAGCCTGTCACGTAGGTCCACTGCAGAAATGTAATGGAGGAGTGGCTTCTGGCAACCAAAAGTAAAATTGCTGGCACCTACCTGGGAGCCAATTTTGTCCACCTCTGACATATAGAATGGAGAAAATTGCATGATGAGAACTTGACCCCTTTCTCTCAGTCACCCCTGTGTGACTCATTTCTGCCCTAGCATGCTTTGGCAACACTTCCTAAACAACAGTATGCCACATGATGATAGTTGCACACTGGAAACCCTATCCATGGAGTACTTCACTATACTTCGCATATGTAATCCTGGTGCGTCCACAGAATCCTGGCACAGGGAGGCATGTATGTATGAGCAAAAGTGATATACTAACTTCAGCAAAATAAACAAGGAGTCTGGTGGCTCTTTTAAAGATTAAAAAAATTAATTTATCACAGTGGCTGTCATGGGAGAAAATCCCAATTCAAAGCATCAGACTCCTTGTTTATTTTGCTGGACTAGACGAACACAGCTACCCTTTTGGCACTAATTTCAGTGGCTTTATGCTGACATCATTTTCATCAACCAAAGTCTGTAGTGTAGACATGGCCAAATGTCCACCTGCAGATCTGATAAGATTCCCAGAAGAACCTAGTCAATCATGTAATGCACAGATCTTGTTATAATTATTACTCAACACATCAATTAATATAACTACAGAGATTCATTTACAGCACTAAGCCTGATTCAAACTCACTCAGGTTTTCCACATGTCTAACTTTTGACATGGAGTAGAATTATTTCTAAATGATGCTGGTGTAAGCGAGGACAAATGCAGGCCCTCTGCCTTTTTCACCTGTTAGAAATGTGGTTTCATTTTTTATTCCTCAGTTGTAGTCTGAAATACATGCGCACAAACACACCCACACACACCCACATGCACACACCCACAAAACAACAAGAGCACAAACTAAAACACAAAAAGGTTGCAGCCACAACTGTCTGAGGATTTTTGAAGTGTTTTGTGCTTGTCTACACTTGACAGTTAATTTGTATTAAGGTAGAGTGTGATATTAAACACTGGCAATTCCTGGATCACTCCATGTGTAGACAAGCTTTCAAATACATACATGCCTAAAGTTAGGCTCCTCAGTAAACTGGCCTGATTTTTAGAGGTGTTGACTACCTGCAACTCCCTTTAGATAAAAGAGAGCTAGAGGTGTTCAGCACATCTGAAAAATCACGTTATTTAGATGCCTAAATATGAATGTGAAACTTTTTTTTAAAATTTGTCTCAGTCCTCTAAGGCCTAGCTTAAATCACTGCCAAAAGAGAAAATTCAGAAGGAAAGGTTCTGTTCTTTAGCTTGTACCATTGTGAGAAAAAGGAAAGTATAACTTAAGAATAAATAACACAGGACCTCACTTTTTGAAATCTCTGGTATTTGGAGGTAGAAACCTGGTGACAGATTCTAAAAGATGCAGCGTGGCCTCCGTTGGGATTCTGGGGTGCTGCATAACCTAGACTAAGTACTAGTGAAGCTGCTCTCATTCATGGCAGCCTCCCCAAAAGTCCAGCATCTGCTGTCACAATGAATGCTAGGCATGTGAGGCACTGGAGGTGCAGGCAATAGTGCTTAAATCAGGTTCGCATGGTTCTTTGTGAGGCAGACGGGCATTTAAATGGTTGGGACAGGAGCCAGTTTTGGTTTCCCACCCTGTAATGTATAAATATTTGTGTGGGGCTTTTTAATTTATTTGAATGGAAGTTGACAAAGTCTTAACGACAGGCTCCTTGTGGAACTGATTTACTTTTCTTCAGGTCTGATTAAGATTTAGTTGCAGGCAGACGTAAGATTCAAACACAGGAGGAATTGTTCATGAGGCACTTGGAAATCCTGCCGCACATCCTAATGAAAAAGGTCATTTATTTTCCTATAGGAGAACAATGTCTTGATGTAGAACTTATAATATTGCATGTTAGGGAAGGATTAGATGTGTATGATGTAGGCATGTGCTGTTTTTCTCTGTTATGACAGTATTATGTCAATAGCTGCGTCTGTCTACCTGTAATATGTTTTGCACAAAATATGTAATAATTCCTCTTTTTAAAAATAGTAAATAGTTCATTGTGTACTTTCTACCCTGTTAAATTAATATATTGTTAGGTAATAGATATTTTTAGTTTTCACATTTTGGTGCACGCTACTTATCTTTAAGATCAGAACCCCCACCTCCAAAAAACAAAACAAAACAGTATTTATGGGTTTACTGACTCATTCTGATAGAATATTTGCTGTACAAAATGGGTTAGTAAAATTTTTCTGTGTTGAGATCTTGCATGCTAAATTTGAGAGAGGATATTGGTGACTAGTTTCCAAACATCTGAAAAAGTCTTGGTATTCTGCATTTCCACTGGCAGTTTTATGTTTAGAGATTTTAAATGGAGCCATTTTAATTTAAGGTCATAACTGCTTGCCAGTGTCAAATATCAAAGCTCACAGTGAATACCATTCTGCGTTTTTCTATATATTTTTAAAAATGTAAGTAGGTTGTCTGCTAACTTTAGGTTTTACCTGAATTAATAGTTTAATGTTTCACATCTGAGACATACAGTTTAAGTGTTTTCAACATGGTGTATTTAAATGGTCATTGAATTTGAAACTGCTCTATCATCTAGTAAGAAAGAGTCCATTTTAAAAATATGCACGTTCATTCCATGCTGTGTTAGTGCTGTAGGCTGATATATATTTCCGTTCTTAAAATGTGACGTGTAAATATTGTATTCTTGTATCAAGACTGCACACTGTAAAATTATCTTTCACAAGTTTTTAACTCTTGCTACAAGAAAAAACAATTGTGTGCATACAGTTTGTTACAAATCAAAGTACAGCCAAAGCACTCTTCCTTCACGAGGCAGATTTCATACCTCTTTTTTATATGATTGCATGAAAATAATCTCCCTCCCCCCCTCAGTAAACTAGACTGAGTGGATGGTTTAGATAAGATTCCATGGAAAGAAGAGGAATTGACAGAAAGGTTATTTTCAAGAGCTAATTTCAGTGTGGTTCTCTCTATGTTTTAGAAGAATTGTAAAATGGCTGCATTCTATATGGGCTGTGTGGTTAAACCACCATCTTACTTCATTGTTCTTGTTGCTTCCTATAAAAAACATCATCTTTACTAAAACATAATATCTCACTTTAAACTAATTATTTTCCCACTAAACTTAAGCTCATAGTATCATCAGATGACTGATTTATCAGACAAAAGCTCTGCCTTATTTGTTTGCTCCTTTGCTGGAAGAAAATCAACAAAAGACTATAACCTATTGATATGATTCCTCAAATACACAAGGAAGACTAGACTGAGTTAGAATTTATCACAAAACTATTCAATCTGATGAGTTCACAGTTAGGCATCTCTCTCTCTCTCTCTCTCTCTTTTTTGGTAATGAAATTATCATGCAGAAAGTGTCTTTGTAACAGCATGTTAGGGTTTAGGAGGAGAGGGAAGTCTTTAAACAGTCTCTCCAGACATTTAAGATCTTTGGTCTGACTTATTGTCCTTGTAGTATAGGATTTTTATATTTTTGGGTGGGGAGGTAAATAAAGACAAATATTTTTTAAACAGATCAGCTTTTCTTTCATCTTAAATAACTATTGAAGTTGTGAAATTTCAAACTGGATTTCCTCTTACAAGTTCTGTGCTGCAATTAACTTCACTAGCTTGGATCCCTTTAGGACCCCATTTCATCTAACAGGGTCCCTCCTGCATGCCTACAAAAGGACAAATTAGCTGATTCAGTTGCCTGGTCAGAGAATTCAGGCCTCTGTTTGTAAAGATCTGTTTGTAAAGATCTTAATCTGATCCCAAGGTACCAGAGCCTAACATGCCAGCTGGGTTGATTTCCACAATTTTCTGATACGTTTTATTAATATAGGAGGATAATTTAAAATATATATTTTTGTGAGAGTCTATCTGCTATAATCGAAGATTATTTCCATTAATTACTTGTTGGACAAATGACATAAAGATTCTAATTAAGAATTAATATAATCTAGTCTCTAGTTTGTTTAATGTTAGTTTGAATGAGTTTTAGAATACTGTATTTTGAATACTAAAAGGTTGCTGGATTGTTTTCAAAGTTATCCAGACAGTCAAATAAAATTTAAGGGTAATAAACAAAGTGACACAGTAAATGCAACAAACAAGGAGTCTTGTGACACTTTTAAAGACTAAGGAATATGTTTATCACATGAGCTTTCGTGGGAGAAAATGCCTGACAAAGTGGGATTTTCTCCCACCAGAGCTCATGTGATAAATAAATTTGTTAGTTGTTGGAAGTGCCACAAGACTTCTTGCTTGTTTTGCTGAACTAGACTAACATAACTACTTCTTTGGCAATAGTCAATGAAATCAGTGTATGAGACAAGGTGAGAAGTTCCTGCAAAAATCTTTAAAGTTCAGATTTTTTCTTTCCTTAGAGTGAGCAAAGTATGGTTGTGGTCACATCCCATGTTTGTTACATGTCTGACCAGCTCACAGTAGCTTTTGTTTGGATTTTCCTTTCAAGAAAGCCTGATCATGCTGCATTCCCTTTCTAAACTAATTTAAACACCAATGCAATGGGATTGCAAGGAATGCACACCCCTGCAAATTATGGCCTGATGAGCTGTGAATCAGCACTGTGAAATGCTGCTGCAGAGCAGCATTAATACAGTCCTTCTGAAATGGCCAGTGCTTCTGCCATTAATTTTTAAACCCCAACGAGCAACACCATTGCTTTTTTTCTTCTGGGATTTACTGGATTTTAAAATGGTTAAACAAACCAACCAGCCAACCTCCTTGTATAAGAATCAGGATGAAGACATAAAATGGAATGGGTAGCAGTTGGAATCTGGTGCTAACCTGAATTCCTGCTTCCCTTCCCCCTTCTTTTGCTCCAATTTAAGGTTCCACATGCATGACTCTTACCAGCTTCCTTGACTGTTCACACAGAACTTGTTTCTTTTGTTTGTATAGCAGCTGACCAAAAAAAAAAAAAAATCCACCCCCACCCCATGACAGTTGCTATCTGTTTTCAAGTTGTGATTTTGACCTTATATTCAGCGTCTCTGTCTCCTACTGTTCACAGTATCCGAAAAGACATCAGATATGTGCCTGCTGTTTATATTCTTAACTAACATGAGGAAGATGTGCTGTTTAAAATAAAAGCAGGAGAAAGTGATTTTATAGCACTCAGTTAGGTTGACATTTTTGCTGTTGATTTCTTTTGAAAATAAACAAACAAAAGCTCTTTGGCATTACAGCCAACTGTGGCAGTGTTTATCGTTTGCATAACAAAAAGGTATTAAAAATTTATGTTTAGCGACAGGAAATTAAATTTGGTGCTCTTAGCTTTTACAATGCTTGGTGAGAAAGGTTTAGTATCTGGTCTTGGGTTATTAAAACTTTTAGATAATCCAAAAAATTATTCATGATTTCCGTGAAAAGTGACTGGTAGATTAGTTCCAAAGGGGCAACCATGTTAACCTAGATCAGCAAAACAAACAAGGAGTCCTGTGGCACTTAAAGACTAACAAATCTATTTATCGCATGAGCTTTGTGGAGAAAATCCCACTTCATCAGACACTTTGAAGATGGGGGATTCGGTAACTTCCCCCATCTTCAGAGCATATGACAAAGTGGAAGTTTCTCCCATGAAAGCTCATGTGATAAATAAATTTTAGTCTTTAAGTGCACAGGACTCCTTGTTTGTTTTGGTAGATTAGTTGACATTGGACAGACTGAAGCATCTTTTAATGCTGCAGAAGCATTTCTAACTTCCACTGCTACATTTCACTAACTGAAGTAAATGATAAAACACACTGTCAGAACAAACAGTTTTGTTATTGTTACTCTTCTCATATATTTTCTGTCTGTAATCGTTTACATCTTAATTGTGCTCAGCCCGGGGAGGTGCGGCTGTTCCTCCGCTCCTCCACCTTGCTCTTCAGACTGAAATCACAGAAGTCCTTGAATACTGGAGCAACCATGTTTAATGTGAATCTTTTTGTTATATTATGAGTAGTTTAACTCCCCTTGTATCAGAATTAGATCATTAGAGTAAACTGCCTTGTGTTCTGCTTGCAAGAACTCTCATTTCCGCACGTATGTTGTGGAGCTAATGACCAAAGAAAATTGTATTTATAAACTTAGGTCTGTTAAACATTTCCTTTTAATTATGTTTGGTTCTTTTCAGCATTTAGTCTATGTGTCATGTGTTGTAAAACCTCTCATTTGCACTTGCTGTAAAATAACATCCCATCTTTCAAAGCTTTTAAACCACCAGTCCCAGCACTGTACTAGAAACCATTCACTGTTCACAGTGCACCAAATGAAGTTTCATTACAGGGTAGTATTTAAAGGGGGAAAAAAAGAAATCGGCCAGGGAATATTTAAATGCCCTGCCCGCAGCCTTTCCCTTTCTTCCTCTCTTTAATTAGATATAAAAAAGCCATTTAGTCACCAGTAAGTAATTTAAAATTTTTTTCTGACAACAGATAACACACAGAGCTGTACAAATTATTCACAACTTGTCATATATATTGAATTATTGTCCAAGTCATATTACAGGTCAGCCTAAAGAAGCACACAATTGTTCTGGCCTTCCTTGTTGCTTAGGTCAGCTGAGCTGTAATTATGGCTGACTGTTTTGCGAGTCAGAGCTGGTGTCACTTTAAAACGATGTGGCAATTAAACTGCTCATAAGTGTAAACATGAGTTTAAAATAAGGAAAGCTAAATGCCAGAAGTGTTTTACTTTACATTTAAGCTTCTGAAATCATTTGTGACTTTAAAATGAATTCCATTAACCAGTTTGGTTAGTTACTATTGCATCTTTTACATTTGTATCATTTTCTTCCCTGTTCATTTAAGGTTTTTCTTCCCACTTTGTAAAAATGCTTAGTTTATTTATGAATTCATGGTGGATTGCTGTCAAGAAGGAGAAATGTTTCTAAACTTCCTAGTGTGGTATGGTTTTGATTTTTCCTTTGTTACAGATGGACTTGTTTTCTTGGTGTTGATTTTAAAGTACGTAGAGGATGTTGTGATATGGTGCTAGACAAATTTCCTGAGGCTTTCATTTTCGTTAAATTTTTCATTCCTTGTGCCTCAGAAGCACTCTTTATCTACCTCTTATACAGCTAACTGTGCTGAGGCAGCATTCACATTGAAAATAATTATCATTTTATCTACACTTCAGGTTGCCTTAGGATTTGAGCATGCAGTCACCTAATAAATTATGAGAGTCTATTATGGCTATGAACAACTGTTCTTTTTATAGCATATCTTTTTCCAAGAAACTGTAGAATCAGAAGTCACTCTTACTTTGTTTTAGACTTTGCATTATGTCTTGTGATGTATAATAGTTGCTTTTATTTCAACATAATGCACTAAATCTCCATATTTTGGTAGTATTTTTATTTTGGATAATCATTTTGTTCCAATATTATTGGTTTGGATTATATATGCATGTATAAACATGCACTTCCTGAATTTTCCTTTGTATAAGCTTACACCTATGTTGTTTTGTATATTTGCCATATATAATGTGTACACAAAATTAAACAAATCCATGCCCGGATCAGCCCATGCATATGTATCAGGTTTGATTTCATTATGGTGTCATGTAAGAATATAGAGCTGACACCTTAGCAATTACAAAGAGTTTGTATTTTGAATGCTCAGTGAGAACAAAAGGGTTAATATCACATTTTAATGAGCATGAATGATACCATGTGGTATCATTTGTGTGCTCTGAGGTAGCTGACCATTTCCATTTTGGTGCAAATCCCGTGAGAAAGAAAGCATTTCAGATTAGGGTGGGATCTGTTCTGCTGCCAAGCGTGATTGACAAGGAGCAAATAAATAGTCAGAAGAACTGAATAAATACCACCCTCCTGTTTAAGTCCAGGTGCACACGAACAGCCCCATATACAATTCAATGCAGCACTTCAGCCAGGAGGCTGACTCGCTTGGTGACAAAAACATTTCTGAAAAGCCAAATTACAGTTTAATGACAACGGCTTCTGTCAAAACAACAGTAACAAAAATCGTATCAGAAATTTAAATAAACTGGGGAATTAAACTAGTTTGAAAAGCAGAACGTAATGATAAATATATATGCAAAAGCTGATTGAGGCCCCTTGAGTGGAAGTGGGGGCCCTGACAGCAGGTTCTTGGTCAACTGGTAAGGCGAAATGGTTCACTGAATTGGATAACACAGTGCATACCACAGTGACTGATTAAATTGATTTGTCCAGGGCGGCAGCCTACTCTATTACTGAGGCCCTTTAACCTATTTTCAAACTCTTTTTAGAAAGAGGCAGGAGAGAGAGAGGAAGCTTCTAGATGAATGTCATCCTAAAGGAAGGAAGTGAAAATAAGTTAAATTTACAGCTTTATCATTCCCAAAGTGAATTATAATCCTAGCCATCACATGGATAAGAAGTCACAGAGTAAATATTCTACACTATAGAGAGAGAGAGACAAGGAGTACATTGAGAAAACACAACGTTTTAATATCAATTTAAATAACAACACCCCTCCCTCATTTAATTTGTAGCATTTTTCTAGAAATTTGGGGTGGCCTGGGATGAAGGGAAGGAATAGCTGCCATTATTTTTCAGTCGTCACTCATACTGGTTTATCTAGGGGTTCTATGAAAAGTTTATCTGACAAACATATCTATATACCTGTAAAATACGTTCAGAATGGCATCAATTTGGTCACTTGTTCTGCAATAGTTGCAATAACTAAGGGAAAGAAACCAACGTATAACATTTAATACTTAAAATATTTTTACCAAACTGAGGAATCATCTATCATTGTGGCCTTATAGAGAATGGGATGCTTGTGGAGTATCCAGCAATTTATTTGATCTTGCTGTAATATTGAGGAAATAAATGCTAGATGACAGTGTACTTTGCAAAGCCTTCCTTGCCTGTTCCCCCACCCCCTTTCAGCTATGCATGGTAATTAAGGTTACTGGATCAGTTTACAATATAGGCAAACAGACTCAGTTTGAGAAAGAGTTCATCAATCGTACTAGCCAATTACACAAAACACAGATGTATATAGAATATTTTAAAATCTTAGCAGCTCATTTGAATTCACTTAAAGATTCATTTGACGTTTCTTTAAAAAAAAAAAAAAGGAATCCTGGGGCACTAAAAGACTAACAAATTTATTTACTGAATGAGCTTCCATGGGAGAAAATCCCACTTCTTCAGAGGCTTAAAAAACATAATAAATATACAATAAATAAATTTGTCAGTCTTGTTTATTTTGCTGAACTAGATTAACACGCCTATCCCTTTAGATTTTTTGTTACACTTCTAAAAATTGGACACAGTGATGTCATTACAACATTCTATGCAAAGATTTTTTAAAAATCATGGAATTCTATGTATCATTTGACTGAGTTATAAATTGCCCTTGCAAAATTCGGCTTGCCCAGGGCAAAGAGGACTTTTTTGATTATGCTAATATGTCAGCAAGAATTGTTAATGGGAGTGGGTTCACCTTCTTTGCTTGGAAATATTCATGGAGATTTTGCAAAATTGGTGTGAAGTACTATTTTTAGCATTTCTTCCAAAAGTGCGATTTTTTTCAAGGGCTAAGGCAAATACACCCATGCATACTTTGTGCATGCAAATTGATGAGCACAGCAGTCATAAAGCTAACTATGTGCATATAAGGTTTTGCATAGTTGGGGCTATAAATGTTTTGCAATTTTCCAGTGATCTGGAAATTTGGAAACAAAAAAGCCCAAGGAGTCATGTGGCACTTTAAGGCTAACAGATTTATTTTTCACATGAGCTTTCGTGGGAGAAAATCCCACTTCGTCAGATGCTTCAAAGATGGGTAAACTTACAGAATGGAATGAAAATAAATGCAAGGGGGTGTAAAACATAGGATTAGGTCATACAGTAAGAGCAAATCAGAGCTCTCCAGCCATCTGTAGGCAAAGCTCACTAGTCTATGGAGTATTGACTCCAGTGGATTTTGGATCAGGTCCATGTAATCAATATCTTTGATAGTCTCACTTCCTCAGTAAAATGATAAACAATTAATTAAATGTATGCACATATAAAATTTATAATGCTAATTATAGAAACGCAACAGATATCTTAAGTTGAATATTAACAAGATGCAACTATTATGTCAAAGAAATTATTTTCACCAATTTGCATTCTGTCCATGTCTTAACAGTTTGTGCAGTTGTTTTCTTTTTAGCAAATGGTACAAAGATTTGTACCATGTGCCTTTTAAGAAATCATAAATGTAGCCTGTTGTATAAATAAGAATCGTTCAGTGAGGTATTTGCTTGAAAACTGCAGGCTTTGGCCCTTCGTTAACCAGATTATCAGAAAAATAATTATATTTTTGCGGGGTGTTTAATCATTGTCATGGATGTTTTAAACACTAACGCTGTCTAATAGCTGGACACTCTGAAGTATTTCTATGTCGTTTTGGAAGACTTTTAAAAATTTAATTGGGTTGAGTTCTGGTTTTCCAAGGAGAAAACCATCAACCCATTTTATGACTATCACTATTGTGTTTTGTAAACAAACTATAAATACCCCTGCAAAGATCCTTCCATCATATGCTGCAGCCTCTTAGCAATAAGTATTGCAAAAAGCTTACTCTTGGCTCGAAACCCTTTCTTACCTTCTCCCAATGAGCCATGCATGGAAAGGATCCTCCAAGCATCAATGTCCATGACACTGTTCCCATCTATCCCCTTGAAACAGTGATGGAGTCTAATAGGTGAACTGAGTGTGGCACACTATTCTCCACACTATCCCTGCAGATATTACTGAGAAAGATAGCAGAGCAAGTATTATATTACTTTTCCTACAAACCTCCTCCATTGTGAGGGAACATCCCTTTCAGGAAGTCCTGGGGCAGCCTGAGCCAGGCGAATTCATTGAAGTCATGCCAACAGGCATTGGGAAGAACACCAGAACCGCTTCCATCCTGGCCTCCTCAGATCATGGGAGATTGGGCCTGGGCCTTGTTGAACTCCATTTCTTTGCCTCACAGAGAAAGAATCAGGGAGGATTGCGCCTCTCAGGGGGACTCTTCCAGAAATTTCTTTCCCATTACCTAGTCGCGGAAATGATATAGTATCATAACACCACCCTTATTCTTTTGGAACTGATTAATATGGATGCAATCCATTTTTTAAAGATGGGTATATTTCTCTGGAAAGGTTGGGTTAACCACGAGATAGTTTATCAAAGAACACAGAAGGTCTTCATAATCAAATTTTCCTGTATTGTTCAACTTTTAACAGAAGACAAGTGTTCCTTCTTCACCTAACAGCTAATAAGGCACATCCAGGACTAATTAGTGACAATGAACTTAGAGGCTATCATAGTCTGATTTTTTTTTTTTGCAACAACTTGTTCAGTCATTAACTGAAATTACATGCACAAGCACACAGTTTATTGCTATAAATATTCAAATAGGTATTTAATCTACACTACATGTAGAGTGACGCATTTTGGCACATGTTTGAATATTTGGTGCCCTCTAGTGGACCATTCTTATGGTATCAGCTGAAGCATGTTTTTAAATTACAACGGAATAAGAGTGGCACATTTTGATGGAGTAAAAATAGCCATTTTTTAAGTTTAATAAACAATTAACCTTATTTCTGCTTCTGAACATTAACTTTTTGGGGGAACATAAAGTCATTATTATGCCCTTCATTTATTTTTCTAACATATTTTCACAAAGCATTGCTTGCCCTTGAGTCTCATGCACAAAAATCCCTTACAGCTTCATTCTTATGTATCTGAGCCAGATTTTTAAATCTGATACAGGCATCTCTATGCACACCTTTGAAAATTTGTCCTTAGGACTTGACCCATTGCAGTTGGTATATAGACTCCCACTTGACTGCAGTGGGCTTTGGATCAGGCTTTAATTAAAGGCCAGTTTTACCTCTTTCATTTGTGTGAATGATACCAAAGTGCTTATATGGAGGAAGACATTCACTGTTATGAATAAAGTGTCAGAATCTGGCCCTAAAAGAAGGTAGGATTTTCGTTGAGCCTAAGTGATTTAGGAGCTCAAGTTCTGTCCCTTTTCAGTGAGACTTGTGCTAAATCATTTGGAGGCATTTGAGAAACTCCACCTTAAGTCCTTACAGATATAAATGCTATAAAATATTGAGTGAAAATACAGCAATTTTGTAAAACAGCAGGACTGTCTTCACAGGACTTTAAAAATTGTTCACAATCTTAAGATTTGCTTCTTCACCCTCCCTTTCTTTGTTCTCTTTTTTAAATGTTTTGAATAATATTTTTTATAACAGACTGTCTTTTTCATTTTGTAGATGCTACAACTGTGGTGGCCTTGATCATCATGCTAAGGAATGCAGTCTACCTCCACAGCCAAAGAAGTGTCATTACTGTCAGAGCATCATGCACATGGTGGCTAACTGCCCTCATAAAACTGTTTCACAACAGCCCACTAGTTCTCAGGGAAGATATGAAGCAGAACCACAGCCTTCCACTTCTACTTTCCTGAGAGAAGGGGGAGGGCCTTACGGCCATTCGTCTTCATCATATTCTCAGGAGGGCAGGTCAGAGATCTTAGAACGTTCAGGCAGGTCACCACAAGAAGCTTCCTCCAGTAAGTTATCCGCCTCGCCTGAAGAACAAAGCAGAAAAGGGCCTTCTGTTCAAAAAAGGAAAAAAACTTAAGGCTCTGTCATGATCTGTCTTTCTTTTTTTTCTTTTCTTTTCTTTTTTTTTTTTACCCTCTTGGGATGTCTACCTCATGCAAGTACAGGGGAAGTAATTTCACTATCAGTAGCGGATCTGGAATTTTAACTACTGTTGAAGAACTGTGAAAATGTTTTTTTTTAATAGACAAATCACTCCAAGCAAATTACATTTGAGCAGGGTGTCTTATGTTTTACCTCCTGTGTGTGCGTGTGCGTGCGCGTGTGTGTGTGTGTATGTGCACGAGCATATGTGCCTGTCATGTCTTTCTCTCTGTCTGCATACAAATTTTCTATCTCTGCATATGTATACATACACACACCAGCAAAACACTCTCCATTTCCTAGGATGCATCATCCATTGTGAAGCAATAGTCGTGGTTCAGAATGTTTTTAGATACTTGTTCCTTGAAGCAATCTTGAAATGTGCTTTAAAAAATAACCAAAACCAAAACCAAAGCAACCAAACCAACAGTTAAGATTCTGACTGTTGCTTTTGTGTGAACCAAAGGATTCTTCACCTCTCGAAGCTGCCAATGATACGGTACTAAGAATATTAAGACATCCCCCTAACCCTCTATTATGGCTAGGCATTTTGTTCTTGATGTCCAACATGTAGCAATATTTTGGTCCCCCCCGTCCCCGTCCCCCCCACACACACATACCTGTCAAGGGCATGCCTTAATTAAATCTGGCTCTGTTGCCACAATCTTTGTTCACGAATTAAGGCTCCAGAAAAGACAATGAATGTCTAGTTTCTTTGCTGAAATACGATTTAATTTTAAGTTAGATGACTGTTGTGTGGGGGAGAAAATGTAAGTTGTTACGAATTGATTGCCTTGAGTGGTATCAAGATACCATCCTGTTTGCCCCTTTGTGTTTTGTGCAAATCTTGAGAGGTGGTGGCGGCGGCGGCAGTTCTTTCTTTGGGTCCCAGTTTGCTTCCCATAGTCAGAATGTAGATCAAGGGGATTTCCCCCTTGTTTACTACTGAATGTCATGGATAGAACTTCCTAGGTATTTTTAAGATAAAGGAAAAGAAATATGATGTTAGTGAAATATTGGGTGCAGCCTGGGCACTTGATCAACATCTCTTGCTCATCATTTAGTACAAGTACAGTATTGAGCAAATAGACAGACAGAGCTGATGCAGAGAGGCCTTAGAGCAGGAACATGCAAATGTTGCCATACTTTCCAGGAGCGCTAGGATTCCGCCTCCTTCTCATGGGATGGAGAAGACTGCAAGGTAGCCTCGGCCCAGTATACGCTGGGACTGCTCCTCTGCACTGAAGATGAACGTGTCTGCAAGTCCAATTGTAAAAGTTACTGGGCTGCACTTTAACCAACCCATGGACTGCACTTCAGTCATGTGAGCAGGTCATGTGCCATTTGCAGTTGGTAGATTAACAAATCATACCTAAGAAAATGGCCTTCTAACAGTCCCATTGCAGCTGTAATTTCTTTGGAGAAACCTGCATAATTTTAACATTGGCAATAAACGTAGGGTGTTACAAAAATTGAGAAGAAAGGTGGAATTAAGCTCAGATAATCAAAAAAGAATAGCATTCATGAAAAAGGCTAGAGTGGCTCAATTTCCTACCTGTTGTAATGCCACTGATTGCAGTGGTCTTACACCAGTAGTAAATTGGGCCCATCATATAGCAAGGCCTCCCTCAAGTTGTCTTGCCATATGAAACTTTTACTGCAGCTGTTTCTGCTTCAGTAAATAGATATGGATCAACTGCCTCAGTGAAGGGTGTGAGTCCTGCAGATAAACTTTGCTTGAATTCCATGACAGTGTTTGTGAATCACAATGGTTTGTACTGATGCTTTCAGTGTGCTGTAATGCAAAGATTACCTTTGACGATATTGAATGTGATGTATCTATAGAGAAGTACTTCCTTGCCTTATGTAAGGATTGTAAACTTATTTAAATTATGTAGACAAATCAAAGTGGTATTGCTTAACCTTCTAGTGAGTGTATTAACCGGGTTAAATGGCAAAGATGCAAGACTTAGGTCACTTTGAAAATTTAAACCAAAGTTCCTTATAGAAATAGGCAACTGTGGATTTGATAATTGGTCATTCCCTGTTTACATATAAAAAGTTCAGAGCTAAGTAGGAAATAAGTAAGTCTGATATACAGACCTTATTGGTGCAGTTTGAAAGAGTGCTGCGCACCGAAACCAGACTGAACTAAGAGCACATACCAAACCTATCTTATTGAAAGCTTAGGTTTTATTTTTATATATTAGAATGTTATCACTACTACAGACCATACTCAGGACAAAGAACTTTGCTCAGGGAATATACCATGTAATGTTACTTTTTTCTTTACAGAATAGTCTACAGGCCTGCTTACTCAGAACAAAAACAAATGGACTTAGACCTTTATATGTCTATAAGTATTATAGACTGATAATAACTACCTCTGAGTTGCATAGATTTACATCTCTGATAATCAGATATCAACACTGTATGATGATTTCCTATGAAAACAAGTGATGAAGCAGTATTCCTGTACTGGTTGCTCATGTGAATATTTGTGACTTTACATCCACAGGGTTCAATTTCAGATATCCTGAGCAGCTGCACCTGTCATTGACTTCCAGTGGCAGTTATAGGTGCTCAGGCCTTCTGGAAAAAAAGGGTATCAAGCCCACTTTGTTTACATAGGTGACAATAAAATTATTCTGTTTACAGCAAAAGGCTACCTCATACTTACTACATAAACACACCTTTGTGCTGCTCTGGCCTTAACAGTGGCTGTTGATCCTATGGTACATTCCTTTTTATCTGTACTATATATGTAAATTGGTAATTCACCACTGCATACTTTAGAGTAAATACTTGTTTAAAATGAAGCATCCATTTGAAATTGTGAGAAGTCTCCAAACATTCCTTTACAGGTTTGGGTGGGCGGGGGTTGTTTTTATTTTTGTGTTTTGGCTAAAAGGATTATGGGCGCTGTTCACAAAAAAATAAATAAATAAATAAATAAATAATCCAAAAAACAGCTAAGTATGAAACTCCAGAGCTGTGAGAAGCAACTACTGTAATTAGCACTGGGTTGCAGTAGGAAGTCTGATTTTCATCCTCAGTTACTCAGATTTAATTAGCCACTTCAAGAGAATAAGAAAAGAATCTTTAAAGATCTGGCGGAATCCTGTACATTTATGAAACAGGACCACTTTGAGGTCCTCCTATATTCCTTCACTTTTGATGGTGAAGTGAACTGTATTTAAGACCCCATGATAGCAACAGCCTTAATTTGCATATCCCCAACTAAATGTGCCAGGACATCTCATGATGGAACCAGTCCTCACAGTTGTATTAAAATAGTTTCTGAGAGGGATGTACTCCTAGCCTCACCAGATTACTGGAGATGCAATTTAAAATATGGTGAATTTCTCTCCCACTGCATCCCCTCTCCCATCCAAAACAAGATACTGGATTCAGTATCACCTCAGAAGACATTCTGGGATGATTTTTTCCTCCTCCAATAAAGGCTAAAACAAGGTGTGCACTTGCATACTGAAAAGATTGTCATTTATTTTATTTTAAAAAGAGCCCATTTGGGGAAAGGGGGAATTTTTATTGTACTTGTTGAATTTGACATCTTTAGTTTCCAAAATGCTCTTCTTTTTGGGATCGGCCGATGTAGTTTGTTTTGATCGTAACTCCACCCCATTATTGGCTCAATTTTCTTTTGCACCAGTGCTATCCCAGAGTTACTGCTTAGTTATACTTAGTTTTGTGAATAGAGCCCCATAAAAGTGTTTATAGATCTTGTAACATTCTTGTAAGAATTATAAAAGGGCATGGGAAATCTCATTAAGTCTTAATTTAAATTTATTTATCTGTAAGAAAATGTTTATCGTAAAATATATATGTGTATTCCCTTGTGCTGGATTTAAAAGTAATTGGAAGAAATATGTACATGTGCAGATGCACTAATTTTAATTTTCTAGGTATCTTAATGAGATTTGATTATTTGTTTTAGATCCAAGCAAAGCCTTGTTAAATGTGTCAGATCTTATTTTGCTTACTATCAATAGCCTTTTTAAGATATGTTGGTCGTGTTACATCTGTCATAATTGTTGACTGGTGAGGTTGATCTATGAACACACATTTGTTTTATGCTGAAACAGGGCTGCAAGTTGATGACTCTGGTAGAATTTTTATGAGAATATCAGAAAATCCCAGGATATTTACTACCACTGTCAGTAAACCAAATGTCAGAATAACTAGCTTTTAAAAGGATGATGGTTTTGACTACCTCTTGGATTACTATTTAAGCAACAACTGGTTGACAAACATCACCTGACTCGGTTTAATGTGTTGCTCATGGTAATAACAATAAACATACTAGAGACCAAAGTGAACACTGAGTTCTGTGTGTCTTTAATACTGTCTTATCTAGTGGTTTTAAATTATCCTCTGTAGTATAGATTACCTCATTGTCCATTTTGACTTGTATGTTGTTTACAAGGTGAAATAAAAATCACTTGAATTACAATTTTTTTAAGACAGTGAATTGAAGTTTTGAAGGTCATTTCACCTGTTTACTGTCTTCTTAATGGAGTAAAGCACTGATTGCCTTTCTACATATCATGTATTTTATATTCTCATTTCATTACCTAATGCCTTTTTATTTCTGTCAGTCATGGATAATGTGAGGTTTAAAAAATTACTTGATTAAAAAATAAAACATATAACGTTGACATTTACAGTGGGCTTTGGAAATTTTCTTTGAATCGCATGGTTGAAGGAGAAATGATGCTGCCCCTACAACTGTTATACCAAAAAGGGCACCCAGGAGAGCACCCCCTTAGTAAAAAGAAAAGACTAGCAGGATCTATGCAGGGGGACAAGGCAATATGCCACATTTATTGTAAATAAGTAAGGATAGCAAAAAGCACTCACACAGACACAGACACACACAAGTTCTGCAAGCTGGTGTGATGTAATTACCAGTCCTTTCATGTGTTGCTTGAGCCAGCCTAGTGGCCAACTAGGCTGGGCACAAGGAGGGAGCCAGGCCTCTGTCGGTCATGATCCGATGCTCCAAGATGTCAGTTGCAGAATGAGACCCCAAAGTTTTCATGCTCTCACCCATCTTTTATACTTGCAGGCCTTCATGTAAGTCTATGGGATTTGCTGTGTCATGTAGCCTCAGGGTTTCTGGGAGATCATTGGTCACCAGTCACTTGCAGACTTGATTGTATTTTATTCTTTTCTTTCTGGGGTGGCTCCTTCTGTTTGCTTTAATGAGATGTCTGCATTGTTCAGCCAGTTAGATGGTACTTATGGTTCATCAGGACAGGCTGGTAGTTGAGACTGGCCTTTTCACACACACGCCCTTCATTCACACAGCTTGTTCACACATTTAAAAGAACATATACAGCATATACCTAAACCAGATTTCATCAAGTATCCAAAATGATGTACATTGTTTAAGCAGAAAGTCCAAACTGACAATATGGAGTCTTGCTGGACATTGGTCACAATGTCCATTATACAGGGTTACAGTTATCTGTCTGTGCTCCACACAACAACTATTCATACTTTAGCATAGTTAGTACTTTTCAGTATATTATCTTCAGGAAAGGTCATTTCACTTAAGTAAACTATTGCTTATTCCAGAGTAAGCCCTGTAAATTGATAATTGTAGTTTTTTGCCAGCAAGGCTATGTAAGTTACCCCCAAAACTATGTCCACTTGTCAAAATGAAGCTGTCAGAGATAATCATTTTTGAAATTGGTTCACTACAGGCATCCTTTGGCCAGTAAGAATGGTCATACATTCAAGATATTCAGATACTTAGGGACAAAAAACATGGTTTTTTCATATTTAATTCCCACATCATCTTCATCTCCCCCTCAATACCTTCTGCATCTTTGCTCTCATCTGCCTCAAAGGATTTAACATTTGAAATGTACAATTTTTTAAATGAGAGAGAGAGAGAGAGACACGCACAAATGTTTTGGGGTTTGTTTTTCATCTGATTATATGTTAAATTCCAAACAAATGTCACTGGACTTAAGCACTTATATAATAGTTTTAATTTTCAGTACTTTATATAGAATGATTTAATATATTTGGATGCTTCCACATAAGGGTTCCCACCATCCCATCTAGCAGTATCTGTCAAAGATTACTTATTACAAGTGGATTTACACTGACACATTATGTACATTTTCAGCTATCATGAGTGATTTTGATCTAGTTTCTGGTTTCTTTGCAAGAAATTTTATTGAGATTTAAAGGCAAACAACCCAAGTTCCCTTGGCCACTAACTGTAATACTCATCCCAAAATTACGAAAATACTACTTATTTTAGTCTGGGACTATATAGTGTTTTCATGGGTAGCTAGTAAGGATCAGTTAAGAGCGTTTCATTAACAAAATACCTAATCACATTTCTTGTTTTTAATACTACATTAAAATAAATTTAATTACATCACTTAGTAGAGTGTATTCTGTTATATTGGTAACAGCCACAAAGAGTGTCAATACAATGTCCATATTACAGATCTGTATCCCAATCACTACAGCAGCTCTTAATGATTAATGGAATGGAAGCTCATGAAATGAAGCCACTTTTTTAGTCTGGAAGCAATCTTGGTATTTCTCACAACTCAATGAAAATCAGGAATGATGCTATTGATCCAGGCCCAATGAGAATATCAACACACTTGCTATTCAACTAGCTTGATTAGTCAACAGACAGCAACTTGCACTAACATTTTATTTATCTCTGATCAGCCTAAAGCATGTCATGGAAGTGAGGCACTCAAAACTCCAGGGAAGTGAACGCAACACTCTACCTTTTCAGGAGCATTCCTCAGCAGCTAGAGAAACCAAAGGCTTTTAGCAGCAGCAGCAGAGTTTTGCTGTGACTTCAGCTGAAGATAAATAAGAGCCATTGTCCTTGCTTGGACAAGTCCCCCATGACAAGAGTTACTACACTGAGGATGCCCTATTAACATGTGTGCTATTGTGGAGGGATGGAACTATCTGATTGGAGCCAGAAAAAAATGATACACAGATAGCAGACTGGGACAACATAAATGATCAACTGTATTGCCAACCCACAAATGTTCAACTATCATGGGGGGGGGGGGATTAAAAATATCAATAGTTTTGCATTCTTTTCATTTGCCTTTGGGTTTTGTGCCTTAAGCTTCACATATTCAAGTTTTCCTCTGTAACTTTGTGGGTTAAAAACTTTCTTTTAAAAATAAAAGGTAAATGGTTCAGACTATGTCAACATCAGAAAGCTTAGTTCAGACTTCCTTAGTCCAAACTAAATAGTTCCTGGTTAGTTTGAACAAACTGTGGCTTTTTAGTTCGAACTAGCCGCGCGGCTTAGTTTAAACTAAAAAGTTAGTTCAAACTAAGAAGTGTGGTTAGCACACTAGTTCAAATTAGAGCTCGAACCAAGTGCTAAATTTGAACTAACTGTTCAACCTGATTCTAACTAAGCTTTGCTTAGTTTGAATTAAGAAATTTCTTAGTTCAAACTAGGCTCATAGACGCTAAGGTCAGAAGGGACCAATATGATGATCTAGTCTGACCTCCTGCACAGTGCAGGCCATAAAAACCTCACCGACCCACTCCTACAATGAACCTCAAACCCATAACTGAGCTATTAAAGTCCTCAAATCATGATTTAAAGACTTATACAGAGAATCAACCAGCAAGTGAGTCATCCCCAATGCTACAGAGGAAGGCAAAAAAAAAAACCCCAGCACCCAAGCCAATCTGCCCTGAGGGAAAATTCCTTCCTGACTCCAAACATGGCTATCAGTTAAACCCTGAGCATGAGGGCAAGTCCACAACAGCCAGGTCAAGAAGAACTTCTCTGTAATAACTCAGAACCCACTCGATCCAGTGCCCCTTCCAGGTCACTATCATACCCCATCACCAGTAGTAAAAGACAGACAGTGGCCAAGCTACATTGTACATCATATCAAGCCTGGTGTAGCCACACACAAAATTAGTTCAGACTAAGCTTGCTTAGTCCAGACTAATTGGCTAGTGTTGACATAGCCATAGATTCATGATTCGAGGAGCTGGAGTTTTAAGTGAAAACACCAAATAATGTGAAAGTCAATAGTTTCTGCAAGTCCTTATGGTTAAGATAGTGTAACTGCCTTCCAAGATAATAAAAAGACACCCAAAGACAACTCATTTTATATTTATGCCTTTCAGTTTACTATAAAGATGTAGCAAACTGAAGAAAAAGTGGAGAGGATTTAATTTTATGGCATTCAGAATTTACTTTGTTTACATTGACATCAGACAGCAGATCAGGTGAGAAGCACATAAGAATAACAACTAGGTCAAAGACAATTGCAAGAAGGTAGTTCCTTTTTAGTTCAGCTGGACATTAAATCATTTTTAAAATTTCAATACACAGCCCAGCTCTTAAGGCTGAACTCTGAACTGGATGGCAGTCTCACCTCTCACACTCCATTCTTACTTGCATGCCCAGAACTTCCAAGTTCCTAGTGGCGTGAGATTGGAAGGCTACTTAGCTGCCCAACCCACCTACTTCCCCCAGCAGGTATGCATAATGAAACAAATCTTTAACCAGGGACGAGGCTATGCATAATTATTGGGGGAGGGCGTGGCCCCCACCAGCCGCCGGGCCCCAGTCCATTCCCGTCCTGCCCCACAGCTGGTTCCTCGAGCCCTTCCCAACCCCCCTCCCCCCGGCAGACCCCCCCAAGCCCTTCCCTAACCCCCCACTCCTGCTGCTGGTCCCCTCTGCCACCTCCCCTGCACCCTTCCTCTGCCAGGCCAGCGTGCCCCCCCCCTTACCTGGCCACCAGGGGAGAGCGGGGCCGCGGCACAGGCTGCAGCCCCCAGCATGAGGCTAGGCTGGGGGTTTTAAAAACTCCCAGCCCGGCCTGGTGCATCTCTCTCCTGGATTGAAGAGTCTGTCTTCTGTCTGGGTAGAAGCTGTGGCTGCCAGCGGGTTCCCTGCATAGAGGCACAACAGTGCACCCCTGCACAGTTTTGGGGGTGTGCTGCTTGGGGGCTGGCCCTGAGTTTTAGGGGGCTGAGGCCCCCCCGAGCCCCTCCCCAGTGACACCACTGTCTTTAACTAAATGCTTTCATCCTACCCCTACTTCAATCAGTGCGCAGCCAGGCTGCTGGTCATTTGATGAGCAGCTATTCCATACTCTCGTTATTTTCTGCACACTATTCAAACGCTACAATGAAGACAGAATTATTAGTTTCCTTATGGGTTTTTCCAGGGGAGGAAGTGGGTTGGAGCCCAAGAAAGCATATTCCCAAAGAAATTTGTTAGTGTTTAAGGTGCCACAGGACTCCCATTGGTTTTGCTGTCCCCTTTAACGTGTTTTAAACTTGGGTGCATGACAGGTTGACATACCTAAACTGAGACATGCCCCAAAACCTTATATATTGGACAAACAGGACGATCGCTCCGTAAGAGACTGAATGAGCACAGAGCTGATATCAGAAATCAAAGAACAGAGAAACCAGTTGCTGAGCACTTCCGTCTTCCTAATCACTCGATGATGGAGTTGTTAACGACTGTCCTCAGAGCTGTACCTGGGACATCAAGACTTCAGAGAGAGACAGCTGAACTCTAATTAATATGCAAGCTAAATTCTGTGAAGGCTGGTCTGAATGGAGACTATGGATTCTTTTCCCATTACAAAGGGTAATTTGACTTCAGGCTTCCCATGGTTTGAACCTGTAAAGTGCTCTGATTTGCTGTTCCTGTATGACCTGATCCTATGTTTTACACCCCCTTGCATTTAGTTTCATTCCTTTCTGTAAGTTCACCCATCTTTGAAGCATCTGAGGAAGTGGGATCTTCTCCCACGAAAGCTCATGCAAAAAATAAATCTGTTAGTCTTAAAGTGCCACACAACTCCTTGTTGTTTTTTCACTGGACTAAACTAACACGGCTATCTCTTTTAAAATTGAAATTGATAGTCAAAGTTACTAGAGCAGAAAAGCAGATTAAACCCTGGAGCATCAGGCTGGAACACACTTTCAAAGGCCGCTATTAAGCAATATGCATTTGCAATTCTATCTCCCCTTAGCCAGCATGTGGGCGGTGACTCCATGCAGCAGGTACCCTCTTCCCCTCTCTTCCCCCTTCCCTCACTGCCTCCCCCCCTTCCCTGTGCTGGCTGCTGTGACACAACAACAAAAGAACAGATCAAACTCAAATTCTGGCTTCCCCGAAAGTTTGAAGCCAGCATGTGTGTGAAAAGCAGCACTCCCTCTATAAATGTGGGGCAAAAGGGAGACTAGCAGATTACCTGATGAGAACCTAGAAGAGGCCTTTGTCTCAGTACCTGGGAACAGAAACCTGGAAAATAAAGGGGGGGGGGGGCAGCAGCAGTATTTTTCTAGGTGACAATTCCAAGGAAAAAGTGGCCAAATAAAGGCACTCTGGGATCATGCCTCAGGCGCCAGCTCCTGGAATCATGTAATTACAATCAACTCTTGGCTGTCATAAAAAAAAAAAAATCATCTGGTCCGCATGGTTGCAAAGAGAGTGTGAAACTATGACATGAGCCTAACTGATACAATGACATCTGCCTGAATTTGCAGAGATCCTGGAAGAATAGTTCCAAGGAGGAGTAAGGGCCCCATGCAGCTCAGTGAGATATTTACCATGGGATGCAATGGGCTCAACAACACTACCCCAACAGACAAATGTGTGTGTGACAAGAAAGATCAGCAGGTTCCCCCCCCCCCCAAACCTGCATACCGTGACTGCTGAAACAAGTACTGGCAATGAGGGGTGACCTCTGGTTGCCATTCCTGCCTCTACACCCGGGATGGGCAATAATATGCAGTGGGGGGGGGGTTGCGGTGGCAGAGAGCAAGCCTGGGGGGGTGGGGGGGTGAAGGGGACATGCTGACGGGAGAGGGATGAGGTGAACTTATGGGGGGAGGGAAATGGGAGGGCGAGTGAAAGACTACTGGAGTGGGAGGGAGGGATGGGACAGCACAGCACCGTCCCTGGAGTGCTGCAGCCCTGGCACCGGCATAGCACTAGCTGGGTAGATTGAAAAGGGCCAGAGCATCTGCGGTGCTGGCCCCAGAGTACCACAGCATCAACCCTGGTGCGCTGCAGTGCCAGACGAGGGGGAGGAAGGGGACAGCGCAGCACTGGCCTCATCCTCCTGCAGTGCTGACTGGGGTGGGGGGGTTGGAAAGGGTCAGCGCCACTGTTGGCCCCAACTCTGGCCTCTGGAGCACCATAGCCACACCATGTGGAAGGGAGCAGAATGGTTCCGGCCTTGGCCCTAGAGTAGCACAGCACTGGCAGGGGTGGAGGAAGCTGGGGGCGGGGGGCATGCAGCACCACACCAACCCTGCTCCCAGAACAAAACCATATTGGCCAGGAGGGCAGAAGGATCAAGCGCAGCACAGTGCAGCAGCAGCCAGGTGGGCGCTAGGAGGTGAAGGGGGAAATCAGTCCAGGGGGTGGCACACTGGGCAGAGGCCCCCAGCGAGCCAGATTCGGCCCTATTTTGCCCATCTGTGCCATGGTGCGTTTAGGAGCTTGTATTGCTTTAATCTGACCCTGCGTGAAAAAAAAATGAATATCTTTATCAGAGTTATTAGCGGACCGAAACCACTCTCAAGTAAAGTGACATCAATGGAGTTACTCCTGCCATACACCAGTGTGAGCAAGATCAGAATCAAACAGCTCATATGTGTCAACAAAGTGGTGCAGTGGCCAAAAAAAAAAAAAAAAGAGGCCCAGATTCTGGGGTGAATGAGAAGGAGTGTCCTATGTAAGACATGGAAGGGTATTATCCTACTCTACTCAACACTGGTGAGGCTTCAAGTGGAGTGTGGTGCCAACTTCTAGGCACCATACTTTGGGAAAGACATGAACACACTGGAAACAGTCCAGAGGGGAGCAACAAAAATGATAAAAGGTTTAGAAAACTGGACTCTGAGAAAAGGTTAAAAAATCTGGGCATGTTAAGTCTTGAGAAATGATGACTTGAAAGAATCTGATAACAGTCTTCATATATGTTAAGGGCTATCATAAAGATGATGAGCAGCTGGTTTCCATGTCTACTGAAAGTAGGACAAGAAGTTATGGGCTTAATCTGCCGCAAGGGTGATTTAGGTGAGCTATTAGGGAACACCGGGGAGCTAAGCTTTGGAACAGGCTTCCAAGGGACACACTGGAATCACCATCCCTGAAGGTTTTTCAAGAACAGAATTAACAAACCAGGGATCACCTGTCCCTAGGCTATGTCCACACTATTAATAAAATCGATATAAAAATCATTAAAGCTCTTTAACTTAAATTGATTTAACAGGTCCCCATCAGAAAACCAAATCGAACTAGCATGTTCATGGCCAGGACTTGCTAGTTCGATTTAGGAGAGGGCTGCCATGGGAAGTGCCCTAGAAGGGCCATGCACCCACCCAATATACCAGAAAATGAAAGCACCCTGGGAAGGAAAAGGGCAAAAAGTGTTAAATCGAAATAACACATCCACACTGAGTTATTCTGAAATAACAATTTCAATTTACCTGTCATTTCAATGTAATACTAGGCTTTATTATATCGAAATGACTTTCCTTATTGCAAGCTAAGAGACCTCCTTATCGCGATGTAAGAAAACATAGTGTGGACCTGCCCTGCTTTAAATCAAAATAATCGACATTATTTCAATTTAAAAACTGTGTGTGGACATACTCTAGGTGGTTTGCTTGGCCCATCTCAGCACAGGGAGCTTCTGAACTTCATGATCTCTGCAAATCTCTTCCAGTCCTACATTTCTATTATTAATATGCCCTGTATCTGAGGTTATCTATGGTGTCAACAGCTCTTGGTTAGATAACAGGAGGATTCTTTTGATAAACACTTGTTTTACGGGAGAATATTATAAGCATTTTCAGCCCTTTGAGCGTGCATCCTTTTTTGTTTGCTCACCTTTAAGTTCTCTGCTCAGCAAAATGGTGGGTTTCTGATGTAACTGTCCTTTGAGATGGGCTGTTCACATACATTCACTTACAGATGTCCACATGCTGCAGTGCAGGAAGCAGGCCAACTAAGCATGAAACTGTGAGCACTGAATGGTGGGACAGGGGCCCTTTTGCTGATTCTCAAAAACACTGTTTTTGGGCAGCTGACATGGAACTGCTGTTTACCTGGTGGGAAGGTTGGGGTGAGGGTTTGAGGCTTGGAGCCCTTGCCCAAATGGCTCCTTTCTTTCTTCAGGGCCCCATGTGAATGCTGTGACTGCTGGTAGGGTCTTTGGCGGGACCCCTGTATGTAAGTTCTGTTGCTCTGGCTGCTAAGGCTGCTACTGAGGTCTGAATGAGCGCCTGAATTCTTGGGGCACATACATACCCAGGGATTTTAAGGTGACCCTCGAGTCCTTCATCCCACGCAGCTCAGAATCCATGGACTCAACAAACAGGGTTGGGCCCTCAAAAGGGAGGTCCTGAATCTGTTGATAAGGTTGTGCCTTATGACTGGAGAATTGCTAATGTAGTCCCTATTTTCAAGAAAGGGAGTAAAAGGGATCCAGGTAACTATAGGCCTGTTAGTTTGACCTCAGCAATATGCAAGGTCTTGGAGAAAATTTTGAAGGAGAAGGTACTTAAGGATTATTGAGGACTATGGTAACTGCAATAAAATACAACACGGCTTTACAAAAGGTAGATCATGCCAAACCAACCTGATCTCCTTTTTTGAGACGATAGATTTTTTGGATAAAGGGAATGCGGTGGACCTAATTTACTTAGATTTCAGCAAGGCATTTGATACAGTTCCACACAGGGAATTATTAGTTAACATGGGCAAGATGGGGATTAATATGAAAATAGAAAGGTGGATAAAGAACTGGTTACAGGGGAGACTACAGAGGGTCATAGTGAAAGGTGAACTGTCTAGCTGGACGGAGGTTACTAGTGGAATTCCCCAAGGGTCGGTCCTGGGACCCATCTTATTCAACCTTTTTGTTACTGACCTTGGCACAAAAAGTGGGAATGTGCTAATTACGTTTGCAGATGACACCAAGCTAGGAGGCATTGCTAATACAGAAGAGGATCAGGACAGCATACAGAATGATTTCGATGACCTTGTAAAGTGGAGTATTAGAAAGAGGATGAAATTCAACAATGGGAAGTGCAAGGTCATGCACTTAGGGACAAAAGACAGGAATTTTTCTTATAAGTTGGGAACAATGTTCCCTCTAAGCTGCGCTGGCGCGCTGCAGCACAGCCCACCACATCCGCCAGCGCAGCGAAAGCTGACGGCAGCGCACTGCCGGCAGCCAGAGTCCCTCCACAGAACTCCTCTGGGGCTGGGAGTTTTGAAAACTCCCGCCCAGAGAAGCTCCAACGGAGCATGCCCAGAAAATCTGGGCATGCTCCATAGAGCTCCTCTGGCCCGGGAGTTATGGCTGGGCCCTCTGGCTCCAGTCCAGCCCCAAGGTAAGTTGGGGGGGGGCAAGCAGGAGCGGGGGGGCTGCTGCTGGGACCGGGGGGGGGGCGAGCGGGGGGC
>ML681979.1:52794385-52854042 GCA_007922195.1 Podocnemis expansa
GGGGGGGCTGTCAGGAGCGGGGGGAGGGGCTGCGCAGCGGGCCCCGTGGTGGGGGGGAGCGCAGCGAGCAACCAGAGTTGCTCAGCTGCCCTCTCCCCTTAGAGGGAACATTGGTTGGGAATGCATCACCTGGAAGTGACGAGGGAGGAGAAGGAACTGGGTGTACTGGTTGATCACAGAATGACAATGAGTAGCCAATGTGATGTGGCAGTGAAAAAAGCTAATGAGGTCCTGGGGTACATCAGAAGAGGTATTTCCAGTAGAGATAGGGAGGTGTTTGTACCATTATACAAGGCGCTGGTGCAACCTCACTTGGAATACTGTGTACAGTTCTGGTCACCCATGTTTAAGAAAGATGAAGTCAAACTGGAACAGGTGCAAAGAAGGGCTACAAGGATGAATCATGGAATGGCAAATCTTTCCTATGCGAGACGACTTAAAGAGCTTGGTTTGTTTAGTCTTCTCAAAAGAAGGCTGAGCAGAGATATGATCGCTCTTTATAAATACATTAAAGGGATAAATACAAGAGAGGGAGAGGAATTATTTGAATACAGCACCAATTTAGACACAAGAACAAATGGATATAAGCTGTCCTTCAGAAAATTTAGGCTTGAAATTAGACGCAGATTACTAACCATCAGAGGCGTAAAGTTCTGGAATAGTCTACCAAGGGAAGTGATGGGGCCAAAAACCTTAGGTACCTTCAAAACCGAGCTTGATAAGTTTATGGAGGGAATGATATGATGTACAATGTAGCTTGGCCATTGTTTGTCTTTTACTACTGGTGATGGGTATGATAGTGACCTGGGAAGGGGAATTAGATGGAGTGGGTTCTGAGTTATTACAGCGAAGTTCTTCTTAACCTGGCTGTTGTGGCCTTGCCCTCATGCTCAGGGTTTAATTGATTGCCATATTTGGGGTCGGGAAAGAATTTTCCCTCAGGGCAGATTGGCTTGGGCACTGGGAGTATTTTGCCTTCCTCTGTAGCATTGGGCATGGCACACTTGCTGATTGATTCTCTGTATTAACGTCTTTAAATCATGATTTGAGGGCTTTAATAGCACAGTTACGGGTTTGAGGGTCATTGTAGGAGTGGGTCGGTGAGGTTTTATGGCCTGCAGTGTGTGGGAGGTCAGACTAGATGATCATATTGGTCCCTTCTGACCTTAGTGTCTATGAGTTTATGGTTGTGTCCACATGAGAGTTTTATTTCAAAACAACCACCATTGTTTCGAAATAAAACTTGCCATGTCCACGCGACATCTTCTTATCTCAAAATAAGGAGCTTCCTTATTTCAAAATAAGGAAAGTCATTTCGATATAATGAAACCTAGTATTATATCGAAATGACCGGTTATTTCAAAACTGTGGTTTTGCAATAACCCGTGTGGCTCTATTATATCAATATGCCTGGCATATCGATATAATAAGTGACCTTTCATCTCACGATGCATAGCACCCTGGGAGGAAGGCCCCCCCCCCCCCAGCAGCCTGGCCAGGGAGCTCTCAGCACCCTGGCCAGGGTGCTGAGGGGAGGTACAGAGGCGCGCACAAGGCAGCCCCCGCTGGGGTGCCAGGAACCTCTGCGGCTCACCCCATTGCCAGCTCCAGGGGGCTGCAGCTCCCGTGGGATGCCAGGAGCTGCGGTGGCTCACCCCACCACCAGCTTCAGTGGTTGCCACACCTACCAGGGTGCCCTTCTCCCCAATCGAAATGGCAAGTCCTGTCTTGACTTGCTATTTTGAGTTGTTATTTTTTCCTTAATTCGATTTAAATTAAATGTTTTATTTCAATTTTGCTCATTTCGAAATAACAGTCAGGTGTGGACATAGCCTATGAGTCTGTGTTGAGACAAACCAGAACTCTGTAACCAGGCCACTTGGTGCATGGACACACAGAGGCCATATTACAAGATGCAATGTTGGATGTGTCCTATGACACCATAATCATGTCATGGGCAATGAGAAGCCCTTCCTCAACCACAGTCTCAAAGTCCCTAATGTGTTCCATAGGGATCACATCCCAAAATCTTTCTAGCACTCCCCAGATTTTAAAAGCATACCTTCCCATCAGGATGTGGTGGTTTGCTATGCAAAGCTGGAGGGCTGAGGTGGAGTAAGCCTTCCTACAGAAGAGGTCAAGCTTCATCGCCTCCTTCTTCTTAAGAGTAGAGATAGGTTGGCCCTGTCTCTCCCCCTGATTAACTGCATCCACCATGAGGGCCCGGGGGGCCAGGTGGTTACAAAGGAAATAGAACTTATCTTCAGGACATGGTATCTCTGGTCTGCAACCTTGGACACTGGAGAAACAGAGGAGGGGTTTTGCCACTGTGCCTTTACGATGGCAAATACAGGGCATCATGCAGAGGCACTGAGATTTTTGCCAGTGAGACAGCTTGCCCTAAGTTGAACAGGGGGTTGGACTGCTCCTGGAGAATCCCCAAGTCCAGATTCAAGTTTGCTGCCATGTGTCTAAGGAGCACCTGTTGAGCAGGAGGATCATCCCTGTAAGCCAAGGGCCTTTGATAAGTGGCTTCATCCGGTGATGAGGAAGAAGGAATGTGTGAGCTACGGTGCCAGAGTCGGGTTTGTCATCCAAGTCAGGCAATGAGCGGAGGGTTCAAGGAGATGACAGTGCTGAGTGTCATGACAATGCCAGCTCATTCTCCAAGTGATAATTAAGCCATCCATTGGTCCATTCCTGGAAGGCTCGTGAGGCTCTAGTGTGCCCATTAGCCTTACGCAAACCCCCTTCACTTTGGAAGCCTCTCTGAAGTCTGCTTTGTGTCTTCCCTGGTGCCGACTGGGTCAGCGGGGGGAAAACATCTTGTGGACATTCAGTTTTTTATTTCAAAACAACCAGTGTTGTTTCAAAATAAAAGACTCATGTGGACATACCCTAACAGATTTATTTATCTCATGAGTTTTTGTGAGAGAAAATTCCCACTTCATCAGATGCTTGAAGATGGGGGGTGGGGTCAAAACAACCAGATGCATACATGAGTCCATTTGTAGCTGGTTCTCTGTAGAGTTGATGAGTTTGCAAGCTTGTATAGTCCCTCTGGTGTACATCCAGTACTTAGATGGGTCAATCTTTTGAGTCACAGCTTCACAACCCCTCTGCCCCAATCCCTGTTTGGTTTTTTTGCCTCTTTTGATCTTTACACTCATGGGACTATTTTCTGCTTCTTAAAAATCTGAAGTGACAGTAAATGAGAGGGGGCAAGTAGCACTGAGGCGATACAAAAAGAGCACTAGCAAGCGCTGGTCAGTGGCATTGCTCCTGAACTCTGGCCTAGAATACACCTGCTACTCATATCCTGGGCTTTTCTTGGTCAAAGACTGTAAATCTTGTTACATTGAGTGGCAATTTGTCAGGTGCCCAGCACAACAATAGGATAGGATCACAAACTTCATTTGCACCTGTGAGTTTTGGTGAAGTAGCATATTGGCTAGTGACATGTGTGTATGTACAATGTACTCCTGTGAAGTAGATATAAACCTGAATTCCAACCACAAGAGTGGTGGATGCTCCGTTAGACCCACCTTTGTGGGAGGCTTCGATTTAAGAGCTGAGCCAAAAGTTCTGCAAATGCATGGAGTGGGCTTTCTGACAAAGAGGAGGCATAGCAAGCAGCAAAACAGCAAGAGTGCTGCACAAGCTCGAATCCAGCTGGTGCAGGTCACATAGCAAAGAAGAAAGCTAAATGCAGGTGGAAGCATAAACCCAGCATGGACCCTGGGTATCTCCCTGGCTTGCTAGCCTGCATTTTGCTTCCTTCACTGCTGTGGTTACCTGTGTGAGCTAGATTCAAAATTGCTGAGGTATATTATTAGTCCATTTACATCTCTCGCTGTGTGGTTGGAGTCCAGCATCAAGGATTCCCTGCCCTTCCACTGACTCCATCTGTGAGCTCACCTTATTCAAACTCTCTGTTGTTTAGTTTCCTCATGGGTGAAATGAGGCAGAAGGTACTTCCCTCCCATAGAAGTGATGAGTCTCAGTTCATGTTTATAAAGTGCTTTCAAAAGTGCTTTCAAAACATGAATGATTAAATGTGCTCTTCAAGGGCAGAGTGGTGTTGGTGCATATTATTACTGCCATCGCCACAAATAAAAGGCTAGGCCACTTACTTGCTCCTCCCACCACCTCTTCCTTAATGAGACTCTTAATAACAGAAGAGTGACTCCACCCCATATAGTAGTATATAAGCCATCTTTTGCATTTGATACTTTTTTAGCATAACTGACTTCCATGCATCAAAAGGCAGTGTACAACTGACAATGGGAATGAAACAATCTTTAGATGATCTACTTCAATAAAGACATTGCCTGTCTATTTTTGCTGTTGATTCTGGGCTATCAGTCTCAGTGGAGGTCTGCATTTCACAGACATCCTCACCCTTTTTGTTCATACCTTGAGCTGAGAAAGGGAAGCAGAAATAAGAGAGCATTCAGGACAAGGGCTGTTGCAGGCAGTAACACGAGCTATTATGTGAAACTGTGTGGTCATCACAAAATGCTTCACTTCCCCACCCCCACCTCTCTTCAGAACGGAAGAGGGAGGTGGAGGCACTAAACTACTGCAGGCCTGGAAGCATGAGCCCTTAAGTAAAGTCGGATATCTCTGTGTTATTACTCTGCAGTTCAACAGTCATGATCAATTACCGGAGCAACTTCCTCATCCCCTGAGTCACACAGGCCCTTCATTAAAACAAAATAATAAATGAACTCAACCATTTCCTTAAATATTACCACCCAAAGAGACTAAAATGGAAAGCTGAATGACAGGGGGATGTCTGAGGAAGGTTGTAAACATTATTTCTTTCAGTAGCCACCTTAAGGATGTGGAAAGGCCAGATTAAAGGTTGTGGGCAGATTCTGCTCTCACTTACTCTTGTAAGCACAAGTAGCTCTACCAAAGGCCCTTAGGCTCACACCAGCGAAAGTGGGATCTGAGCCCTGCTCTTGTTGCCACCCATGATTCTCACTCAGCTACCACTCTGATATCGGTGAGTTTCTTACCGGTAACAGTCCTTCTTTGAGATGGGCTGCTCGGCTTCACTCAGTAATAGGTGTATCCATGCCGCAGCGCATGATTGGTCAGAATCTTTTCCCCTAGCCTGTCAGAAGAGGGCTGGCAGCCACTGCCCCCACGCCACCCATGGCTATATGTGCGGCCGCCGCCGACCCCTCCCCAGTTCCTAGGAGTTGCCAACTCCGAGTGTGGTGAAAGTGGGAGGGATGTGAATGAATCTGAGCAGCCCATCTCAAAGAAGGACAGTTACTGGTAAGTAATGCACCGTTCTTCTTCGAGCGCTGCTCAGGTACATTCAGTAATAGGTGACTGGTAGCCGTGCTGAAGGATGGTGGGTGGAGCTGGTTTTTCTGCCTTTAGCACAGTCACTCACCACCCTGGGTAATTGCCCCACAAGTAAGGTCCTTGGCAGGTCTAAGGTATTGACCTAAAGGACCCTGGCCCAGGCAAGATCAACCTGAGATGGCAGGACCTAACCCAGTGAAGGATAGAAGGCCCAGTTTGCCAGAGCTCTAGCCAATGTCTGAGGGCAGAATGGCCTAAGGTCACCCTATGATAAAGAGTCAGACAAGATGTTACAGCTAAGACTGAGGTACATGTCATCGAGCGAAGGACCTGAGTAGGTGTTAGATACAGATATGCTGAGGCCAGAGAGTTACATATTCTGGTGCTAGCATATATCGGGCGCAATAACTGCAAAGAAAATAAAGTGATCTAGGAGCTCCCAGTTTACCAGCAGCAAATACCAGATGCTGGAAGAGACACGGAAAAGGGAAGGGCAGAGAAGAGTACTGCCCTTTCCCTAGTCAGAGAGGGTAGAGCACAGGAAGATATGAGGCAAGGGACAACTGTGTGAATCTGAAACACTCAGTGCACCCGCAATAGGAGAAAAGTTTCAAGAAGTGAGGAAAGGGAAGATGAAGAGGAGACCCCCCCCCTTCCTAGAGTAGAGGAGTACAGCACAGGGGATGCGAGGTAAGGGATGGCTATACCTTACGACGCGAGGTGTGGGCAGAGCACTCAAGCTGGCATGAGAACTGAGTGTTTTAGTCAAGGCTATAGCAAATATATGAACTGGCCATAGCTGAGGCCTCATATGGCCCTGTAAAGGCATTGCCAGAGGCCAACATGCCCTTCCCAAAGGCATTATGATGCTCCCCTATTGTATGAGGCGAGCTGTTGGCACCTACTGCATTGCACTGAAATAAGAAATGATATTTATTATTATTATTATCATCACCCCAGCCCGATGGCTAGCAATTTGCCACAGGGACAGAGCCAAGGAAAGTTGAACGCAAAGAACTGCCATGACCAAGGACAGAGTCCAAAGGGTAGGTTCGTGTCCTGCAGGGGGGCTCAGAAGCCATCCGCCACAGCCTATGAATCCTAACATGCTTCTGGGATCTGGGATCCTCTAGACCGCCAAGGCCACAGCAGCATGGGTCTCACAGAAATGCATCTGCCCTAAAATGGCAGAGCGTGGGAAACGTGTACTAGAAAGAGGTTCACTGTAGTGTGGGAACAATGCAGAAAATCCCATGGATCTAAGGCTATATTCACATGTAGCTGCTTATTTCAAAATAAGTTATTTTGAAATAAGCTAATTTGAAATAAACTCTTTAATTTGATTTAACTTAAATCGAATTAAGGAAAACCACCAAATCAAAATAGCAAGTCCGCACACAGGACTTGCTATTTCAATTGAGGAGACATGGACCCCTGGCAGGGCCATGTTGCCAGCCAGTCCCCTACCTGGCTCTCACCTGGATAGCCAGGCAGCGGAAAAAGCCCCCAGGGCAGGGATCCCCGTGCCCTGCGTCCCCCACTGCTGGTGGGGCAGCAGGGGAGGGACCATGGGGCACCCTGACTGCCACCAAGGGGCAGGTCCCCCAGCCGCCTGGCCCCACAAGGGGGGTGGGCCGACTGCGGCCCCCACAGTGGGTCCAGGAGCCGGCTGGCTCCACAAGAGGAGCTTGCCACCAGCCAGGGAGTAGCGAGCATGGGAGCGGGCTTTGTCCGCTGCCCCTGCTTGCAGGCAACAGGGGGTGGCAGCTTGTCAGGGTGCTGGCTGCTGGTGGGTGGTGCATGCTGAAGCCCACAGCCCTGGCCCCGCAGCTGCTCGGGGGTGTCAGGTGCCAGAGCCCGCTTGCCCCCACATCCCTGGGTCCGATCGTCCCCGCAATCTTGGCTCTGTGGCTGCTGTTCGGGTGATGGGTGCCGGAGCCCATTCACCCAGCCGGGTGAGCAGGCTTGGCACCCACCACCCCCCAGCAGCCATGGGACCAGAGCTGTGGGTGCCAGAGGGCTTGGCATCTGCAGCCACTCCTCCAGTAGCTGCCAGCAAGTTGCAGGAGTCGGCTCCTGGGCCCCAGCCCCCCCCGGACCCCCCTATACCTCCCCTCCCTCCCTGCCCAGGGTGCTGATCGGCTCCCTGTCCAGGGTGCTGAGGGGAGGTGGGACTTCCTCCTAGGGTGCCATGCACCCTGGGAGGAAGGTCACCTATTATATCAATATGTGGGGCATATTGAAATAACAGAGCCAGACAGGGTTATTTCGAAACCACAAGTTCGAAATAAACCTCATTTTGATACCAAAATAGGGTTTATTGTATCAAAATGATTTTCCTTATTTCAAAATAAGGAAGCTCCTTATTTCGAAATAAGGAAAACGTCATCTGGACATGACTATTTTTAAATCGAAACAACAGTGGTTGTTTCGATTTAAAAGCCTTGTGTGGATATAGCCTAAGAAAGAGGGTAAGGAAAACCTCCTCTAGCGAGGATGGAGTGAGGGCATGTCACCCTGTTTAGGTGTAGCTCTGGCCTTCCCCACTAAGACACTTTCTGGTCTATCTCTTCTGTCCGCTTTCATTATAGTTTCATTTTGTTTTTAACAGCAAGGAAGGAGGATGACCTCTACCAAGGGTCACCTAGTTCACCACAATCCCAGGTCACTGCTGAGGATTTCGGGAATGGGGCTGTTAACGGGTTCCTTCAAGTGCTGAAGGAATCTCTTAACTGCTTAGTACAGGAGCTTAAGTATGCCAAGAAAGCGGCTGCTAGAGCTAAAGAGGATCTTTGGTGAGGGAGTCGTACACAATGGAACTCCTGAGAGGAAACGTCGGAGCCGTCATGAGGGGTAACCACAACCTTAAAGTTTTCTTCTGGAAGTGAACTACTGAGAAGATACCCACTAGGCAGAGCCCACAGGGACAACCAATGTTTGGCTCAGACTCACACTGAACATACCGAATTGATCCCTGGATCAGTATTGGGTAGACTGACAGCCAACAGCAGATGGGGATCTGTCCAACATGAGGAGAGGGGCAGGTGGGTGGTCCCAAAATTTACCCAGGCCTCTGTGAGAAGAGAAGGAGAGAGAGAGACAACCCAGGTTGCTATTGGGTTTGTTCTGTTGGTGGGGGTAAGACCCCAGGCATGTTAGCACCTATAGCACTCACTGAGAGGGCTTAGAACACCTCTGTAGACATGCTGCCATGCCCCATGGGAATATGGGCAGGGTTATGGACACCAGAATCCCTGATTGCCAGGTAACAATGCTTGCAACGTACCCAGGGGTGTGGGCTGCAGTAGTAGAGGAAGAGGGAACACTTCCTTTTGGTGTTAGAGGGACCCTTTCCCCCCTTATGGATGCGGGAAGGTGTGGAGTACTGGGCCAGAGGATCTATCATGGTGGGGCCTTCTCAGAATGTCCACTGAGAGAGCTATCAGCTAGCTGATGGGAAGCTGATTACGGGAGAGGTTACCCCCCCAATGGGAATCAGAAGTGGCTAACCCAAGATGCCTGCGTCTAGCAACCAGGCATCGACATCTCCATCCGGCACTAGGCAGAACAAGGCCAGGTTGACACACCTCATGGGGCCGAAAGGGGTGTAAAGCACCACCGAACCAGAAAAATGTGCCGTAGATCCCTTTATTAAGGATCATTCGTGACATAAAGAGAGAGAGAGAGAGAAAGAGAGAGGTGCGAACAGGTGAATAAAGGAGAGTGGGAGACTCTACCCCAGCATGTGGAGGGGGAGCACAAGTGCCCTCTCGTGAGGAGGCAACAGGAAGTCAGACCCCTTCTGGACAGATAGAGAGAGACGGGGAGGGAGACACCCTTTAGACATCTGGCTCGAGACATGCAAGGGCCAGAGTTAAGGTTTTACAGGAAAAGTGTATGTGTGTCCCATTCCAGGGGAGAGTCTTCGGGAAGAATACCCCCCAGGCTAACAGGAAGGGCTGGGGGGGGGGGGCGCTATACCTTCCAGTATTTATAGAGTGTCCCTGTTTTTGCCCTGTGCGCCTCGAGAGGGAGCGACAGAGGCACCACACGGGAGGTGGGGGAGGGGCTTCCTCCACCCAAGGTTTAGTAAAGATAAGGGAAGGTCTAGAAGGAGGAGGTAGGCCTCCTCCATTTATTGACAGTGATAAGAGAAGAGATAGAGAGAGAATACAGCACAGCCAGGATTAGACAGCAGGCCCTGTATGAGATAATCCCATGCAGCAGTGCTCCAGTCTGTTCATGGTCCTTCAGAAGCAGTGTCCCCAAACAGCTGGCCTTTGGGACTCTCAGTGTTAGTAGAGAGCACTGCCTTTGCCTGTTGAGCCATTTGGACTCAGCCCTGAGCCTGAAGCTGCCCATGAGCCTAAGGGGAGGTTCCCGAGTCAATGGGTAACCCATAGGGCAGGGAGTCTCAGGAGGTGTGTAATAGCACCAAACCAGCTGGTTATGAATAACTACCCCTGGAGGACAGCCGGGCACTCCCTCAGGAATGGAAGAGTGGGCCCAGGAGGGGAGAAATTCCCTAACTGTGATTCAGGCCCAAACTGCGGTGGTGGGAGTGTTAACTCGTCCCCATGGTCAGAAAAGGAGACAAGCGGGGCTGAGCGTTATGCCCTATGGGGCTGGAGGGCATGGAAGGGGGCCCAAAGGGAGGAGACTCAAATATTTTATCTCCCCCCAAGGGTTGCGGGCAGTCCCCAGAATGGTGTCTGTCTCTGGCGGGAAGAGAGCTTCCCCGCCAAAGGGGAGGTCAAGGACCATCTGTTGAGAGGCAGGTGGCACCCTAGCATCTCGCAGCCAGGCCACATGTCGTAGGTTCACAGCTGAGGCCAGAGTACGGGAGGCCATGTCTAGAGAATCCCAGGCAGATAGAAGGATGTTCTGGAATGCTACCCTGCCTTCCTCGAGGAAGACATCATTCCTCCCTCGCCTCTTGTGGGAGTAGGTTTCGAAACTTATTCATTGACTCCAAGATGTCCAACATATATCAGTCCACCAGGGCCTGGTTGTTTGCGATGCATAACTGGAAGGTGGAGGAGGAATACACCTTCCAACCCAGAAAGCCTAATTCCCTAGCATCCCTCAATGCTGGGAGAGGGGCATGGGGAACTTGTCCCAGGCCTAGCACTACCTCCACCACCACACAGGATAGGACTGGGTGGTGGGTAAGTGAGGGGAACTCTGACCCTGGGACTCTATATTTGAGGCCCACCATGTGTGAAACCGAGGTGATAGAACCTGGGTCTTGCCAGCATGTGAAGGTGAGGTCCCAAACGCTAGGGTGGAGGGGAACAATAATGGGCCCTGCTGATGTGAAGACAGACCCAAGCAGGCTATCACTGTGCCCCTCCAAAGACTGGACCTCCATTCCCATGTGGGCAGAGACATGCTGCAGAAGATTGAAATGCGCTGAGAGGTCTCCCGTATAGGAGCATGGCACCGGGTGTAGAGTGCTTGTTAGTGCCAACAGAATCGGTGCCAAGTTGGGGGCAGCAGTCTCCTAGGGGAACCATGAGGCCATTACTGGAAGGGCAATGGTGCTGGAGGCCGGCGTCAAGGCTGTTTAGTTCCTCTTGAGGCCTGCTCCCCTGGGCTTGAAGGAGGAGATGCCCAGTGGTGGCTTTTGGGTTAGGCAAAGCAGGTGGCTGCCTAGGGCCCAAGGAATAAGGGGCCCCCTCCTCAATTTCACAGACAGAAATGAAAATACAGAAAAATATAGAAATTGTTCCCATCTAGCAGAGCTAGTATGGCTGGAAGCCTAAGCACTTTTCACTCTTGACTCATCAAGGCAAGCTATCATAAGGATCAGTGCTTTGTCTGAATTGCACATTTCACCATAATCTGCCCATCACCTTTTAATTCCTCAGTGTGGCCATTTATTCTGCCTTTTTTTAATTTTGTGAAATATTGCCTTTTCCTTTTAATTTTTACCTGTTCTTTTGCCTTTTCCTTTGACTTTGTGACACTTTTTACTTTGGCTTTGGTTAGCTCAGGTTACCAGGTAGGTCCATATAGACTGCTACATATAAATACAGTGCTGCCCTTAGGCAATAATTACAGCTGTGTGTGATGTCTGTGCTGTATGTCTTTCTTTTGGTAAGTAATTTTTTAGCTTCTTCTGTACTTACTATTTAATATTTTGAGGGGGCTAGAGTGCTATAAACTTGAATACTTCAGAGAATTTCATTGAAATTTGGTGGTTTTCACTTATAGTTACACATTAGAAACCTTCTTTTTGTTTATTTTTATTTATTATACTTATTTGTATTAAATGTCTAGTTCACATAAACCTACGCCTTTATGAAAAATGTGTAAGATTTGACTGCCAAAATTTTAAATGTAGTATTTGTTATTTTTTGAGCCATCATTAATGCTACCACTTTTTATTTATTAATTAATGCTCACATGTCTTAAAATTTTTTTAAAATGTTCATTTTAACTTTGTAGTTTAGCATAAGCTCATTTATGTTAAGTGAAAGATGATCAGCTTACAAGCTTCATGAGGGGAAGATCTTTAAAAAGATCATACCCAAGAATAATTTACAAGGTCCAAAGGGATAGTCATGTTAGTTCAGTTCAGCAAAACAAACAGGGAGTCCTGGGGGATGGTGTGGGGTGGTTAGAGGTGGGGGGGGGACTGGGGCCAGGGGAGGGTAGCAGTGGGGGCCAATAGTGGGCCCTTTAGGGGGGCCCCACAATGGGCCTTTGCCTAGGGCCCCCAATTACCTAAGGGGTAATTCGCCTCTGGGATGCCCCACGGGCCCTTGAAGACAGTGCTGGGGACAGCAGGGTGATGCAGTGCCGGGGTGAAGGCTCAACGGTACCGGGGCTCTGGGGGGTAACAGGTTCCAGCACTGGGGAATTCAGTACCGACACTGGAGACGGCATTAGGTGCCGCTTTTGGTACACCCAGACCTTTGAAACAAAGGCTGGCTTGCGCCTCTTTCTAGGGGGTACCTGGGAGGGTGGAGTAGGCAGTAAAAGGAGCACCTTCACTGCCTCGAATGCGTCCGGAGTCGAGGGAAGTAGCACCAACTCCTCTCGATCCTGTGGGGAGTCCCTGAGTGGTGCTGATGCCGAGGTACCAACACCGAGCTAACGCAAGCAGTGGGCTGTTCCACAAACTGTCGCTGAGGTGGACAAAATGGAACTGGGGAGGGGTTAGGCAGCGGCTGCATATATAGCCATGGGGTGGTACGGGGGACGGTGGCCACCACCCCTCTTCTGACAGGCTAGGGCAAAAGATGCCAAGCTGGCATGTGGTGCCACATAAGACCCTGAAGCCTTGGGGGTAGCCTGCTGTGTTTGCCCTGAGGCCAACGCACAGCGTCTTTGCTTCCTGTCCTTGATTTTCCTAGGTGTAAAGGACAGACAGATGGAGCAGGAGGTGACCAAGTGGCTTTTGCCCAGGCACCAGAGGCACTTCTCGTGGGGATCATCCCGTGGGAAGCACCTGCTGCATTCAGCACAGGGTTTAAACCCCGGCATGGCAGACGGCAGAGGAGCGCGATGTCAATGCTCTGAAGATGGGTGCTCTAGAGATGGAACAGTCTTTGGTGGAACTAGGTCCACAAAAAGGTGCTCCCAGTCAAGTGGAAGGCTCATAAACCAGAGAAAGACAGCCTGCTTGCTAATGCAAGGAGTGGGCTGTTTGACAAACTGTCGCTGAAGTGGACAAAATGGAACTGGGAAGGGGTCTGGCGGGAGCCACATATATAGCCACAGGGCAGCGCGGGGGGCGGTGGCCACCAGCCCTCTTCTGACAGACTAGGGCAAAAGATTCCAACCAATCATGCACTGCAGCACAGATACACCTATTACTGAATGTATCTGAGCAGCGCTCAAAGAAGAAGACTTGACTATTTCCAGCACTCCAGCCAGCCTTGTTCTTTGTTTGGACTCAGTTCTGGACTCGCTGAGGTCAATGGGGACAGAAATGTGCCCAGTCTAAGTAAAGCCTAAAGAAAGGCTTCCAGTGAGGTGCATACATGGTGAAAATGATTTTTAGTTTAAAAGAAATTGGCTGGTCTTTAATTTTCTGCATTCATGCCCTGTTCCTGCACTTGTCTAATCATGCTACCGCCTGCCACTTCACACAGCTTTATCTGAAGTCAGGTCATAGTTAGACCATTGACATGCTGCCACAGAAATTGTTGGGATTTTTTTCCAATTCATTGTGATGCCTCTAATCAGAAAGCAAACGTCACCTTCCAAAGCAGAATAATTTTAGTTTAAACAGAACAGCGCCACATCTAGTATGAGTACTGCTTCTTGCAGGATGCACAATATGCCTTGGGTGGCATGTGACCAGGATTCATCACCAAATTTGGCCACCTAGTTGGATCATTTGCTTTCCTAGGACAGGGTAGTGATGGGACATGAATGCTAGTCCATGCTACCGGGCATGCTAATGCGATGTCACTCTCAGAGCAGCGATCTGGGCTACACGGCACATGCAATTTGACAAACACAAAATGTTTTGTGGGAATATACTGAGTGCGGCGGACTTTCAACAAACCACAGATGGGTTTCTAACAGAGCATGCTTTCCTGCCATGGCACTGTCCCTTCTGGATGCCATGGCAGCCCCACCATACAGTTTGCTCCAGCCCTAAGAATCCATTCTTCCAATTGTCACAGAGCAGGAAACACAAGGTGTCCCACCTGGGAACCTAGGAGCTCTGAAAGACCCAAGTTGAGCTGGAGATCTCAGGCAGGGCCTTCCCTAGGGGGGTGTGGGGCCCCAGACCCATCAGCCTCTGTGGGGCCTCCCTCACCCTTACTAACCTTCCACATTGGGGGTAGGGCGGACAGTGCCAGCCGGCCCAGGGAGGGGGGCCGAGAGGAGCCCAACCTCTGAGCCTGCTGTTCTCCATCCCATGGGGTGGGGCAAGGCAGCCAAAGTGGTGGCTGGGTTCAGCACTCCCAGCCCCCTGTGCTGCCTTTGGCTCTGTGCCGAAGGCAGCAGGGAGGGGGTGAAAGGCATCACGGGACCTGCACCACTGCCCCCTCCCTGCTGCCTTCAGAGGGCCAGGTGCATGGAACCCGGCCTCCACTTTTGGCTGGCTTGCACCACCCCCAGGATGGGGAACAGCCAGCTGTGGAGTAGGCAGGCAGCAGTGAGGGCCCCAGGCTGCCCTGCTCACAGCAGGACATTGTGGGGCCCATGGATTCAAGGGGACTGGGGCGATCTCCCTTCTCACCTCCCCTAAGGACAACCCTGATCTCAGGGCTTCCAAGCTTCTTGCCATAGAGACAGGAAGTCTGGGATGGACTTCCAGGGTCTGCAGCAATGGTCCTTCCAAGCTGCATGGCCACACAACCGTGAAGCCCCTGCTGCTGCCCAGCACAGGGAACACCGCCAGCTGTGCATGGCTGGCAGCTACAATCCCTGCCCAGCCAGACGACAGAGTCTTCCCGCTGGCTGACAGCTGCTCCAAGCTGCGAGTTTTTAAAACTCCTGCTCAGAGTAAGCTCTCACAGGGCATGCACATACTCAATGAAAGTTTCCTCCTCCTGGAGGAGCAGCCAGTGGCCAGGCCACGCCGCTTCAGTAGCCAGGTAACGGGGAGGGTGATTGGGGACAGGACAGGGGCAGCCAGCCGTGAAAGGGGGGCAGAGGGTTGGAGGGAAGATGGGGTTGGGCTAGCTAGGATGGGTGTGGGGGGGTGGGATTGGGCCAACTGGGGGGGTGACTGGGAGATGGGGGGACAAGATTGGCCAGCGGGGGGGGGTACAGGACAGGGGGCTGCAGAGCAAAGAACATAAGTTGCTCAGCTGCCTTAGGGCCTTAGAGGGAACAGTGGTCTGCAGCCCTAGGGCTCCCCTGTCTGTGAGAGTCAGGCAGTCCAGGAGGCCATTGGCAGGGCTAGATTAACTGGTCCAGGGGCCCTGGGCTGCCTCCCATCACAGCCCATCTCCTGCCTGGTGCCTCCCCCGAAAGACCTCCGCCACCTCCATCACTGAGGCCAGAGGGCGCTCCCACCCTGACCCTGCTTTGGCCAGTCTGCCCTGGCAATGGCTGACTGGTGCGTGGTGCAGCAGCCCATGATACAGCTCCCATGGGCCACCTCTCCTGAGCAGTGATGTCAGTCTGATTGGTATTTTACAGCTTTGTCATGTGGACAAAAGAGTAGAGAAAGTTAAAGAGGTATAGTAAAAACTAATGGGTCTATAATTTACCATACACTGCCATCTGTTGTGTTTTTTTTTTTTAAATGAAAGGATGAAGTGTCTTGTTTTTAAAAAGTAACGTGTCTCCACAATGAAAGTGCTGTAAGAAATCACACTGGGTGATCTGCCAGCAAAGGTGGTGAGCCAAGTTTAGGATTACAGTCATTGTCCCTTGACTGCCCTCGTCTACAGAATTATCCAAAGCCCACTAAACTGAATGGAAAGACTTTCAGTGATTTGAACTGGCACTTCATTAGGTCACATATGAGGAACATAGTTCTGAAACAGACAAATATTCTGTGGTCAGCAGGGCTAGGAGCTACTCAGCTGTTTTAATATCCTGCCTTTTTAGGAGAAAAGATCGAGGGTCAAAGCAAAAGAATGGTGCGATACACACGCTTGCTCAAACTAGAACAGCTGGTAGCCCTAAAATTAGGCCAATCAACTTTGAGGGTATTATTTTCATTTATGATTTAAGCTCAGCACAGCAGAGGTGAAAGGAGAGTACGGCAACTTATTGCATAAAACTCCATGAAAAATATATTTCATTCATGATTTTTACATTGTCTAAGTTTTCATTTTGGGTCCACTTAGCTGCTGTTTAGTGCCGATTGCCACAATTCTTACTTCAGTGTTTTAAGGAACACTGTTTAAATATGGAATTGTCTGCATAATTTATGTGGTCAAAGCAAAAAGATTTTTACAACAACTGCTTGTGTATGCAAATTCCATGGGCATTATTTAGTGAGCAATACAGTCTGTAACTGTTTATTTCCATGACTTAGACCTAAAGTTGTATGTACAAAATAAAACCCAAAATACTTGATGACTCCTTGCTATTTCTTATCTATACCTTGTGGTTTTTTTATGTTTGGTTCAAGCCCAAAGGCGTCAGATTTATATCAAAATAAGAACCCCACATTTATCATTTTGAAAGCTCTTGTGATATCTTTAAGTTTGAAGCATGACTTTTAAATGCTCAATACTGATGATACGTCTATATACCAACTCTCTCTTTCGCCTAGGGTGGCCAGATGATCTGATTTTATAGGGACAGTCCCAATATATGGGTCTTTTTCTTACATAGGCATCTGTTACCCCTTGCTGTCTGGTCATTCTAGTTTTGCCCCCAACACTGACTCTCTCCATATTCTTTTTCTTGAGGATTAAAACAAAAAGTTCAGGTGCCTCATTCTCCCTTGGTTCTTTGCAAGATAATATACTGCTACCACAGTTTCCTTCTTTTTTCTTTCTTCCATCAAAGCCACTGGCCCATCACCAACCTCCTCTCTGCTGAAAACAAGTAGCTTATATCTGGCCCCTTTCCAACTTCATAGTTAGCTTCCCATGTCTCTACGCTTGCTACTTATATGCTTAGCAGTATTAAATATTCCTTCTCTGGGGGTTATCTTCCAGTCAAATTCCAAATAGGGCTTAGGTGGGGATTCAGTGGAGCAGATGCCTTCCCAAACAGAGCTGGATTTCTTGTTCACCCTTGCTTACTACATCACTAGACTTTTTTGTCAGCAAGGCTCTGAAGAAAAATGCTAACATACTGCTATCCATCCTATTTACTTTCAGTTTAGTTTTTGAGTCTTGCATATGCTGAATCTGCTTTTCTTAGGGTGGTTAATTCCTTACTTCTTGCCTCTAGTCCCAGCGCACTCTCTTTTCTCATACTCCTTGGTCTCCATGCGGTTTTTCAATATTATTGATTGTGCTCTCCTGCTTCAGCATCTCAAGTATATCCATCAAATCTTCAAAGGGGAGCTGGTGGTCAAGCCTGTGGAATGGGGAAGTGGAAGGAGAGTGATTACCCAGGGGCCTGGTGAGTTAAAAGGGCCCGGGCGGATGGTAGGATAGATACCTCTCCTCCTCCCCTTCACACACCCTTGTTCCCTTGAGCCCCTGCCACTCATGCTCCCCATCTTTCCCCTGAGCTGTTATTTATTATGTGCCATGCAGAATCCTGGACAGCACCAGACCCAAGTTCATCAGTAATCAACCTGGGGAGCCCAAGAGTCCTAAGAGGCTTAGTAGCAGATACCACTTCCTCAGCCACCAGAGAACCAACATGGCAGATAATAATAAACAAGTAAAATGTCTGGCAAAAGCCCATGCAGACCTCAGCCATCTCTTCTTGGGGGGGATGTCCTGCCCTGAGGCCCAGAACGGTTGTCAGTTGGCCTGATGATGGCCCATTCCTTGTCAAGTAGCAAACAAGTTCACATTATTCAATCTTTAGTTTATTTAGACCATTTACAAAATGCAGCAGACAAAAAGAAAAAATGAGAGTTCTGTGGCATCTTAAAGACTAACAAATTTCTTCAGGCATAAGCTTTTGTGGGTTCCAGCCCACTTTGTCAGATACACAACAAAAAGAAGTCCATGTTTGAGTTTTTTGAAGGCTGGAGGCCTCACCATAACTGTAGTAATGTCTGAGGGACTCCTGAAAATCTGGAGAACCTCTTCTCAAGCAGCAAGCCAGGATCTTTCTTTCATACTCTAAGGACAGTAGAGGAAAAGGGGCAGCTAATGCACTGGTTGACACACCAGACCACTATGGCTGTGTTCACACAGCAGTCTTATTTTGAAACAACAGAAGTTGTTTCGAAATAAGAAACACCACGTTCACACAACGTACCGTTGGTTTGAAACAAAGGGTTCCGTTGTTTCGAAACAACGGCGTTGTTTTGAAACAGCTTAAACCCCATTTGGTGACGAAACAACGTTGTTTTGAAACTATTGTTTTGAAACAATCCCGTCGGAACATGTTATTTCAAAACGACGGTGACTCGTTTCGAAATAACTGTTGTCCGAACTTGCTATTTTGCTTCCCGCTTTTTTCCTTAATTCGAATTAACAAACTGTTAATTCGAATTAACTTATTTTGAAATAAGGCGTTATTTCAATACAACTTGTATCGAAACAACTTGTATCAGAATAACCCCCTGTGTGTGAACATAGCCTAAGATGGCCGGGTTTGAGTGGCATACTCAGATTTCTCAGCTACACTGTCAACATACAGTCCAAAGCAGGGGTGGACAAAATATGACCCACGGGCTGGATCCCATCTGCCTGAGACCTCTGTCTGGCCGACTGTTCCTGGCTTGTTCTCTCCTGACCCCTTTTGCCCCCACCCAGCTGATTCTGCACCACTCCAGGGCTGGGGCCAGTGCTGCTGCTGTGCCAGCCCTTCTGCCTTCCTGGTGCTTCATTGCTTTTGGGCTGGGGCCAGGGCCAGCACAGCACAGCTCCCTTCCATCCCCCCAGCCAGCATCGTGGCACTCTGGGGCTGGTGCTGTAGTGCTCAAGGGCCAGCCCTGTACTGCCCTCTTCCACCATCCCAGGCTTACTTTCCTTCACCCCCAGGCTGGCTCTCCCACATCCCCACCAGTGTCCCCCATTTTCTCCCCAGCCAGCTTCCCATTACCAGCTCTCCCCCCTGCCAGCTCCCACCCCAGCTTGCCCCGGTCCCTCCCCAAGCAGTTCCTCCCCCCCCCCCGGCTGTCTACCCCATGCCCAGCACCAGGCTGGCTCGCCATGGTCACCACCAGCCCCCTTCTGAATAGTATTGCACATCCCTGGTTCAGAGTGTGAACACCCTGCCTCTCCTGAAAGAGTTCTCCCATGACAATAGGATTTCTGCTGGAGAGGACACACCAGAGAGCAGCTCTGCTCCTGTTCACTGCCTTGGCCAGAGCAAGATTTGGCCGTTTGTTGGTTAAGATAGTAATGACAGAAAGTCTGTAAAGATAGAATAAAAATAGGAAACACTTTAAAAATAAGTTAAATAAAAAGAAGAAGAAAAAGAAAACCCTGTAGAAAATTGAGATTTTTGGTCAAAAAACTGGGAAGTTTCAAAAGAAATGGAACTTTTCAGTTAAAAAAATAAACACACAAAAATTGGTCTAACACAATAATTTCAGATGTTACAAATTTGCCGTTGCTATTTATAGTTTCCTCCAGGTTTTCCCACTTGTAAACAAGACTTTGCTCCAGAGAGGAACACTGCTTCTTCTTCAAGCACTGCTCGGATACATTCGGTAATAGGTGTCTCTGTGCCAGAGCGCCCGATTGGTCGGAACTTTTTGCCCTAGCCTGTCAGAAGACAGCAGGTGGCCACTGCCCCCTGCGCCACCCCATGGCTATATATGTGGCTGTCGCCCGGCCCCCTCCCCAGTTTCGTTTCTTCCACCTTTGCGTCGGTTGTGGAACTTCCCGCTGCTTGCACTTTGCAAGAGCCTGTCCTTTTGTTCTACTTTATGAGCCTTTCTCTCGATTTGGAGCACCTATTTGTGGACCTAGTTCCACCGAGGAAGGTTCCCCCTCTCAAGCTGGAACATCAACATCGTGCTTCTACACCATCCACCATGTTGGGGTTCAAACCCTGCATCAAAAGCAGAAAGGCTTTTCTGTGGGACAATCCACACAAGAAGTGCCTCCAGTCTCTGGGCAAAAGCCATATGGTCACTGCCTGCTCCATCTGCCTGTCCTTTAAACCAAGGACAACAAAGGCGCTGTGCCCTGACCTCTGAGCAGGCTCAGCACTCCTCCCCCAAGGCCTCGGGGTCTCCTACGGCACCGCATGCCAGCTCAGCCCCGGAGCCTCCCCAGCGCCATGCCAATAGGGGATGCAGTACTGATATCAGTACCATGGCACCAGCACTGCTTCCTGTCTCTGACATGGGACTCTCCATGGGGCCAAGCAAGGTTGGTGCAGATCCCAACAACCCCGGAGGCAGTCGAGGCAGCAAGGGCGCTCTTCTTACTGCCTACACCTCCCTCTCCGGTGCCCGCCAGAAAGAGAAAACTAGCCTTCATTTTGAAGGTCTGGGCACATCACAAATGACACCATATGCCTTCTCTGCTGTCAGGGCCGGGCTCCCCGACACCAGAGACCACTACCCCCTTGAGCACCGGTACCGTTGAGCCATCTCCTCAGCACCATATCACCCTACCATCCCCAGCACAGTCCCGAGGGTTCCAAGACACTTCCCCACCTCCCAGCCCAGGGGAAGGGGCCTCAAAGGACTCCAAGGGGCCCCAGCACCAACCTTCGACTCCGTCGCCCTTTCAGTACTGTTCCCATGAATGGCGCCTACAAGAGACCACCACACCCATGTTAGTACTGTCCCACTTGGCACCCGTCAGGGGTCTAAACCCGGTGCCATGTTCTTACACAAAGGATCTATCGGCACATTTTGACCTCTTGCACCGTGTCTCAGCCCACAGGGGAATGGAGGTCCAGTCCGCTGAAGGGTCCACAGACATCTTATTTGGCCCAGTGTTCTCTTCGGCAGAACCGGTCATGGTTCCCCTCCATCCCAGCATTTGGGACCTAGCCTCATCCCGCTGGCAGAACCCAGGCTCCATCTCCCCAGTTTCAGACATGGCAGGCCTCAGGTACCGAGTTCCAGGGTCAAAGTTCCCCTCACTCATCCATCACCCAGTTCCACCTTGAGTGGTGGTAGAGACGGCCTTACAGCTGGGACAGGCTGCTTGCAACCCCCTCCAGACATCGAGGGAGGCAAAGGAGTTAGAGTTAGTGGGCTGGAAGGTATACTCCTCCTCGGCCTTCCAGCTATGTGTTGCAAATAATCAGGCCCTGGTGGGGAGATACATGCTGAATGTTTGGGAGTCGATAAATAAATTTAGAAATCTACTCCCACAGGAGGTGAGGGAAGAATATGATGCCTTCCTTGAGGAGGGTAAAACAGCCTCCCAGAACCTCCTCCTGTCAGCCTAGGATGCAGTGGATATGGCAGCCCACACTATGGCCTCTGCTGTAACCTTGCACCGTGCAGCGTGGCTACAGGAAGCTAGAGTGCCCCTGGCCTCCCAACAGGTGGCCCTTGATCTGCTATTCAGGGGCGACGCCCTTTTCCCACCAGAGACCTCTGTCAACTTGGGTACTGCTTGTGACCCCCAGAGGGAATTGAAATATTTGGGCCATCTCTCAGTGGGGCCTCTTCCACATCCTCTGGCCCCATAAGGCTCAGTAGACCCCCCCCCCCACCGTCTGCAATGACCGCTGGTGAGGACTTAATTCTCACCACCACAACTTCAGTTCGAAATCCAGTTGGGGGACCTTCTCGTCTAGGTCTGTCCCCCACAACCCCGGGAAGGGATCCCAACCTGCTAATCAGCGGTATTGATTATAACCAGCCAGACTGGTTGCCAATCACCTTCTCCAAAATCCCTGTCATGGAGTGTCCACTGACTTGGGACCCTCCCTACGAGCTGACAGACAACCCATCCCTCTCTCTCTCCCTATGAGAGTGGGTGGTTCAGAGGTTAAAGCAGCCTCTGTTCCTTCGGGTAGGACCAAGGTTCAACCCCATATTCATACCCTCCCTATTGATCCTAATATTTCCAATAACCAAGAGGACTCCACTCCCTGGTTATCCAAACCCCCACTACTACCGTAGAGGACAGAATAGAGACCTGTGGGCTGAACCCGCGTGGGCAACCCCTGGCTAACAGTCCTGACTCCCAAGTGGCTACCAAAAAAAGCCACCTCCTTTCCACTTCCTCATGCAGCACCTCCCTTGCCTTCTCCAGGACACATAAGGTGTTCATGGGGCATACTGCAACATCGAAGAGTGCACTGCCTCACTTATACCCACTTCCAACTAAACAGGATTTTTTCCCCGTGGCTGCCATTCCCATACGGGGGGGGGGGGGGGGGCGGCTATGCTTATGCACGCTTCTTTGTGGACAAGGTTTTTATCATCCTACTTTTTGAAACAGATGCTTGGGAAACCCTTTGTTGGGTCTTCGCTCCCCTCTCCACAGAAGGCACTCGCTTCCCTATCCTCAAGGTTGGGGGGGGGGGGAGAGCCCTCCATCCTTTCATATACGCTTCTTTAATCAACCCTTCCTCTATGCCACCACCAGGAATTAGCTGGCGCTCAAGTGTAGCTTGTGTTCAGTTGGCCCCCATACAGGGCTCTAAGGTATATGCTTCCAGCTCGGGGCACTCCAACCCCTCCTGAACCCATGAAGCAGGCAAACAGTCCCTGCCTGCCAAGCACCGGACACAAATGTCAAAGCTTGGCCATCAGACACAAGCATTTGGCCCATCACTCGTGGTTTCCATTGGGGAGATGAACCCTCCAGTTCTTACTATCACCAGCCGGGTTACAGCTTGGGTGAGGGCACTTGAGAGACATCACACTAGCTAGGGCCTCTGCCTTGTTTACTCTAGCCTCCCCTTCTGCTGTATGGGAAAGAGGCTACGTTAATAAACAATGATTCACTTCCTCAAGCTCATCGGTCACCACTACTCGGGACATGCCCTAAAGTCAGAACCCCTGGATACGGGGTTTGGCCCCTGACAGAGTGGACCTGTGCCACTTTCCCTTTCCTCGCTCGCTCTCTCTCTCTCTCTCTCTCTCTCTAAGGTGGCCATTTCCTTTCACGTAAATCAGGAGATCCTCAGGTCATGGAGACTGAGAGGGGATGACATAATAATAATACCATTCAGATCCCACCCGTTTGCCATTCAATCAAAGATGGAGAAACTCATCCCTCTCCCCCACATACAGTTACTACAGTTACCACCTGGTCCCGCCGTGATGGTTCGGAGGCCACTCCTGCAGGTGGGATACGAGTCTCGGCCCAATCATTGTTTCCCAGAGTTTTATCAAGTGGTGCCTCTCATGCAGCTCACCTTCCAGGGGCGGTGATAGCATCGTGGTTACCCTGGCCTAGCTGCGGGAGACTTGCTCAGGAGTCCCACAGATACAGCTCCTTCTTCGTTATCACGATCCAAAGATCTTCTAGCCTTAGTAGTTGCGACTCGGCAGTTTATACTTCCATCCTAAGCAACTAATAGGGGGCTTTCTCATTTGACAAAGCTAACATTAAACGCACCCCGAAATTCCTATCAGCAACCGGAAATTCAGGAACTAGCTGACCCTTGATAGAATTCACCTTTCCGGGTAAGATCTAATAACAGCAATAGAACGTTCATAGAGGACACTTGAGATAAACCGCAAGTGTCTAAAAAGGAGACAGCTGGATGTGCCCCATCAGGGTGGCGTATCCTTGCTCCGCTCCTTTTGGAGGAGACTCCTCCCTCGTCTCGTACATCCCGATCCTCCCTTGTGGCCCCTTCTTACAGGGAGCTTCAACCTGATACACTCCTCTGTGCGTCGCCAGGCTTAAGGTCGGTACCATATGGGGGTTAGTCCTTCCCGGCAGTATGAAGTCTCATAGGCCAAAGTGAGTTTGGTCCCGGAGGCCACAGGGACTGACATCCGGGGCTCTCAGGGCTCATGAGCCTACCCTTCAGGCGTTGCCTTATTGCGATTAGCTCCTTACCCCTTATATTCCTTTGTCCGCTTGCCAGCTGCTGAATCCAAATAGTAAAAAATAAAAGGGGGGGAGGGGTGGAATAGCAATAATACCATTTCTTTGTATCTTCTTAGGCTTACGGATGCAGACAGCCCACCTCAAAAAGGGACTGTCACAGTGTGATCTGTAAATTCATGTAGGCCTGGGGTATACTTTTCAGGCCCATAGGAAGTTCCACCTGTGTCCATCTTATATAGTGCCATAGGGTAGGTCAAGCATCTGGCTTTCCCCAGGCCAGTCCAGGTGCATCACTTATAAGCATGCTGTATGAAGTCGTCAGCTGTCGCCTTTGGTCTTTCCTGTTCCTCCTTAAACTAGGACGAAGTAAACTCTCCCAGATCCTCCCCACCCGCTCCTGGTAGCTTACCCCTCCTGTGGAACACCGAGTGTACCAGATTTATGGACCCATTGCCTGCATGTGTTTTACATTGCTGGACTAAGGGAAAGACGGTCTACCTCCCTTCCACCGCTTCTTGCAGTGTCAGGAACCACTACTGCCAGCCTGGCGATTCTAAGGCCTTGTGAACCCCCTCATGGCTATTATGCCGACATGTGTTGCTACCAGAACACTAAATCCTCTGGCCTTCACATGCCTCTACCAATACCCTCTCAGGTAGAGCATTTAGAGACGCTTTCCTGGACCACAGCCACGATGCGTTTGTCCCACACATGCGTAGGGTGACTTCAGGCCATCCTGTCCATGCACACCAATTGGTGCTTGGACAAACTGGGCCTACTTCTCTCCACTGGGTTAGATCCTATAATCCCAGGCTACCCTTGCCTGGATCAGGGTCCTTAGGTCAATTCCTTAGACCCCTCGAGGACCTTACTCGTTGGACAAGTACCTATGTCGGAGATATGCTAGGCGGAAAAGCCAACTTCACCCACCATCCATGAGCATGGCTAGCAGTTACCTATTACTGAATGTATCCGAGCAGCGCTCATTACTTATCAGTAACCGTCCTTCTTTGAGATTAGGCTGCTCGGATTCATTCAGAACCCTCCCTCCCGTCCCCGCATTTGGAGTTGGTGACTCCTAGGAACTGGTGAGGGGCTGCTCGGCGACCACATATGTAGCCACGGGGTAGTGCGGGGGGGGCGGTGGGCGCCTGCCCTTTTCTGACAGGCTAGGGCAAAAAGTTCTGACCAATTGGGCACTTTGGCATGGAGACACCTATTACTGAATGAATCCGAGCAGCTCATCTCAAAGAAGGACGGTCACTGGTAAGTAACCCACTGGTTCAAGGGTTCTTTGGTGCTTCTAAAAATACATTGGCTACTAGAGTTAGTATGGTGCCAGATAGGAATAGCACTTCTGAAACTGACTGGTACAGGGCAGGCATGGCTTAATAGGGCAGTTAACAGTGCTCTCAGTGATGTAAAATGGTAATAAACTCATTGAGTTTCACACCCTGTGATATTTCCTGTTCAACATTTGAATGGGTCCTACAGTACCTGCAAGACAAACAAGGAATCTGGTGAAGTTCCCTTGCCTTTATTTTCATCCCTTTCTGTAAACTTCCCCATCTTCAAAGCATGTGATGAAGTGGGATTTTCTCCCACGAAAGCTCATGCGATAAATAAATCTGTCTGTCTTTACGTGCCACAGGACTCCTTGCTTTTTTGGAAGGAATCTGGTGGCATTTTTAAAGATTAACAAATTTATTTATCACATGAGCTTTCGTGGGAGAAAAAAAATCACACTTTGTCCAGCCCTATGAAGATAGGGAACTTACAGACTGGGAGGAAAATAAATGCAGGGAAGTGTCAATTAAAGTGCCACCAGACTCCTTGTCAGTTTTCTTGGACTAGACTAAAAGGGCTACCTCTTTTGAACAATAGTACCTGATTATTGAAGGCTATATATATATAGCCTGGCATACGAAAAGGTGGGTGCAGTGTGCAAGTTCAGGCATTATAAAACAGAGGGGTGGTTGTGGGGGACTAGAGCTTTTAAGTTAGTTGTCCTGCTAATGATGTACTATATTAAATTAAACTGCTGCCTTTTAGGATATTTTTTGTGTTGTCAACAGTACACATCCATAGGCACTCTTTTAGCATGGAACAAATATGTATAGCAGGACAATTTCTCTCTTTCACTTCTTGAGCTAAACATTTTCTAGCTTTACTCAATGTGTCACACAATGCTTTAAGCTAATTAGGTAAGAACTGCCTTTTTTAGGATCTAATTCTGCAAAGATTTGCACATGTTTAATTTAAGATATGCACATGCTTAACTTTGTGTACCATAAGTATTTCTGTGAATTTAACTGCTCTATTCAGAGCACATAACATTAAACATATGCATGCATATATATAAATCCTTATAGAAATCAGAGTCTTATTTAACAATTTAAGTCTTATATGGTCCAAGAGCATTGCAGTCTTCATATCTTCAGAAGAGGGTGTATGTATGTGGATTTTATCCCCAGTAGAGGTTGCTGTTTACCTGCTTTATTACTGTCTTGTAATCATAGGCAATAGATTAATTTACTTTGTAGCTTGCCACGTCTGTTTAGGCAGATTCTGACATTCCCATCTGACAGCAAAACAGTATGATCTTACACAATGTTCCCTCTAAGGGGAGAGGGCAGCTGAGCAACTCCGGTTGCTCGCTGCGCTCCCCCCCCCACGGGGCCCTCTGCACAGCCCCTCCCCCCGCTCCTGACAGCCCCCCCGCTGCTCCCACTTGGCCCCCCTGCTCCTGCTAGCCCCCCCCGCTGCTCCTGACAGCCCCCCCCGCTCGCTCCCCCCTCCTGACAGCCCCCTGCTCACCCCCCTGCTCCCGCTCGGCCCCCCCCCCACTTACCTTGGAGCTGGACTGGAGCCAGAGGGCCCAGCTATAACTCCCGGGCCAGAGGAGCTCTACGGAGCATGCCCAGATTTTCTGGGCATGCTCCATTGGAGCTTCTCTGGGCGGGAGTTTTCAAAACTCCCAGCCCCAGAGGAGTTTTGTGGAGGCTGCCGGCAGTGCGCTGCCGGCAGCTTTTGCTGCGCTGGCGGCTGTGGCGGGCTGTGCCACAGTGCGCCAGCGCAGCTTAGAGGGAACATTGATTCACAGTGAAGCTTTTTCCCGCGGGCACCATAGTCCTTGCAAGTCCAGAGCTACAAAACTACAGTGATGCACATTCTATAAAAATTTAGGTAAAGATTTAAAAGTGATGTTTCTCAAGATGTAAATGCTAGCTTACCTTGTTCATTTTGTTGCTAAGATGTATCACATCTAGATGAACTGAGTTTTCTGCATGTCAGTCACAAGGCACATTTGGGTGTATTCTTCCAGCAAGTGAAGAATTAGCTGACGAGGGATCACCTTATTATTTGGATAATGCAAACAACTAACACAAATTCAAAAGGGCGGCAGCCTTGTTAGTCTAGTTCAACAAAATTTCCTGGCCCCCCTTCCTGCAGGTCTGGGCCCTCCTTCACCCACCCAAGCTACTGCCCCCCAATCAACTGTCCCACCACCACAGCTACTACTCCACCACCCCAGCTACTGCCCCCCACACCTACCTCCAACCCAGCTACTGCCCCACCACCCCAGCTGCTGCCCCCCCCACAGCTACCATGCAACCCAGTTACTGCCCCCAAAATTCCTGCCCCCCAACCTCAGCTACTGCTTGCCCCACGCCTATCCCTCACCCCAGCTACTGCCTCCTACCCCAGCTACCCCCGCCCCCTACTGCCCCCATCAAACTCTTCCCCCATGTCCTCCTTAGCTCCCATCTGACCCCTTCTTCCCACCCCATCCCCCATGAGTTTTACCCACTGGATGCCCCAGCCCCCCTGACCTCCCCTTACCCATGCCACTGAGGTGGCCAAGGAGCTGGGCCTGTGGGAGGGAGGCTGCAGGGACTGACCAGCCAGTGAGAGGGGGCCCAGGCCTCAAACTGGGTCCAGGCAGTGCATCCCGCCAGGCCCAGCAGGAAGGGGCTGGGCTGCTACAGGCGCCGAGGAAGGATGGGAGGGGTGGCCAGGGTTACTCCAGCCTGCAACCTGTCCCGGAGCTGGCCCTGGAGGAAAGCACCAGAATACTGTGTTCTGGCGCATTCTATTTTCAGGGGGCCCTGGAACGCAGTGTTCTGGTGAATTCCCCTATTTTTAGGCACCCTGGCACACTGTTCTGGGGCATTCCAGCTAACTTTAACCCCTGAGGCCCCCACACCCTGTCCCTGTGCTGGAGGCTGGATGGGTTGGCCCAGAGGCTAGTCCCACACTTCCACCCCTCCCCTGAGCCAGTGGTGGAGCAGGTCAGTCTGGGGGGCTGAGCTCTGCTCTCCTCCCTCATCTCTGAGCTGGCCTGCTCCACCCTGGGCCCTCTGTTCCATGTCCTAGGGGCAAGGTGAGCTAGCCTGGAGCAGAGGCCAGCTCTGCGCTCCCCCCCCCCCAGTTCCCTGTTGCCTTTGACTCCATGCCAAAAGTGGCAGGGAGAGGGTGGGGGACAGCACAGTCGTAGGGGGCAGCAGCATGGGCTCCATGCTGCTCTGCTTACAGCAGGATCCCTGGAACCATGGCGCCAGAAGTGATCACCCCTCTGACCCCCCCCCAACCCCCCAGGACAGCCTTGTCTACACCTAAATTCTTAGTTCAGACTTGGTTAGTCCAAACTAAGTAGGTCAAAAGTTAGTTCAAACTAAACACTTTTTTTTAGTTCAAACTAACTTTAGTTCAAACTAGCTGCACTTTTTTTAGTTTGAACATTTAAGTTCAAACTAAATAAGCACAGTCTGTTTGAACTAAAAGTTAGTTTGAACTAAAAAAAAACAAGTTTAGTTTGGACTAACTGCTACTTTGAACTTATTTAGTTCAAACTAGAATGTATACATTGTGTTAGTTCAAACTAAGTATGCAAATAAGTTCAAATAAGTAGTTAGTTTGGACTAACCAGCTGAACAAATTAGTTCAATCTAAGCTTTGCTTAGTTCAACCTAAAAAATTTTTTAGGTTGAACTAGGCAAAGCCTAGTGTAGACAGGGTTCAAATTAGTTTGAATTAAGGCTCTTTAATTCAAACTATTTTTCTAGTGTAGACATAGGCTTAAAGACTAACAAATTCATTTAAGACAAGAGCTATCGTAGGATAAAATCCCACTTTTCCAGATGCTTGAAGATGGAGTACTTGTTCTGTGAGTTCCCCATCTTCAAGCTTCTGACAAAGTGGGATTTTTCTACCATGAAAGCTCATGCAATAAATAAATTTGTTAGTCTTTAGAAGTGTCAACTAACACAAAGTAATCTGTGATGCACTCCTTCTATTTTCTCCCAGAATCCGATGAGATATGAAGAGAAATCCTCTACATTTAAAGTTCAACACTGTTCATTGCACTTTTTATTGTAACATGTCACTCAGCTTTCATTTGAACTTATTTTAAACACTATAACTCACTTTCCTTCCCTTGGCTTTAGCTGTACCACCTGATTCAGTGTTCATAGATATCAATGGGAGTCCTTTCGCTGAATTCAAAGAGGATTGGAGCAGGGCCTTATGCAACATGGAGCCAACTATAGGAAATTACACCCCCCTCTTCATGGTAGTGCCACACAGAAAAGAAATATCAACATATGGTCCCCAGATCCATGGTATTTAAGCATATTATACATTCACCCCTTTAATGCATTTTTCACAGAGGTGCTGGGCCCTTGGAGGTAAAACAAACATTAACTCACAAAGACAAGGTGTCGTTCTCACACCATGTTCCCTCCCGTAGAACAATCAGTTCCACCTGAGCTTAGTCCAACACCCTTCCTGCTGTAGTTTTCAACCAGTGTGCCATGGCACACTGATTTGCTGTGAGAACTGTCAAAGTTTGCCATCTAATTGTATATAAAAGTAATGAAAATCAAACTGTTTTATCTTACACAATATTCTATCCAACCAAAATTACAAGTCATATAACTCGTAAAAATTAATCATCAAATTAAAAGCAAGGTATCAGTCTTTCGATTCTAAAACATGAAGGCTATGTCCATGCATACATCGTTATTTCAAAATAAGTTATTTCAAAATGAGTCATTTCGAAATAAAGTTCTTATTTTGAAATAAGTTAATTTGAATTAAGAAAATGTTATTTCGAATTCAGGGAAAAGCTCAAAGCGAAATAGCATGTCCAAACACAGGACTTGCTATTTCACTTTAGGAGAGAGGCACCATGGGAGGTGTGGCAACATGGCCCCCTCCCTGGGCCATGTCCCCACCAAATATAGGCTAAAAGGAAGGCACCCTGGGAAGGAGAAAGTCAAAAGTATTATTTTGAAATAATGGTTATTTCGAAATAACACGCCAGAACGGCATTATTTCAAAATACCCATTTCGAAATAACAGCTGTTTCAATTTAAAGAAAGTTTAAGCTATTTTGGCATGACGGCTCTTATTTCGAAGTGATGGGGCCCATCATTTCGAAATAAGAATACATCGTGTGGACCTAATCTCTTTTATTTTGCAATAACCAGTGTTATTTTGAAATAAAAGAGATGTGTGGACATACCCAAACATTCTAAACGCAGGTGGTCAAAGGGCAAAAATGAAATCACACGTATTCTTTTTCTGGTAGATTGGAAACATTAATACATTTGATCCTTCTTTCGCTTGTTGCATGCACTATGTTGCAAAACACTCTAGTAAGACTGTAACCATGGTAAATGTGACCTTTATGAGCAACCTTAGCTGCAAAAAGTGGGTGTGTCATGGAACTGTTTGGCTCATTGAAGTGGGCTGAAAAGGATGGGAACCAGTGTTCTAGTGCATTGCTGTAGTAGTGGGAAAATACCTGTTTGCACTCTCCTACTCACAGATACAATTTTTAACGCTGCCTCTGCTAAACTGCATTAAAATTAATCATCTTGTTATAAAAGGTCGGCTTACTCTGCTTGCCTGTGCCACATACAGTGGTTATACCATCTCTGTCAATACCCTCAGACTGAAGCACCTACTCTCCTGGAACTTATAATATGTTTTAGCTTCCTGTAACGTCCTAAAGCCATTACACTACTTAAAATCAGTAAAATAAGTCAAGAGAAAAGTAACTATCATGCTATCCCCACAGGCTGAGGGGATAAAACATCCACATCTGTTCTGGAGGATTTCTGCATGAGAAGGTAGCTTTAATATCCACTTGATAGAGCTGTTTTGCCAGTATGGTTTTCTGGGAAAATTGGGGAAAATGTTTTTCCCTTCTCCACCCTTTTCTTCCCCTGATCCAAGAATCTCATTCCCACAATATGTTGGATAGATAACAAACCATCAACAAATCTTTTTTGGTTTTCAGACAGCACTTCTGGGAAATCTTTTTTGTGGAGGAGGGGGTTGATAAAAATGTTTTCAAAAGCTGAACATTTTCTCACTCTCTCACAAAAATTTTACCTCAAATTTGTTTGACTAAGCCCAAGACTGATAGGAGAAAAAAATTGCTTTTGGGTTTTGCCTTTGGAAAAATCAACAGAAAATTAATCTTTGTTAAAGTTTTCCATAAAATTTTAAATTTTGAACAAAAAGCCAAATTTTGTACAAAAAATGAGTAGTTCCATGGGGATGGTGGGTCCCGAGCCTACATCCAGCCACGTGAGTCCAGGGTCTGAGGTGGTGGGGGTGGGGATGTTGCTGGGATCCTAGGCACGCGGATCCGCAGCTTGCCCGGTGCCCCGGTCCCATGCCAGGTATGCCAGGGCCTGTCTCCGGTACACCATGGCCTGGCTCTGGCACTCCAGCAGGTCAAGCAGGCAGCCCAGCTGAGCCTGCTCAACACTCTGGTGGCAAGCCTCCTCCTGCCTGTATCGCTCCCACCAGGCTTGGAGATCTGCCTCTGTTCACTGAGCCACATGGAGATGGGCTTCCAAGATATCCCCCTAGGAATGACACCTTCTCATCCTCCTAGTCAGGGCTGGGCACCCCCTAGGAGTGGGGGTTTCCCTCTATTAGGTTGTGGCACTTGCAGGATGACAGCACCTGTTGTCCCATGTGCAGCCCCCTTCTTCCCACTGGACGGGGACCTCTTGGTACAGGTTGCCATGCAAGGCAGCCCTGTCCCAGGGTTCTCTAATCATGCCACGTGCCAGTGGTGTCGAGCGCATGCCATCTGGCCTTGCCTGTCTCACCGGAAGTGCCCTCAACCCATCTCCTGCCAGACCCCAGCCCTGTTTTGCTCTGGGTCCACCCCCCACCACACAGCCCCCTCCTCCTCTGCCCCAGTGAGAGGGTCTCTGTGCCCCCCCCCGGACCCTGCCTGTCCCCCCGCAGCCTCAGTCCCACCTGCCTATACCATCATGCCCACAAGGAGGGAGCACTCACCAGCAGGTGCCTGGCATGATGCCCTCTTGCCTGGGTCATCCTGTGTGGGGCGGGGGGGAGCCTCTTTCCGCGCCCCTGGGTCTGGCATCAGTGCAAGAATGACCTCAGGTGAGCCAGTTCCTGTGGCCAGTGAGGTGGCTCCCTGACCCAGCATCATACTCTCATCCACCAAGTTCTCCGTCCAGTCATCATCACAGGAGGGGAGCTCTCCAGAGCTGATGGTCTGTGTGGGCAGGGTGTCATCCTTGCTGCCCAGGATGGCTAGGAGCTCACTGTAATAGAGGCGGCAGGTGGTGGCTGCCCTCAAGTGCCACATGGCCTCCTGGGCCCTTTGGTAGCCCTGGAGCAGGTTTTTTATTTTCACCCACACCTGCTGGATGTCACAGGTATGGCCCCTATCTGCGGGGGCCTGGGAAATGCTGCTGTACACCTCCTGGTTCCACTGGGTGCCCTAGAGCCAGGACTGTGCAGCATCATCTCCCCATATGGCTGGGAGATCCATGATCTCCTGTTGTGTCCAGGCTGGGGCCTGCCTTCTGCCCTGGCCTTGGCTCTGGGTCTACATGTTTGCAGAAGCCAGTTCTGGCCAGCAGACCTGCCCCGTTATTGGCCAGGGCAGGCTCTTCCTGGTAGCCATTGGGGGGTGGGAGACGGCCTGGAGACCATTAAGGTTGACTGAACTGGCCACAGTGCATTAAGGAGACTTAATAAAGTTGACTTAAAAAATTAAGTTGCCTTAACAAGAGGGAGTTAAGATGTCTCCAAATATGGCCAGGGAATTGCTTAAGTCAACTTAAGCCCCTAGAGTAGACATACCCTTCAAATCATAGAATTGGAAGGGACCTCATGAAGTCATCTAGTTTTGTGGAACATTTATTTAAAATGATTGGTTAAGATACAGTTAAGCAGGATCCAAGTTTTAGTTATATAAATTGGGGTCCAAAGGAAGTGTTTTGGAACCTAACTCCTCAACACACCCAAGATAAGAGCAGCTGGACCTTACCATCCTACCAAATGTACTGACAGAAGCTGGAGTCTCTGAATGATCTAATCCTGATTGGCTACCAAATTTTTATGCCTCATTGGCAATGGTGAGCATTGTATGCTTAGCATGAGTATTCTGTTTTGGTAACTCATAATCAATAGAGAATTACTGTGTACCACTCCTTCACTGGCGAAAGATCCTGCAAGTCTGTGGAAGATTATTCTCAGGGCTCCATGAATTGTGAAAGAAGAGATACATAAATTAACCAGGTTATGCCCTGGGCATTACAAATTGGATTTGGGTGGCCCTGAGCCCTAGAGAGTAAAATGGGTAAGGGTAGGCGCCTTTCTCCCAAAGTCCTATAAAAGGGAAGGTGGAGGGGTGCCCTAACTGAGTTATGGCTTGAACCCCATGGATTGGAGTAAATGGGGGTGCCCTGGTGTATGCAGGTAAGAGAAGATCCCTGTCTTCATGCTCACTGCCCTGCTTCTGGGTCTCTTACTACGGGGGGAGAGGGAGGGAATGACTCTGGAGGACATGGCTCCTACCATTACTTTTACGCTCTGCCTAGTGGTGTCCAAGGTTGCCATCTATAACACCAGACAGAGGAGATTGACTGGGGTCTCTCAATCTGTAGGGCCTATTTCTGAGCCCTTGTCTGGTCATGCATCTGATGGCATTCCTCAGCGCAGCAGCTGCTGACTCCCTAGATACCTTCTAGGAGCAGCAGGCACTGTGTGAGGTTCAATACTAGGCATCCCCTGCTGAGTCCCTTTTTTAAAAAAAAAAGGACTTTTGACCTCCACACTTCTCCTTGTTTTTTATTCATTGTCCCAATACATTCATTTGGATATGGAATCAGTGATTCCCCACTGTAAGCTGGAGGAGGGGCTTTAGTAGTGGATAGACTTGTGTCTGCCCATGTCCCCGCAGTCAACTGGGACGAATACTTTATTCATATTCACCCTGCTCGAAGTACTGGCTAAGGTGGCCATCGATAACACCAGGAAGAGGAGGTTGACTGAGTGGGTGCTCTGTGACTGTGGGGTCTAGTTCTGTTCCTCTATCTGTTCATGTATCCAGGCAGAGTTCCTTTGGGCAGCATCCACTGACTTCCTAAACACCTTCAGGGAGCAGTGGGGGCTATCTGAAGTTCTCTGACCGCTGTTCCCTCCGTTTGACCCCCACACCCACTCCTGTTCTTGCATTTGTTTTCCTCTGTATGATGCTGAAGCTCCAGCTGTGCACTACTCAAGTTGATGCACAGCTGTGACATTAAGAAGGCCTGTGCATTACCGTTACCTGACTTTGGAAAATCAGCCTCCCCAGGCAGTCTTGCAGTTCTGTGTTACATGTAGCAGTTAATACCAGGTTAGTTAAAAAAAAGATGAGGGGATTCATAGAATCATAGACTCATAGGGTTGGAAGGGACCTCATAGGTCATCTAGTCCAACCCCCTGCCAGAGGCAGGACCACTCCCACTAAGCCATCCCAGTCATAGTTTTGTCCAGCTGGGCCTTAAACACCTCCAAAGATGGAGATTTCACCACCTCCCTCGGCAGCTCATTCCAAGGCTTCACCACTCTCCTAGTAAAAAAGTTTTTTCTAATATCCAGCCTCGACCTCCCTAACCACAACTTGAGACCGTTGCTCCTCGTTCTGTCCTCTTTTATTACCAAGAACAGTCGAGCTCCATCTTCCCTAGAGCATTCCTTCAAGTAGCTGAAGGTTGCTATCAAATCCCCCCTCAATCCTCTCTTCTGCAGACTAAATAAGCCTAATGCTTTCAGTCTTTCCTTATAGGGTTTGTGCTCCAGCCCTTTAATCATTTTGGTTGCCCTCCTCTGAACTCTCTCTAGCCATGTCCCTGTCCTTTTTGTAGTGGGGAGCCCAAAACTGAACACAGTATTCTAGATGTGGCCTCACCAGTGCAGAATAGAGGGGAATGATCACATCCCTTGATCTGCTGGTAATACTTCTTTGGATGCAGCCCAGTATGCCATTGGCCTTTTTGGCAGCAAGAGCACACTGCTGACTCATATCCAGCTTCCCATCCACCATAACCCCCAGGTCCTTTTCTACACTGCTGCTACTTAGCTGAATGTTCCCCAGCCTGTAGAAGTGCATGGGGTTTTTCCATCCCACGTGCAGGATTTTACACTTGTCCTTATTGAACCTCAGTTTACTAAAACCAAAAGCAATTTTGATTCTGATGCCAGTCCCATTTTATCTGGACTCCCAGTGTTTGGGGAAGTAGAAAAGCTAGAGAATTGCAGTTAGAGACATCCTCATCTTCAAAATTACTTCTGGTCTAAAGTGTTGTATCTAACATTGTGAGAAGTTCCAGAAAGCTTTTTTTAATGGTCTGCTTTACAAACATTTGTCTATAATCCATTTTCCTTTTTTCCTTGTGTAATAAATCATTTCCCCTACTTTCTGTGTAACCTTTTAGACATCAAGAAAACAAGGAATTTAAAAAAAAATTGTAGAGTAAAACAGCAGTGGGGGAATGTTTTAAAAACCCTAAAATTCAATTACACTTGAATTTTTTTTTACTTTTTTTTTTAAATAAAACCTGTGACAGATAATTTACTATTGTATTGTTAGATTCCTTCATTTTCTGAAAGAAAACACTGCACCAGGGAATGAAGGAAGGTGACATTATAGTTTTTAAGTGGATGGACTTCAAAGGGCTTCTCTTTTGACCACTCCTTTTACTACAGAGGATGGTGGGGAATTCTCATCCCAAAAGCACTTTGTGCAGGAAATCAGGATGTGGCCTAAATCGATATTAATCTCTAAGGAGGATGTTAAAGAGCAGCCTGAGCAACTCAAGTGCTGTAAATTACAGTAACCGGATGGTATTCATCTGAGGGTTGTGTTAGTAACACTGTCTGGGGATATGCAATACAGGTAGAATTCATACAAGAGTAGAGTGCCCTCTTAAGGTCCAACTTATCACTTAAAGCAGGGGTCAGCAACCCAAAAGATAAGAAGAGCCTGGGTGGTTCACGCCTGGCTCCAGCCCCCACCCTGCCACTGGGGGACCCTGCAGGTGGCTCATGCCAGACTCCAGCCCCCACCCCACCCCCCGACCGGGGGACCCTGCAGCAGTGCCCTGCTCCAGCATCTCCCACACACTACCAGAAAGTTACACCCATTATGGTTCTCAAAACACTTGATTATTGAAGGAATTCTTAAAAATGGCTTTTCTTACCTTTTGGGTTGCCAACCTGCTCTAGGGAGTAAATCAACTCATCTAGATATTTGCCTGCATAACAGGCGAAATAAAAAGCAAAGCCTGTATGAATTAACATTTCATAGACTATTTGTTTATACTGCTGTATATATTACACACTGAAATGTAAGCACATTTCCTTTCCAAGTGATTTAATTTAATATATGGTACAAATGAGAAAATAAATACTTTTTCAGAAATAATGTGCTGTGACACATTTTTGCATTTTTGCCTGATTCCGTAACTGGGTTGTTTTTAAATAAGATGAAACTTGGAGGTAGACAGGACAAATCAGACTCCTGAAAGGGGTACAGCAGCCTGGAAAGGTTGAGCCACTGGTTTAAAGAAATGACAAAACAGCTAGGACCCTATAGAATTTTTCCAGACCATTTTATAATTGTGTTTTTTCACTGTTAAATATAGCCTTTTACCCCATTAATAGTGAATACTCAGATTAACTTTTTGCTTTAGCATAACCATTCTGAAATCTCCAATGACTCTCATGTTATTATGCTCTCAGGAAGTTTAAATGTCAGTACTAATTAATTAAGACAGTTTGTCTTCCCTTATTCATCCCTTAAGTACTAAGAACCCATTCCTTTTTAATCAGAAACAGCTGTGACTAGCCTTGCACGAAGGAGGAAAGACATTTTACTCAGTCCAAGAGACATTTCCTATGACAACCACATTTTTGAACCAGTAATTAGAATCATGGTTACTGTTCTTTCTAGTAACAACATAAAAGCATGTGTCACTAAAATTTCATTCTCCAAGGCTCCTTGAAAATGATTTATGAATGTGTGGTGTGAAGATCTATCAACCATAATGTTGCGTGTGATATTGCCATCATACACAGAGAGGGAGATTTTCTGAGGCCTCAGCAGGCCCTCTATGGAAACAGGAATGTAAAGTATTTATTTACTGAAGAGTCCGTCCCTTAATTTTTTACTGTATCAGAATATTACTACTGCATTTCATCTTTAATTTGGTAACTGCTAAATTGCCAGTTTCCTGGTCACTTTAAGCTGTTATAGCAACTGAGCACTGACTTTTCTCTGAACACATTACAAGTTTATCATTCATTCACGGTGTAGGTTATGACAGTGATGTATTATGGAAAAATGACTACAGTTTTCATCCTATTACACCATGATCTTATTGAGATTTTAGTACCTCTAAAGAATATATGTTTATACGAACACCAATTTTAATAAAAATACATTTGAACTGCATTCATTTTGCTGAAACTGCTTTGGCTGCTGAGGTTCCTCATTCTGAACTTATTTAATTAACCTTTTGCATCACTGATTCAAATACTCACGTAGATGTCCAAACTTTGGGCACCTACTAAAGGACTTGCTGAGCAGCCACAACTTATTGACTTCAGTGAAAGTTCTGAACATTTAACAGCTCCAAAAAACTCTGTTTGAATGCCCATGTACTGACTTCGGTGTCTAACTTTGAAAACAGGTGGCCCAGGATCCTGTAGAATGGTACTACCTGTGTTGTTCTGCATAGTATGTCCACATGAGACTTTTTTCCCCCGTTTATTATAGTCAACATATTTGAATCTTCAGCACCCAATCCTGTAAACTTTCGAGAGTCATATTAGAACTGCAGAAATTATGAATCAGCTCTTCACATATGCTGGGATAAATCTAAGCATTGCACTGGGGGGCGGGGGAGGTTTGACTTAGACAACATAAATTACAAAAGATACTATTTGTGAGCTAGGAAAAATATGAGGAAAAGACACACATGAAAAAAGGGACATAATTTTTTGTTTTGTAAAAGAAATGTTGTTCTTATTTCCTCAGTTTATCCTACTTCTGAATGTCTTTCCCTGCTGAATAGTAAGATACTCTTCCCCCACCTACCCAGCTGTGTTGTTTAAGGAAGAATTTGGGAACCTGCAAGAATGAAAGTAAGTTACACCAGGAGCAAGGAATGAAAAATGCAGGGCAGGCATATTCACTCAAAGAATCTCAATCATCCTGTCTCCAAGCAGATAAAATAATCTCCTTCCTCCCTAGTAAAATACCCATCCACACTGGGGCCCCAAACAAACTCATGGAAGTTAGTTCATATGAAGAAAAGATCATTTTAACCCACAGAAAACTATTTGGGGATGGTGGAAAAGAACTTTTCGATTTCAGCACTGCCCCACCGAAGCTTATGTGACATGGGGATCCTTCCTCTGCCTGTGGAGAACTAGAGACATTTTTATCTATGGGGATCACTTTATGAGAGAAATCATTTCCTATTAAGGAAGATGAGCTTGCAGAGTTCCCAGCCATCAGCAGGCCGCAGGGCTGCTTGACAACCAAACCAAATGTAGTTTACACTAAAACTGTTTTTGAAAACATAAAAATAAAAAACAGGTAATGAAATGGTTGTGTTATTGAGGCTGGCTGTGATTTAAGCTAAGAATTTTGAAGCTTTGGTTTTATGATCTTTGCAGTTCACCATCATATTCGTGGGAGCATCCATATTAATTTACTGTCCACCATTCCTAGGGCCGTCCCCAGGGGGGGTGCGGGGCCCATGGCCAACTGGCCTATGCAGAGCCCCGTGCCCCCTTGGGCTGGAGGGCTGAGGGCTGGCCCCGCACTCCTGCCCCTCCCCTGATCTGGGGGCTAGGCTTTCCCTTTGCGCCCTGCTTCTGGGCCAGCCCTCCCTGCCCCAGGGATGAACAGCCAGTCCAAGGGATGGATGAGAGAGCAGAGCCCGGCTGCTGGGCTGGCCCACTCCACCCTTGGGCTGGCTGTTCCCTGCCCTGGGAGGGGGGAAGAGCTGGCCCGGAGCAGAGGCTGGCTCTGTGCTACTGCCCCCCCCACTCCACTTTCTTCAGCTCCGCGCCAAAGCGGGACAACATGGCCATGGTGGGGATGGCGTTGTTGGCTCTGCCCTGCCCTGCTCATTTCAGGACAGCGCGGGGCCGGAACTGCAGGGCCCAGGGCAATCACCCCTCTCGCCTCTCCTTAAGGGCAGCCCTGACCATTCCTGCTAAAATTAAAAGGTCTCTATCAGCACTTCCACTCAAACTCTTTTCTTAAAGCTTCCTAGGAAAGTTCATTCTAGACTGAATTTTTTCGTCAGTAAATTCTACAAACCCAAATAACTCAATCCTACACCCAACGTTTACACAGCATAAGTGCAAAAATTTAGAAGTTAAGCAATTCAAATGCTCCTTTAGTTCACACACTTTTATTATTTAAAAAATAAATGCTGCAGACTTTTTCCCAACATATACCAAGTTTTCTTGTTATCTACAGAATTTTCTTTAAAAAAGTAATGCTGTGCCATTACTATTTGACAATCATGTACTGTAAATGTGCTTGTAAATGAAAATAAATACCTTTTCATGTATTTGAGTTTATGGCTTAAATGCTAAATTATGCTACCATCACACAACACTCATTGATCTTACCCTTAGCCACTGTGATTTTTTTTTTTTTTTATCAAACCTGTATCTTTAAAACTTGTTTAAGTATTTACAAAAGAGACAGCAATGGCTTCAAAATGAGCTCCTATTGTCTGCTAAGTAAATAAAAGCTTTTATAAAATTCAAACAGTGAATGTACATGGTAAACTACACCAGCTCCAAAAGGAGTGCAAGTGCTTGACTGCATACATGATGTGAGATTCAAAACATATGTAACATCTATTTACATAAATTGGTAATTATGCCTCACCTCACACAAACCACAAGAAACACTGAAATAACATTAAAAATTGAATTTAAAAATCACAAAACCAAGAATATTTAGTATGAAGGCAAGATTGCGCCAGCCATCAAACACTGTGCTTTGGTATTGCAAAGGCTTCAGAACAGTGTAAAAATAGATTAGATACCATAGGTTCAGGCTGATTTAAGAACAGTTTTAGGCTTAATTTCACTGCCAAAACCAGACTGATGACTGCAATAAAAAAAAACAAAAACCCACAGACTGACTGAGTTTAAACCAGACTCCCACTGTTATCCATAATCTCATTATTTGTAATATTATAGGCTCCATGTTCTGTCATTTACAATTGTTCACTACATTGTTTTATCGGCCATTATGCTCTTTGATAATGAATACAGTTTATTACTGTGTGACAGATGCAATGATTTTATTTATACCCATGTGTACACTATAGGGAGAGATAGCAGCACCACATATAATTAAGGCTGCTCAATACTTCCCATTATGAAACCCTTTTTTCAACTCTTAATAATTATGACAAACTATAATTGTTTGAGCTGAAACTTCCCATAATGGGTATCTGCCTCAGGTGAACTGTTTAGGAAAACTTTAGCCAAAACTGTACAACTGTTTCCAAGAACAAATCTAAAGAAAAATACATTGTTGCTCATGTTTAAAAGTTGTGGTGGCTTTGTGGGGGTGGGGAGTGGGAAGATGCTCTTGCACTCCAATGCACTGGAGCTGAGGCCTGAAATTTGGTGGAAGGGTGGACTTTGTGTCAGGTATGTGCATTTTGCCAAATTTCTGTGGAAAACAGAATATTATCGTGTAATTAAAGATAGTATCCAAAATGCATACACACAAGGAAGCAGAATGTGGTTTGCATGGGAAACTTAATTCTTGCCTTGCCTAACTTTTGAGTGCTTGACTTTGCAACTTCAACATTCTTTTAAAATTGTTTTGTGTGTGTGCAAAATACAAACACATACACACATGTACATGCGTACACACAAAACTATGTGCATCATTTTGAGATTATATTATTAATAACTATGGTACTAGGTACAAGTGATATTGGGTCAAATCTGCAGTGCACTTACTGACTTTCACTGAGACTCAGGCTCATACATGGCCTAGAAAAATCAGGTGATTTTGTAATTGGTACCAAATAAGCCTATAAAATTTCAGATTAGTCTGTTCCTTAAAGCTGAATTTAACTTGGCAGAGAGCCAGAGTATAAATGCAACCATTCAAAAATCATGTCCAATAAGTTAACATACAATCTATGACTTTTTTTTAAAATATATTTTAAGGAAAATAGATAAAACTTGGCGTCTTTCTCTAGAAGTCACTAACATAGGTATACTGTGGTATAATTCTCTGAAAGCAAAGTGTGCTCAGTTTTCAGAATCCCGTCAAAATAAGCGTCTTCCTTTAGCCATGTCTAGAGTCCTCTGCATGTTTGAAGCCACATCTGTTCAAGATAATCAATGAACTTCAGACTTAACAGCAGATGGTAGTTCAAATACATCATCTTCACCACTTTCTTCTATTGGTTTCATTTTTGCTGATGTTCTCATATAGGGAGATGTTCGGCCTGCCATAATTTTCAAAGAGAAGAAATTATTAAATGCACCCCCATTCTATAGCATCATTTCTGATAAGCATGCTGCAAATCTGATGATCCTCCCACATGTGAAGACTTGATATTTTCCAGGTGGCAGTTAATCAGTTTGACACCTGTACTTAGCATCAGGAAATCTTATATGGCAGCTATCAAAAGGGGACATGAATCATTATTCCTTTTGAGGATCAAATGCTACTATCCATAGTTAGGAAAAAAAAAAATTGATGTCAATGAGGAAGAAGTGCAGAATTGTGCTCCTGACAGATATTTTTCTTCCTGAGGTAGTCATCTACAAATCAGCCTGAAGAAACAGCAGCCTGACTTAAGCACAAAAGGTATATTTGGGTACTTGCCTCAGGGACACACAATCATGACAAAATTCTGAAGTTCACTTGGGCAGATCTCAGTCCGCTGCCTCATAAGCAGAAACAAGGGATAAAACATACTGAAAGGTAAGATATAACACCCACTGCATAAACAACTGTAATAAAAATAAGTATGTTGTTAACAAACATAGGGCTAAATAACATGCACCATGTAGTCAATGACTGAAATTGTTTCATTGGTCTAAAAGAAGGTGATAGCCTTCAGGCAAATGGCAATGAATAAGTTTCAAAGGGGCAGCCGTTAGCCTAGTTCAGTAAAAGAAACAAGGAGTGCTGTGAAACTTTTAAAGACTGACAAATTTATTTATCATAAGAGATTTCATGGGAGAGAATCCCACTTTGTCAAATGCTTTGAAGATGGGGAACTTACAGAATTTTCTAAAGCTGAGCTCACAAAAGCACATATCCAGGTGGAACTTACTGGGCATTTTGCCTGAGACTGGATGTCAAGATCTGATTTGGTATGAGAACATACGGTGGAGAGGATTTAGCCTCATATCTCTCCTTAACATTTAAAGGATAGGGAAATCTTTGTCCTCCAATCTGAAAACTCAAACTACCTGTCTTCTTGAATTCCCTGAGTTCAGCAGTCTAGGCTTTGGAATGGTCCAGTTTATAAACAACCTGCATATGATGACTGAACACAGTAGGTAAATCTTTTAGATGTTAAAATATTATCGTAGAAGTAAAACAGTAAAAAGACAGTGATGACACCCAGATGCTATCTCTATATGTGCAGATAAGAAACACATTTCCCTTCAAGTTCCAGAGAGGTAGCTGTGTTAGTCTAGTTCAGAAAAACAAACAAGGAACCCTGTGGTCCTTTTAAAAACTAACAGTTTTATTTAATGTATGAGCTTTCTTGGGAGAAAATCCCACTTCATCAGAAGCTAGAAGATGGTCAATTCCATCTTCAGGATGTCTGACGAAGTGTGATTTTCTCCCATGAAAGCTCATGTGATAAATAAATGTGTTACTCCAGTGGTTCCCAACCTTTTTGAGGCTGGGGACCTCTTTTTTAATCAAAAAAAGTTTGTGTTCCCCTGGCTCGGATTTTTATATAGCGGCACGGTGGTGCCACTGTGGGGCAGAATGTGGCCCCTGCCACTCCCGGGGAGCCTCTGCTAGGAGGATCCAGCCTCTGCCAGTGGAATGAGGTGCCGCCACTCTGGGGGAGCCTGCCTGCCCCTGTCCCTCCTCCCGAGTCTTCCCTGCCTGCTGGCTTGACCAGCCCCCTGTTCCCCTGTAACTCCTCTATAGGACTCCTTTCCCCCACCCTTACCTGGCTGGAGCTGCTGGCACCTGGCTATCCTATCCCCCAGGCTATTCTCCTTGAGCATGTTCTAAGCATGCTCAGGACACAGGAGTTTTAAAAACTCCCTGCCTGAGGGAAGCTTTGTGCCAGCCAGAAGCCTGGGTCCCCATGGGAACCTGAGACCCCAGCAGCATCCGGCCCTATCTCCCAGCCGGTCTGCGGACCCGCTGGAGTCACTCTGTGGCCCCCCAGGGGTCTACGGACCCCAGGTTGGGAACCTCTGTGTTAGTCTTTAAAAGTGCCACTAGACTCCTTTTTTGTTGTATTTTCCTTCAAGCATCTGTGTAGTCACAACATATAGTTAAGCATGTTGACGTTCTTATTCAAAAAACTACTTAAACTAAAAATCCTTCATATATGAAAGAATTAATAATATTTTATGTTTATTACCGTGGGCATCTAAGGAGCCTTGTCATGGACAAGAACCCCACAGTGCTTGGTACCATACAAACACAGAACAGAAAGATAGTCTCTGTCCCAGGGAGTTCACAATTCAAGTATACACTTTACATCACTGCGTTCAGATTTAAAAATTACAGTCATGCAAACACTGAAGGTGTTAATACTTTTAGAACACCACATGTAGTAAATGTATTGTGCAGTACATTTTTCCTGTCCAGTATTTACAAATTACTTAAATTACTTAGCTGGCTTCATAAAGAAATTCTTGTGTAGGTTATTAAATACAAGGATAATAAAGGTCTTGTTTTCAGATACTCATTTTTTGGGTAAAAATTGCAAGTGAGAGTTGCGTGACTTTGGTTTCACTACAACAAAAACCCCATGCAGTGAATCTCCACGCCCAGGTCAACTAACACTGACTTGCACTTCAGGGCTGCAAATAGCAATGCAGATGTTTTCATTCTGGCTGCGGACCAGGAGTTGAGACCCTCCCCACTTGCAGTAGCCTCAGACCTCAAGCTCCAGCTGAAGCAGGGACTGCTATATTATCTACACTGCTATTTTGAGCCCTGTTGTGTGACCCCGAGTCAGCTGATTAGGCCTCTGAGGCTCACTGTAGTGAGGTTTATTTTGTAGCACACACATACCCTCCTTATATGTCTAAATTTAAGATTTGTGGGCAAAGCTGTTAAGTGACTTAAATAGTGGGCACAAATTTGTATGCATAAAAAATGGAGACCTGAAAAATGTAGCTTGAAAGTTTCCTTTCTTTTTCAGATGTCACCATTAATTGCTATTAATTTTGAGGGTGAGGAGAACAGAGAAAAACGGTTTTGTGTTCCCCTTTCATGTGAGCAATCATCTTCCTTTGCTCAGAAGAGCTCATGTCTCCCCATGGTAGTTGGAAGCATGGTAGCATAAGCCTGCTGAACAGACATGGCAGTCAGCTCTCCTACTGTAAATATCTTCTGTACCAGTGTCATGCCCTTGGTTCCTTCAAATGCTGAAGTCATCTAGGCCAATGTTTCTCAATGACTGGTCCACGGACCGGCACCAGTCCCTGAGATCTCCCTGACACAGTACAGGAAGTTTGTTCCTGGTATCAGAAAGGTTCAGAAACACCAGTCTAGGAATTCTATATCCCTTTTTAGCCAGACATGCAACATCCTGAATGAGCCTTGAACCTGGGCCTCCGACACAGTAGTCTATTGCATTGTCTCTAGGGTCTTAAATTCAAATACCTATTAAAAATGGCAAATGACAGAACAAGGAGTAATGGTCTCAAGCTGCAACATGGGCAGCCTAGGTCAGATATCAGGAAAATCTTTTTCACTGGGTTGGGGGTAAAGCACTGGAATGGGTTGCCTCAGAAAGGGTGGAATCTCCATCCTTTGAGATTTTTAAGGCCGGGCATGACAAAGCCCTGGCACAGATCATTTAGCTAGGGTTGGTCCTGCTTTGAGCAGGGGGTTGGACTAGGTGACATCCTGAGGTCCCTAATATTCTCTCTGATTCTAAAAAGGCATTCTTGGTGAAATTCAATCCAGCATTTAACCACAAACTGGATATAACATATTAAGCATGCACACATATTGATGTAACACCACTAAAAGCATTATTAAAAATAAGTCCTCATCCTACATTCCTCCTTTGCTTAGTGGGTTGCAAAACCAGAACTTGTAGAGACCAGTAATGTTTCTGAGTGAATTAAACCAGTTTTGTATTGTTTTTTTTAAAAAAAGTAACTACATCTCCTGCATATTAGTGACTGTTCATTAGGCTTATTTTGTAGCAATAACCAGTGAAACGCCATAAAAGACAAACTTAGCTGAAATTCTTTTCTTCTCTAACTCATTTTTCCAACTTATGTTTTTAAAAAGATATTTCACAGTTCCATTTACTAAAAAGTTGTGCACAGATGCTTTGTGTATTTCAAGTACAAGTACCAACTTTGGCATAAGTAAACTTCATTTTAATACCTTTTTGAGGATGTTGGGTTAATATGTGATGTTATCAACAGAAAACATCATGCTGCAAACGACCCACGCCATAAGTATTATAGAACTCTTGTTGGTTATTTCCTTAATATAAAAGCAGACAGTTAGTTATTTGTTTTTAGTTAAACTTAAAACACAATTTTGTTAATACATGAGTAGTTTGGATTCTATTAACACAAATGTTTTCCCTCTCCCTGTTATAATGTTTTAGTAAAGCCTTTATATGGATTTATTTTAGAAATGTATTAGTGCATTTATATTTTTGAAGCACAGCAGCAAAGTAATAATCTAAAATAATTCCTTTAACACCTTCAAAAGAAAAAAATTTGAGTTTTTACAACCACATTCCAGTAAGTATAACTAACTTTGGAAAGTAAGATTTTTCTACATTGCAGGAGCCAAAAATAATCAGAACTTTGTACTGGGAAGCTTTTGCCTACACAAGAAATCATCACAGAAGAGGTTACAATTTCTGTAGAGCCTTATCCAGATCAGCTTCCTTTTATTGCTTTCTCCTATGTCAAAAGACACTTAACTTTTCACTTGTTGCCCTTCTGGACACAACCTGTTGGTTTTAAGTTCCAAAGGCATAGCCTTGTTAGACTGTATAGAGCAAAAACAATGAAAATCTTGTGGCACCTTAAAGGCTAACAATTTCTTTTGGCATAAGTTTTCATCCAATGCAACAACCTGCTGGTTTTTTTGTTTGTTTGTTTGTTTTTATTAAACAATGCACTGGTTTATGCTTTGGGCTGCAGCTTCTAGGGGATCTCAATATTGGAAGAATATGCCACAACTGGAAGCATACTGGCACACATCATTGGATTAGCCTGAAAAGCAGTTATTGAATGTTCTGCACCTACAGATGCTATAGTGCCATCTGAAAAATAAAACTGGGAAGCTGAATGGCCAGCCACCTTTTTGCTCAGGTTTCTTTTGAGCCCTGAGGGAAAGAGAGTCATGGCTAAACCATCTATCTCAATATCTACATTCAGACAATGCTACTTTGTAATAATGGAGCTGTTATACAGGGGTAGCTGACTGCCTGGCTGTTCTAGGCAAAAAAAAAAAAAAAAAGTTAATTCCATGAAAGCCTTGCATATCAATGAGATGGTGAATCCCCTTCTATTAGTTTGGAAACCTAAGACACTTTATTAACTAACACAAAGAAACATCACTGACAGAAACAAACCTATGGAATAGCAGAAATACAACAGAGAAGACCTTTACCAAATATTAAGCTCAGTTTTATCTTAAATGGATGTTACCATTATTTCTGAGAATGGCAACCTTTTAGATTAGTTTCTCCCAGTGTTGAAATGCTGGAGTAAACCCCCTGCAGTTGTTTGTAAGAGAACCTCACTTCTCACTAACTGCCTCCCAAATGCACAAATATAATCATGCAGTTTCCAGCACAGGAAAAAGAGGAAGCAGTATGAGGGAAGAGCACAGACAATAATGTTTTTGAGGCCTCTCCCCCATCCCCATCAATCAGGCCTTTTGGGGGGGGGGGGATTCATAGGGGAAATTTAAGAAAATTAAACCTGACTTGCCACTAACCCCCCAAAACTACATCTGTCAGTAGCCCCCTATCTGTCAGGGTGAAACATAAATAGGCTTTGTGCTCCTATCTAACTGGGATGACAAAATATATATTACTGATAAAAAGTGCAAAGAAATTTGGAGGCTTGGATCACAGCTGCCAGAGAGATAATGGATAATTAAGGTTGTGCCTTATGGTTAGAAAAATTGTTAAATTATCTGGGTGTTTTTCATATTAGAAAGAGATACATTTGATATGAGTTGAACACTGACAAGTTTTCTTCTGTGTTAAGATTCTCACAACTACACAGTTAGAGCATGAAAGTCACAACAGGTAATTCTGCATGACCCAGTAAAACTAAGCACGTGCCAGCTGGGGTAAGCAAATGTATTTTTATTTTTTAAATCTGATTTCAGGTTAAAATTATTACTCACATCTATTTAAATTAAATGGGATTAAAAAGGAAAGTACTGAAATGAACTCATATGACTCAATTACACTAGATAATCTGTTCTGTGTGTATCAGATGATCCTATTTCTTTTAGCAAAATTTGTTAATTTCTGTATGTTAAAAAACATGTAATACTGTTATCATATACCCTGATGATGATAAGAAATTGCTTTTGATAAAAAAAAAAGTCTGGCTCTAAAGTGTGTATTTGGGGAAAAAAGCAAAGAAATTCCTGGTTTTGCGTGTACATCTTAGGTTCAGAGGCATCGCTGGTGCCAGGCACACAGGGCACATGCCCTGAATCCCAGTGCCAGTGCCCCGGGTCTGGTGGGATCCACCTCTCCTGGTCTCTGGCCCGATTGGGCCAGGGATCCGAGGCCCAGCTGCCTGCAGCAGCCCCGTCCCCAGCCGAGGATCTGGGGCTCGGCCGCCCACAGCCGTGGAGACCGCTCCTGGCCCCATCCCCAGCCAGGGATCCGGGGCCCAGCTGCCCATGGTGGCGGCAGCCCTGTCCCCAGCTGGGGATCTGGAGCTCAGCTGCCCACGGCCACGGTGGTCCCATCCCCAGCCAGGGATCTGGGGCTCAGCCCCTCGCGGCTGCTCCTGGCCCAAATCCCAGCCAGGGGCATGGCCTGCAGCCAGGGGTGTGGCCTCCTGGCTGGGGGTGTGGCCTGGACCGGTGCCCTGGGTCTTTCCCCGGGGCAGCGACGCCCCTGCTTAGTTGGTGTCTCTCTAGTCTAGGTGCCCACGTAAAATCCTGATGCAAACCCAATGATGCCTGATCCTGGCTCACCCAATTGCATCAACTTTGTTCTGCGCTACAGAGCTGGTAAAAATATAGTTTAACTAGCTACTTGGAGATTACCCAGGTTGCACAGCCAGATAGCTAGGCTATCCCTCTATGTCTGGCAATCAAGGGTATGTCGGGAGGAAAGAGTGTGACCAGAGTGCTACTATGCTCTGGCAAACCTACTCATGGACCACAGCCCCCTTGTATTAAGTGCTGGACAAACACAGACCAAAAAGATAACTCCTGACTGAAAGGAATGACTTTTCATAGTCTATTATCAGCCAGCACAATTTAGGACAGCCCCAAGTCTGCTCTAAATTGCACTAGGAAACAAATGAGCCCCAACATCAAAGAGGATGCAGAGGGAGCATAAAACCGCCATTTCCCCCCACCTCCTGCACCAAGCTCTGTCCAGTGAAGCTTAGCTGGAGCTAAGGCTGTCTACATGATTCATGTATTTTTTTATCCTGAATATAATTATTGAAACGTTCAGTGTTATTTATACATGTGATGTATAACTCACTTTTGTGAATAGTTAGAGAGCCCCAACATTATTACATAGGTGCTTTTTTTTTTTTGTTATTAGTAAAAATCCCTAATTTTTATATTAAGTAGTTTTGGCTGCCATCCAAAGCCACTGTACTGTGTCTCAAGTTCCCTGCAGCTTAGCACACAAACTTTTTTTATTGACAGCAACACAAAAATGGCCCAAGTCTTGCACCCACTAAAGTTTTGCAATTGTCTTTAATGGCCCCAAGATTTCCTTCATTTTTTGGGAGGACTCACGAAGAGAGGAGGCGGTGGAAGTCCCTCGGAGAAACTGCTGCAAGCCATCTTCACTATCACTGGAACTAGCCATGCTGTTTCTCATCTGCATCACAGAGAGTTGTGAGCAAAGACTGGGTTGTCGATCCATTTTTTTTGAAGTCTGAAATTAAAAATGTTTATGTATTACAACTACATTTTAAAGTCAGAAACAAAAGCCATCATCCTCCACAGTAGACTCTTTCGGGTTCAAGTATGTCTATCTAAGTCAGAGGTGGGTTCGAGCAATGGGTTTGAGAGGTGGAGCTTCCAAGAACTACTAGCTAGGGAAACTCCAAGGAAGTGGGACTGAGGAAATCATAAAAGATTTTCCAGTAAGTGAAGGGAGCCTAACTATTGCTAAAAAGGGAGGCGAGCTTAGAAGTGACTCTTACTACATTCTTAAAAGCATAGAAATAAGACATTAACAAGAGAAGTATCCTGCATTCACTCATATTTCCCGCACCACTGTGACTAACACACTTCAGGATGCCATTACAATTTCAGTACCATTTGTAACAGAGACCAAAAAGCAGTAAGTGCTCCCACTTTATTCAGCTTGTACCTCTAACAAAAAACCTTAACAGCAACTTCCTAAACTGTCATACGGATAAATACGCACACCTGACTGTCACATGTTGCAAGTGTTTGGAAAGAGAATCCATTCTGCAGTACCTCACAATGCCACTGTGAAAACCATAAGAAACTCAAGAGAGACAAGATTATCTACAAACTTATCCAGCATTCACACAGCACTTTAAATCTTAATGTGTATTAATGTTACTTGTGGTCACTAGTGGCCTGGGCACATGTGATGGAAGGCTAAGGTACTCTCATGGTTTCTCACTATGGTGCTACAGGGAAGAATTATTAAGTAAACAACCATGACCCTAAATAAGCATTTGCTCACTTTCAAATATTTCTTTTTTTCCCCTTCCTTTTTTGGGGGGAAGGGAAAAGGGAGATTTCTGTAAAGCAGAACTGTGCCTTGAAACTTCCTGATTGACTTGACCGCTTGAGGACACTGAATGTGTCTTTTTCACTCTCTCCTCCTCCCCCATTTTGGCAGATATAAGTGGTGCACTGTTTCAACCTTAACTTCAGATCAGTGACCTGTTGTGCCTGAGAATATATTCTTCATATATTATAATCTGGTTTTGGGGTTTATTGAAAACAGTTGAAACATATGGTCCGAGAACCTTCATTTGCTAGCCTTTAAGTACTCTTCCTGAGAAAGCTCTGGACTGTAAAGTTATATGAAATAATCACATTTTACCCTCTTTCAAATGCTACTGTTTGTCATAATGATAAAGGCATGTGAAAGGTGGTTATCAGTGACAAAGGTGCAATGAGATAACACTCAATTCTCCTGCATTTTAATATTTATGAATCAGTAGCTTTCTCATAAAAAGGATAATGAATCATCTTTTTCTGTACATGTAACCAAGGAACCTTTGAGAAGTAACTGGAAGTTCTAAATGTATGTTTGGCAATGACTCCCATCCATACTGGCACACATATCTGGTGCTGGTAACATGGAAATGAAGGCAAAATTACTTGACTGATTATTTTCTTTTACTGCCCTCACAATGGTTTGATGTTAAGGAGATCTAACTCTGAAGAATAACAAGACTTTTAAATCCCCAAACCAATATATTTTACTTCAGTTTTTTGCTAGTGTAATACATAAATGCACTGCTTGATTTGTAATGAAAGAGGTGCCAAGGACAGAGCAATTCTTTTACACTCATAAGTGATGCAGCAGGCCCAGAAATGTCACGGCTGTGAATTGTCAGCTAGGGGTGCCAGGGCTCAGCTCTGCACAATTTAAGCATTTCATATTTGTATCAATTGTACTAAGAAATACAGCAGTCACAGTTATAACAAGCTAAACAAATTCATATTAGTATTTCACTATCAGAAGAGATCCTGAACAAACATACATAAATTTAAGTTTTTAAAAATGTCTTTGGCAACAAATAAACCCTAATTCACCTTTGTCAGTTTGATTCTAATCTTCTGAAATGACATGGGAAAGAACTATTATAAAGCATCCACTGTGTTAAATTGAAGGCAGTGAGATATAAACCTCTAAATGGCTATTAACAAAAACAAATTTAAATGAATCTTCTATACTCATATGAAATGCAATTTTAAATATGTGTGTATTTGAACTACATAATGTTTCTTTTCCATTTTCAGGGTAGTGGGTATAGATACAGAAAAGGAAAGAAAACAATATCACTCAAGACACTTATCTAGCCCTGCCTGTGACATTGGGAGTTCAGTGAACACTCCACTCCCACTGATCACAAAGAGCAGCATGGGAACCAATGATCCCTGTAAGCTGCGTGGGCGTGCAGCTGTGCAGCCCATCGCAGCTGCCCAGCACAGGGAACGCTGCTGGCCATGCAGGGCCAGCAGCCAGTGTCCTGGCTGAGAGTGCCTCTGGAGCTGGGAGCTGTTAAAACTCCCACCCAGAGAAGCTCTAATAGAGCATGCCCAGAATGTCTGAGCATGCTCCTTTAGCGCTTCTCTGGCCCCAGGAGCTGTGGCTTGGCCATGCCACTCCAGCGGCTGGGTAAGACTGCAGAGAGGGGTTGGACCGGCTGGGGGGGGGCGACTTATCCGGATAGCCGGGGGGCTGGCAGGATCGGGCCCGTGGGGGCAGGATCAAGCCCTCAGGAGCTGGCAGGATAGGGTGGTTGGGGGGGGCGGCAGGATCAGGCCTGCGCGGGGGGGGGGGAGCGCAGTGAGCAACGTGAGTTGCTCAGCTACCTCAGGCTCTTAGGGGGAACGTTGGTGGGAACACTGATGGGCATGGTCCCAACACCACAAGAAATAGGAAGCTTGGGTGGAGGATGGAGAGCTCATTACTCCAAGGCGCAAAAGCGAGCACAACTCTATGCAAGTGAGGGGGGCACCTGGCACAAATTCCAACTTCCAAGCTTGGAATCAAGAACATGTAGCAGAAAATGGGTTCACCTGAGGGAAGCTGGATTAAGTGAAATCCTCAAAATGCATAGGAGGCACTTGAGCTACAGGCTCCCCTCTTAGGTCACACTCAAGATAGTAGGCAAAAATCACTTGCTAGCTGTATATGCCAGATATTTCAACAATTTCCACTCCACAATCAAATTAAGCCTGGAACACTCCACACAGGAGATCCATTTTCTCAACACTACAGTACAAATCAGGGATAGACACATCAACACCACCCTGTACCGAAAACCTACTGATCAGTATAGCTACCTACATCCCTCAAGCTTCCATCATAAACACACCACACAATCCATTGTGTACAGCCAAGCCCTAAGATATAACCACATCTGCTCTGATCCCTCAGACAGACAGACAGATATCTTGAGGATCTCTATCAAGCATTCTTGAAACTACAGTACTCACCTGGGGAAGTAAGAAAACAAATTGACAGAGCTAGACAGACTCCCCGAAGTCATCTACTATAGGAGAGGCCCAAGAAAGAAAACAACAGAACACCACTAGTCACCACATACAGCCCCCATGTCAGACCTCTGCAACAGATCATTAGGGACCTACAGCCTATTCTAAAAGATGATCCCTCACCCTCTCAAGCGTTGGGAGACAGACCTAACGTTGCCTACAGACAGTCACCCAATCTTAAACAGATACTCACCAGCAACTACAGATCTAACAACAGAAACACTGAAGCAGGCACACACCCTTGCAACAAACCATGCTGGCAGGTCTGCCCACATATTTGAACAACAGATACCATCATAGGTCCTAATCAAGCCTGCTACTCCATCAAAGACTCATTTACCTGCTCATCTACTAATGTGATTTATGTGCAGAAATGCCCCAACATCTTATACATTGGACAAACAGGATGATGCCTGCGCAAAAGAATAAATGTACATAGCGCTGCAAAAGAATAAATGTACATAGCGCTATCAGAAATCACAAAACAAAAAAAAACAAAAAAAACCACCAGTTGCTAAGCACTTCCATCTTTCTAATCACTAGATAAATGATATGTTAACGACCGTCATCAGAGATGTGACTGGGACATCAAGACTTCAAAGAGAAACAGCTGAACTTCAATTCATATGCAAATTCAATTCTGTGAAAGCAGGACTGAATCAAGACTATGGGTTCTTTTCCCATTACAAAAGGTAATTTGACTTCAGGCTTCCCAGGGTTTCAACCTAACAACTGCTCTGATTTGCTGTTACTGTATGACCTGATCCTATGTTTTACACCTCTTTGCATTTATTTTCATTCCATTCTGTAAGTTCACCCATCTTCAAAACATCTGATGGAGTGGGATTTTCTCCCATGAAAGCTCATGCGAAAAATAAATCTGTTAGTCTTTAAGTGCGACATGACTCCTTGTTTTTTTTTTCATCCTCAAAAACACTATGTAAAGTCCCCTGTGTGCTTCCTGTCTTGCTCCTCACTTTTTTAACTTGCTCGCATGTGCTCAACACACCAAACCACTTCTTAAAGGACTAGACCTGTGTTTTTATTTTAGTTCACTTTTAGTAGCAGGGAGAGTTTGTAATCATGTATTTATTGGCCATGTATAATGTAGCAGGGAAGACTATAGGGACTGCTGCATCGGTTTAAAAAAAAAACCCAACTACAATGTGATTTCTCAAGCTATCCTTGCAGGTCTGTCTGGAGTCATGGAAGAAGTAGCACAACATTCAACAGATACTTTTGGAGTGAAGTCTCTTGTAGAGTATGAGTAGTAATTAATTCATTTTGGGCTATTTTCCATTAAGTTCACAACTTTATTATAACAACTCTAATAGGATGTGTTAGGAGTTTTTTGATGAACAACCTGATGAGAGGGAATTTTGCACTGCTAAAGCAGAGTGGATTAAAATCATGAAGCCAGAGCTCATGTGACTAATAGAGGCTGCTGCTGAACCTCGAGTATTTGGGAACTGTATAAGTTGCGCAGCAGAAATCCAATATTACTAGAGTAAATTGTTTATCAAAACTCTGAAGTCACTACCTAAACAGTAAGAAACATAAGCACAACATAGCTACCCTATCTAAACAATGCAAAACCATGTAGCCATGTAAGGAGATATAATGAAAGTAACACAAGGTTCCATATATATCTGTCCTCACTTACTACCAGAATTTACAGTATAAACTAAAAGTGCATGAAGATCTGCCTCCAAAAAGTCTAATAGTGGAAGTCACACTTGGTGAAGTCCCCCTAATCACCTAGTTCAGCCCCCTCCCAGTTAAAAGATATACACAACCTTTTTTATATTGCAACATATCATGCATTATATTTCTCCTGAATCGTTCTATCAGTGGTGACTGTTGAGTTCTTTACAATAAATACATGGACAACCTAAAGAAACAACTGATATTAATTTTGTTCATTATGGGGGAAAAAAAACCCAGATTCACCGTAATATATTGTTAAGAACAAAACAGTATATTTTAATATAACTTTCACAGTGCACTAGGTACTTTGAAGTCAAGGTTCCTGCTCTGAAGAGTTTATAGTCTAAATAGAAAAAATATATACATATGAAATGCAAAGGGTGCAATGAAAAGCCATGTGATGGATCAGAGGAGAAGGTTTGCTAGTTCCATGATTTATTTAAAGAGGCTTTCTGTTTGTTTGTGATTTCCTTGTACCTCTTTTAGTACTTCACAGAAAGAAAAATTAGGATAAATACATCTTTGGAAAAATGTGATTTAAGGAAAAATTTATTAGACAGGGCAAGGGGCAAGATGGGACTGGCTCAGGAAAGATGCTCCAGGGTAGGTGTTTACATGGAAGGATGGTGGTAAGAGTGGGAGGCCACAAATGAGGTAGGCTGTAGTGTGGTTGGACAAAATGAAGAGGATAAGATGACGAAGAAAATGAGCAGCATAACTCAGGAGTTAGCTTGTGAAAGGCTTTGAAAGTTGGATGGGTTAATAACATAACTGCTTTAAAATACAGCTGGGGAGGACTAGATGGCTCAGAGAGCCAGTAACAGGATACAGAACATTTGCCTCTAAGGAAATAGTTCAAATCCAACTCAGACTGTGAAAGAGTAATTAGAAGCTGGTGGCTATTTAACAGCCTCTCTGTACAGTCCACCCCAAAATTAGGCAACTAGGTCACAGTTTTGCAGCCGCTGCTCATCAACACAAGCCTCCACTACAATGCAATTCCCACAAGACAGGACTCATTTCTTAGGTCCAGAAGTGGTGCTCCACCATCCGAAGCTGCTCAGCAAAGGCAACCAACAACCTTGAAATTGTTTTGCTATGGGCCACAGCAACTTGTCCACCAAGAAATCATCATACTTCCTACAAAACAGTGGGCTCTTCTTACTGTTCTGCAAATATCAGAGGATTGTGCATCCTGTATTTGCTACACTCATGACAGTAGTGCAGAGCTGTGTAGGCTCCACATTTCTGTCAGAGATGGAGGACTGTCAGAAGGGCACTGTGGTTTGTGAGGTTTTTAAATATGGCATGAAAATAATCGGATAGATGACAAGGGATAGAAATAATTGCATGGTGGGACGCTGACACCTTACTCCCAGTCACAGCAGGTGACTCATTTCTGCCCCACCATGCACTGCAAAAATTCTCCAGAAGACAGTGCATTGGATGGTAACAGGTTGCATGCTAGGATCCCTATCCACGGTAGTACCTGCAGCACCAACAAAAGAAGTTAAGCATAATAAGTGATAACACTAATTGCAATGGCTTTATGCCAGTGCACCTTTCATCTGCAAAAGTTTGCAGGGTAGACATGGACCATAACAACTCTTCTTTCCTCTCCAGCACTGAGCTGAAAAACGGCATCTGTACCATCCAAAAACCCCTAAACATTTTATATTAGGCACAGTTTTGACATTCAGAACCCAATTTCATCCTTGGATGTGTCTGCATTTAATGGAAGGTATGACCAGGATTAAAAGGATAGAATTAGCCTGTCTTTACAGCATCAAACAACATGGAACAGGGAGGAGAATTGTCCAAAACACTCACCTTATCATTTAGCGTTGGATCATTCAATGAGTAGAGTTTGTTTGTAATATCTTTACCAATAAGATACCTAAATATTTCATAAAGGAATGGTTCAGATTCCAGAAAGTAAGTCAGTCTTTCCCTGGACCAGCACAGAAACTTGCAGTTGTCATCTGCAGTAATAGTAACCTAAGAAAACATGTCCACACTTAATACCAGTTAATTGTTTGAAAAACAGGCTACACCAAATTTTGCAGCGAAAATAATTAGCACTATTATGGCTCGATCCTTGTATATCCTGTAATGAGGTACATTATCACCTGCAAGTTTAAAGGCACCCAAGAAACTTATTATGGCATCTTTAAAATTCCATTATTTATAGTGAAGTAAATGTTTGAAGCTGAGATTTTTTCCATTTGTTTAAAGTACTGGCAGAAACGTATCCAAAAGAATCCTTCCCCTGTCAAACAGAGTTGTCTCCATAAGTATAGTTAAACTCAGCATTTGTAATTTAGAGATATATTTGGGAACAAGGACAAAAAAAGGAACACATCTTTTGATTCCATTGAAATTCATTGGACATAAAATGATCAAATTAAATTTAGTGACCTTAGTGCAATTTGAGTCAATGAAGTAGGATCTAATTACACAAAAACTAAATTTGGCCTAGAAAGATTTTGGAAGGCTGGGGGAGGGACACCTCTTTACTCATGTGAAATTCTCTTACTGATTTTGTAAGGCTACCCCACATAAGTAAGCAGGCTGGCTAAGGCCCATATTATGTCTAAAAAAACAAGGAACAGTTGGTACATGAAAAAGATATTAAAAGTGATACTCATACAAACTGTTACAGCTTGATTTACCCTAACCTCATGGTCATCTTCAACAGAATTCATGACCGTATTATGAAAGCAAGCCTCCAACACTTGTGCTAAAACAAACAAATAATTAGTCACCATGCTAGTTAAAGAGAGATTTACATCCTCTTTTCAGGAAGACTGTTACAAACTTATAAACACTTGAGTAGGTCTCACAAGCTAGCCAGAAGAGGGCAGTGGCACATAAAAAAACAGTATATTACATACATGATATTGCCGTATTTAAATCAGATATTTTACAGACACAAGTAAACAGTTAAAAGTAAGAATCATTTGTTTACTTCTTTTCTAAGTTATTTTTAGCCCTTTTTCTTTCTTAAAATAAATTAAAAAGGCATAAGTCTTAAAAGGTGAGGGAATACTGTCAGATACTATTCATAGGTTTTAAGTATTATATTTTAGTTTCCATTTTTGTAATAGTTCTTAAAAGTTCAGGTTTGGGAAGAGTATTTGCTCACCACCAGAGCCAGCAGATGGTATACAAAAGCTCCTATATGTCATTTAAATACAAGTCTTGCATGAACATTCCTATTAAGTTGTCTGTTTTTGTTTAAGGAGAGAGGGCTGAGATTAAATACAAAACAAACAAATAAACAAACAAACAAAAAAAAGTCCAGAGAGTGAAGGACAAACCATACTAGATTCTGATCACTTAAAAATCGGTGAAATTTGATGCCTAAACCAATTCCCTTCAATAGCATTAATTGATGTTTGATCATCTTCTAAAGGGGAGACTGAATCAAGAGGATGGCAAGTGTACAGGATGACAACCATCTCTCCTTGGCATCATGCCAAGTTCTTCACTGGAACATATCAGATTAATCACTGAATTAGATACCATACCACCCCAGCCTCCCTTCCTGGCATGATAAGAGAGTCAAAGTCCAGTAACTTGCATGATCAGAGTTAGAAATAGTAACACATTAAGAAACTAGCAAAACAACTGGTACTTGCTTTAGTGTTTTGGGTAAAAAATCTTCCCACCTTAATATTTTGTCATCTGCAACACACGTGCATACAACACTTTCAACCATCTTTTCATCTCCTGTAACTTCTAAAGCCACACAAACTAAGCTAAAAAGGCCACTGTTATTCTGCATAAGACTGTCTGCATGGGGAGTTACACCAGTAAAACTACAGTGGTATAATTCAACTAGTAGAGGAATTCAGACAAGCCCCTACAAACCCTGATCACTGCCCTCAGCATGCAGAAGAAAGAAGGAATTTCTGAGGTAGTGGCACTGTTCTATAACCTGGCAGGAAGGGTCTGATCCAACACCAGTTGAAGTTGTGTCCTTCCACTGACTGTAATGGGAGTCAGATCAAACAATGGAATCAAGCCCTAAGCGATGTGGTAGACAGTTCTCCTTCCGAGGGCAAGTTCAATAATTATGAGTCACAATCTCTTTTTAGCATTTCTTTGGATTCACAGCCTGTAATGAGATCAGATAGGGTAAGATCTTTGGGGGCAAAGACAGTCTTTGTGTTCTGGATTTGTACAGGATCCAGCTAGTAAAATTTCCAACGGGGTAGCTGTGTTAGTCTAGTTCAGCAAAACAAACAAGGAGTCCTGTGGCACTGTTAAAGACTAACAAATTTATTTATCGCATGAATTTTTGTGGGAGAAAAATCCCACTTTCTTAGACAAAAGACCATGTGATAAACAAATTTCTTAGTCTGTAGAAGTGCCACAGGATTGCTTGTTAGCTAGTACAATGAACTCCTGATCCATGAATAGGGCTCCTAGATGATACAATAATTAATTCAAATAATAAATACTTATAATGAGGCTCTATGTTAGTTGCAGACTAGCTAAGCCTAACAAATGACAACCCCTAAGATTACTCCCTATCTCCTTTGTAGTACCCTTTTGCATGATAAACTAGGTGCCAAACCTGCAGCCTTAACTTATGTGATGCTCCTGATGAAGTCTCTGAGAGTTTTGACTGAATACAGACTATAAGTTTTGCTCTTAATTATAAGGATGATTTTTACATGCATGTGTGCAAAAAGGTGGCCTGCTCCTTAAAAGACAATATCCCACATAATAAATCAGCTATTACATTTTTGTGAGCACAAAACTGAAAAAATACATAAAGTGACAAGTATAGCTGGTTAGTGCTGAATGACAACTGTAGTATATGCCCACACTATCTTTGTTTTAAATGAACACATTTAAAGGCATGCCAACTTCATACTTGTGACAGTTTTTCTTTTAAAATATATACAACCAATGCCTAAGATAAAATTTTTTTCCAGTTCGTTTTCTTTGTGCATTTGACAGCATATTGTGTTCAATCATATTCGTACATCCTCACTCGAGTCAGTTAAGCCCTGATTCTGATTCTGCAGACACCCACCCACAGGGACTACGCAGATGCTGAAAGTTAAGTACCTGCATGTTTGCCGTATCACAGCCTTAACTGTGAGTAA
>ML681979.1:52862933-52880349 GCA_007922195.1 Podocnemis expansa
CCTCGTGGGGTCCCTTCCAACCCTATGATTCTATGATTCTATAAGGCGTTTGCCAGTGCTCCTGGACGATGCAGAACACCCCGATGTGCAAGGGAATTGCAACCTTAGCCAGTGAGGCTCTACGGCACGCATCGAAGAGAGAATCATCTTCCACTTGGATCACTCCAAGCTTCAGCTTCAGGTTCGCCGCCGTGCAGCAGAGGAGGTCCTGCTCAATGCGAGGATCCCCCTCGCGGTTGGCAGACATATCGATCAGGCATTCTTCGGGCAGCAAAGATGATGGGGTCCTTGATCTGCTTCGTTGGGTAGAATCAGGGTCTGGCTCGTCATCGGAGTAATCCAATGACTCCAGTGCTGGTGAGCAGGCATAGCAGAAGGAGGTATTGTCTGCTGTCACATTCAGCCAGTCGATGGTCCACTCATTGTGCGGAGACCTCGATGGTAGCATAGGCATCATGAGGGGAGCATGCGCCTCCCCTGATAGGTGTCTTCCCCTTGAGTCCGGTGACACAGAGTTTTTTTGGGGCTGTGTTCTGGGGCACTCCTCCGGAGGGAGAAGAAAGGGGTTTTCCGAGGATGATCTGGATGACCTCTCCCCTGACAACTGGCAGTCTGGTATCGAACGCTCCTCGGAGGAGCGATGAGGTGGAGCCACAGAACATGGACCTGGTACCGGGTTTGACAGTGCCAGGTCGGAGACGGTTGAAGAGGCCCTCAACAGTACCAGTATTGGTGTGGGTGTTGCCAGTGCTGAGTCCAATGGTACCGGAAGTGGTGGCATCGGAAGCGGCATTATTGGTGACGGTACCGAGTCCAGCAGTACCAGGCTTGATGGCGGCACCTGACTTGTGGGCAGTGCCGCTCAGGGCAGTGCTGTATCCAGTGGTGCCAAGGGAGGCAGTGCCGCTGTGACCCATTTCTTCTTGTTCTGCACTGGAGCCGGGTTTGAATGCCCTTGGCGAGCTGGTGCCTGAGCCGGGGCCCTACTTGGGATGGCTGTGAGGCTACCGGGAGACTGGCGAGGTCAGTGCCAAGGAGGTACCGTAGAGGGCCGAGATTCTGAGCCCGGTACCGGAGACTGGTGGGAATCTTGAGCCCGGGCCAATCAAGGATCTGGCGGAGCACTGGTGGCTTGGCCGCTTTCGAGCGGAGCGGCTCCAGTCCCCGAAATTAGGTGGAGGCGATGCTCCCTTTCCAGCTGAGTCCTCCGCTTGAAGGATCAGCAAATGGGGCAGTCCGCCATAAAGTGGGACTCACCCAAACAAGTGAGGCATTTCTCATGTGGGTCATCCATCAGGAAAGCCTTGCAGCATCTCAAGCACAGCTTGAAACCTGTCATTTTGAGTTTCACGTGAAAAGACAGGCCCTTGCATTTTGCAAGGTAACGCTGATCCGAACCGACGCTGATGGCGGAAAAAGGAACTGGGAGCATCAGGGTCACGGTCACCTATATAGCCGCAGCTGCGGCGTGGAGGGGGCATTGGCCATGCGCCCTCACCTGACAGGCTAACGCTAAAGAATTTCCAAGCTACCGTGCGCTGCGGCGCATAGACACCTGTAACTGAATGATGTGAGCAGCACTCGAAGGAGAAGTACTGTGACAAGTGCAGTACGTTTTTGAGTCAACATAATAAATTATTAGAAATAACTGTGCTTTTAATACCCCTTGATACGTAAGTTTGACTGCCATCAGCCATAGGCTATGTTTAAAATAGCTAGCTTATTTGGCGGTCCGCAAAAGTTTCTGATGATAAAGGAAAAGACACAAAGGAAAAGACTGGAGACCGCTGCTTTAGGGCTATGTTTCCAGAATTAAAACCTAGACACAGTGCTATGTGAATAATGGAATATTTTGGTTTGCTGGCAAGTCCAAAACAAACAAACGCTATTGTGGGTCAAACCGAAAATATTTTCCTTTGTGGGGGGGCATTTCTGGGGAATATTATGTCTTGATTTCAACCATTTTAAAAAGTTTTCAATTTTACTAATTCAAAAGAGAGAGGAAATTTTCCAAAATAAAATTTTTACAAGAAAAGCTGTTTTGAAATGAAAAATTAAAACATTGTCGAGGAAAATGTCAAAATAAAAGGTTGGCGGGGTATTTTTTATTTTATTTTATTAGGGTTTATTTCCATTTCACCTATTTATTAAAGTCTACATTAATTCACTAATCATTCCAGTGTTGTTGAATCTTCATTTTTCACTGAAATATTTGCATTGCTCTACCCGCAAGGCAGCACCCAACATGCAGAATAATACATCTATCACTGACTACCTTGGGTTTGAACCACCCACAAAATGACACAGGGTGCCATTATTAGCACCCCTAAGTAAAGAGGAGAGATGGTGGTAACACCACTTATAGCCAAAGAACATCAGCATTAAACTCCAGCTAGAACTCCACTACAGTTTCATAAAGTCAAAATATGAATCAATGCAACTCCAGACAGTGATCTGCAGCTTGGATCCCAGCTTCAGTTCTGGTAAATGAATTTGATTCTCTTTGTATATATGTGTATTAGCAAAAAGGGTGTTGCCAGCCCCTGATTTCTGACTGTGCCTCTGACTCTCCAGGGTAAGCCTGACCAGTCCTGCTTCTGGTCATGTGACTGGAAACCTCCTGATGATATGGAAGAGGTGGGGGGAGGGGAGGTAAGAAAAAGCCTGGACCATGCTGTATAAAGGCCACAGGGGCAGCAGTCCACCTCCACCCATCCGCCCGCAGCACTGCCACTTGTGGCCACCAGCTGCTCACTGATCATGGTCATGATGGTAAGCTCTGTGCAGCGGGTAGGAGTGAGCAGGCCTGCTGGCCAACCAGTGAGCCCATGCCAATCCATAGCAATACCCCTGATCCGAAATGAGTCAAGACAATTTGCCAATCTCTAGTTTTAAAATCTACTATATGGTTATGTATATCATACTTAAATACACTAAACTTTAACCTTAAAACTTGAGTTTGTGTCAACAATACAGCTGTGTAGACCTAAACAAGTATCTTGTTTTCAGCTAAATTCCAACTTCAGTTTTTGTGTTAAAGTCAATATGGGTTGCACATGGAGCTGAGAGCAGAATTTGGTCCCCCTGAGCCAGTTCATGGCATTGGATTTAGAAAATGTAGTTTGTTAAAAGGCACAGACCACAGTGTATTTATTGCAAACATTTTTTTAAATGACCTCTGATTTTGTTTTTCATTCCCCCTTTATGCATTACACAAACCTTCACCAAATTTTATACAGCACATACTTCCCCTTTAGCAGGATACTTAGTCGATCATCAACTGATGTTTTGTCTTCTGCAGCATATGTTTGACCTGTTTTTAAAGTCTGAATGTTGCAGAATTGTCCAGTTAATCTCTGGAACAGTTCTGGGGGTACATGGAGTGGTTCAAACATTCTCTTGTACAGACTACTGAATTCCTTCTCTATCTTGATCTGGAATGCAACAACAGACATCATAAATGAGAATGGCTCAGTGAAGAAATGGAAGTGCAAGATTATTTTTCAGATCCAGAGGCTGCTATAAAAATTCATCTTTTACTGAAATGGTTGCAGCTAAGATACCTCAGGTTTTGTCAACACGTAGAGCAGGAAAAAAAGGGCATCTGTTCCAAATGTTAAATCTTAGATGGTGATCACAGCACTTGTTTATGGAGTGCAAAAATTAGGTCAAGACGCTACAATGACACTTGAAGTATCTTTTCCGTTCCCATAGATTTGAATGGATTTAAACAGTCACTCTATATTTACACTGGTTTAAGAGCAAACAGAGTTTGGCCCAGAAAGGTATCCAGAATCTCAGGTGCCCTGTGTCTTTCACTACACATCTCTGCCTCATTCTGTCAGTCTAACTCTCTAGGGAGCAACACTGATCCCTCAGGATCATAGCTGGTATGTAGAGGGTGAGCTGGCCTGCAAGTCCTGAAAAGAGCCAGCATGCAAGAACCCACCACAAGTGCTTGTAATGAGTGAGGGAGAAGGAAGTGCCAGATGAACATTCCACTTTTGGGAACCCATCCAAACTTAGGCTGCAGGGAGCACAGGAAGTTGGCTGAAACTCTAAGCCTGAAAATAATTGCAACTGGGAAGGAGACATCAGCTAGCACTTTGGGTCCTCATCTGCCCCAAAACACAGGATATCTTGAACAGAGGCTTGCCTGGTGGGGAACAGGACATATGGACAGAAGGGAGTGGAAATCAAAGAATAAAAAGGCAAGTAAATGTACACAGAATGGAAAATAGAGAAAAACTGATAAACAAAGGTATAGGTGGGGCTGGTAGCACCCCTCATTATGAATGCTGCCTAACACCTTCCATAATAAGACCCCATTTTCAGTCACTTGCCAAAATGTAACCTCTTGAGCTGAAATTTTCCATGTCATGTGTCTGCCTCCAGCTCAACTGTTCTGGAAAATTTCATCCAAAACAGGTCAGGCATTTCCAAGAATGAAGCTAAGGAAAATAACATTGATTGTCATTGTCAAAAATATTCTAGTGCTCTTTTCAGTGGAAAGCTCTACTGCGCCTATACTTAGGAATAAGAGTTTGAAATTTGGTAGGGAGATGGCTTTTGCATCTGGGATGTGCTTTTCACCATCAACAGGAAAATAAGTCCAAATTTGGCCACATTATATTTTTAGAAATCACATTTTCACATGCACAGTTGAAATTTGCTACAGCTTAACAGCTAAAATCTAGAAAGGTTCTGTGCTCACTGAGCATACTCAAAACTATTCTCACAGTTCCTTGTGCTGTGACATGTTCCAGCCTAGGAACAAAGTCAAGCTTTTTCTGTAATGTAGTGGTGACAGGGCTGAAAATCGTTTGAATTAAGGCTTCTTAATTGGAACTAATTTGCTAGTGTAGACATACCCTCAGTGACCCTACCTCCCAGAACTCTACTGGCACCCAGGAAACATAGCAGAAAGAATAGTCTGATTCAAATGCAGAAAGGACTAGACTCAAACTCAGAGCTTTCTGAGTGAGGGCCAAGGAGTGGATTGGGACGTGGAGCCTGAGGGTGGAGACTGGGACAGGCTGGCTAAGGAGACCGAGAACTGTAGGGGTGAGCGTGAAGAAGGAGGATGTTGGTGAGAAAGCTCTGACAAGGAGTCAGGATGTGGGTGGAAAACTGCGACTGACCGGGTAAAGAGACTGGGACAAGGAGCCAGGGGAGGTGAGGACACTGGGAATGGATGAGAAGCCTGGAGAGGGAGACAGGGACTGGGAACAAGATTCAGAGCATTGGCTCCTATTAAGGCCTAGGGAACATGGGCAGGGGGTACTGGAGGAAAACAGAGATAGATTGGGGAAGGATGAGAGAAAACTGGGACTGAATAGGCATGGAGACGGGGAGTGCAAAAAGGGGGAGACAAACTGGAAGCAGAAGCCTCTCAGAAGTGGTGAGTGGGACTAGCTAGGTGAGGAGAATGCAACTATGATACAGAGGCCAGAGACAGACAAAGTCAGGATGGAGATTGGATAAGCTTGGGGGAACAAGCAAAGTATCTGTGCCCACTGTAGAACACTCTCCTCCAGAGTCTGGCCTAAAAGCCAAGGTCCTTGAGTCTTATCATTCTTTGTTGTCAGCAAATATCTCTGAAACCTACTGGCAAAGTGTCCACCCCCTCTGACTCATCGTCAACATAGAGGAGAACACCACAGTGCTGCTACCAGTTAGCCCAAGTAGCAGAGATCTTTGCACTGGATCTAAATATTCCAACACTGCTAGTGGTCCATGTGGGTTTCCATATGATGCCTCATGAAAGAATTTCCATTTTTTCAGTTTGTTTTTGAATAGCAAGGAAATTACCACAAAAGCTGTATGAAAAGAGCAGGATTCAGTATGCAAAGTCAAGCTCTCACCAGTTAGGAAAGGCCAGAATTAATGTTGCCTGTACATTCTTAATGTGGCCTTCTTGTGCTTATGCATTGTGATATGGCCTTTAATTCCTTAAAAGAGGGAAGTTGGACTGGAAATGTTCTGCCAAGATTAACAATAAGCTTGTTTGCACTCAGCCTACAATGACAATGTTTTTATGAAACTGAGCTTTTGAATTTCCCAAACCCTGCTGCATGTCATAGTTCTTATCAACTAAACAGGGCCTATACACAGGCACAGTGAACTTCAATTTAAATGTATTTGGTTGGGAGAAGTGCAGTAGGGATCATAATGGAACACGGATGATAAAATCCCCTAAGGTTGCTAATAGCTGCATATAGGTTCTGTGTAAGTGTGAGGTTAGATGGATTGACTGCAACTGATCTATCTTCTCCAGGCAGTTCCTCCTTTGGGTCAGCAAGTCCAAGTTCACTCTGCGTAGCTCTCTGCATGTGATGTTACCAGTTGACAGACTGGGTCAAATTTTATTCTTAGATGTATATGTGCCTCCACCATGGACAGAACTGAGAATTACCCAAAGATTTGTGAAGGCAAAATTGGTTTAACTAAAACAAAACACCCTACACACTTTAGAGTTTTATTAGCTAAAATTGTAGAAGGGTAAAGATAGAGCTGGACACTAGGCCTGTGCCTGAACCCTAGGCCTTTGCCTGAGCCACAGGTTGTTAGAGGAGTGGGGTCATGAGCTGGCAGGCCTTGTTTCCCTATAACTGAAATTCTAGTTAAAATGCATTATATTTTCTTTCCTCTCCTCCTTTTTGGCAGTTTGAGCAAAAAATGAAACTAAACGAAGACTATCTTTCCTCTCCTCAAAGATCCTTGGAGGGAATGTGTTTATCTTTACCCCTGTTTTCCTCCTAAGCTAAATGCTTGGTCAATAATTTGCAGGCATTGCTGTCACAAAAAATAACATATTGTAAAGTTAACTGCCTGCGCAGTATTGACTAAACCTGTAAATAACAAAGACGGATATAATTATATTCACCAGAGTTATTAATATTCATTGCTTGGGTGTTAATGTAACCAAAAAAGGATTTGTTGGGGGTTTTCATGAATGTATGCTTTCACATATTTTTAAGCATACAAAGGATTGTAATGCACTCCTCCTCCTCCCCTGATCTTTTCACTCAGGGTATCAGGGAAGAACATTCTGGCAATAAAGGGTAATGTTTGATCTAATCCACTTCTGGGACAACCCGTTTTCTTCTTCTAACAAAAATATGTCAATGTCTCTAAGCAGTAAGCTGGCATAACTGAAGTGCTGCTTTTAAAAAGAGTGATCAGATCCAAGGTATTATTTTATTTTGAGAGCCCTCCCTCTCTGGGCAGCATTCACTACAAGTAAGCACTGCTGACTGCTTCTGTAGTCATTGCTGTGGGCCATTTTCCAAATAAGCCATATGGGTAGGTGTAAGTTTTGCTCTGTAATAGATGAAGAGTTCTGGAGCACAGCCAAAGCACTGAGCCAGAGCTCTGTAAAGTCACTGATTAGAGTCTTTTAGCTTCTGAATTAGGGCTAGGCTGTACAAAGAATCACGTCGATAAAGTCCCAATAAGCCAACACTACTGAAGTATTTTTTGGTCAGGAAAGAACCCATTGTTTTTTCCACAGACTACATTTAATGAAATAAATATTTAACTGAAAATATCTATCAATTATTCATCCTGCAATATGGCTTGAATTGTAATTGTTTTTCCATTCTTCCCTCTTTCTAGAGAACGTGATTTGTGAGACTGAGTAAATAAAAATGATTTTGGGTGTTGGTCAATACTTGCTTCTAAAGCATCTCATTCAAAAATTGTTCTCTGAGTCTAACAGCTGTCTTCTCTGCTTATGTTTAAAACAACAAATTTTCAGGTTCACAGTAAAAGCAAAGTGACATTTACAGCAACTATGAAGAGTGCAGTAAGCAGCAGATGTTGCATCTACAAGAAGGCTTGGTGCTCATAATGTAAATGAAGATGATGCCTGTCTGTATTGTCTGGCACATGTTTTCTTATTTCCATTTAATTTTACAGCATTGTTTCAGTTCACAGATAAGATGTTTTCATGATGTCTCAAGGTACTTAGAGCCCACTTTCTGAGATGCTAAGCACCTATAGTTCCCATTGACTACAACTGCAGTCACGGGTGCATGGGACATCTGAAGAAGCAGACCCTTAGGGTCCAAATTCCCATTGTGCTATTACCCCTTTTCAACTGGTAGGTTCGCACAAAGGGGAAGGTGTCCTCCCTAAGGGAAGTTACCCTTGTACTGGGGGCTCCTTATGCTAGGTGAAAAGTTAACTAAACCAACCAACTCTGTACCACCTTTTCTGTAACTCTGAAGGTATGGGAAGCAGGGCAGGAACGGGGTATATTGAGGATAGACCTGTCCAGTGCAGATCCCTTATACACACCCAAACAGCAGGGGTACAACTTAGGTATCCCTGACTGCTGTCTCCACTACACTAGCCCCTGAAGTCCTTTTGATCTTATGCCCATGCAGTAGCAAATTTGCACACAAACCAATAAAGGCACACAGGAGACATACACATTTTACTCTAAATTCACTCCTGATTTAATATTACTGATTTCATTGGACTTGGACCAAGGATGAATTTAATTTCATGTATTCCATTAGTTCTTTCTCCCCCCGTTCATCCTCCTCACCCCACGCCCACACTTTTTTGCCATTACAATAAAGCAAAAAAAAAAAAAAAGATATTAAAAAAAGGTATTATGAAACAATTTACTAAAGGCTCCTAAGTCACCAGGGCAGTATTGTTTTTTCAGTATGACTTTGGAGTTTTTGGAAGTCAAGCCCATTAGATTTAGACTGCAAAGTCCACTTAAAATGCTGATGTGATCATGAGATCTCCACATGAACTGACAGCAAACATTACAGCTGATTTTTAGGACTCTTCAGGTTTGCTCTTAGCAGGCTGTACCCTCAAACCCTGCATGCTCACTGCCAAGGTCCTGCTGAATTAAATGGCATTTCAGGTACATGCAGATGTTTTTATTGAATTACATTATGAAAATCACTAGTGTTCCTGAAGGTATTGTTGGGGTTAATGACCTGAGTGCGTTTTATGCTGCTCCTACAATGTACTATTTCGATTTGCTGCAGTTTGTAGTGAGAATGCATTAGTATGGACCTCGAGAAGATAAAGGATTTAGCAGATAAGTAGGGATGGTTAGAGCTTTTGGCACCTGAAAAGGGAGATTTTGGAATCAAAGAAGCAACCAAGGCTCTAGAGTTCAAGATGCTGATTAATGGAAAAAAGGAAAGAAGCAAAACACAGACCCTGTACTTCAGAAAAGCAGATCTTGGCTCTCTCAGGGAACTGATGGGCAGGATCCCCTGGGAGGCTGATCTGAAGGGGAAAGGTGTCCAAGAGAGCTGGCTGCATTTTAAAGAAACCCTGCTAAGGGCACAGGAAGATAGCATTCCGATGAGCACAAAGAACAGCAAATGTGGAAGGCGCTCAGTATGGCTTAACAGAGAACTCTGCACTGAGCTAAAGCGTAAAAAGGAAGCTTACAGGAAGTGGAAGCTTAGACAGATGACTAAGGAGGTATATAAAGATATTTCTTGGGACTGCAGGGATAAAAGCAGAAAGGCCAAAGGACAATTGGAGTTGGGGCTAGCAAGGGATGTGAAGGATAACTGGAAGGGGTTCTACAAGTATGTTAATAACAAGAAGAGGATCAAGGATGGTGTAGGTCCCTTACTGAATGGGGCAGGTATCCTTGTGATGGAAGATGAGGAAAAAGCTGAAGTGTTCAATGCTTTTTTTACTTCAGTTTTCACAGGCAGGGCCAGCTCCCAGCCCACTACACTGGATATGGCAGATTGGAGAGAAGATGAGAGGCCCTTGGTGACAGAAGATCAGGGTAGGGACTACCTTAAGAAGCTGGATGTGCACAAGTCCATGGAGCCAGACAACATGGATACAAGGGTGCTCAGGGAGTTGGCCAATGAGACAGCAGTACCACCTGCCATTATCTTTGAAAACTCATGATGAATGGGGGAGGTGCTGGAGGACTGGAAAAAAGCAAATATAGTGCTTATCTTCAAGAAAGGCAAAAAGGAGGATTGAAGGAATTACAGACCTGTCAGCCCCACCTCAATCCCTGGAAAAATCATGGAGCAGGTTCTCAAAGAATCCATTCTGAAACACTTGGGAGGAAAATAGAGTGATCAGGAACAGTCAGCATGGATTCACCAAGGGTAAATAGCACCTGACCAACCTCATTGCCTTCTATGATGAGATGACTGGATTTGTGGATGCAGGAAGAACCATTGATGTAATATACCACGACTTTAGCAAGGCTTTTGATACAGTTTCCCACAGCATTCTCGTCAGCAAGTTAAGGAAGTACGGGCTGGATGTGTGGACTGTAAGGTGGATAGAGAACTGGCTAGATCAACGGTTTCAGCGTGTAGGAATCAATGGCTCCATGTCCAGTTGGCAACCAGTAATGAGTGGTGTGCCCCAGGGGTCGGTCCTGGGGCCAGTTTTGTTCAACATTTTCATTAATGATCTGGATAATAGGATGGATTGCACACTCAGTAAGTTTGCAGATGACAGCAAGCTGGGAGGAATGGTAGACATGCTGGAGGGCGGGGACAGGATTCAGGGAGACCTAGACAAATTGGAGCAGTGGGCCAATAGAAATCTCATGAGTGCAAAGTCCTGAAACTTGGGATGGAAAAACCCCATCACTGCTACAGGCTGGGGAGCAATCAGCTAAGTAGCAGCACTGCAGAAAAGGACCTGGGGGTGGGTCAGGTGGATGGGAAGCTGGACATGAGTCAGCAGTGTGCTCTTGCTGCCAAAAAGGCCAATGGCATACTGGGCTGCATAAGAAGAAGTGTTGCCAGCAGATCAAGGGATGTGATCATTCCCCTCTATTTGGCACTGGTGAGGCCACATCTGGAATACTGCGTCCAGTTTTGGGCTCCCCACTACAAAAAGGACGTGGACAAATTAGGAAGAGGGCAACAAAAATGATCAAGGGGCTGGAGCACAAGACCTATGAAGAAAGACTGAAGGAACTAGGCTTATTTAGCCTGCAGAAGAGAAGACTGACAGGTGATTAGATAGCAACCTTCAACTACCTGAAGGGATGCTCCAAGGAGGATGGAGCTCGGCTGTTCTCAGTAGTAACAGAGGACAGAACAAGGAGCAATGGTTTCAAGTTGCAGCTGGGGAGGTCGAGGCTGGATATTAGGAAACGCTTTCTTACTAGGCGAGTGGTCAAGCATTGGAATGGGCTACCTAGGGAAGTGGTAGAATCTCCGTCTTTGGAGATGTTTAAGGCCTGGCTGGACAAAACTCTGGCTGGGATAATTTAGTGGGAGTGATCCTGCTTTTTTTGGCAAGGGGCTGGACTAGATGACCTCATGACATCCCTTCCAACCCTATGATTCTATGACTCTTAGTAACTCGGTAGGAACTGGAGGGGTGAGGTGTTTTATTTTTTGAGGAGAGTCTGAATTTCCACTTCTCCATCTCCTTTACAACCAACTTTTACCACACTGCTGCCAACCTTAAAGTCTTTTAAGGTCAGTGAGCCTCTAGAGAGGTGCTGAACAGCTCCAGTTCCTACTTCTGTTAATCTTTCTTTCTCTTAAGAAGTGTAGATTATTACAATGGGTTCACTCATCACTAGAATCAGAACAGATTCAAAATTTTGTCTAATCCTGAACCAAGTCTGGAGAGCTTATCTAACATGATTGTTCACTTTCATGTGTTTCTTCACTTCTTAGTTTCACACAGAGCTGGAAGAAGTAGTCCTACATTGCTGCCTGTGCAGAGCTGGCCAGGAGAAAGTCCTGGAACTGTCACCTGAGAGACTATTTTTCTGAGATACCCAGATCAATTTAGCAAAGCCTAAATGCAGAGGCATTGCTACCATGGGGCTCCCAGTGTGTCAGCCACCCTGAAACTCAGGGCCAGCCCCTGAGCAGCATACTTCTAAACTCCACAGCAGCGCAGCCCCACAGCCAGCAGCCACAGCCTCTACCAGACCTGAAGACACAGTCTTCCAGCTGGTAGGGAACTCCCCCAGGCTGTTTCTGGGAGTTCCTGTGCTGCAGCTGCACTCTCCTTCGACGGTCAGGTAAGGGGGCCTGGGGAGGCAGTTCGGGGACAGGCACACCAGCCCAGTGGGGAAAGGGCACAGGGGAGGGGGTCAGCCCGGGGCAGATGGGACCAGCAGAGGGACCCCTCGGGGGGGGGTGTAGGGAAGGGCTCAGGGCCCAGGCAGCCAGTGGGGGCCTGGGTCCCAGTTAATCTTTATGTGTAGCAGCGCCCCCACCTAAATAGTGGGTCAAGAATCCAAACTACTGGATATTTATTCAAACTAAATATTAGAAAGCTCACACAAACGCACCACCACCATCTCTTTGGACTGCACTGTGCAGGAGGGCATTTCATATTGGTCCCTTCTGACCTAGCGTCTATTTGAAAAGACTGATGCTCTTCAAGTATGCAAGAATAAAGGTAGAAAATTAAATAAAAAGTAGCAGCTGCAGGAAAGAGAACTTGAGAAAAGAAAGATGTTTTAGATGGAGAGGTTGGGAAGTAGAGATATGTGGGAAGGCTCTTCCCAAAGGCAAGATGTGCACAGGAGAAGCCTCTCATACCAATGGAGAGTAGTGTGTGTAAAAGGGCACAGTTAAATACTCAGACTATTGTTTTTAAAGAAAGAAGGAAAGCTCAGAACTAGAGGGCTACACTCCAAGCAATTATTCACACATTGAGCACATTGAGTGTAAAACAGTACTTGATTTGGTAACATTTCACTGGTCCTAATTCATTTATGAACACTGAATTATTATACTCTCTGCCTCAAGAAAAGAAGAAAGGGTTTTTGTAGGTCTTCCATTACTGTGTCCTTATTTAGCTATTTTGATTGTGTGATGAAGAACTTCTTTCTCTTCACAGAGACAAAAGGTGAGTGCAGCATTGTGAGAGAGATGCAAAGAGACACACACCTAGCAACAGAAGTGAAATGAGCAATTTTAGGTCAGTAGGTGCTCGTGTGTTTTACATCTACAAGAGCAACTGTGAGTGGTCAGACACCAAAGATGGGTGCTATGGAGGGACCCCGGTAGCGAGAAGACTAGAAAGACAAGATGACAAAATCAAATGGAAATTCTTGCCAGTGAGTAACAGGTGTCTCAGTGGGGGTGGGAAGAAAGCCAGACACTAAATGCCTGCCACCAAAGAGTGACTAGCTGCTGTTAAAATTAAATATGGTCTGCTTGTTGGAGTCCAGCTGCATTACATTACTGGCAAATTCAATGTGAAGATTAAAATTAAACGCAGTCCTCAGCATCATTTTCCTTTCAGACCCCACTGAAAGGCTGTTGTGTCCCACAGCACACATAAGTGTTGGGTGCATACATAAATAGCCAGTTACACTTTTCCCAGTGTGAGGCATAACCAGGCAACTGAGTCCAGAAAAGAAATTTAAGCAAAGGCATGAGTTCCCCGCCCCCCCCCCCCCCCCAGCTGAGAGGAAATTTTCTAACACTTTTGTGGACCGGTAGTTTATAAACTGAGTTTCGAACTCCAATATTCTATGTTTGGACCTCCATAAACAGTATCTATCATAGTGTGTTATATAACTGCACATCATTCTAGTACTTGAATGCCTTTCCTTAATATGGCTAGCAAGAGTGAAGTCCCCAGTGGACTCCAGAATCTCATGGACTTCTATATGGTCATATTCTTGCTATAGCACAAAACCCCCTATGTTAGCATTGAATTAAGTCTGATTTTAGTGACAATCAGAGTTAATGTTTTTACTGCTACTTTAATCCTTAACTTTTGCAATGCATGCATTGCAAGAAGGTCTTTTGTTACTTTATCATATAATATAGTGATTCTTCATTTTTCAATAACAGGATTCACCACCCTCTCCCAGCACTAAGCTAACCTGGGCAAGACAAGATGATCATGACATGCTAGTGACACCTCTGTGGCTCATAACATTGATGTTGGGAGCCTATAACATGATCCACATGGAACTTATTTTCTATAGGTGCTCAACTATGGTGATGGATGAGATAGAAAATCTGAGTTTATAGATAAAGTTTAATCACAGTGTCAGAGATCTTGAAGACCATTTATAAATAGCTCAATAAAGAAATAAACATTTTCTAAAATAATTGTATAAAAGTGCCTCAGGCAGAACAGTATGAAATAAGGTGCATATTCTACTTAACTGAAGAGATTTTTAAAGGCAATGAGCAATTTAGGCTTATCGTGGAAAGGCCAGATGGCTCAATATACTACATGAGGCTAAACGGACAGTTAGCAGAAGATCAATCTGCCTACGCTTTAAAACAGTAAATAATGATTTTAGACAAGGAATAGAACAAGTTTTACTGTGCCCTGCCAGGAAGAAAGAGGGTATGTGAGAGGGCAGCCAGAGAATCAACAGGCTGCATTTATTTGGTGTAAAAGTTCAGTTCCAGCTGGAATTTTTAATCCTAGCTCTGATTTAAAATTCACTTAGGAAGCAGTGTGTATGACTTCTGGCACTGGCCAAACAAAGCTAATGGATGTAACTTGCAATAGTTAATTGAGTAAAGTACAGAGTTGTTCTGTTAAAGACCTTAGAATTTGGCCCCAAGTGTACTCCTGTAGCCTGTACATTGCAAATTCTTTAGTATTGTATTTTATACTGTACAAAAACTTAAGTGAACAAATCAACCTTTTTGTTTTTCTTTCTAAGCCTAAATGTCTCTGAAAAAAAAAGGCAAGAGGCTGCAGTCAGGGCTAGCAATGTGCTAAATCTAAAAATAAATTGTCATTCACAAAGAGCATATGTAACAGGAACAAATTAATGGAAACATTCCAGTGGTCCATTGGTGCCATGGATTAAACACATTCCACCCCTCGTTCCCATCAAGCCACTGAATCTGTGTACATGCAGAATGGGGAGACAGGTGGCCAGGCAGGAAGAGGGCTGGGGGATCCCCAAGGATACCAGTTCTCAACTTCAGTGACTGTGCTCAAGTCTGTTGGCTGACTCCTCTTCTACATTGCTCTGCAAACCCTGCCAGACCACCAGTAGAACAGCCATGTGCTGTTGGCTCACTCCCCCAGTTGTTTTCTCTGATTTTCTACAAGGGCATCTGTCAGAGGCTGCACAGCCAGAGATAAGGCAGCTTTAGCTCTGCTGATTTGACCAGCAGACTATCCCCATACCTAGGGTTACCAGATACCAAAGCCTGGAAAGGAGGACAGGCAAGTACAAAAAGGAGGACATTGGAGGACACATGGAGAAAATGTAGTATTAATGTAATCTTCTGTTTTTAGGGGGCCCTGGAGCACTTTCCCCTAATTATAAGGTATTCTGTGGCATTCCAGCATACTTTAACCCCTATAAGTAAAAAGCCAGACAAAATCATGTATTTTAAAATGCCTACTAGGCGGAGGATGTGAAGGTAAAAAGGAGGACATGAAGGTAAAAAGGAGGACATGTCCTCCTTTTGCCTGACATCTGGTAACCCTACCCATACCTCAAATTGATTAAAAGCAGGAACCATGTCTTTAATGTGTCTCTTTCTTTACCCTGCTCACTTTTTCCTGACTATTCCTGTGCCTCCCAGTTATTCGACAGAGAAGAGAATAGTATTTCAGTGCTCACTTTCCCCATCATCTGCAGGACCCTACTAGAGTTTTCTTTGTGACTTTCCTTCCTGCTGAAGAGTAGGGCAAAGCAAGAGAATATACATAGGGCAAAATATTTTTGCATGAATGGAATAGAAGAAGAATAGTAAAGTTGTTTGTATATGGATACCTATATTTATTCCCATATTCATAAATAACATACTCTCAAACTCCTGCATACCAATGCATAAGACTTTTCTGGGTTGAAACTAAGCAAGAGATTTTTTTTATCCCAAAGAGGTCTGGGCCTAAGAGTGATTAGCTATAGATGTCTAACATACGATATCTTGATCTAGTTTTCAGAAGTTCTGAGCACCCATCCTCTGAAAACTCAGGCCTCTTTGAAATGTTCCAGTTGTTCACCAAAAAAAACCCTACTAGTCACTGCTGAATTTAATTTTAATTTAGATAAATCAAAAATGATGCACCTAAAAAGGTCTAAAATGGAAGTACAGTATCAGACAGTGATGCACAAATTATCAAGCTATAACCATACTAATGGTAGCTGGTAGCTGCTGGCTTGCTACCTGATTTACTTGGCTAAAACTCTAGGGGAATTCAGTGGGAGGCTTGCCCAAGTGCACCCACAGGACTTCGTCTGTTCCTTATACTCTACTGGACCCTGGAGTGCTAACACTCTTTACATACCGGTCTTCTCTTGTACAGTAGGTATATAAAATGCAAGAAGTTAACAACCAAGAACACCGAATTCCAGATCATTATATCCAATGCACAACGGTAGAGCGTAGCCCAGATGATGAAAAGTACACATCCTGTCAATAATAAAAACATAAGTTAAATTGTACTACTCTATAATGTATAAAAATATTACTATCGGTTTATATACAGATCACTCTTTTGATATAGATAATTTAGATCACAGTGATTATGTTCAGAAGTGATGCATTTCACAAGTTTCAGTACAGGTAGTAGACCCCAATGTAATCAATAGTATAGTAAGGGTAAGTATAAGAGAGGTGATTTTATTTAGTTACAAGAAACATTGTTAACAAAACCACACAATTGCTTCATGCAGCCTGCATTACACCCCAATCGAGACAAAAGTGATAAGAATTCATTTCAATGCCTGAAGCCCACAGACAAACAAAACATGAATAAGCAAGCACTATTTGCTTAGAATTCCCTAAATGCCAATCACAGAGATTTGCAGTTTTAAAGAAACATTACCATTAGCATAAGAGTTAAATCTGACTTCCTGCTGTGAATTATGCCATTGTTCAAGAAATCATGTTAGGAAAACAGAATGACTGATGAGTATCTTCTAAATATTTTCAAATATTAACTCTCCTGCCTTGATTAGCGAGAACGGCTAAACAAGATAAAGTTCTTAATTATGCAGTTCTCTCTTACAATGTTATTCTTGCAAGGTTCCATCTCCACGTGAAAAATTCATACTACATACATGTTTGCCAGTTAAATATTAAAACTAGAGCCCTCCCCTCCTCCAAATTAGTGAAACCTCCACAAGCAGAACTCTTGTTGATTTTAATGAGGGTTCCACAGATAAAAGGTGTTGAAAAATTTGAAGCTCCCGGCCATCAGAGAAATTCATTTTGGTAAGATAACTTCTGGTAAGTATGAAAAGAGATATGGAACAATTACTGTAATGTTCTTAGTATAAGCAATGTAAAGGTCTGATAATTAAATAACTTCTCCCAATAAAAAAACAACAAGCAGTTGTGTGGCACTTTAAGACTAACAGATTTATTTTTTGCATGAGCTTTCGTGGGAGAAGATCCCACTTCCTCAGATGCTTCGAAGATGGGTGAACTTACAGAAAGGAATGAAACTAAATGCAAGGGGGTGTAAAACATAG
>ML681979.1:52890349-52901860 GCA_007922195.1 Podocnemis expansa
CGGAGAGAAGTTAGTCAGCTGGTCGAACTACAGAAGGGTGTAGAGATTAAGGATAAGACTCGGCTACTGAAAAAATACAAGGGCCTGACTCCATCTGAAGCCCTAGAGACTGCTAAACAAAGGCTCACAGCACTGGCCACCAGGCTAAGGAGATACACTAGAGAAGCAGAGGCCAAAAAGATAAATGCCCTGTTCTCCAAAGAACCATCCAAGGTGTACTCCCAACTGCAGTGCAACAACACAATAACAGCAGAGCCACCAACAGCAGAAACTGAACAGTACTGGAAGAACATAAGGGAGAAAGAGAAGACTCATAACACCAGTGCAAAGTGGCTGCAGGACCTGAGAACAGACCACAGCAATCTCCCAGAACAGGAACCAGTCACCATCACAGTAGCAGACATCCAATAGTGGGTCAAGAACATGAAGAGCTGGACAGCACCTGGCCTGGACATGACCCACACCTACTGGTTAAAGAAACTAACAGCAGTGCATGAACGCCTAGCAGCACAGATGAACCAGCTGCTTGCAGCAGGCTCCCACCCAGAGTGGCTAACACAAGGAAGGACAGTGCTGATCATGAAAGACCCCCACAAGGGAACAGCACTGTCCAACTAGCGGTCAATAACCTGCCTCCCCACAACATGGAAAGTCTATCAGGCATCACAGCCGCCAAGCTACAGGACCACATGGGCCAGTACATGAGCACAGCTCAGAAGGGCATTGGGAACACCAGAGGCTCAAAACACCAGTTGCTCATAGACAGAGCAGTCGCCCAAGACTCAAGGTCTAGACAGACCAATCTGAGCACAGCCTGGATTGACTACAGGAAAGCCTACGACTCAATGCCACACACATGGATCTGTGAATGTCTGGCGCTATACAAAGTCAACAGGACACTAAGGACCTTCCTCAAGAACTCAATGGGATTGTGGAAGACAACACTGGAAGTCAACTCAAGACAGCTTGCACAAGTGGCCATCAAGTGCGGCATATACCAAGGTGATGCACTGTCCCCGCTGCTGTTCTGCATTGGCTTGAACCCCCTCAGCCAGATAATCACAAGGACTGGCTACGGATACAAGTTCAAGAGTGGAACTACCATTAGCCACTTCCTCTACATGGATGACATCAAGCTGTATGCTAAGAATGAACGAGACATCGACTTGCTAATCCATCTGACACGGATCTACAGTGAGGATATTGGGATGTCATTCGGACTGGAGAAGTGTGGCCGGATGGTAGCAAAGAGAGGGAAGGTAATCACGACTGATGGGGTGGAACTACCAGCAGGCCACACAGCAGACATACAGACCAGCTACAAGTACCTTGGCATCCCACAGTCACATGGGAACCACGATGAGGGGGCAAGGAAGAGAGCAACATCCAAGTACCACCAAAGGATAAGACAGGTCCTGAAGAGCCAGCTCAATGGGAAGAATAAGATCCATGCCATCAACAGGTATGCCCTGCCAGTCATCAGATACCCTGCCGGTATAGTGAGCTGGCCAAAGGAGGACATGGAGGCTGCCGATGTGAAGACCCGGAAGCTCCTCACAATGTACGGAGGTTTCCACCCTGAATCCAACACCCAGAGACTGTACGCCAGCCGGAAAGAAGGTGGGCGGGGTTTGGTGAGTGCCAAAGCCACTGTCCTGGACGAAACCCACAGCATCCAGGAGTACCTCAGTAAGATGGCACCGAAAGATGAGCTGCTGAGAGAATGCCTGAGGCAGCAGCAGACATGGGAGGAAGATCAAGCAGAAGAAGTGCCATGGCAAGACAAGACCCTGCAGGGGATGTACCATCGACAGATAGCTGAGGTGGCTGACATTGGGAAATCCTACCAGTGGCTGGAAAGGTTTGGACTAAAAGACAGCACTGAGGCACTGATCATAGCAGCACAAGAACAGGCACTGAGCACCAGATCAATTGAAGCAGGGGTCTACCACACTAGACAAGACCGAAGGTGCAGACTGTGCAGAGAGGCCTCAGAGACAGTCCAACACATAGTGGCAGGATGCAAGATGCAGGCAGGAACAGCATACACTGAACGGCATAACCAAGTAGCTGGCATTGTGTACAGGAACATCTGCACAGTCTATGGGCTAGACCCTCCCAAGTCCAGCTGGGAGATTCCACAGAAGGTCATGGAGAATAACAGGGCTAAGATTCTGTGGGACTTCCAGATCCAGATGGACAGGCAGGTACTGGCCAATCAACCAGACATCGTGGTAATAGACAAGGACCAGAAGACAGCGGTGGTGATAGATGTAGCAGTGCCAAGTGACAGCAACATCAGGAAGAAGGAGTATGAGAAGCTGGAGAAGTACCAGGGCCTGAAAGAGGAACTAGAGCGGATGTGGAAAATAAAGGGCAAAATGGTCCCAGTGGTGACAGGAGCACTCGGGGCTGTGACTCCTAAGCTGGGAGAGTGGCTCCAACAGATCCTAGGAACAACATCAGAGCTCTCTGTCCAGAAGAGTGCAGTGCTAGGAACAGCTAAGATACTACGCAGAACCCTCAAACTCCCAGGCCTCTGGTAGAGGACCCAAGGTTGAGGAAGACACATACCACACCCATAGAGGTGAGAGGGGAATTTTTTTATATATATATATATATATATTAATTACACACATACTATGTAAACCTTTATAATGCCAATTCAGCAAACACACTTTAGTCAAGCATATATAACAAAGCTAGTGAACTGCCAGTTATGACTCATTCTGTTTACTCACAGGAGAGATACAAAATGAATAGTGACAGTGTAAGCTTCTTCCCATCAACTGTGTTCCAAAAGGATCACCTATAAGGCTGACAAAGGTCACTGAGTATATACTGTTGGGAAAATTTTACTGGTTATGAAAGGTATGTTCTCCTCCCCAGAAGTGGGAGCTTTATGTTCCTTATATTGTGTTCACTGTTATTGTAACAGTTAAGTGACCTGAGCTCTAGAGGATGCTGGAGAGCAAGGCTGCCTGGCAACTGGTGATGCGGGCTCCCTGGTCAGAGGGACAGGAGCCTTGGCAGGCAGCCAGGAGTCTGTGCTCTGCCCAGCAACAGGGTCAGTGAACTGAAAGCAGTCTGCCTAGTGACAGGGGCCGTGTGCAGACTGTAGAGAGGGCCGTGCGCAGTGGGCAGAGGGCCGTGCACACACCTTCTAGAACCCTCTCCACTGAACCCTATGGAACCTGGTTTGGGCACGAAAGCTGTGGCTTTCTGATTGGTTGGCTGGCCAGGTATTTAAGTTAGGGCTCAACGGTTGCTCGGGGCTATCAGCCGTTGCTGGATAGTCGTCAGGATCTTTGGGCGCGCTCCCTTGGCCACGTGGCAGGAACTGTAAGAGCCGAGATCCAAAGAAGAGATTCTCCAGAGGACCCCCTTTTGGACTAGGAGCCTTGAGCACCCTGGGACTCTGCTGGTTTCTCTGAGCCTTTGGTCCCTGGGATCCGAGGTTCAGTGAGAGCAGGGTGAGTCAGGCTTCGAAGAGGACGCTGAGGGATCGCATCTGGGAGCCGGAGAGAGCATCGAGGACCAGGAGGGAAGAAGCTGTCGTCGTGCCGGAGGGAAGAAGACCAGTCTCCAAAGGGATAGGGTCCCCACGTGGCCCTATTTGGACTTTGCCTTGGGGTGAATGGACTATTGATTAAGGACCCAGGCTACCAGTAGCCCAGAAGAAGACAGTCCAAGTCAGGTTTATCCGGACGGGAGACGACGCGGGAGCAGACGGTCCACCGAGGGACCCGGAGCAGCGCCTTGTGGAGTCGTGTCCAATGCCATTCCGGTGAAGTGAAACTGTGAGGCGCTGGGACTGTGGGGACCTCAATTGAGAGACAATCTCTCTGTCCGGTGGGGTAGGGACGCGGGTCCAACCCCACTGTTGGGTACTTGTGTTTTATTATTTAATTGTGTTGTGGGAACTGTTTTAAATAAGTGTTTGTTGGGGATCCGGTGGGAGGTTGAGGGTGTGTTTTAATAAAGCTGTGTTTTGAAATCCTCAACCTGCCTCTTCCTTGACTGTACCTGTGGTAGGAGCCAGGGGTTGACAGACGCCCCAGGTGAATAGGGCTTGCCATTCAAATTCTTTTCCAGTAACAATACCTTCAGTGCGTGGCTTCCTTGTTATGATTTGTAACAGAAGTACCCATTAATATCATAAGTAGCTATTGTTTAATAATTAACTGAACTGAACCACTTAAATTCACCACAAAGCTAGTTAGATGCTTTTCAAATTTTTGGCTATGAATCAATTGGGTCAAAATTGGAAAGTAACCTTGTTTGTACTCCATTACCTATCCATTCAGGATCCTAGATATATGTAATTTTTAAAATAAAAGAATGGCCCTGTATTTTTACTGTTTGTTGGGAAACTTTTTAAAATTCTTGCCTGTAAAGACCATCCACAGAAGATCTTAACCCTACTAACCTGGTCTGACTACTAGAGTATGCCAATCTTACCCCCCCCCCCAGTGGTCAGAGACACAACACAAAATTCCACCGAACTCCAGCTGTCATTATGGAGACAAGGTGACTTTAAAGTTATTATAACCATCTGAAAATTCAGTGACCTCAAGGGCAGCTGTATGGTGCTCAAAAGACTTGCAAAAATCCAGGTCATCTATTAAGGTGCTGGGATGGGGTGTCCATTGCATACAAGTCCTAAGCAGGTTAATGTGGGCCAAGAGGACCAATTAACTTTAGATGTTTCATGTACAACAGAGGACAATCAAGAAGTGATAGGGCCAATTGGCAAATAAAGCCCAGCTGTGGGAGGAACTAGGACAGAATTATATATCTGGGAAGCATGAGAAAGGAGGAGGTCTACAGTCATACTGTCCCTCACAGGAAAGAGAGTTGGCTAGGAACAAGTTGGAAATCCAAATGAGTAAGCCTTGGGGTCCTGCCCTGAACTAGGGAGTCTTACAAGATGCCTGGAAGGATGAAGCTAGAGCTATAGTCAGTGGAGAATACTTCAGCAGCAAATCCAGAGATAGGCAAGGAGATGGAGTAGGAAAGAGCCCAGGGAAACCGAGGCTGAGCAGACCTGGACAACTAGTCAGAAAGGGATTCACATGACCTGGAGTAGAAGCTGAGTCCAAGCTCCTCTGCCAACCACTGGCAAAGTAGCACATGAGCTGAAGCTGAAACAGAAGACTGCCTGAGAGGGCATATGGGTAGCTTGGCTGGTGGGACTTTGTTATCCTGGAAAGGGAAGACTATATAGTGAACAACTTGGAGGGCCAAGTCATAAAGAGAGCATCCTGAGTTGTAAAGCAGTGGGTTTGACAGAAAGAGTAACTGATGCCACGAGGCACCAACACGAGTGTGAGCTGTGGAGAGTGGAACTCCTTGATTTTAGGAACCTAACTTCTGGTTCAATTTTCCTTTTAAAAGCTTGCTCTCTAATCCTCTAAAGTTCATGTTTATTTATTACCAGCAAACATATGGAGGAGTTCTGTTAACATGCTGGAAAATAAACAGCAGAAGGCCACAGAACTTTTCTGACAAGCAGACTTCTAAGTGGCTGTAGAAACAGATTTACCTTTTCTACAAAGTGACAGATTGTGTCACTGGATCTAAAGCAGGACTGCCCACTGATTTCAAGTGGTGATACTAAAACTAGGTATGCAATCTGGTCCAGGGTATTTACTCATAAGTAGTTAACAGGAAATAAATAGTTTAACATAATTCTGAAGTGCATGTCGGTTCCTAGCACAGATCCTATAACTTTGTCATAATACAAACATGCACAAATTCGGTTCAGAGAATACATATCTAGTTGTCACATTCTAACCTTCAGTTTCTTAAAATATAAGAAGTTCACTGTCAGTGGAAAGTTAAGGTATGCAACACCAAGTTTCTTGAGCTTTCAATTCAGCTTACTTATAAACAGAGATCATAGAAGTCAGGTTTTGTTTTGGATTTTTTAATTTTTTTTAAACACAGAATCTGGTAGGGCTCAGGGTATCAGATTTTATTTTAATTGCAGAAAAGTTAAGACTTGTTTTATCAGAGAACTTTGTTTTTAATCACTACAACTAGGATGCCTACTGATAAGAAAGAATTGGACATTAGAGTGCTTTAAAATGCAACATGCTGTGTTTACATAAAATGTTAGATGTATTCCTCACATAAATCCTCAAATAGATCTTTAAAAAGAAGTTTCACCTTCAGAACTAAGTGTGTACAGTATTTGAAAAAAAAAAAGCGGCTAGAGTGCTGTCAACTTACAAATGATTCAAGGTTTATATTCTGTAAAACTGCTTTATATACGGAAATAGTTTGCTACTTTTTAAAAACAAATTAAAACAATGACTTTTAAATACCCCAGTTTACAGCACTCAGAATGTGAAACGGAAAACTCAAATTAGTTTATAATTAAATCAAGTTTATTGTTTTTCCCCCTGGCCAAGCTAAAAGAAAAGCAAGTAGTAAACAAGTAGGCAGCTCGTGGGTTGCAGACAGCAGAGATATTCAAAGTTTTCCAGAGGCTAGACCCACAAGGGGAATGTAGGCATTGCAATGCTGACTAACTTTTGCATACCCTAGTGCAATCTTAGCTATGAGTTAAATGCCCAGACTTCCTATATAGTGCCTGGGGAGAATGAGGTGCCTAAAAACAGGATCCACAAAACTCTGACCAGGAACTGCCTTAAACTACTCAGTTTGAAATGCCATGAGAAGGGTATGGCTTAGTTCCACTAACAGATTTAATAAAACAAACAAACAAGGAGTTCTGTGGCACTTAAAAGGCTAACACATTTATATTTTGCATAAGCTTTCATAGGAGACAATCCCACTTTGTGAGATGCAAGCTCATGCAAAAAATAAATGTGTTAGTCTTTAAGTGCCATAGGACTCCTTGTTTGTTTGTTTTAGCGAACTAGACTAACACAGCTACCCTTTTGGATCTTAACAGATTTAGGTGTCTAAATCGAGGCTGGAGGAAGGCACCTCCATCTGCTCAGGATCCACCCCCATGAACTGTTCCCTGGCATGAGATCCATTAACGCCGTCACAGCAGAGCATGTGCTGCTGCCACCATAATTACCACCCTTCTATTGTCTAGTTACTAGTAGTTAGGGAACCAAACCAGGCTGTGGGAGACCCAGGTCCAAATCCTACCTCTGCCTTATGTGAAGCGGGGTTTTAAGACTAGGTTTCCCACATGAGTGTCTTGCTACCAGATACATGTGTGGCAGTATTGTGCAAAAAAAACAACAAGGAATTGTGTAGCACTTTAAGACTAACAGATTTATTTTTTGCATGAGCTTTCGTGGGAGAAGATCCCACTTCCTCAGATGCTTCGAAGATGGGTGAACTTACAGAAAGGAATAAAACTAAATGCAAGGGGGTGTAAAACATAGGATCAGGTCATAAAGTAACAGCGAATCAGAGCAGTTTACAGGCTCAAACCATGGGAAGCCTGAAGTCAAATTACCCTTTGTAATGGGAAAAGAAGCCATAGTCTCGATTGAGTCCTGCTTGCACAGAATTTAGCTTGCATATTAATTCGAGTTCAGCTGTTGCTCTTTGAAGTCTTGATGTCCCAGGTACATCTCTAATGACAGTCGTCAACAAATCCATCATCGAGTGATTAGGAAGATGGAAGTGCTCAGCAACTGGTTTCTTTGTTCTTTGATTTCTGATATCAGCTCTGTGCTCATTCAGTCTCTTACGAAGCGATCGTCCTGTTTGTCCAACATATAAGGTGTTGGGGCATTTCTTGCACATGATGGCATAGACCACATTAGTAGATGAGCAGGTAAATGAGCCTTTGATGGAGTAGCAGGCTTGATTAGGACCTATGATGGTGAGTGTTGTGTAGATACGTGGGCAGACTTGGCAGCGTGGTTTTTTGCAGGGGTGTGTGCCTGCTTCAATGTTCCTGTTGTTAGATCTGTAGTTGCTGGTGAGTATCTGTTTAAGATTAGGGGGCTGCCTATAAGCAAGGAGTGGTCTGCCTCCTAATGCTTGAGAGAGAGAGGGATCATCTTTTAGAATAGGCTGTAGGTCCTTAATGATCTTTTGCAGAGGTCTGACTTGAGGATTGTATGTGGTGACTAGCGGTGTTCTGTATTGTGCAAGACTTGATCCAGTAAGTTGTCTCAGAGCACGCTTACCATACAGGTGGAAAGACCGTAGCCTGAAGGTTCCAATGGCGTTTAGGACATAAATCAGGCACCGGGCATCACGGATTAAGTAGCTTTGAATTTACTAACTGATGAAAATTTTAGTGGTTATGGAACTTTATTGGTGGAAACTTATGTGCCTACAGCAGGGGTCTCAAACTCAAATCACCATGAGGGCCACATGAGGACGAGTACATTAGCCCGAGGGCCACACCACTAAAACCTTTTCATACAATGATATTGCAAATATCAGTAATGACAATGTCACTTGGCCCAAGGGCTGCGTGTTTGAGACCCCTGTCCTAGGGGGACTTTAGGACCCTACAGAGTTAAGTGGCACCTGATGTGGGATTTTGAGGCTCTACATATTGAACTTGGGCACATGAAGTGGATGGTAGTTACCTAAAGCGCTTTGTGGATGTAGCCCCTGGCTCCAAACTGCCCTTGAAATCAACCTCTCCAGAATCATTAGGCGCCTAAATACCTTTAAAAAAAATCTGTACCTTCATTACCAGTCCTGCAATTGTATCCACACAGATGGCTCCTCATAGACCTAACAGTAGAATTCAGCCTAGGATTATTTTTAATCAGATCCTAGAACTGTTTTGCTATGGTTCTGCAGCCCTGCGAGCCTTGACCATAACTGTTAATTCTGAGAGATGAAAAGGGACTGGTAGTGCTATTCTAATTAGGTTCATTGTAATTTAATTTCCCTGTTTTCTTTTACTGCTGAAATAGCACTAAAGGGAAAAACAGAGTAGGAAGAAATCATGTACTTGGTTGAACTATGCAGTCCAGCACCTCTTTAGATTAAATCTGTAGTATTTATTCATCTTGTTCTGCGCAGTATTGTTGATACAAATTAATGTACATTCATTCCATGTATGCAGAAAATGCATCAATTATAAGTGAAATATTCTTACTGTGTACTCACAGCATCAATAATCATAATAGTAAGGATGTGTGGCATACATGGGAATATTCTTAATGAAAACTGCCTCATTTTCCCCTATGTGTTATTCAAGTATTTAGTGGTGGGTTAGGGTGTGAGATCTTTGTAGTGACCATTAGACGGCAGGTATGGCTGCGCACAGACAATGGCTGGAGCCCATCCCCTTGTAAAATGCTGGAGAGGAGGGGAGTGGTGAGGTGACATCCTTGCCCCTGAAAACAGACCAGGCAAGCGGAGGGGGTGGGAAGCATGTCTGGTGCCAGCTGCCTGGGGACTGGAAAGTATCAGTTCCCTCTGAGGGAGCAGAGCCCAAGAATGCAGCTCTGGAAATTCCTCAGATAGAATCATAGGGTTGGAAGGGACCTCATAAGGTCATCAAGTCCAACCCCCTAGGGCTTGAACCCAGGACCTTCTGCATACTAAGCAGAGGTGCTAGCCACTACACTATTTGCTACTTTATTCACAACTATCTGAACCATCAGCTATTGATGTTCACAGCTTTCTGATGCATGTGCTAACAAAGTCTATTCCACACCATGTTCTGAGGAAATAATAAATCCTGCTGATTTTCATGCTGGATCTGAATCACTTCTGACTGCAAGGCAGGGTACATGGCCCCCATGGGGGTATGTAAGAGCTCCCCAGGCATTGGATCCAGGGGGACCCACTGAAGGGAGCTGGATTCTGCAAGGTCAGATTCAGGAAGCAGCTGCACTGGTGCGAGGGGTCCTGGAGGAAATCCACGCCAGTCTAATCTTATCTGGCTTCACCCAGAGTGATTCCAGAGCACCATTCTCGTGGGACTCCATTGCAGGATGCATACTGAGAATGGTGTTAACTGCAGATACAATTTGATGCAGGGAAAAGTTCTGCTGAAGGAAGAATCTATAACCATCACTTGGTAACCCTCAACTTCACTCACCAAATAACTGATGCTGAATTGTAACTCACAAGATGGAAACACTATAAATACATTCAATTTCTTAAGTGAAAGTCATTGGGAAATAAGATGCTGCATATCTGCATTTATAACAACAAAATAACTTTCCTTCTAAAGCACCTCGGATCCTCTCAAGGCACTCATGGTGTGCACATCCTCCCCATAATAACCTCTTAAGATTAGGAGTAATTAAGAGGAAAAAGCAGGGAGAGAGAAATGATGTTGCCTTTACAGCCTATTCAAACCTATATGGGGGGGAGAGGGAAGAGTTTAAGGCCATTTAAAAGTGGGAAGGGACCCCCGTTTCAAGGTGGAGAGTGTTCCACAACTGTAGAACCACTACAGCAAAAACATAATTGGTTTGTCAATCACTAGGGTGGGGTCTCTAGAAGACGAGGGATGTCCAAACATACTGAATAGCAGCTAACTCATTATTATGATTTTTTCCTATGAGGCTGAGTATGTTGTTTTACTGCAAAGCATATTTTTCAAGAGTAACAGCCCCCTGAAACATGGAAATACTGATCATGCAACCTTAAAGAGGTGCCAGAACTACAAAACTACATAATGTTTTGAAGCAAGGAATCCTGTGGCATTTAAAGACTAAGATTTATTTATCAAATGAGCTTTCTCTGTTAATATTTAAGTGCCACAGGACTCTTTGCTTCTTTTGCTGAAGTAGACTAACAAGTTCCAAAGGGGCCAGCTGTATTAGTCTAGTCCAGCAAATAAAAATAAAATAAACTAGAATAATTTAAAAAAAAAAAAGAAAAAGAAAAAAGCAAGGAGTCCTGTTAGTCTTTAAGTGCCATGGGACTCCCTGCCTTTTTTTCCTTTTTCTTTTGCTAGACTAACACAGCTGCCCCTTTGAAACAAGTTGCAGTATGACCTGATTCCGTGTCTTACACTCCCCTGTGTTTATTTTCATCCAATTCTCTAAATTCTCCCTCTTCAAAGCATCTGACGAAGTGGGATTTTCTCCCACCAAAACTCATGTGATAAATAAATGTGTTAGTCTTTAAGTGCCACCAGACTCCTTGCTCCCTTTGGAGCAGTGTTTTTAATCCATCTGTTTGAACCAATCCAACACTCACCGATTTTAAAGCAGCATCTGAAGGGAAAGGAAAACCTGTTTGAAGACGTTCAAGTCACTGAACCGTCACTAAACATTGAGCAAACCCTGCAATCTCACAGACTCACTGGAAGCGAGCTTCTGCTTCCACACTGCCGTCTTCCCGCCTGGCTTGGCTTTAAGCCTCATTTGTTTTAAAGCCACTTCAGGAAGCCCTTGCTTACCAAGAGCTGCGACTCTCCCCAGGAAAAAAAAAAAAATCACAATTTTTTTCTTATTAAAGAGCTCTTTTTCTCATTCGTCTTCAAACAACCACCGTCTCGTTCAACGTAACTAACGACCAGTTTACTGCTGGACAAAAATCCCTTTCCAAAAGGAAAGACTGGTGCGAACAGGAGGAGGTGACCCGGCT
>ML681979.1:52902260-52979414 GCA_007922195.1 Podocnemis expansa
CATGGTTTTGTCTGGGTTTTTACTTACAGGGGTTCAAGGATGCTATTTTTAGGGGGGAAGCATTCCAGCGCCCGCTAAAAACAGAAGACTGTTCCATGAATACTGTATTTTCTCCATGGGTCCTCCAGTGTCCTCCTTTTCATACTTCCCTGGCCTCCTTGCCATGCTTTGGTGTCTGGTTACCCTAGGTGTGGGGGAAACCTCTGGACGGGAGCAAACAGGACCCAAGTGCCACCCCTCGCAGCACAGAAGTGGAGGTCCTTCTTAGGACTCCCCGGGAGAACATCCAGGTTTAGGCATTTTCCCCTGTTTTTTTGATTGATTTTAGTTCTTTTTTACAGTGGTGATAACTGGGGGGGGGGTAATCAGACAATTATTTAATAAGAGACGTTGAGGGTATGTCCGCACACAGCTTTTAGATCAAAATAACGCTGCTTCTTCTAAAAGAGTTTATGTCCCCACAACGTTTTCCTTGAATCGAAGGAAGGAGCTCCTTTATTTTGATTCAGGGAAAGTGAGAGCGATTCCTTAAGACCTGGTTTTAAATCAAAATGTTGCTTAAATCGAAATGGTTGTTTTGAAATAACACTGTTCAGATGTGTTATTTTGAAATAACTGTTTAAATCGATTCCAGCACCAGTTCCCTTCCTCCTCCCAGGGTGCCTCTCCCCAGAATTGAACTAGCAAGTTCTGTGTCAGGCCATGCTAGTTCGATTTGGGGGTTTTTGGTGTGGACCTGTTAAATTGATTTAGCTTAAATCGATTTAATGATTTTATATCGATTTAGCTTATATCAATTTAACTTAAATCAATTTACCCAGGTAGGTGTGAACATAGCCTGAGAGACCAAAACTTAAAGCTTTGTAGGCATCCAAACATAAATGGTCAGTGTCACATGTCAGAATATACTAAGTATGCAGCAAATCAGACTTTAACACAGGGGTGTCAAACTCAAAGCACCACAATGGTTGCATGGGGACTAGTAGAGGGCCGCATGAGGACTAGTTCATTAGCCTGAGGGCTGCACCAGCATAAATTTTTCATACAACAATATTGCAAATATTGGTAACAAAAGTGTCATTGCAGGCCACAGGAAATAGCTTTAAGGGCCTCATGCGGCCTGTGGGCCACCCTGTTTGAGACCCCTGCTTTAACAAGTTCTCAAGGACACTTTTCTTAGTTTGCCTATCTATCTTTCACAGTTCAAGCAACATTAACAGAGGTATTTTTTCTGTGACTTGTGTGCATACAGTGAAATTAGAGAGAGAAGGTGGATGAGGTCATATCTTTTATTATACCAATTTCAGTTAGTGAGAGAGAGGAACTTTCTAATCAAGGGAAGTTGGGCCAATAGAAGAGAGGGCCTCACCCACCCGATGTCTCTAACATTCTGGGACCAACTGGGCTACCAGAACACTGTCTGCATGTAGCAAAATTGACATTGATCAACATATGAATAAAAATCTATCCTTCAAAATCTCTATATAGCTAACAAATTCTTTTAGCTATACAGATAACAGTCTCCCCAGATAAAGCATCTGATGAAGTGGGATTTCTGCCACAAGAGCTCATGCAATAAATAAATGTGTTAGTCTTTAAGTGCCACAGAACTCCTTGTTTGTTTTACTGACCCAGCTAACTAGAGAGTGTTCTCTGAAACTGGCTTTGTCTATTCCAGAAAAGTGCACCATTTAAAACTCCACTAGTTCAACCAGTGTGATTCTTAGTATGAGCACATTTAAATTGGTTTAACTCTTGTTTATGTCTGTTAAAAACAAGTTGGTGCCAGTGCAAGCTGAACTGATATAGGCAAAGGACTAAAGCAGTTTAGTCAAGTCAAGTCATAGGGCTGGAAGGGACCTCATGAGATCATCAAGTCCAACCCCCTGGGAATTGAACCCAGGACCTTCTGCATGTTAAGCAGAGGTGTTTGCACCAGTTTACCCAGATCAGTGTTAGATAGATTTAGTTGAACTTGTGTACTGTTCTAGTACATATAGACAGGTCTATCAGTCTATATAACTGTCTGTGGACAAAACTTCTCTTGTTCTACATTTCTCACTCCCTAGTTATAAAAGTCTGTGTAGCTCTTTAGCAAATAGTTTCTCCAGTTCTCTAGATGATAGTTTCTACAACTAGTGGTCTAAGGTGGAAAATGAAAATGTCGCAGTTGAAACTTGGCACTGTTCCTTCCTTTACTGACCTGTTTTGTGACCATTGGAAGAGTCACCTTACATCTTTAGTTTTTTGGTTTCCATGTATCAGAGAAATAGTATGTACATACTGCATTTATATTAACATTTATGGTAACAGTACCTGTAGGTCCCAACTGAGATCTGGGTGCCATTGTTCTAGGCACTGTAAAAATAGTCATTGCTTCAAAGAATTTGCAGTCCAAGTAGAAAAGACAGACAATGAGTGCAGGGTGGAAACAAAGGCAAGCAAAAATGAAGTCTCTTGAAAAGGTCACACAGCAGCTTAATGGTAGAGGACAGAACCAAGGCCTCTTGATTCCTAGTCGTACCACTTACAGGGCTAGCATATTCATGTGTATAAAACATAATATAAAGTAACTTTCCCAGATTTGTTTGGGATATAAATTAGATTTCTGTTCTATATAAGAGCCTATAATGGAGCCAATCCTGCAGTTATTTTTGGGCAAAATTCCCATGAAAGTGGATGAGAGATTTGCAAATGGAGTTGCTGCAGCACTGGGTTATAAATGTTTCACATGGCACAAATGATGTATAACAGCAGCAAAGTTTATAAATATAACCTGAGTTTCCCCTTAAGCAAGGTCAGCACAAGGTGTGGAGGGAGCAGTCTTTGAGTAGTGTTATTAAGTGTCATATGCTCACGAAAAACTGATCGTCTAACGTTCAGATTTATCAAAAAGCATCCTATAGTTATTATTTATTATGAGAAGGAAATTTGCATGGGAAGAAAATGCATGGGGAGGATGAGGAGAAATCGTACTGCAACCCTTTAAAGTTTGGAGGAACTATCCTGATTGTTTCAGAGGAGTAGCTGTGTTAGTCTGTATACGGCAAAAACCGGAGTCCTGTGGCACCTTAAAGACTAACGAATTTCTCCAGGCATAAACTTTCATGGGCCGCAACTCACTTTGTCATGAAGTGTAATGCATTTTGATCGTTCCTAAAAAAGTGGAATAGAGACATGGTAACCTATCAAAAGGTGACTATTAGGCAGCAGTCTCAATCAACGGTTTCTTTGCACTAGAAAATCACTTTCACTTCAGCAAGCATGTTCTAAATAGAAGATATAAAACACTGCATAAAAGATTCAGGATTCTGCTGTTTTCCAAAGCGTGATTGATGCAAAGGGAACCAGGGCCTGAGTTTTGTTCTCAATGAAGCTCACAAGACTTAACAGATCCACTAGTGATAACAGATAGTATGACAGTAGAGAAATAGATATGTAATCTGAAGGCTGCATAGAATCATGGTGCTATGAGAACAGAGGAAGGTTGTTTGATTTAGAACTGTGTAAACTACTCACAGCATTGGACAACTTATTCACTTAATTTAGCCCCTTATCCTGCTCATGAATTATCTGTGAACAATCTGACTTTTGCAGATTTGTGCATTATTTGAAATTAATCAAGGAATGATCTATGATTTGAATATATTCCAGCCTATGGATTGCTTATAAAATGAATTTATGTGACTATAGCTTAAAAAAACTAGACACTATCTCTCAGAAACGACTGAAGTCAACAAGACCAGAGCTCAGCAAATAGGAGCCACTAACTGTTGCCAAGCGAGCTTGGCAATAAGGGCAGGGAACAATAGCAAGTCTGGCCAGTTTGCAGGGCCAGTCCATTCATAGAGGTGACCAAGGCTGTCGCCTAGGACACCAAACAATGGGGGGTGCCAAGGGCGCTCCCCCAGGGACATACTTAGGGGGGACGAGGGGCAATCAATCCTGGCCCTGTGGTTCCATGGACCCTGTGCTGCCCTGCTGTGAGCAGGACAGTGTGGGGCCCACGCTGCTACCCCCTTCCAGCAGTGCTGTCCTCCGCCACCTCCCTGCTGCTTTTGGTGCAGAGCTGTAGGGGCCGGGGGGGGGGGGGGGGAATCGTGCACCCAGCCTCTCCACTGGGTGGGCTCAGCCCACCCCCAGGGTGGGGAACAGCCGCCCAAGGGGTGGAGCGGGCCAGCTCAGAGGCTGGGCTCCACTGTCTTGCCCCATCCCCTGGGCTGGCTGTTCTGCCCTCAGGGCAGGGAAGGCCAGCCCTGAAGTGGGGTGGGAGAGCAGAGTCGAGCCCCCAGACCGGCCTGCTCTGCCCCCAGCTTGGGAGGGGGGGTTGCGGGACCACCCTCTGGGCTGGCCCACGCCCTCTTCCCAGTGCGAGGGGGAGGGAGGATGCAGTGGGGGAGCCCCCACATTGGCGGATTGCCCTAGGCCCTGCACCCCCCCAAGGGGGGGTTGCCAAAATCACAGCTGCCTAGGGCATCGGAAAACCTTGGGCTGGCCCTGCCAATCTGTGGGTGTAGTTCTGGAGAAAGTTAGGGAATATTGGATAAAGTCTTCCGAAAGGAGAACTTTTGAATGTTAGAGGAGAGAAGCCAGGAGGAGAAACATCCCAGTTGCCAGATGCTCAAGTTATTACCACCACATGGATTTCAGCAAGCACAAACCATCATTTACTTCACATAGCGCAATTCTTGGACATAAGTAACAAAATAATATAGTAGCATTTCAGTGTGTTGCAGGTTGAATGAAGTCATATTTAAGAAGGGTCAATGCAGTTGCAAATTTGGCAGCTTTCTTTGAACTAATCATGATTTTCTGCTCCCTTGTTGGATGACTCCCAAGCACAGAGCTTTTAAGATGACTACACGAACACTTTGTTGCTAATACTAACACAAATCATTATTATTAGTGACTGTCCAGAATACTTTATCTTTCTGCAAACATTTTTGTGGGGAAAAATAAAAACCAAACAGTTAGGTTATATGAATATATAGAGCAAAAGCAACCATGTGTCAAAGTGCAAAACAAGCAACGAGTCCCATGGCACTTTTAAAGACAAACAAATTTATTTATCGCATGACCTTTCATGGGAGAAAAATCCTACTTCGTCAGACGCTTTGAAGATAGGGAATTTACAGAACGGCAGAAAAATACAGGGGAGTGTAAGTCATAAGATCAGGTCAGACAGTTACAGTCAATCAAAGCGGTTGTTTAGATACAAACACTGGGGAATAGCATACACAGGAAAGTGAGGTCAAATCACCTGTTGTAATAAGAAAAAAATCCATCATCATTGTTTAACCCTAACACAACAGTGTCAAATCTACATATGAACTCCAATTCTGTTTCTCTTTGAAGTTTCAATTTGTTATCCAGTTGTTTCAGCACTGCTATTGACAAATCATCAATGGAGTGAGCAGGGAGATTGAAGTGTTCCCCTACTGGTTTTTGAATGTTGTGATTTTTGATGTCAGATTTGTGTCCCTTTATTCTTTTGCACAGAGACTGTCCTGTTTGTCTAATATATAAGGGGGGGGGCATTGCCAGCCCATGATGGCATAAATCACATTGGTGGAGGATCAGCAGGTGAATGAGCCCTTGATGGAGTAGCTGGTTTGATTAGGTCCTGCAATGGTGTCTTTTGTACAGGTAGATATGTGGGCAAAGTTGGCAGCGTGGTTTGTTGCAGGGATATGTCCTTGCTTTAATGCTTCTGTTATTAGGTCTGTAGTTGCTGGTGAGTATTTGCTTCAGGTTGGGCTTTTGTCTGTAACTGAATTTGTTGTTTTTGTTGAGACATATAGTTGTGAATACTTTTTTATTGCCATGTTAGGCTTATATTAATTCTGTATTGCAACAGTTTTCAGTGTTTACTGGGAAGTGAGAATTAGTGTAATTTCAGTTTTAAATTTCCTCACTTCTACATATTTGTAACTTTTAAATTTAGAACATTTTATTAAGGATTTTCTCTTGTATATGTTAAAATACATTTGTAACTTTAACTCCACTTTAACATCATTCTCTCCCTCCACAGGAATATTTAATCAGGGTCTCAGTACAGTCAACCCATGGCCTGTAATTCACCATCAGCACGTATATGCAGATAATGAATTTTATGTCACAAGCAAGAAGATTTTATACCCCATCTTCCCAGCCTTTTCTCCTATAGTTTTATTTCTATGAAGGGGAGAAAAAGGGATGGAAGATGTTTAAGATCTTCAGAAAGGCTAAAAGGTGCTAGAAAAAAAAATGGCAGGCAATGTTGAAAAGACCACTTAAGTGATAACTAGAGGAAGAAGCAGATGATAGTGAAAAGGAGAAAATTAAATGTGGGATTTGGACAGTGATTCTATAAAATCATGTAAATATACAACAATGAAAGAAGATAGGTGTTAAAGATTAATAACATGAGAGAGGGTATATGGGGACAAGGTAAGAAGAGACAGTATAACAGAACATTTTCCCTGTCATCCTTTTCTTCCTTCAGGAGACAGGGACAGAGGAGAAAGAGAGCGAAAGCAACGGGAGAGAACAGTGGCATAGGTGGGAAAAGCACAAAATACCAGCAAAGATTAATAATCAAAGATACAGTCTGGGGAGTCAAGGTCAAGAGCAAGGGTTTGGCGAACACGTGACTATGCACAATCCTATCCCAAGAGACATGAAAGCCTGTATAGAGCCTGGGAATCAAGTGTGAGTATTTCACATGTTTGTTCAGAGAAAGAGTCCCAAACAAGAGACTCCAAGATACTGTCTATCTTGAGCATAATAAACCTGGACAAAGGAGATAATACTTAACCTAACTATTCCTTTCCTTTCTTGGATTATCTTTTAATACTAAAGTAACGTTCTCTGTGATCACTTAAAAAGATATTTTACTCCCACCAAAGTCAATTCAAAACTATTTCCATTAGAAGTCTGATCCTGCATTCTTTGTGCACTCAAAACTCTCACAGTGCAGCACTGTAGAATCAGAGACATTCTGAGCCTGATTCTGATCTCATGTACTCTCTATATTTAAACTGTCTATAGCAGAATGCATGCCAACACACATACTATGGTCTACTTTAATCCCTGTCAGAGCTGTTAGGATAAAGTACTTCTGCAGCAAGTTGAATGATCTTTCAAAGTACTGGACAAATGAACAACCTTTTAAAATAATTTCCTAAAATTTCATTGAATATTGCTAAAAACCTTTCTGATGAATAATATTTATTATAGCTCTTTGCTCCATGAAAAAAACTTATTATATTGAGCCCTTAAAATTATACATACACATTTGCAATATGGCTTTGTTTCTTTTGCAACTAATCCTATTTTCAGTAAGTCCATACAGCATTCTGTTCTGACCTAAAATACCTGTTCAAATATGGTGAAGAACAAAAGTATACAGGCTAGTAAAATCATAGAACAGCACATTTTCTCTTCCATATCTGATTTCAGGTCCTCAGTATTTATACACTGTAATGTTCTTACCATTTATAATAAATCCCCAAATTGTTTTATATATGCCAAATGGACACTAATTGTATTGAAAAACTATAACTGAGTTGGGATCATAAAATGAAGACTCAGCCAAAAAAACCAAAAAAACCAGTAAGGGCCATATCCTCATATTGATTTTAAAGCAAAACTCCCCACTGATTTCACTGGAAGTTCTGCTTAAAACATTGGAGATTTTTGGAAACTGAAGTAAGACAGTTATAAAGTTTGATATATATTTGAAAAATATAAAAGATGTCTCAGCTAAATATCTTAGCAAAATATATGTTACATGAAAATCAGATATTACTATACATAAAAACTGTATTAAAAGAACATTGCAGTTGTAGAGTTCAATACTCGGAAGTTAGGAAATGCCACAATTAAAGTTGCCGCTGCAATGTTAATTCATCCTCCTTCTGCATATTCATTATGATATAATCTTTGATTACATGATCACCTACAATTTCTTTTCCAATGGATTTCTACCTCACCAAGTGAATAGTTAGCTATTCAGCATTTCTTTTTATCCCTCACATTCAACGTGTGGCTCCATGACTTCTTTGCTGCATACCACTAAAGTCCTGCACTGAATACAAAAGAAATTATTTCTTCATAGTTGTTTTTCTGGTGCTCTTACCATAGTTTCTTTAACCCAAATTCTTAAATAAATTTAGGGACTTGTCAAGGGGTGGTGGGCACCTAAACACCTTTAAGGATCTGGGACTGTCTGCTTCCGAGATATTAATTAATCTGTCTTCACAATACTCCTTTGAGATTAGATAATAGCATTATTAACCTTATGTTAGAGCTGACATTCAACATTTTTAGCCATGGGACAGGATTTCCCTTCCTTCACCACAAGCCTTCCAGCTTCTGTAACCATGAAATAGGAATCTTACAGACATCTTCATTCACGACGCAGCCCAGATTCATTCCCAGAGCACTGTCCGTGCTGTTCACTGTATGTTTTTGGGTTTACACAAATTATGAGCAGGAGTTCATAATGGCTGTATTACTTTTCAGCATCATGCTACAAGTGAGTTGTACAAGTTATCCCAATTACACATTGATGAAACTTGGCACCATGTAATCTTATTATGTATAAAACATGTGTATTATAGAAAAAACTATTTTAGAAACGCTTTAGAAAAATGTTAATGTTTTTACTGGGGTTTTCTTTGGCATCCTTGCACCCATAAAAATCAGGAGTCTTAGGATTTGTTTATACTTGGGGATCAGCCCACATTCAGACATGGGTAGCCAGCAACTAACTGGTGTTAGTTGTAGCAGTTGAACACCTAATGGTAGACAAGGAAAGCCAAGATTCAGGTAGGGTCAACCAATGCAAACCAGAGCTTTCTGTAATTGTACTTGGGGTTTGTATTAGTGCCATTACAGCAGGAGCTGGGTACTGATGGCTGAAACACAATTTAACAAGACTTTAACTACCCTGAGCCCACACTGTATAGGGAAAGGAGCAAAAAAAAAAAAAAAAAATCAAATATCTAAAAATCATCTAAATAGCTTTTTGTGTATAAAAGTCTCATGATTTGGAAGCTTGGTATTTGAAAAACTTCCAGTCCTAGAAATGAGTGATAGCACTGAAAAGAGTAAAAATTATTCATGCTCTTTATTATTTTATCACAACTGCCCATGGTGCTTATATGGCCCCATCAGCAGTTTCCAAGCACATCACAATCTTTAATGTACTGACTCTCACAACACTGTTGTGAGGTAAAGAAGCAGATCATCCCCCTTTCACAGATGGGGAACTTCAGCAGAGAAAGTCTGAGTGACTTATTCAAGATCATACAAAAAGTGTGTGCTGGACCAGGGATTGAAAATAGGTCTTGCAGAATTCAGAGTGGCTCTCTATCTGTGGGAACATCTTCCTCTTTGCTTCCTCAAGCTCTTGGAAGCTCCTTACCTTCTTTCTCCCTGGGTGATGTTTGTATGCTTCTTTGTAGGTGGATCTGCCAGCAGTTTTTTGACCTTAAATATGATCCTGCAAATCCTTACTCATATAGTTAGTCCCACTGAGGGTACAGTTGCTGCTTAAGTCTCCAAGAGCAGCTCACATACCTCACTTGTGCTGAGTTTCTCCTACACATTTGTATTTATGAAGCTCCACCTACACTCTTTGATTCACCAGGATGATGTAGCTTTATTTACATGTTAAATCACCAAGCTAAATTTCAAATACACATGTTAAATTTCATTAACTCCTTTGGGATGTAGCTACGTATAAAACTTGAGGGGAAGGTAAAGACTTTGCAAGGTAAAATAAAGTGGGTCATGTACATGAAACATCTTCTTTAGCACCTTTGTGCTGCATCAGTGTTGACATGTTCAGGGTTTTTTTTTTATCTGATTTGTGAATGGCATGCTATAACCATCTGTCCAGAACATTCAAGGCCCATTAGAGCTTTTTCTGCATCTATACTAGAAATAAAATTAAGCAGAAACTGCAGACACATGAAAAAAACAAAAAAAAAAAAAAAAAAAAAAAAAAAAGGCAGTTAGCATGAATTATGCAGAGGTAAAACCGATGCACTCCCGCTGGAATCATGTACCCATTATGGTACTTACATTTTTCATGCATATTAATATAATCAAAATAAACATTTTCAAAAGGTAGGCTAAGGAATCAGTTTGACAGTGTGTCTATTCAGCTACATCAGAGTATTTCAGAAATACTCCTACTTTGTTAATATAAATTTAGCTATTACAGCAATAAAGTATAGTAAATTAATCTATTTTTGCACCCCTGAGTTAAGTGTACAGTTTTTTCCTTTATGTTATGTACTCAAATAACTACGAATGCTTTTTAATAACAGAAGGTTTTGCAAGACCAATTCACATCAGTGGCAAACTACTTTTAATTTTTCATGATTGTTGAGAATTATGATATGCAATGTATTGTGTCTCAATTTCATATTATCAAACTTTTTTTTCTCCTAGAAAGTGGTATCAACATCATTTCTTCTTTGCAAAAGTACATGTTTTCACGGAGTGGCAAGTCCATACAACATTATTCATGAATCAAGCTCATTTCCAATTTTTCTTCAAAACAAGCTGAATCTTGCATGCTGTGTACCATAATCTACTTTATGATCAAGTATTCCTTGGTCAGATTGAATCACAGTTTCTGTTTCTGTCCAAGACAAATCATTTTTGATTACAAGCTGTACCACTTATTATGAAAATAACAAATAGGGCTAAGTTGTCTCTGGTTGTCACCCCTAGGGCTAGGTAGTGGGGTACGCTACTTTTCTTTTGTACATAAGACTGAATTCTGCCATTCATACTCACCATTACTTGATTTCAGTGTGTCCACTTGCAATGTAACAGCTACTTTACAAGAGTGGCAGTCAGGCCTCTAGCTTTACTGGCTTGATTCAGCTGTGTGTTATTCACTTAAAGGACCACAGCTAGTCACCCAAGCCTCAAAACACAGCAGAAGATAGTACTGTGAAGGGCTCACAGCAATGGTATCAGGAGTACACATGAATCTGAGATATCCTCTAGGGTGGGCTAGTGGTTTTTAACCAGTGTGTGACATGAGAACTGCTAAAGTGTGCCATTAAGTTTTGTACAAAAATAATGAACATCAATGTAAAACAAATATTGTTTCACCTTAAACAATATTTTTCTATACAACCAAAATTACAACTCATAAAAATTAATCATCAGATTAAAAGCAAGGTATCAGTCTTTCCATTCTAAAATGTGAACATTCTAAACTCAAGTGGCCAAAGGGCACAATTGAGATGTGTATTTTTTCCAATGGATCTGAAATACTAATTCATTTGATCCTTCTTTAGCTCGCTGTATGTACTACGTTGCAAAGTTCTGTAGTAAAACCACAACCTGTGTAAAAGCATGTAAATGTGACATATGAACAATCAGTTCAGCTGAAAAAAGTGGGTGTGCCTTGCAATTGTTTGTCTCATTGAAGTGTGCCATGTTACTGAAAAGGTTAGGAACCACTGCTCTAGGGCAGTGGTTCTCAAGCTGTGGCCCATTTCTGGGCCAGTCAGCACATAGCTGTGGCCTATGCGATATCTTGTTAAAAAATTTCAGATTGTTGCGCTCCTTGGTCCCAGATGGGAGGAAGGGAGCAGCATGGAGCCCTCCCTTCACTTCTCTGCTGGGGGAGAGCGGGATGAGCATGCTCCCAGTGTCAATATTCCCTGTCCCTGCTGAGTCCTGGACAGCCTCCCCAGTTAGTGCCCACCTGCCCATCCCCTGCTGGCCATATCCAAACCCAGAGCTTACAGCCAGAGCCTGCCCTGTAAGTCCTAACTCTGTGGGGAAAGCTGTCACAGGGTGCAAAATTTGTCTGGCAGATTCCCAGTTAGGGTCCCCCATGGCTTTGTGGGTGGGATCCTACTTACCACTGACAGTCTGGGAACAAATGTGGAGGGACATGCATCACTAAGCAGCCATAGCAGGCAGAGTGAGGAGGACCCTTCCCTGCAATCTCTGTTCTAACGCTCTAATGCCCTCCACATCAGTGAACCTCTCTGGCTTGGACAGCATGCCAGTGTTGAGCCCCCTGTGGTGCTGAGTGCATGCTCCCCGTTGTCCACTGCACTGAACCGGGCTCAGAGCAGCCCCTCCATCCCAGCTGGCCCCCTACCTAGTTACTGTTGCCACCACGAGGTCAGTGCTTGCTCACCCATGCAGAGATTGCAGCTAGGCAGCCTCCAGCAAGGCTCGGTCCTCACCTCAGAGGAGCTCCAGGTAAGGGGCACTAAAGGCACAGAGCTGCTGCCTGCCACACATCTTGCACCATGTCCCTGCCTTAAAAACCACTGCTCTGGGGAGGAGGACACCCTGTTATCACTGTAGCTCTTTTGTCGGCCTAGCTCAGGCTAGGCTTAAAGTGGGCAGCATTGCCCAAGTCCCAATCCTGGCAAAAAAAAGAGGGCACTTACTGAGGGGGTGCACTTTATGTGCACTGTGCATGACTGTTTAGACCCAATTAATTCAAACAGTTAATGTTCTGATATTTGTGAATTTATAATACTCTTGGAAAATATTTGCCATGGCTAAAATGAAAGGTACTACACAGATTTGAATCACATTGCTGTAAAATAAAATAAAAAAAAAAGATTCCCCCCCTACTGTGTGAATGTGGCCCATACATCACAGTGAACTGCATATGCAGGCCATAATGGTAAATAGGTTGAGAACTACTGCTCAAGGCAGATGCTGCCAGGGGGCTGCCTCTAGAGTCAACCTCAAATTAACATGCACTACTCCTTGGTGGAAGCACTGAGGTTCACAAACACCATTTGATGTACATGGAACTTCTTCTTGCTTTTAACAGTCAGGTGAGGTTAAATCAGACCCCAAAAGTCTCTCTCTCTCTCTCTGTACTCATATTATAGTGTATGATGGTAAGCTTGCTTTTTACTCACAGAAGTTAAAGGGGAGTTTAGATTGGCATAAGTAATACCAAAAGCACATTATTCAGGTCATCCCAAATAGTATTTTAAATTGTAACATCAACACGTTTGGGGTTTTTTATGAAATACTGTTTTAGAAATCCTGACAGAAGTTAAAACAGCAAAATACCACTTTTTTTATTTCACATTCCTGGCTGTAAATGTGTGTTGCCATGAATACAAGAAGTGAAATACTTGTTTTCAGATTTCAAAAAGGATGTGGAAAACTGGAAAGGGTAAACAAAACTATAAGAATGAATCAAGTTCTGCAAAACATGTCTTACTGAGAGACTGAAGACAATCTAATTTACCCACAAGAATGTTAAGAGATGACATGCTCATAATCTATAAATATTAACAGGGTGAAAAAGTCTCTGATGGTAGACAGTTCTTTAGACTGGCACATAAAGGTATAAAAATCCACTCGTTAGAAGATGAAACTAGACAAACTCATGAGAAATAAGTCATGTGTGTGTGTGAGTGAGAGAGTGCACACACACACGCAGATGCATGCAAGGAAAATTAACAATTGGAATAAATTTACCTAGTAATGTGGGAGATTCTCCATCACTTGATATCATTACATTAAGATGGGGTGTCTCTCAGAAAGCTATGCTTTAGCTCCAACAGAAGTACTGGGCAAGATGTATTTGGTCTGTGTTATGCAGGTCAGCCTAGATGACGATATAAATCTGTGAAATCCTGACCCTATTGAAGTAAATGGAAGATATGTCACTGACTTCAAACAAGACCAGGATTTTACCTCATATAGCTGAGAGTACAAGCAAGGAAAATCAGTATAGTAATTTGTTTTTAAACCTCTACTATTATTTAAAATTAGCTTTCTTAAAAAAAAAAAAAAAGAGGCAGGATGTCTTGATTTTAAGGTCTAGCAGAGCAATGATATCCATGCTTTATGTTACTCCAAACCAGGAATACTAGACTTCTAATCCTTATCTTGTGAATTCATAAAATATTGAATGTAAAACCTCTTATCAGTCCAAAACTATTAGGTAGCAATGGACATGTTCAATCCTGGATATTCATCTACATCAGATGTGGCAAGGAAAGGATAATTTGTAGTATCTTCAAAAAACAAAACAAAAACAAAAAAAACCCCTCAGAGTATCTAAAGAACAGGATGTTTGATAGTTGTGGCTGAGATGGATAAGTTGCAGAACGCAAGTAAGAAGTCAACAGAGCAATAAGAGAACTGAATTATATGAAGTGCAACCACCTCTGATCAAATGCAGTACTGTCTTAGTTCCCAAATGAATTTTAGGAACTTGGCCTCTTACAGCATCAGTTAATTAAATGGCTGTCTGTATCGTCACAGGGCTACAGAAACAAAGTTACTGTATAAAGAACATCATGTGGTATGACATAGGGAATACATACTGAAGTGGCTTTTATTAGTAAGAATTTGGGATTACTCCATTACATAAAAGTAGCTCTGCAATATCACATGGCATATTTGTCATTTATCTCAATAGAAGATTGACAACACTAAAAGCTGAGTGTGTTCTTTCTATTGTACACTACTACTTTTATTTGTACTGAGCAATGTACAGTATATACCTTTTCATCACCCACAATAACTTCATCAAAATTTATTCATTTATTTGGTTTGTTCTGTAAAGCCACGCTTACTGAAAACCACTGACTTAGGCTGCATGATTGTGTTTTTCAAAGAACTTTTCCTCCACGTAAGATTACCTTCAAGGTAGAGAGTGTTGCAATGGCTTTTCACTTCTACCAATCACTCATAAGATGTATTACTACTACAAAAAACAAAACCAACTAACCAAACAACTCCCCCAAAGCTAAAAAACACCCCACAAAAGCCACAGACCCTTACAAAAAACTAAAGCACGCACACACTAACTTTTCTTTCCAAACCTTACAGCAATTTTTAGTTTTAAATATTAAAAAGACAATTTACTTTGATACATATCAAGCAGTAATACTGTCATAAAATAGTAATGGTTCTCCCTTTTTGATTACAGATGTGCATCAGGGATAGGGCAAGGTGGTAAGTTAGAAAAGACATTCAAACACCTCTTTTCCAAAGGCACAATGACCTCAAGATCAATCGGAAAAAAGTATAAAATTAGATTTCTCCAGCCAAATGTTGATTGAATCCCCATAAACTATTAAAGACACCACACACATTAGAGAGAAGGTGTATTTTAAATTAAAAAGTTTATAGGCACAGAAAAATGACCTTGCAAGTTAAATAGAAGTACTAGTTTGCTGTTTTATGTCAGTAGTCCCAACTATTGACTGGTTTATGTTTCTGCAAGGGTTTTTCTAAAACATGGATTTAAATGTGTTTGCAGTTGATTGATTTACAGTATTTATTGTACATATTACAATTGGCACTTATACCTTTGAAGTCTAGTTATTGTAGTATTACATTCTATTAGAGCACTACACAACCTTTTTCCTATTTTATACTCTGCAGCAATTACACTGATTGCCTTACTTTTTTGATGTTGACAATACTACTAGAATTTTTTGTTTCCATGTAATGCCCTTTTTCTATAGCTTGAGAGAAATCAACCATTCATGGGACTTAATGATGAAGTCTTCTTACTATGTGCTTGACATTCTGTCATTTCCCTTTTTTACAAAAAGAAAACAAGACAATCTTAGTTCATGACAAAATAAAGTAATCTGTAAGATTCTGAATGTTTAAAAAAGAACAGGTTCATATATTGCAATTATAAAAGTAACATTTTAAGATAACTTGCTTCTTGCTTTTCACTATGATGTAATGGACTGCACAATTGATTATGGCAAGCAAGTTGGAACAAATATGGTCAAGAGCAGCACTATGCAAATATCTTTAAAAATAAACTGAGAAGGCACCACAATTACAATAAAGCTTCATCCCATCCAGATTCATTTTTCTCCCTACAAATAAAACTAACAAAGAAAATAATTCATAATGTACAGTTAGTCAAGAGGTACAAGCCAACCAGCTGGCTTCACAAAAAGGATGGATGCAAGCTATTTTAACTAAAGTAAATGGCACTTTTAGTCGAGTTTGGCTTTACTAGATATGGTTCAACTTGATTTTCCTGTTACCAACTTGTATTCCCCTATTTAATTTAGGGAATGATGAAGACAACATTTTTCCCTTGTTATTTTTTAGAAGAGTCACAATTTGAAATGTTAGTGAATTTTTATCTTGAATTGCTCACAAGTTGTTCTGCAGGTTGCACTTTGGGTGTCCCTGGTACTGCCACTTGGTAGTAGTTTGGTAACCGTATGTCGTATCGAAATCCTTTTCCTACATGTACTCTGTCATTCAAGGCATATAGTTTATCAGCAATGTCACTCCCAATTAAAACTGAAAACAGACGTGAGATAAAACGGTGTTTAGCAAAGAGCAAATACAGTTTCTTCCTCCTCCAAGCCACATATCGACAGTCGGTCTCTGCCGTAAGAGTCACCTGTAAAATGATATTAAAAATAGGTAAAATCTAATGTGCTGATGTTGACTTTAAAATTGTATGAAGGACTCAGTCCTGAGTTGTTCTTATTCAGACAGAACTCCCATGGGTTTCAGTGGGAAACCTGCCCAAGCAAAGACTGTACAATCATGCTTTTATCGGAATGGGCCACAGAAATCCCAAACATTCCTCTGAAAGTGCCTCTAGTACTTCTTGAATTGCTGCCTGTAAATGTGCATCTGTCTCACTCTTTCTGCTCTGTATATAGTACAGTTTAATTTAGCTGAGCTATATCAATTTAAGCCAGCTGATACTATGCCCCAAGGCTTGTTGCAAACAGAAGATAAATGGGGAAGACAACCAAGAATTTCTAGTTTTCTTGGATCCAGAAATTCACAGGGTATCAGCCCAGATTACATGTGAAATACCCTGTTACATAATACAAACAAAGTCTAATTCTGAAATACAGAACAGAATATTTTTTCTAAACAATCAGGAACACTATAAAATTAAATAGAAAGGAAATAACAGAAAACATAACCAATTGAGTAACCAGACCTCCCTCCCCTATGTACATCTAAGTATTGGATTTTCAGTAACAAAAATAAAATTAATTTCTGGAGTAACTATGCATCAGTTTATGGAAGTACACAAACACCCTCTTTTTACCTGAAAAATACCCTCTTCTGTGGGTCTTAGGGAATCCCATTCAGGAGAATCCAGAAATTGAAGGGGGAAAATATAATGCAGAAACTCTCCGTCAACTGTCACTCTGATCCTACCAAAATACAGTGGACAGGTCATTACTGCACACATGAATCAGAACAGTAAGAGTGAGTTACTTCTATATTAAACAGCTGCCAGATGTTAAGTATTTTAATAGTCAGTGTAGGGTGTCGAAGTCAGTGAGGTCTGTCCTCTGTTTTAAGCTTCTACAGGTAGTTGAAACAAGTACAGACACAAAACAGCAAGCAGGCAACTAAGGTTCAACTCCTATAGTGCTTACTCAAGGTCAGATCATTTTACTAGTGACTGGCTTGTTGAAGGGCTGAATTTCAGCCATGAATTGACTTAAAATGGTTGATAGGCACAGAGATGGTGAAAGATGCACAGAAAAAACATAATTCACCTTCTTCTAAAAGCCACAGAACTCCCTTCGCTATTCTGTGCGTCTGCATTTCTGAGAACTGAGCCAGGGAGAGGGAGGCAGGGCAGCCCTCTGTGGCAGTGTCTTTCATTTAACATATGTGGTTTTCCTGTGCAAGATAATGCTGTTTCAGGAGCTGTGAGTGGGGCCAGGAGAACAGCATGGAAACAATGGGCCTCTATATGAATGACCCAAACACTCTGAGGGCTACTCAGGACTGAATTTAGTGCCTCATCTCCCAGCTGGGGTGCAAGTATGTCTTTGCATCCCATGAAGGAGTGTAGTATACATTTCTCTGCAGGACTGGCCAGCGTGGAAGGATGGATGTTACTCCTGCAACATGGCTAGCGCTCATGCGGACACTAGCCAGGACTAGGCATGCCCAGCTGTTGTGGAGGGATGAGGTTTGTTTCTTATGCCTTTTCCAACCCTTGGACACCTACGAAGCAGGCAACGGCAATATTCTAGGCTATAATGTGGTGATGTGCTATTAAAACAAATACAATATTCACCTCTCTAGAATGTAACATAATTTTGTTCCCCATCTGTCAGGTAGGTTATGCTGATAGATAGCATTTCTAAAATATTCTTTTAATAAAACAGTGGATTAGTAACAAAGGCAGTTTACAGACTGATGAATCACCCCTTTCCTTGAATTACTTAAAGAAAACTGGAAGTGGTAGAATACAATGGTGTAAAAAAGAATGATGTTATTCTCCTTGTTTTTTAAGCTGTTATGGCTTTTGGGCTCAAAATGTTTTCACACTGAAGACCTTCCGGAAATGTTTAAAGTTTTTAAATGTCAACCTATTTAATCTGCGGTATTTGGATTAGATGCGAGCAACCTATATACAAATAAACTTATTGTTTACTTTTACATTTGAAAGGATGAAGACCACCCTATAAATAGATAAGAACAAACTGATACAAACCTTCCAGACACAAGCATAGAGAGTTTATCAATAGGTGTTTTGCCTTGCATAGCATAACAATGTTCCTTCTCCAAAGTAACCACTTCTGCATCACAACACAAGACAATCTTCCTAAAAACAGTTAAGGAGATTCCCAAAGGCTGAAAAAGAGAATTGTAGAGTTCCTGGAATTCTTTTTCAAAGGAAACACTCCGAACTTGGTAGGTAACGTAAATAAATTGTATGAAGCATATCACAAACAGGACAAAATTCCAGGAGAATATGTCAGCAGCACAGACATCCAGCCAAGCCCATACTGAAGAGCAGAGAAAACCCAGTCCAAGCAAACTGAAGACATATAGCAGCCCAAAGAATCCACTTCCTCCCATGAAGCCAACAATAAACAGAATACTAGCTAAATGGTAGATAGATCCCTCTGCCTCTTGCTTCCAAGCTACACAGATAGGATGTGCATATATCAAGCTCTCCCAAAAGCTTTCATTGTCTCCCATGGTTGGACAAATGATTGGGTTCAGTCTACGTTCCCTCTGACTTCTAACACTTTATTTACATAAGTACAGGTAGAGGGCTTCATTGCTTTTCCATCCTTGTAGCCACTGCTACATGATCATAATGCCAGCCTCTTCTGTTTTAAGCATCTAAGAAATTAGTGTTCTCAGCAATCCATGTTCTTTCCCGTCGGCTCATGTATGCTTCTGATTTTGGCTGGATCCATAACGAGATCTGGCCAAGTGAAGAAGAGAGAGGAGCATTTATACAACCATATTTATAAGCTGTTCAGATAAAAGCTTTCACAGATTTTAATGTCAGAAATGGCCACTATGTAATCATTTACTCTGACTCCCCACAGAATAGAGGTCACAGAATTTCCTCAGCATCAAGTTTATCATAAAACTATTGGTTTAAAGACTCAAGTGAGTGGGAAGTCCACTGCATCCCTAGATAAGTAATTCTAATAGTTAATTACTCTCACTTAAAAATTTGCACACCTTATTTCTAGCCCAAAAAAGCCCTTCACTTGTTTTATTCATCTTTTACAACATATTAGCAGATTTTCTGCAATAGTCCTTTTAAGGCACAGAAGGAATGAGAAATTTGCCATGAAAGAGGAGGAGATCAAATTAATTCCTTACTCAATTTGATAAGAGATTGTGGCGAAGGTTATAATGTAGGTATATCAGTAACTTTACTGACACATGCTAACATAAAAAAGCACTTTATTAATTCTTTTAAATTATATACCACATGTAAACAAAACAAAGAAAATGTAAGGAGTAAAATTCAATATTGTAATAATTGCTATCAATGCAATACAAGCTTGAGTATTAATGAAACTGGAGATAGAATATTAACAAGAAATTTTGGTAACATTTAATCATTTGGAGTTGAATTTACACATCTATGGCCTCCCACTAGTACAATAATAGTAGTGAATGATCCTCCTAAGTATTTCCGAACAGAATAAAAACAAGATTCCCTAGTTTGTGGGAACAACAGCTTGATCAAATTTGTATTTGGGGGAATTTTGTTTACAGAGTGTGGGAGAGAGGAGAACTTATTGGCAGAAAGCTAAGAAAAATAAATGAGTTTTGCATTTAACAGTGAATGAATTCCATAGGCTAGGTCCAGCTCCTGTGAAAGTTGTCTCCTGCTCTCATGAGCCTTCCCCCGTTAACTGGCAGTTTCATTGTTCCAACTGAATGTAGCTGCCCTGAGAAGTTCTGGTTGCAGTGTGAGAGGCAATCTTTTGGATATGTAGGGCCAATCCAACGGAGGACTTCAAAGATTAGGGCAAAGACCTAAAGTGGATATTATTTTATGGGGAACCAATAAAGAGAGTGGAGCATCACAGTGATGTGTTCATGTTTAAGAAAAGCAAAAGGCAGTCATACGCATTGATGCTAAATAAGCTTTAATGTATGGCCACTGCATCTTTAGTTGATTTGCCTTAACTTTCCTGAGGATTCCCATGAAGGCATGACCCACTATTACACCACTATGTTAGTGTAGTGAAGGATGCTATCTCCTTAAAAGTGTTACTGACATTATACTGTACATAAGACATGCAACATTTCTTCTACTATATGGCCATCAGAAATACATTTTGGTATGCAGTTTGTGTCCTGAGACATCTGAAAGGGCACATTCAGAACTGTAACATAATAAACAAACATGACTCAGAAAATGTAGCTGAAAATAAATATTAGGAGTTGCAAAAGGAGTCTTGTGGCACCTTAAAGACTAACGTATTTCTTCAGGCATAAGCTTCTGTGGGCTGCAAAAAACACTTTGTCAGACGTATCTTCATTGTACATCTGATGAAGTGGGTTGCCGCCCATGAAAGTTTCCACCTGAAAAAGTTTGTTAGTCTTTAAGGTGCCACCTTAAAGGACTCTCATTGCTTTTGCTGTACACAGACTAACACGGCTACTCCTCTGGAAATTAGGACTTGCATGAATCATATTAATGTTTGTATCAGTACCAGTTAACAAATAGTGCTACTATTTCTAACATTATTCCATCAAAACAGAGTACTAAAATACAGTTTAAGTGCTGCAGAACTTGTTTCAGTTTTGACATATTTAAACCCTGCCAAATCTCAGCTATGAAGCAGTAACTTTTAAAATGGGAAATAAATATCAAAATAAAAGGATCCACTAGTTGGCAAGGCCTCCCTGGAAACAACATGCATTGAAGGAAACCTGCTGGAAATGGAACTTGGGGTAGGGAGAATCTCTGCTGGCAGCCAAGTGAATGGATCCAAGGAACATGATAGATGGCATAATTACATGGTGTACAGAGTTCAACGCAGACATTACGTCACAGAGGTAAATGCTGTTCGCATTAGAATTAACAGCCCACAGAGAAAATCTGAATGTTCAGCCAGGGGCCTGATCTAAAACCCACTGAAGTAAATGCAAAGACTCCCATTGGCTTCAATAGGCTCTGGATCACGTCCACAGGAAGGGAAACAATAGCAGCTTAAGAATAGCTAATAGTGCAAGACTGGTTCTCAGCCATTGTGTCAGGACACACTATAGTGTCATCTCATAAGGGTAAGTGTGTCACAGAGAGCTAGGAAAATGGCGGGATTTGGCCGGGGGAGGGCTGGGGTGTCCTGTTGGGTAATGATATGCTGTGTGTCACAATCTACAAAAGGTTGAGAACCACTGGTGTAAGAATCAGTGGAGCCTTCCAGTCATATGCAAAGTCTTCAACTATGGTTTGGGCATCTCCAGAGTTTCTCATGGATCCCCCTCCTATTTGGATAATGTAGGCCCTCTGCCTAGCTACCACCCCCAACTCACTGAAGGGGTGACCCTGCAGAGGTACTCAAAATACACTAGAAACTTTCCTTTCTTTGGAAGGATATGATCTAGCTTTTTTTTTTCCTTTTTCTTTTTTTTTTAAATGATATAGATGTTCCCAACATGGTAAAGGAATGTTTCTTACTATTTGAAATTTTACTGGCACAAACTAGGTTGCATGCTTCTGTACCCACTCAGTCAATGACACAGCTTCCACTGACTTCAGGGATGAAGGATCTTGCCCCAGTTGAGTCGCTATGGAACACAAACAGTGCAAGATTGTCCTTTCATCATGGGTAAAAACGACACTTTTCAGCTATGACAATGTGATTCAATTACAGAGATCTCAGATTCCATGACTTCCCGGGACCTACATGGCTTTTGGGGCAGGCGTGGAGAAGCAGTCAGCCTTAGCTCCTCCCCAATAGCTGACCAGCAGCCCCTGGCTAAGACGCAGGAACCACTGAAGTCAATGCTTAAAGAAAGTGCTAGTGGTGTGCTTAGTGGACCCAGCAGTTCAGAAGTACCATCATTAAAATGATCATTCAAAGAGGACACGGAATATATCAATCACACATGTATTAGCTGTTGAGCTTAAATGCCTTTTAGTTTACTTTAAAACAAAGAAAAAGAACATTAGTTGCAAGATTCCACATATTGCTGCTAAAGTGGGTGAAATCTAGAAGAGCTAAGATGAACATAGTAGAGTGGTACTGATGAGACGTTTTGGAGCTCTGTCCTTCTCTGGGTACTGAGATCTCCATAAGTTTGGTCATATTTTACCTATAGTGCATGTTTCTTTTGTTTAAGAAAAAAAATGGCCATCCCAGTTGAAGCACTAGTGAAGAAGTTGTAAATATCAGAACAACTGCAATTTAACCATTAAATACCCTCATTTCTGCTGACGCTTATGGAGTTGAGGGTGCAACACCTTGCAGTATTGGTTCCTAAATTCTGTGGAAGACATATCCTGGAGTTTTAAGATGAGCTGTTTATCTCCTAGCCCCAAATTCTGTTCGCAGTCACACTAGTGTAAATCTTGAAATCAATAGAGTTACTACAGAAATATAGCTAAATGCAGAATTTGGCCCTCAGATCAAGTGAGTTGACAAAAGTCATCTCTGCTGGAAATAAATTTCTTAAGTTATTTAGATGGTGAGACCGTTAAGCACTACAAGTAGGGTCAAAATGAAATATTGTTGACCTGAAAGAAACAAAATTGACAGAAGGACATGGCTACTGAGTCTTCTGTTCTGAAATTTTTTGGCAGTGCAGCAAGAATACCGACAGTCAATTGCAGAACCACCAATTTTTTTTAAAAGGCATCCCAGTCCCATTTTGTGATTTACTTTACTGTTGATAATAAGCTAGAAGAACCTGTTTTATCAACAGCACCGTATCTATCAATTTTGAATAAATACAATACCAATTCCTATGGAGTAAACTACTGCATATTTAATGAAATTGTGGTCAAAACATTAGATTGGATTTTGCCTGCATGATGTAAATAAGATCAGTACTGTAACTTACTCATACAACATGGTGCACTTATTTCGTTATACAAGAGTTTTGAACTGCCTCTATCAGCTAACTCAAAGCTTTTGTAACCCCTGTATTTCAACTCGTGTAAACACAGATTGGTTTCGGTTCATAATAAGACAGATGAAAAATCACTAGGGTAGAACAGTATATTGCCAAGTAACAGGGCAACATATGGAGATAAGATTAATGCACCATGCCATGATACACAAATACAGTGTCACTTGAACTACTTCCACTTGACAAAGGTCAGTTCCTGATCTCAAGTTTTTTCTGTCATGAAGGCTTACTGAAGTGAAGAATTTTTGTTTTCTTATTCCCAATTTAAATTTGGCCATCAATGTTTAAGAAAATGCCTCCCAAAACAACAATGCATTTAAATTCTTCAGAATCTTATAAAAGTCACTCAAATACATTTTCTTCTGCATGGTCAATTTACTTCTTATTTATATCAGGGTATAGAGCATTTACCAAGTCATCAAACAACATAAAAAATGCAGAAGATACACACAACTATAGGAATGGAACCCCAGTTGCTCAGGAAGATTATAGTTCCCAAAACCATTTAATTGCATTTATAGCTGGATATGCTAATAATGAACCCAATCCTCCAAAATCTACCACATGCAAAATTCTGACTGATATCTATGGGAATTCTGCAGAGTTACAGTAATGTTTCCATGTTGTTTCCTGTGAATTCAATGGCAAAACTTCCATTGTCTTCAATAGAAGTAGATCAGGTACTTAAGAGATTAAAGTATTTGATCTAACAGGTATGATCCTCACCATATACTACAGTATTTTTTTTTAAACTAACAGTAGCATGTCTGTCAGTACTAAGCAGGCTTTGTGAAAGTGTTTTTGAGGAGTAATTTAAAAAATAAATTAAACCTAGTAAAAACCTTTAATGAAAGTTAGTAAACAGGATGGCAATATTACACAAGTCCTAACTTGTTTAACTGTCCCTGTATTTTTTTTTAAAAAAAGGATGGAATAATTTAAGGTTTATCTAAAGTGGCAAGTACAATGAAAGCTTTTAATATTACAAATACTTTGCCTTCACTATTAACAATTTACTGTAACTTAAAATTTAAAGTAAGTTAATCATTGAATAATTACTTATTTATCACTGTAAAACATTCCACAGAATAGTTTTGAAAGCCCAACTGGAAATACCTAAATTTCCCCTCTTAATAACATTTTAAAAACCATTACAATTTCTTTTCCAGTTTTCATGAGAACTAATACCTCATAGAAAGCACACAGTACTCTTGTAGCACTCTGAGCTACATAGATAATGCTGGCCAAATGGAATGGGCCAATTAGTATCTTTTCTTTGGGTCTTTTAGATCAAGGGGAACATTGTGAATGAAAGCTACTGACACATACTAAAAGATCTGTATTGTTTCATTTTTAAGTATAGTGGATTACTAGCACTTGGGGAACGTTGAATAACATTTGCATATGTTAAACACAATTAATACTGCATTGGTCAAACAATGTAATGGTTTGGATTTATTGTATTTTGTAAAGAAAACAGTAATGTGAAATCAAACTTCATTCCTGTTTACATTACAGCTTCTAAACAGTTTTAAAAGAATACACGAGACAGCAACTGCATATTTTTCAAGCTACTTTACAGCTATGTTAATTAACTGGACTTGAACTTTGCAAAACACAGCTCATCTAAAACTAACTAGTTCATATGTTGCATAACCATATGACGTGCAATTCACACACCAACATATAAAGGTGCATATAGCAAGCTTGGGTATTTCCAAACCAAAGGGTAAACACAGAGGTCTGATCCATCACAATGCACCGACAAAAAGCCAGATTATGGAAGAGGAAAAATAGTGCCACCAGTTCAAATGGATAGAAATTATGATAAAACATGGGATACCACTCAACCTATCCCATGTATTCCAAAACATATTCCAGAATTGTAATAAGGATGGTCTAATGCAGTTACTAAAATAGTTTAGCTTGACTTGGGTGTGAAAATCTCTCTCTGATTTGTGCTTAACTGGGACAAGGGTTTAAGTTTCTTGCAACAAATCATATGGGCTAACATAGAAACAGTGCCATACAGAAGTGTGTGCACCCAGGGATGGGTTAGCATCACTTTCAAGTATATTAGTAAGTTCATCTACCTTTCATTGTCAGAGTAAGCTTATGAATTTATCCTAGGATAATTAAATTAGAAGGCTATTATTATTTACATTGTGGAAGCCTGTAGATACCCATTGTTCTAGGCACCGAACTCACATCACAAAACAGTCATCTCTGTTCCCAAGAATTTATAGTATAAACAAGCCTAAATTGGTGATGCCTCACAATCCTTTTCTCCTACTCCAATAAACTTCCTAAATATCAAATTTTATCTCAGAAGACATTTTCCTATGACAAAACTTGTAAGAGAAGGGAAAAACCTGCCTACTCCCTCAAAACTAAAATGTCATGTTATGCCTCCCTTTTCAATACATCTATTCTCCTTACTACAGGCACATGCAACAACAAGTGATGCTGCATGAATCACTGCTCTGCTTCATAAAATACCTGCCCAAAGATTTTCTAAATAACTTTTAAGATCTAGTATTGGACCGTGCCTCGACAGCAGAAAGTCTGCTAATCTGAAAAGCCCTTCCTTATTTTCTTTTGGTTACTAAAGTAATTCTCCCTTGGACATATGCAGCTAAACTCACACTAATTCACAGAATGGCAAGAAAAATTATGTTCTGGAAGGCAGATTTCCATCAATGACATCTTCATGACATTACCAGGTGGTTCCATGATTCCATATGATAAGAGAGCAACCCAACAAAACGTTTGCCCATAAAGTGACTGGCACCCTGAATGTACACAAAGCTTTATAGAACAGCTGGTGTCTTGTGGAAGTCACTGTGAAACATTCTGCTTAGGTAAAAAAGGCTAGTGTTTTCTGTGTTACTCTCCCTTCTTTCTTTGCCAAAAACCAAAAAACAGAACCAACCAACCAAAAAAAACAAACAAAAAAAAAAAAAACCAAAAAAACCCCACCACTAATACAGAACATGATCTTAATGAAGGAGTTGAATTTCATTACTCTCTTAAGCTGCAATTCTTTAGTGCACACAAGGGAGAACCAAATCAGGGAAGTGAATGGGACTACTTACCTGAGCAAAGGCAAAAAAAATGTGCACAGGAAACCCGCTCCTCTCTCTACTCCATGTGCAACAGGCGTTCTCCTCCACATGGAAAACGAGCGGGATCAAGCCAAAGATTGGGTCTCCAGCTGGGAAAATAAACTCCGGATTTGTAGAGGGGCGCACACCCCCTCCAACCCGGGGAGGAAGCAAGCTAGCTAGCTGCAGAGCAGCTGCTGTGCAAGCAGCAGGCTGCCTAAGTGGCCCATTTGCCGAGGCAACACGAAGCTTTCCAAAGCCCTTAAGTGACCTCAAAACATTTCAGAGCAAATTGCTGCATTTCACCTCCGGAGCGCTTTCCAAGCGAAGCCTTTTCCGGAGGGGTGGGCGTAGTTAACATCGCTCGCGCCCGTTTGCAACAACCCCGTTATTTCAGCACGCATCGCGCGCGGCGCCCTTGCTGGCTCCGCACAAAGCGCTTCCTCCCTGCCCCGCGCCTGCGGCTACGCCTCGCCAGGCGGCTCCCCCCAGCCTGGAGTCGTGCAGCCCGAACCCCCCCCGCGCCGGCAAAGTTACTTTGGACCACGCCTAAAGGCGGCCGCACACGCCACTCCGCGGCCAGGACCATCGCGCGGGGGGGGGGGGGCGGCGGCTGCCTCGCGCCACCATCCCGGCCGCGGCTCGGGGCGGCGGCAGCAGCGCGCGCGCGCGCGCCCCCCGGCCCGGGAAGTTTCTCCCAGCCCCGCTCGAGCAGTGCCCGGCACCCGCGTGCCGCGGAACCTACCTGCGCCCCGGGCCGCCGCCCGCCGCCAGCCAGCGGCCGCTCGGACTGAAATAGGCAGGAGGCAGCGGGCGGCGCCACCAGCCCCGGGGCTGGCACCGAGCGAGCGGCCGCAGAGCGCAGGCGCTGCCCGCCGGCACCCGCCGCTGCCCGGCCGTTAGTGACAGGCGCCGCCACGTGCCGTTCCCGCCCTCCCGCCGCCGGGGCCGCGCTGTGGCCGGGGAGTGCCCGCGCCCAGGCCCGCTGAGGTAAGGCTAGCAGACACCAAAGCCTGGAAAGGAGGCCAAGGAGGTACCAAAAGGAGGCCCCAGGGAGAAAATGCAGTATTCATGTCATGTTCTTCTGTTTGTAGGGGGCCCTGGAACGCTTCCCCCTACAAATAAGGTATTCTCTGGCCTTCCAGCAGACTTGAAGCCCTGTAGGTAAAAAGCCAGGCAAAATCATGTATTTTAAAATGCCTGCCAGATGGAGGATGAGGAGGTGAAAAGGACGACATGTCACCTGACGTCTGCTAACCCTACTCCCAGGCAGGGCTGGCGTTAGGCGGTAAGCAGCCCCTGCGTTGCAGGGCGGCACCGGCATTTGAGGGGCGCCAAGAGGGGACAGCGCCGTGGCGCCCTCCTGATGATAAAAAAACAAGGAGTTGTGTGGCACTTTAAGATTTATTTTTTGCATGAGCTTTCGTGGGAGAAGATCCCACTTCCTCAGATGCTTCGAAGATGGGTGAACTTACAGAAAGGAATGAAACTAAATGCAAGGGGGTGTAAAACGTAGGATCAGGTCATGCAGTAACAGCAAATCAGGGCAGTTTTCACGTTCAAATCAAGCCTGAAGTCAAATTACCTTTTGTAATGGGAAAAGAACACATAGTCTCGATTAAGTCCTGCTGTCACAGAATTTAGCTTGCATATGAATTCGAGTTCAGCTGTTTCTTTTTGAAGTCTTGATGTCCCAGCTACATCTCTAACAACATCTCCTGATGATGTCACTCATCTGTGCCAGTGTCGCTCTGCTGCTGGGGGCCATCACAATCCCCAGCACCAGCTCTGCTCCCAGGGCTGGCAGGCAGAAGGAAATCTGACCCCCCCCCACTGATTGTCTTGCCTTGTGTTGTCCCACACTGTGGCCCAAAAAAGCCAAACACACCCTCTCCCTCCATTGCAAACGCCTGGAGGATGTGGGGCGAGGAGGTTAGCCTAGGCTGGGTGCAGTGGTGCCAGCACTCGGGGCACATGACCTGTGTGCCAGGCGCCAGCAACGCCAGTGGTTTTTCGTCTACATTCATGAGGGCTGGAAACATACAGTTTCTTTTCTTCTTAAAGAATGTAGGTTCTCAAGAACATGATTAAAGCTGAGGCTTTAAGAGAAACAGCAGACATCACAAGACCTTGGAATAAATTGTAAGAGTTGGCAACAGTGCATCACAGAGGTAGCTGAGCTCATATAATTAAAACTATGGCAAAACACACTGCCTACCATTTGCTAACTTATATTTTCCTCATTTTATAGCACTTCTTAATAGGTAAAGAAAACTGTATTAGTACATTATGTTAATCACACCATGTGAGGCTCACTGCTGTCCACCATGTCTTCTCTGTTACTGTTGTGGAGGGACGACAGAAGCCCTCCTCAATTTCTTTTGAGAGCACCAGCAAGGTATTGTGCCTAATTAACAGTCAAAAGCACAATTCAGAGTAAACAAAAAACATTTAACGTTTATTGGCAAAGTACAGTAAAGAAAAAGGAAAGAAAGAAAACTAATCACTAGAAAATGTATACCTGATATGGATTCAGAGCTGGATCCTGAACACCTTACCATGGCAAACTCCTTATTCTGGTACAATGTAAAAAGCACTTAACAGATCAGCCTTAAAGTGGGCCAGCCAAAATAGTGCAGCTTTTACTATGACCCTAGCATTTGAGAATTCTTGTATTTTTTTCATGACCTGACAAAGCTGTATCACTGGCCACTGTGACAGATCACATCAGAATGTGCATAGCCAAAGAGCTCTTTTTATAAACTCTATTTTAGACACAATGTAAAATGTCATCTCTCTATCTTGTCCTTGATACCATCTTTCTAGGTACTTCTATGCAACTGCTGTCTTTGAATGCCTCAAGTATTTTGAAACAGAAATAAACAATGAAACAAGCAGAATTCCATCTTTTAAACCAATTCCAAAGGGGTAGCCATGTTAGTCTCGTTCAATAAAACAAATAAGGAGTCCTGTGGGACTTAAATTTATTTATTGCACAAGCTTTCATGTGAGCAAATCCCTCTTCAGACGCTTTGAAGATGGGGGTACTTACAGAAAAATTATTACCTTAGAAATGAATTGTTCCACATGACAGTGTAATAAGAAAGTCAAGACATATTGCTATTTCCTTTGAAATGCACTAAGAATATATCTTTCTTCATTACATGATTGGAATACCCCTGTTTGCACTCAGTCTTCAATTGTCTTGGTTTAGGATAAGTAGATATGCCACATAAGCTCTAATTAAAAGTTCTGGAGGGGTAGCTAGGTTGGTCTATTTCAGAAAAAACAAGGAGTCCTTTGGCAACTTTAAAGACTAACATTTATTTATTTATTGCATGAGATTTTGTAGGTATAATCCCTTATAAATAAATTTTATTAGTCTTTAAAAGTGCCACAGGACTCCTTATTTGTTCTGATAAAAAGTGTTACCCCAGTGCTTATGTATCTCTTTTAATGTGCAATTGCAAATTCATTGTAGTAGCCATTTTGAGGAAAGTAGAAGTATTACAAAATTCTACATTAAGTAGCATTTAAGGATAAAAACCTTTTCTAAAGGTTAGAAGTAATATTCACAAATCTTTTCTCAAAACTGATTTATATATTAGATCATGCAAAATTCTTAATATTAGGAACACCATTTAGAGATTTTTACACTACTAAATGAGTGGTTGTGCGGGTTTACATTTTCCCATGCTTTTTGTTTTTATTGTTTCATGCACTGTAATGATCTTTGTCTTATGTAAAAAAAAAAAAAGTTCAGATGCATGGAAGTGAGTTGCAGGTTTCTGATCATTGGCTCGCATTCATTCCCAGTTGCTTTAAGGATGTATGCAATCCATTTGTTTTTCATTGGACTAATCACAACTGAGATAAAGACAAATAGAATAAAGAAGTTCTGAAGTTTATTTTTTGTTTAATTAAAGTATCTATAAAGATCAAATCATTCATTTAAATCAATGTAACTGATGTAGGAAACTGACCTTGGAAATGAAATTAGTTCATAGTTGATGAATTCTTATTTGTGATTCTTCATGATCAGTCATTTATTCAATTTAAAAGGCTCTTTATTACAGGAGAAATGAGAAATTGTAACGATTTTGATAACTTATCTATGAGATACTTTTCTAGTTCTTGATCTCAAACAATGACCAAGACATCTAAATTCTCCCATATCATGGATCATCCAGGCGCACATAACGTACTATAATGCTGCCTATTTTAATCCACTCAGTGGCAGGATCAGGACCAGGTATTGGATCATGGCCAGAGGTAGGGCCTGGGCCCATGCCCCGGGTCTTCCCCTGGGACAGCAACATTCCTGGGAAAAACTTGAAAATGGTGACCTTAAGAGGGTCCAACACCAGAAAGCAAATTAGAAGAACCCAAATTGTATGATTTAAGAACATCATTATTTTCTTGGCACCCAGTTCATGACTACTGAATACTTGGGATAGGCAATGGGGCTGATATATCCCAACACATAAATATAGAGGGTGTTTACAGGTGGAAGAGAGCATGCAAAGATCTCCATTTTCTGATGGCTCTATTTGCAGTGAAAATCAGATCCTTATGAAATGTCCCAACCTCAAAAAGGTACTGAAAACCACTTTTGAACATTTTTGCTTTGTATCTCATCTTCCTGTAGGACAATTTCTCTCGTGACTGGTGCATAATAAATATATGAGTACATGTACAAAATGAGTGGAAATAATAGGATATAAAACTGCATAATGAGGAGGTACTTACATTTCCTATCATGCTTTGAGTCAGCAGGCTGACTAATTAGTCTCCTCTTGGATTCATTTCAAAAGCCTTGTGTTTTAGATCTGCCTAAAATGATTCATTTTGAGATCAAATTAAATAATAAATACAAATGCAAATTACAACTTGTTTATCCCATGCAACAGTTATGCGAAACAAATTATACATTTCACTAAAAATTTCATGCCCTTGTAAAAAAGGATACAAAGGAAAGTCAGATGAATGCCATCAAGGGTCCAGTTGATGGTACCAAACTACTGTTTTGGCAGTATAAAACAGTAGTAATGCGGACAACCATCTATCCAGGAATTCCCACAGTACAGGGGAATTCCTGCCTTGGCATAGAGCCAGTCCCACAGCTGTCTTTTATCCTCCCCCTGCCCAGCTGCTGGTCTAATGGCATGACTGTGGGCTTTGGCTAGTCCCAGCTGCTGGAACTGTCCCTTAACAGCTAAGAGTAAGTTAGATCTCAGTGGTACCAAAGCCTGCTTGCTCAGAGAACTAGCAGAATCAGCATGGCTATATGAAGGTTAGGATTAGCAACACTCCATGTGACAGAACCGATCTACCACAATGACTGGCAAGGTCTAAGAACTTAACCATAAAAGACATACAGTCTCACCACCATCCACGATTTATTTTACAGGAATCAAGGAAAACTGATAACTCCATAAAATGCCAAAGTTGTGTTATCTCCTTATCAGTACTCTGCCTCAAAAGTAGACAGCTGTAGTTAGTGACTTCATTGTGATCCAGAGGTGCTTTCTGGATAATAGACCTGAAGACTGAACAGATAAGAGATACTGACATTCCACCTTGCCTCAGAGAAGCATTACTGATTTCCTCATGATGGGGCCAATAATTTAATGCTTGATTTAACTCTCTAGAAAGTTGTTCCCCTGGGTGTCTTAGATTTATATCCACTAATTGGTTCCTCCACAATTCTGTGTCTCTTTTTTTATCACTGTCAAGCTGCTCCATTTCCCATATCTCTGATGGAAATTAGTGAGAGGGTATTTTCTGTTGTTTTAGAATACTTTGAATGTTCAGTGCACATTTTTTCTCTTTTCTGAGTTCTTTTGTCTTCTCTGTCAATAAAGATAACTTAAAAAGCAAGCGAGACTACCATGGTAACATGATAAAATATTTTTAGGGGCTGTAGCTTTCCCTTTGCCTTCCCTTCCTCTGCTGTCTCCTCTTCCTCTCCCCAAATGTGATACTTTACTTTTTCAGGTAATCTGAAACATGGAGGGAATAATAATTGTTTGAAATGCAAGTTAAACAAAGTCTATTGGTTTTTTACAAGTCTTATCAGCTTAGGGACTGCTTAAAGAAGCTGGATGTGCACAAGTCCATGGGGCTGGATGAACTGCATCCAAGGGTGCTAAGGGAATTGGTCGATGAGATAGCAGCACCGCTGTCCATTATCTTTCAAACTCGTAGAGAACGGTGGAGGTGCCAGAGGATTGGAAAAAAGCAAATATAGTGCCTATTTTCAAGAAAGGGAAAAAGGAGGAGCCAGGGAATTACAGACCTGTCAACCTCACCTCAATCCCTGGAAAAATTATGGAGCAGGTTCTCAAAGAATCCATCCTCGAACACTTAGAGGAAAATAAAGTGATCAGGAACAGTCAGCATGGATTTATCAAAGGTAAATCATGCCTGACCAATCTCATTTCCTTCTATGATCAGATGACTGGTTTTCTGGATGCAGGAGGAACCGTTGATGTGATATACCTTGATTTTAGCAAGGCTTTTGATACAGTTTCCCACAGCATTCTCATTGGCAAATTAAGGAAGTATGGGTTGGATAGGTGGACTATGAGGCGGATAGAAAACTGGCTAGATCAAAGGTTTCAGCGTGTAGGAATCAATGGTTCCATGTCTAGCCACGACCAGTCACGAGTGGTGTGCCCCAGGGGTCGGTCCTGGGGCCGGTTCTGTTCAACATTTTCATCAATGATCTGGATGATGGAATAGACTGCACTCTCAGTAAGTTTGTGGATGACACCAAGCTGGGGGGACCAGTAGACACGTTGGAGGGCAAGGACAGGATTCAGGGAGACCTAGATAAATTGGAACAGTGGGCCAATAGAAATCTTATAAATAAGAACAAGTGTAAAATCCTGCACTTGGGACGGAAAAACCCCATGCACTGCTACAGGCTGGGGAACATTCAGCTAAGTAGCAGTACTGTAGAAAAGGACCTGGGGATCATTGTGGATGGGAAGCTGGATATGAGTCAGCAGTGTGCTCTTGCTGCCAAAAAGGCCAATGGCATACTGGGCTGCATCAGAAGTATTACCGACAGATCAAGGGATGTGATCATTCCCCTCTATTCTGCACTTGTAAGGCCACATCTAGAATACTGTGTTCAGTTTTGGGATCCCCACTACAAAAAGAACAGGGACACGCCAGAGAGAGTTCAACGGAGGGCAACCAAAGTGATTAAAGGGCTGGAGCACAAACCCTATGAGGAAAGACTGAAAGGATTAGGCTTATTTAGTCTGCAGAAGAGAAGATTGAGGGGGGATTTTATAGCAACCTTCAACTACTTGAAGGGATGCTCCAAAGAAGATGGAGCTCGACTGTTCTCGGTAGTAACAGAGGACAGAATGAGGAGCAATGGTCTCAAGTTACAGTTAGGGAGGTCGAGGCTGGATATTAGAAAAAACTTTTTAACTAGGCGAGTGGTGAAGCCTTGGAATGAGCTGCCGAGGGAGGTGGTGGAGTCTCCATCTTTGGAGGTGTTTAAGGCCTGGCTGGACAAAACCATGACTGGGATGGTTTAGTGGGAGTGGTCCTGCCTCTGGCAGGGGGTTGGACTAGATGACCTGTGAGGTCCCTTCCAACCCTATGATTCTATGACTTTTCCTACAGAAAAAGCCCGAAGTATTTAGCATTCAGTATAATTCAAGACAGATGATTTATGATTCTACCTGTGTCACTAGCTAATTTCTAGTTTTACTATAATCTAATAAAACCAAGAAATCAAAAAGTAGGTGCTATCTCAACATAATGTAATTGTTTTACGGAACAAACCAAAATTCGGATTATGGAGGAATTCACATTTCATCCAATTAATAGTATTCATTCATATAACAGGTTTAATTTATGCACAATTTCTGATGTCACTCAAAATATTAAAGGTTGAAGTTAATGTGTAGTTATTCTATTTTATTCCTATAGGAGCTTTGGATGACCACTGTAGTATTTGTACATTTTAAAGGATTCTTAGCCGCATATAAGGATGAAAGCGTTAGACGTTATACTAGCTGGGGTTTAATATTTAAGGATGTGAAGGGATAATACTTAGCCTCTGTCCAGGTGCAGTCCCAAATACAAGGTCAAGTTAGCATTTCTAGAGATGTAGGATGGAATCCTCTGGTTCTTAAATTTGTCCTGAATTAATTCTTCCCTCCTGGACAAGTTTCAGCTTCTAAGTCACAGATCCACAAAAGGATTTTGGTGCCTAATTTCACCTTTGAATGAAAACTTCAAACTTCTGCTTAACTCCCTAACTTTAGAGGCACTTAAAATCCCTTGGTGCCTACATTTTCACTGCAGAAGTCCCTTAAGTGCCTAAGTTTCTGTCTTGGGGTATGTGCACAATGTGTAAGCACCTGATTGCCTTCCTCATACGTAAGCCCCAAATGAAAGCCTCAAACCAGAAGAAAGTCATTGCCCACCTACCTCCGCTGCGGGCCTGATCTGATAAGTGGTCTCAAAGCATGTCCCTGTCCCCACGAAAAGCTCAGGGAGAGATGCTATCATACAAATTTTAGCCCATCGGTTAGGCAACTCATCTATGATGTAGGAGATACATGGATTTCCTCTCTCTCAGATGAGCACAAATAACCACTAGGTTATGGGATATTCTGATGTGAGGTCTCTGTGTCTTGCCTGTTGAAACTCTTCCACTGAATATGAATGTGCAATGGGTCAGAGAGACTCTGTGGCGCCAGGTTAGGCTGCCCTGATGGATGGTTTTTATCATATCACCAGGATAATTGAGGAAGTGTATTCCAGCAACTTTCTTAAAACATTCCCAAGGCATCCATTCTAAAGCCAAGTCTTGTCATCCTATATTATTTGTCCTGAACTGATGCTATTCAACAGTTTCATTAAAGACTTGGATAATGGAGTGGAAAGTGTGCTTATAAAATTTGAAGATGATACCCAGCTAGACAGCATTACAAGCACCTTGAAAAACATGTGTAGAATTCAGTACACCTCAACAAACTGAAGACATGGTCTGAAATAAAAAAGGATAAAATTCAATAAAGACAAATGAAAAGTAGTACACTTAGGAAGGAAAAAAATCAAATGCACAAATGAGGAATGACTAGATGGTAGTACTGCAGAGTTAGAGTGAACCACAAAATGAGTATGAGCCAACAAGGTGATGCATTTGAAAGAAAAGCTGATACTCTCAAGTGTGTTAGCAGGAGTGTTTCATATAAGGAGGTAATTATCTTGCTCTATTCAACCCAATGAGGTTTCAGCTGGTAGCAGTTCTGAGTACCACATTTAGAAAGAAAAAGATGTGGACAAACTGAGGGGAGTCCAGAGCAAAGCAACAAAAATGATAAAAAAAAGTTCAGAAAACTTACTTACTGGCGAAGGGTAGACCAGGCACCAGCATTTTTAATCTTGAGAAAAGATGACAAACGGAGATCTGATAACTGTCTTCAAATATATTCAGGGCTGTTGTAAAGACGACAAGGATCAATTGTTCTGTATGTCCACTGAAGGTAGAAAAAGTGGTAATAGGCTGAATCCAACATGAGAGATTTAAGTTAGGTAAGAAACACTTTCTAACTGAATTGGTAGTTAAGCTCTGGAATAGTCTTCCAAGGTAATTTATGGAATGTCTGTCACTGGAAGTTTTTAAGAACATGTTAGACCATCCCTGACAAGTGTTCGTCCAGATTTATTTGGTCCTGCCTCAGGACTTGACACAGCACTAGATGACCATTTAAGGACCCCTATGTCTACATCTAACTGCTTTGTTTGGACTTGCTTAGTCCAAACTAAGCAGTTCAGATTTAATTCGAACTAGACAAAGCCTGGTGTAGACAGGGATCAAATTAGTCTGGATTAAGCCTCCTTAATCCGGACTAATTTGCTAGTGTAGACATAGCCTTACAGCCCTATGTTTCTGTAGTTCCATCAAGAAAAAGACGCAATGCATTTTATGATGTCTTCCTCTGACATAGCTAAGCATAGAGATAGATATTTCCTATGAACATTGCCAGATTTATACAAGTAAATGCCAAACAGTTCTGTAGCACATGTAAGCTCTGTAGCTCCAACATACAACACAGGTGAAGCATTGGCAAATTCACTCACTACCTTGTCTATGCTCTGGAGCAGTGGTTCTCAACCATTTGCAGGTTGCAACATACTTGCTGGTATTTTGTGACCCCATAGGACACATGAGACCACCACTACCCTGGGCCCAATCCAGCCACCCCCCTGGCTCTCCATGCCATGCCACACAGCAGTAGGTAACACAGTATAATAATGTGTCCTGACACATTGGTTAAGAGTCACTGCTCTGGAGGACAAAAGGTGAAAAAAATATAGTTGAGTATTCACAAACGTTCAGTTATTAGTCTCTTTGAAACTGCTACTAGGGATGTAGTATTGGATTTCATGTGCCACCTTGTTGTTATGAGCACAACAAGGTATGTCAATACAAGGTTCCCTTGCATTAATTGCATCCACCATGATTGCTGCCCTTACAATTTACTGCAGAGATACCCAGCATTTCCACCACAGTTGCAGGTGGCTGGGGTGTTGTTATATTAAATTCAAAGATATTAAAATAGAAATGCATCCAGTTGAGTGTCTTGACTTTATTATGCCACTAATAAATTATAAAGTGTAAATCAAAATAAACATTCTTGGAAGTACTTCCTACTGAATCACTTAGACAGCATGCTTATTCAGTTGTGTCGTTGATTAATTATATTTTTTTTGCTTCCTTTTTAGAATACAAATGCTTTTATTAAAGTAATCTAAAGACAGGAAGACAGATTATTTGTTATAGTATACCTTTCAGTGTTTCTGGAATATATTTGAGTACGTCTGCAAATGTCTATGACATAAACAAAAGGTGATGTTACCTTAAGCGCAACTAGGTTAAAGAAATTCTATTTGCTCAGTTTCTGATTTACTAGAGCATGATCATTAGATACTACATTGTCTAAAACAGGGATGGTCAAACTTACAGAACTCAAGAGCCGCACAGGTTGATTATTAAACCTTCAAGAGCCACACTGAGGCATATAGCCACATACTTTTACCTACTCCAAAACTACGAAGTTTAAAATTCATTGCACACTTTAATTTTATCATAAAAAGAGGACAAATATTGATCCTACTAATGTCAGATTCTAATAATTACTTAAGGTTACCATGAAAACTAGGCCTATATAGTAAAAACTTAGCTGCTGCTCAATGTAGAAGACTGCAGGTTAGTGGCGAGTTATTTAAAATCCCGACCATGCCGCACTCCTCCTCGCCATCCCCAGCCATGCCACGCTTCTCCCCACCGTCCTGACCCCCTCCTGAAGTCCTAGGCTGGGGCTGCTTTCCTAAATTGATTTGCTGATGTTCTTCTGGGAGCCACATTTTTTCATTCAAGAGCCGCATGTGGCTCCTGAGCCGCGGTTTGGCCATGTCTGGTCTAAAACATTATAATTAACGCACAAGAAGCCATGCCAGCTACCGACAGCATCACCTGATATTTCTACTAAATTCTGGTGCAGGGTTGTGAATTGTTCCAGAATACTAAATATTTGATTAGTTCTGAGCTTTAAGATGTAGCTTTAAAAATGGTCAGCATCACATAAAAAAATAATTGCTGATTTCAGTGCTTTCAATTTAGTGATTATGAAGTTCAGTGACTGCCCTGCAGGGCATGGATTGGTGTTCAAGTCACATTTCCCATCAATATTTGACCCAAATGAGGGAAGGTAAGCCAACCAGTGGACCAGATTTGGTGATGGATCCTGTTCACATACCCTCTGAGGAGCATTGCGCATACACTAAAAGAAGAAGTGACTGCAGCTGTTAAAAGGCATTGTCTCCTGCATCTTTCTATTGACCAGAGGTTCTCAGCTTTTCCACACTATTGTACCCTTTTCCAGAGTGTGATTTGTCTTGTGCATAGCCCAAGTTCTGCTTTATTTAAACATTCTTTGGCCACCCAGCTCTGAAGGCATGCTGCTGCCAGCAGCAGCACAGAAGTGAGGGTGGGAATACTATACCATGACACCCTTCTGCACGAGAGCTGGGCAGCTGAAGAGTGGCAGCTGTTTGCATTGCTTGTGACACAAGAGGACTCCGCTCCCATCCCACAGCACCCACCCACATTCGTGTATTTTTATCCCTCTCCTGCTGTTATGGCAGTGGGTCCTGCAGGACCTATGGGATCCCAGTCTGGCTGCAGGGCTATAGAATCTATTGCAAAACCAGTCAAATTTGATGTACCCCTTTAAAGGCCTCTGCATACCACTGGTGTGCATGTACCCCTGGTTGAGAACCACTGGGATGGGTAACACCATTTTTTGCAGGTCTCAATGGGTGTCATTTATGTGTACAATAGGGTTCATAATATTCTTGGAAAGGTAGCAGAAGTGATGAAAGTCCATAAACAAAGAGCATGCCATTGGCCAGGATTTAAGGAAGTGGTCAGTAATTTTAGATGCATCAAGTTTTTGGGGGTTCAACCTGAGGATCTTAGAGGGACCTGATTTTCAGAAAGTGCTGAGCCCCAACTTATTTTCTGGCCACAAGAAAAGCAGGTTGAGGGCAACATTTAAAGTTCCACAGGCCCTCCCCTTTTGTTGCTATTTGAGCCATTGAATACTTTAAAATCTAGCATACTTCCTTCAGATTCAAAGAAAGGATCATTTTCAGAGCAGATAGCCATACAATAGTTACTGGATGGCTACCAATATAATTTACATTTTTCAGAAGTTTTTTCTCATTTGCTGAGAAACACTGAGATGATTAGTTTAGTATAGTCCAGCTTGTATAGCCATGCAGATGATCAGTGTAGAACACAAAAAAGATGAGAAGTTATAGAAGAATAAGAGCTGTTACATTCCAGCTAGCTTGACGTCACTTTCGTAAAGACTGTAGGATTTAGTGAAAGTTTATGCAGTATGGTTTAAAAGAAAAGAAAACAAAATAGTACTAATTTCCACCATGAAGTATAGCCAGTACCAGTCTTTTATATACTTTTATTAAGAAACTTGTTACAATGAGTGCCCAGTAAAAAGGAATATAAAGAGACATCCTACCTGAAGAGTGAGATGTGGAAAAGATAATAACAAAAATATAATAATGATCATTTCATGAGCATTAACAGCTATTCCTGTTTTAGCAAATGATGGACAGAAGATACCAAATCTCCATCTGAAGTCAATGGCTATGTCCACACATACATCATTATTTTGAATGAAGTTAATTTGAATTAAGAAAATGTTAATTCGAATTAATGGAAAGCCTGCTTTCGAAACAGCTGTTTCAAAATGGTTATTTCAAAATAAGGCCTTTTGGACATGTTGTTTCAAAACAATTGTTTCGAAACAATGGTGGTGTTTCAAAAGATGTCCAAATGGCCTTATTTTGAAATAACCATCATTTCAAAACAGAAGAGGTTTAAGCAATTTCAAAACAACAACTCGTTTCAAAACGACAGAGTCCATCATTTCAAAACAAGAAAACATCATGTGGACATTCAGGTTTTTATTTTGAAACAACCAGTGTTGTTTCGAAATAAAACCCTCATGTGGACATACCCAATGGGGTTCTTGGATGACAAATTTCAAAGGGGTAGCCATGTTAGCCTAGTTCAGCAAAGCAAGCAAGGAGTCTTGTGGCACTTAGATTAACAAATTTATGTATCGCATGAGCTTTCGTGGGAGAAATCCCACTTTGTCAGATGCTTTGAAGCTCAGGTGAAAGCTCACAAAATAAATGAATTTATTAGTCTTTCAGAAATGCGTGATGGACTTGATCCAAAGCTGACGGAAATCAGTAAGAATCTTCTTGGTCCTTGAAATTTTTCTTGGAAAAAGGGAAGACAGCTGGAGGATGGGAATGGAAAGGAGTCTTACACCTAAGATTAAAACTGTGACTAGTGTTCAGTTTACATTTGATTTGTGAATGAATGCTGGCAATTTGCTGGTACTTGCATTCAGGCTAGTACAGAATACAAAAGGCATTTATTGTTCATAGCTAATGGACTATGTTTAGTGGTGTGTCATGATAGTTCCTATTTTACCTCTGAAGTGCCACTTTGTGGTTTCCCTGTAAATTATGCATCAGTGTGTATCATTACTGAACATTTCAGAAGGGATTCCTTCCTTCACTCTCTCCAGCTTTCAGATATCCTCCATTCTATCTCCACCTGCAACCTAATACTTTCTTCCCTGTCTTCATACTTGGATTCACTTACAATTAGGAAATAATGCATAACTGGATTAGGTATGCCCTACTTGTATCCAGGGTATTCTATTCTCTATCATGGAAAACACCACAAGGTATAAAGTCAAAGAAAAATAGAATTTTTAGACTTACAAGTGTCAGTATAGTACATCTTTAAAAAATCTAACTTGCTGATTTCCACTTCATTGTGGTACTTATAACAAACACCTCTGATGAACAAATGCAGGACTGAATTAAGGGGCATGTGACACAGGCAACCACCAGACTTGATGTGCTGCTTTTGTTAGTGATGAAATTAAAAATAGGATGTTTAAAGTAAAATATTTCAGGTATTCCATACGTGGATTCTTTTCACTAACTTAGAATATTTTCAGAGGGGTAGCATCTGACAAAGTGGGTTGAAACACATGAAAGTTTATAGACTAGCAGATTTCTTCTAGCATAAGGTACCACAGGACTCTTGCTGCTTTTGCTAGAATATTTTGGATCCTTGTAGAATCTTTCATATTTTCAAAGAACTACATTTTCCTTAAAATTCCTAGAAAGTTGTCAGCCATACCCTCATGGGTATATGGGGGGGCAGTCAGACAATGCAAATGATGAATGAACTGAAGTGAAGTGAAATGAGAGCCCAGCAGCAATATTGTGAGCTTTATTTTATCGTGTAATTGTGGAATTATTTTGTTTTAAGACTTGTAAGCGGGTGCAGTACCAGACCCACTTGGAGGACACCTCCTGGTGGTGTTTCTGGGGAATTTGCTGAAGTAGTCCCCTCCAGGTGGTCTGCGCTCCTCTTTCTTACATGCCAACTCCTGTTCCAAGTCCAATCCTGGGACCTTAGCTCTCCAGCTAAGTCCACCCCTTCTAGGGCACTGGCCAATAAAACAGTTTATGGCCTGGCTGTATCTTGGCCACAAAAACAATCACTGGCCACAGCTCACTTCTGTCTCAGCTACTAAAACAGTCTATGGCCAGTGAGCCTGTGCCCACCCTGGCACCTGTGCTGCTCCTGGCACACTGGAGGAGCAGGGAGGGGCTTGGGCCCACCCACTTCTCCAGGCCTCAGCCCAGGGACCCTAAGCATGCCTCCACCTCCCTCCAGTCTCTCCTCACAGGCCGCATCAACTCCCTGGGCCACTTCCTGCAGCCCTAGCCACACGCAGTCTCACCACTGGAGTCCAGTGGCTGTCCACTCCTTGGCCTCCTTGCCCCAGACTGCTGCTCCAGCTACTGTCACAGTCAGCTCCTGTGGGATCCCTGGCTCCAGTCAACCGTGTGCCTACTCCCAGTTGGAGTTCTCCAGGGTGCTGGCTTCCACTGCTAGCCTGCCAGGAAGAGAACCTTCCCTCTGCAACTCCCACAGCAGACTGACCTGGCTAGTTCTGCTACTCCCGCTCTTATACAGGCAGCCTCCCTCTGACTGGCTGATGCAGCCCTCTCCCTTGATTGGCTGCTGACCACCCACACCTTTTTAATTCCTGGTGTGCCATAGCAGAGCCACTGCACTGCTACAGACTGAAAAGTGTAAGTAGTGACTAATAAAGGACATATTAAGAAATACCAGAGGTATCTAATCCCTCTCTATGTAACAATATAAAAGAAATACTGTTACTTCTTTTGCCATGCTTAACCTAATGCTTGATGATTATTTAATATGAGTCTTCGCCTTCGCTTTCCCTCTCAAACTATGCATCCAATGTTGGTGCATAGTTCAATTTTTGATGTTAGTACTTTTCAGTTATTCTTAAAATTAAAAAGATTTCTATAACCTGTGAGCAAACAATTTTTTAATTTGCTTATATATGGCACAAATAAATACAGATTTATAAATTGTAGCATGCAAATTTATCATCTTATATGAAGGATAAATCATGCATGCCAATAATGTATCAAAGTCATGAAATGCGCTACAAGTGTAATAAAAAATAAGGTATTCAAAAGTTTAACACATAGAATTGGGTTGCCATTTGGTCTGGGTGCAGGCCTGAACGAATGTCTCAGAATAGCATGTTCATAGATAGCTGTTTTTGGTACCAACAAAATACCTGATTAACGATGGAGAGGGTGTGATGGAATACAGTAGAATAAGCCATAATACTGTTCATATAAAGAATCAGATGACCAGGATAATGGATTCTTGACGTCCCAGTTACCTTAAGTTTGGTGTGATAATCAGGCCTACCAATTTACATTATTTGGGAGTTTGAAGATATCAAATGAATGTGAGTTCATAAGATGTCACAATAACCTATAACAAACAACTGTGGATGGTCAGAGGATTGAAAGGGAGACAGTAAGACTGAATTAGTCCAAACAAACAAACAAACAAACAAACAAACAAACAAACAAACAAACAAAAACAGATATAACTCACGGGCTGTGTTAAGATCATATGTGGTAAACAAGAAAAGTGTGGAGTCAGAAATCAGTGAATTAAAATTGGTGTGTGTTTGTCAGAAACTAAGCCCAAATGGTGGACAAAATAATGAGATAGGCTATTTCACCCATTATTCCCTTTATGGTCCTCAAAGAAACTCTGGGGAGAAATATAGGCTACTAGAGGCTATGTCTACACTACAAAAGCTAAGTCGACTTTGTTAAGTCTACTTAATAAAGTCTACTTAAAGTCAACTTTATTAAGTTGACTTAGTGAGTCCCCCTTCACTTTAGTCGAATTAACAAAGTTGGTTAAGTCAACTTAAGAAAGTGTCCTAATAAAAAATGTGTTTGCTTAAGTCATCTTTACCAAGTTGACTTAAGCAGGCACATGTTATTACATAGGGCTTCTTAAGTTGACTTAGACAGCCACATTGCATTTTTGACTTAATAAAGTCTACTTAATGCCTAAGTAGACTTAAAGAGAGAGTTATTAAGTCAACTTAAGGAAGCCCTTAAGTTGACTTAATAATTTCTAAGCATGACTAGGGCTTTGCTTAAGTCGACTTAAGCTTATGGTGTAGACATACCCAGAGTGAGCTTCACCATCATGGCTGCCAACCCCACCATCTCCTGGGATACTAGGCCTTCATCATCCTGATCCTGAAACATGTCCTGACCAAAATAGACCAGAGAGCGGGATCGTCCTGCTAAAGCATCACTTTGAATGAAACAAGATAGGACTTAAACAACAGCAGCAGAAACAACAGCTCTCGTGCATCTCAACAAACTAATTATTTTCCCCAAAGGAATAGTTAACAGCTTTGAATGTCATTTATGACTGTCACATAGGGGACTTTCTTTCCAAAAATTTCCTCTAATTAAAGGGAAAGGGAACAAAAATTGTTGTTAAAGTGAAAGCATATTTATTACTTTTCATTTCAAATGCTTTAAGTGATTTCCTTCTTTTCTTTATTTGTAATCAACAGTTAAGGATTTTTAATGGTTTTAATTGTAAGTAGGCTGTGGTCTCTATATACCAAACCTTGACTTTATTACACTGTTTAATGTTGGATAGTAACAGTCACGTTAACATCTTCGGCCCATTTATTCCATTTGAATTAATACAACAGTTTATACATCCACACACTAATGCTTAGAGAGTAATGAACAATAAACTATATTGAAGATTACTGGGACATCAAGAATATCAGTTATCCTGCTTGGCTCATTCTTGCTGACAAGGTAATTCATGTTAAGATACTCCTTTCCTTTGTTCTGGGATTGACAAGGAGATTATCTTTCAGCAGAGCTGATGTTTTTTCCTCTCACATTTAGTTGCTTGCTTTAAAAAAGAAAAAAGAGACACAGAGAGAGAAAGCAGAACTACTACTTTTAGGAACTGTTTTCCTTCTGTTGAATTAGCCTGCATTGATTTACACTCAAAGCAGGGCTGTAACCGTCCCCTGGCTTTCTGGCCAGTCCCTTACTCTTCAGGGTGGGCTCTGCCAGTCCTGCTTCTAGTCATGGGAAGTTTCCTGTCAATGCTCCAGTTGCCTAGCAGCCCGGGCCCTGCCATGGGGTCGCAGCTGTGGACAGAAGAGCAGTAACCCCCTGTCTGTCTGCCCATGGCTGCCTCTCTGCCCACATCACTGCTGCTTGTAGCTGCTTGTAGGCATTTGCAGCCACAGCTGCAAGCTTGCGCCTTGCCAGACACAAACACGGCTACACCTCTGGCTCAAAGATGTGTTTACTGCTAGTCTTTTCTGGCATGAGCTGTGTTATTTATGGTATACATAATGGCTAAAAAAGTTCACAGACAAAATGTAGGGGATGAGATTTCAATGTTAGTTATGTAAGTTTGAGTACAGAGCAAATGGAGTTACTCTGGACCTATGCTAATAGAGCAGAAGTTGGCTTGAGGTGTTTAGAAAGTAGCAAACTATATTTTATGTGCAAGGTGGGAAAATATTACAATGAAGGATTGCCAACTGCATGTCTGTATGGGGCCTAGCACTATAGGACCCTTGAGTAGTGCGTGTAGGTGCTACTGTACTACAAATAATAATTAACAAGAAACTTGCAACAAGGTAGGGCTTCTCCTCAGCTTGCTGAGGACTCACTGCCACATCTACAGCCTCTTTTAGGTAGTTTTGTTTTTCAAACATAATCACCAAAATAAACAAAACCAATTCTTCAGGTCATCCTGATCTTTAATCCCCAGTGTGTTTTTCCACTTGACCTCTCAAGGTCTCACTTTCTCCCCTCCCAGGGGAGTCTAGCAGTCCTGCTTTCTACAACTTCCTAGCTCTGACTCGCCAAGGTTGTTTCCTCCATCCTCAGGCACTCTCTTTTAAAGCCTCATATGGATCAACTGAAGCGGCATAAGCATAGTGACCGTGCTCCCTCTTAAAGAGCCAGTGTCCCCTTGTGATAGCACTGTTGAAAAATCATACAGCTGTAGAGTGAATTGTATTAATAGAAAATTATAACTGGTATATCCAAACACAACTTAGATGCTCATGTATCATAGATAGAAGAACCAGAACAGAAGAAAATAGCTTATATTAAAAAGCTTCCCAACTTCTATTCTAGGTTTTAAGTGCCTATTTGAAGTCAACAGAGTTTCACGGGGAATGAATTTGGATCTATATGTTTTAAACAAGTAACCAATATATTCTATTATTATACATAGCATTCTATTTTTACATTACTTCTTCAGTCAATGCAAAATATTGCTTAAGAACATAATAGTTATGTCTTAAGATTACATGTTCTAAGACAGAATTGTTGTAAGAACAAAGAAACAGAAAACTATCCCTGCAGAACAGCACTGTTTCTCAGTCTGCTGCTGTAATGTAAGTCCTCATATTCTGTGGAAGAATTAAGAAGCCAGCCAACATTCAGAAATCCACTTCTGAGCAAGACAGATTAAATGTGCTGATTCTAAGGGGATATTTTTTGTCTACTAAGAAACAAGTACCGAGAGAGGTCTAGGTCTTGATTCACATCTGTGTTATACTGGTTTAAAGCCAGTGTAGTCTAGTGAAGTCAGAGTTAGAATGGCATCATGCCACCAATATAATGGATGGAGAATGTGATCAATTTCTATGTTTATCATTGCAAGGGAATGTTATAATAGCCTGGGAAGTTGAGAGTTCACTGAATTCAGTGGGAAAGGAAGGCACAAGGTTATCACAGGATCAGGTTTGAATAACATGGAAAATCATATCAAACTACAAATTGTTCAGGAAAGAAAATGAATGCTAAGATGACAAACACAAAACAGAGTTTGATATGCTGCCAGTTGTTGGTTACATACAGTGATATTATGTATGGGACCGCTTAGAGAAAGCTTTGTGGTGGAGACTTCCCATAAGACACATTTTTAATGAAGTGTTCCTAGCCTAAATCTCCCCTTCTCTTGTTAACAAGACAAGAGGTCTGTGGCTTTTTAAACAACACACTGGTCAGGTCTTAGGTCTTATCAAGATTCCAGACCACTACTAATAAACAGAAAATCTGCTCAGACTTCAGTACTATCCACACTAGGAAAAGGCACCATGTTAACTAATGTTTAAGATAATGTGAAAATGGGCTTTTTTAATTTCAAAATGTGGCCTCTGGTCATGGTTAACAGTAGGAATAACCTAAAGTTAACCATGATTTGTCCCTACACTACCTACTATGTTGTGTTTAACTACTATGCTAGTTACCAAATGTTAATATCTTTTAACCAAATGCATTTTCCTGGTGCACATATTTATTTGATCAGATGTGATTTACTGGTGTTACCAATTACAGGAAATTTTTAAAAAGTTTTGCTAGTATACACCAAGCTACTGAGTTTCATGAGCTCTCAGTCCTTCTCTTGAGGATTTTCTAAGTAAATATGTAATATAACTTATTGAATCTGAAAGCTGATGTGCATTGTTCTTTATTTTGATTCCACATAATTAAAGCTTCAGCTATACTCTTTTTCACATAGCGGATTGCTGGGAAAGTGTGGTGTCACAAAGAGGATTAAATGTCAGTCAAGAGCAGATGAAACTCTTAAAGCAAAAGATCCTATTTCTTTTAAAATACACTTAAATACTAAAAAAAACAAAAAAGGAAGAAATTATGAAAATATGGGACATGCCATATAGGCAGAATTATCTATAAATAGACTGTCTTCACAAGACGGCAGATGGTCTTTACAATAAATATTAAATATAGCTATCATTACTTCTGCATGCACAATCTGCCAAGCAAGGGGCCACCTCTAAATCCTTGTAGGTGTTTGGTTCAATTATATTTCATCCTAACCTAAAGGAAATCACAAAAGAGTAGTTGCGTCTGTGAATGGGGACATGAGAAGTAGGAGTGGAGTGAATGCAAAGGGGTTTTAAACTAGATCTATGATGAAAAATATGTTACTGCTGTGCCTATAGCATGTTGCCATTTTGCTCTTTGTGTAAAAGATGGATGCAGAAAACATTTGTGAATTCAAAGATAACTAAAGATAGACTCCATGGAAGGATTGCCAAGGTACTTTATTTTGGATTTCTTAAGGAATTCACAAATTCTCTGAATCAAAAAGTGGGTTAAAAACGTTGCAGGCTCCAAAAACAAATGGACAGATTTTCTAGAGATTAATTACTTTACAGATATGCAAAGTAATTCTGAAACTATCATCAATTTCACACTTACTAACAATGCTAACCAAAGGGCTTTGCAGGATAAAACTTCTGCTATTTAGACAATTTTTAAAAATCTATTTGTCATATAAGCTCCTTCATTATGTAATCCAAGGATAAGAAACATTTGAGGTGAATGAAATATCAGGATATGAACAGAGCTGTATTTTTATTGAGTGTTTCAGGACAGCTTCTCTTTTAGAAGTCAAAGGAATATCTTGGGCTTATGTTTAAATTCTTTACATAGCCACAGCAACAGCATGGTATTAAAGCATACTTAATCACATAAATATTGGGACAAGTTCCAAATTAGTCTAGTTCAGCAAAACAAACCAGGAGTCCTGTGACGCTTTTAAAGACTAACAAATATATTTATCACATGAGCTTTCATGAGTAAAATCCCACTTCATCAGATTCAAATTCTTTCAAAACAACTTGCTTGGTTACTGAAAAAGGGAGAACTGACCTTGTGACTTACCCTTTTCTGCATTTATATATCCCCTGCAAACTGTAATTTCCTTTTCACACATCCGATGAAGTGGGATTTTACTCAGAAAAGCTCATGCAATAAATTTATTTGTTAGTCTTTAAAAGAGTCACAGGATTCCTTTTTGTTTTCCTGAACTAGACTAACACGGCTACCACCCTGGTAATTGTCCCCAGTGCTTATGTGACTAAATATGATTTAATAGCATACTGTTGCTGTGGATATGTATAGAATTTAGACATTAATCCAACATACTTCTTTATCTTCTAAAAGAGAAACTGTCCTGAAACACTCAATAAATATACGGCTCTGTTCATATTCTGGCATTGCATTCATCTCAAATGTTTCTTGTCCTTGGATTATAATGAAGGAGCCTATATGACAAATTGATTGAAAAGTACCACAGGACTCCTTGTTTGTTTTGATAAAAAATTGGGTTAGTTCCAGCAATCATGCATGCTATACAGCAGACCTACAGCTGCAAACAATAACCTCCAAATTTCTCAGCCAGTGCAGTCAATGCTCCCCCAACCCCCAAACACCCCCTACATGCTTGAATGAACCCATTCAGGAAAATGATCAAAGACAAAAAACACCCTATTATTTGTAGATGAGCATTTTTCTCAGAATAATTGCTCTATATCTGACTTATTAGTCATCATTCTTAAAGGAAACCTGCATAACACAATTAACAAAGCCAAATCTGGAAACTTAAATAAATAATAGTTTTATTAAAGACACTAGACTTATGGTTTATTGCAACAATCTGTCACTTATTAACCCCCCCCCTTTTTGTCCTGTGACAACAGGGATGTTAATAGGCCACTCCATCTTGAATGGTCCCTGAGAATGTTTGATTATGTATTTAGCTGTTGAGAGTCTGATACCTGAAAAAGAGAACTCTTTAGCTTGAAAGCTTGTGTCTCTTACCAGCCGGGGTTGGTCTAGAGTAAATGATATTACCTCACCCACCTTGTCTTTCTAACATCTTGGGACTGACATGACTCCAGTACCACATACAAAGTCCTGTTTGACAGACTGTGTAGTGTCTTGGGGGAAACTGGCCCCCCTAAAAGGTTTGTTGCCTAGAAGATTAACCAGGCAAAGGTAGCAAAGCAATGATCTTTTATTCTTGATCAAGAAGGTGCTTCTCTCAGAAAACATGACAGAAGAGAAGGACCCTGTACAAGGCTATTCTTCTGTTTTTTATAGATAGATACAAACAACTTAAAACACATCAAAATTCCTAGGGTGATTGGTTTATCAGTCACATTGTTTCTTTACCACAGTTTCCAAACCACTTAATGTACATTTCAAAGTTCCTCATCCCACCCTAATTATGCCTTAGTCCACTTTCTCATGGGACTAGCAAATACATTCCAATTCACATTTCTGTAGCTTATCACCCTTAAGTCATGCTTTCAGACCCTGATATTAGCTACCTTCTCAGTTTCTCTCTTATACTCCCTAACTCCATTTTATTTAGACTGACTCCATTTTGTTCAACTTGCTATTTCCTTTACAGTAGAGAAGAAGAATAACATATCTTTTTTTTTTTTGGATGACCTCTTTCAGCCAACTCAAGGTCCTCAACAAGGGCATTTTGTACTGCTATCCCAACTGCAGGTAATTAATTATGGAATGTTTTATAATCAATTTCTAATGTTTTAAACCAAACTATAGTTTGTAAGCCCTTTTCAGGAAAACAAAGTCTATATGGTTAAGTTCTTAGCTAATGCCATGTTGTCTGCTCATCCCGCATTCCTGGTTATAGAAGGTTCTGCATGACATATATATCCATAATGTCATTTCTTCCTTCTCTTTCCGTATCATTCATTGCAATAGGAAGGCTCTTCAATGGGAGGGCCTTACAGACTGCCTTTAAATTAGCCTGACTAATAGTCTTGACCAAGAATGTTTTGGTCTCAGTTAATTGTCATAGCTTCATTGAAGCCAGTGAAACTATGACAATTTACACCAGTTAAGGATCTATCCCTTTATCTTCAGCTCTCACATACCCCACCATGCACTTCAGTATCCCAGAGAAACAGATATGTTGAATGAGTTTTATGTACATTTAGGAAGGATCAATTATTTATAAGGTAAGGAGTCTGTTGGAATTGCTTATAGTTAACAAATTGGTCAACAGAGGTTTTTTTTTTTACACTAGGCATAGTATTTTTTGATTAACTCTGAAGCAGCATGAGTGACAGGCTGTCCCTTTATTTTAAACAAACAAGGTGTCTGGTGGCTCTTTTAAAGACTAACAAATCTATTTATTGCATGAGTTTTCATGGGAGAGAATCCCACTTCATCCTATGCCTGAAGATGGGGAACTTACAGAATGGGAGCAAAATAAATGCAGGGAAGTGTAAGTCATAGGATGTGGTCAGATTGTAACAGCAAATCAAAGCAGTTGTCAGGATTCAAGCAGTGGAGTACAGCAATTAGCAGGAAGGGGGTGGGGGACAAGGAAAGCAAAATTACCTGTTGCAATGGGAAAAAAAACCAAACCATAGTCTTTATTCAGCCCTGACTTCAAAAGTCAAATTTGCACATAAATTCCAATTCTGCAGTTTCTTTTTGAAGCTTCAATTTGTTATCCATTTGTTTGAGCACAGCTATTAACAAATCATCAATGGAGTGAGCCTGGAGATTGAAGTGTTCCTCTACTGGTTTTTGAATGTTGTTATTTCTTGTGTCAGATTTGTGTTCATTTATTCTTTTGAGGAGAGACTGTCCTGTTTGTCCAATATATAATGCGGAGGAGCATTTCTGGCACATGATGGCATAAATCACATTGGTGATGGGCAGGTGAATGAGTCCTTGATGGTGTAGCTGACTTGATTAGGTCCTGAGATGCTGTCTTTTGTGCAGATGTGTGGGCAAAGTTGGCAATGTGGTTTGTTGCAGGGGTATATGCCTGCTTTAATGGTTCTGTTGTTAGGTCTGTAATTGCTGGTGCATATGTCCTTAAGGTTAGGAGGCTGTCTGTAAGTGAGGATAGGTCTGCCACCCAAGGTGTGAGAGAGTGAGGGATCATTTTGTAAAGTAGGCTGTAGGTCCTTGACAATGTGCTACAGGGGTTTGACTTGGGTGTTGTAGCTGATCACCAGTGTTCTGTTGTTTTCTTTCTTGGGCTTCTCCTGTAGTATCTGACTTTTGGGTAATTGTATGGCTCTGTCAATCTGTTTCTTTACTACTGCTGGTGGGTATTATAGTTTTAAGAATTCTTGATAGAGATTCTGGAGGTATCTCTCTCTATCTGAGGGATTGGAACAAATGCAGTTGTATCTTAGGGCTTCACTATAGACAGCAGATCAAGTGGTGTGTCTTGGGTGGAAGTCTGAGGGATGAAGGTAAGTATAGCAGTCTGTAGGTTTACAGTATAGTGTAGTTTTTATGTGTCCATCACTAAGTTATACTGTAGTGTCCAGAAAGTGGATCTCCTGTGCAGAGTGTTCCAGGATGAGGCTGATCATGGAAAAGAAATTGTTGAAATCTCTGTGGAAATCTTCAAGGGCATCCTTTCCATGGATCCAGATGATAGAGCTTCAGTGTAGCATAAGCAGAGGAGCGGGACTTGGGAATGAGACTGGAGGAAGCATTGTTCTAAGTCAGCCATAAAAATGTTGACATATTGTGGGGCCATGTGGGTACCTATAACAGCGCTGCTGACTTGGAGATATAATTTATTTTCAAATCTGAAATGGTTGTGGGCGGAGCCGTAACTACAGCAGGGTGAGTGGAGCTCTGCTCCAGGTGCACCAGAGCGGGTCTATTGAGCTTCTCCATTAAAAGGCGTGCTCTGTCCCGCTTGTCCCAGGTACCAGCTATTGTAAGGGGTGCATTCTCATTGGAATGTGCCCCAGGCACGGTATTCTTTAGTTATGGCTTTGGTTGCATGTGAGTACAAAGTCACAAAGTTCAATCATGAGGTGTGCCGTGACATCATCTGGGTCACTTCTCCTAGTGCCTTGTAATCCATTTTTGTGTGGGATGTTGGTGTTTAGAGCTTCTATGTCCAAAGTTGCCAGGATAGTGTTTTCTGGAAGGTCACAAATAGTTGATTTTTCTCAGGAAATCTCTGGTGTCTTGAAGATAACTAGGAGTGCTGATATTGTAGGGTCTGAGGAGACAGTCCACACAGCTAGATAAGCCCGCTGTAATAGTGCCAATGCCTGAGAGAATAGCACATCCAGGTTTTTCAGGTTTGAAGGTTTTCAGTAGGAGATAAAATATCCCTGCATGGGGTTCCGAGGGTGTATGTCTTGATTTGTTTCTGTGCTGCCTTGTGGTGTTTCATGAGTAGATGGTATAGTTCCTTTTGGTATTTCTTCAGTGGGGTCAGGGAGACGTGGTCTGTAGAATGCTGTGTTGGAGAGTTCTCTGTAAGCTTCCTGATTGTAATCCGGTTTGTTCATGATGATGACAACACCTCCTTTGTCAGCCATCTTAATGATAACGTCAGAGTTGTTTCTGAGGCTGTGGATGGCGTTGCATTCTGCATGACTGAGGTTAGGGTGTAAGGGATATTCTTTGTCCATGATTTTATCCTTTGCACAGTGGTGGAAGCAATCAGTGTAAAAGTCTAGTCTGTTGTTCTGACTGTCAGGAGGAGCCTATGCAGGATATTTTTTCTTACAGTGTTGGGAGGAAGGTATCTTGCAGGCAATTGCATTGTTCTTTGGTGTGGTGGAAATATTCCTTGAGTTTGAGACGAGGAAAGTAGGCTTTCAGATCACCAGAGAATTGTATCTTATATGTGGCGTGTGTGGGGCAGAAGGAGGGCCCCCGACATAACACAGATTCCTCTGTAGAAGAAAGTATGTATGTAGCACAAAAGATAAATCATACACAAAAATGAAAGAAAGATGCAGCAGGAAATAGTTAACATTCTCTAAGAAGTCCTGCTGTGAGATGGAAGACTCTTATTTCATGTAACACTTTTTAATTTTGGGGGGAGGGGGGGAATGGAGAGGTGAAGCTTCAGGTAAATAAAACACAGTATGACCTTCCTGTTAAAGTATATTAAAATATGACTGGTATTATGTATGGCAATTTCTCTTCCAGCTACAGCATGTTGTGAAGGAAGTGGGAATTTTAGTTTTGATGAGGGAGGTGAACAGAGCACGATGGCTAATAAATTGTACTTAAAAGACATTAAATAGAATCACTCAAGTCAGCAAAAGATTTATAGTTAACAGAGATGACAACAGCTGTTAATCATCATGTTTTTGTTGCCAGACCGTCTGATGAAAAAGAGAGTACTTGACCTGAAAAAGATGAAGGAGAGCTCTGAGTAAGTTTGAAAACTTGTCTGTTTCAACAATGTGAGTTGGTCCGATAAAAGATATTCCTTTATCCCACCTTATTTCTCTAATATCCTGGGACCAATGCTGCAAAAAACAATGGAAGACTATCACTTTAAAATTATTTCCCTTCGAGTCGTTAGAGTAAGTTGAAGAGAATTAACTAAAAATGAAATGGTATAAACTGAATTATCCAAGCGGCTTACAAGGCAAGAACCCTGTATGTAGACTCCCAATAGCTCATTTATGGGTGGGCAGAAGGAGTCTCATCTGAAATGGAATATAAATTTAGATGTAGTCTCTTTGCCTTTCAGTGCACACCTTAGTTCCCATTAATGTGAATAGGAATTACAGTCTGCAGTGAAGGGAACTTGTGCCACTGTGTCTAATTTTCCTCATGCCTATTGGAATTTATACTACTCTTTTATCTTGCTAGTTAAGTGACCAGTAGTGGAACTCCTCTTCATACTAGAGAGTACATATTTGTGTGCATTGACCCAGTGAAGACAGGGAGACTATTTGTGTAAATACACGTCAGCATAAGGGCTGCACTTCTGAACCCTGAAAGTGCTTTACCGAAGCACTATAGAGATCAGATCATGCATAAATGCCAAGGTGCACCTACAGAGTAGAAGGAGGCTGGCAGTTTTTGTGAGACCATCACATTACAGCTTCTGACACTTGTGACCCATCTTTTCTAGTTGTGGTTTTTCTGGAAAGTGTAAGTCATGAGAAAGACTGAGGCCAGGTCTACGCTGGCCATGAAATTCTGTGGCCGTCAAAGGAAGATGCACAAGCTATGTAAAATAACTTGCAGATCTCCTTTTGACTTTCTAACACCCACTTTCTAAACTCCCTGGCTCCGCTGCACTTAGTTGAAGGGAACTGCGATCACTTTGACTCAGTGCTACTACTCTTCTTACAGTGGTGGAGCAAGTTGCTCAGTTGAACTCCAGATCGATTGAATTGGTCTTGCTTGCCTGTTCAATCAAAACAGAAAGATTAAACTGAGGGTGGCGAATTTGCTGCAGTCAGTATAGAGTTGGCCTGACAAGTGGACTTATTTTTCATAGGTCTCTTGGGCTAACATTGATCTCATGGCTCCAAATAAAATGTGAATAATTCAATGACATTGCAACCACCCATATCTGATAGAATAGTGAGTGGGAAAGAAAATGAGTTTTTCTTTGAAGGAATAATTTATTTGCTGGACCAATTTTCCCTCAGAATGAAAGGAAGAAAAGAGAAAAAGGGAAAGCTTAGCCCTTCTTAAAAAGCCAATGGTGGAACTCTCAGTTTCCTTAATGGGACAAGAATCATAGAATTTTTAGGACTGGAAGGGACCTTGAGCGGTTTTCTAATCCTGTCTCCTGCACTCAAGACTGGATTAAGTAAGCCATCCCTGACAAGTGTTTGTCTAACCAGCCCTTAAAAATCTCCAATGATAGAGATTCTACAGTCTCCCTAGGCAATTTATTTCAGTGCTTAACCACCCTGCCAGTTAGGAATTCTTTTCTAATGTCCACCCTAAATTGCACTTGCTGTAATTTAAAGCTATTGCTTCTTGTCCTATAGGATAAGAATGGGATTAGAAAACAAAACAACCAGGAAGACGGGACTGGAGGGGAGGAGAAGGTTGAAATAAATAACAAAATTGGAAAAAAAAATGCCACTAGCTGTGATGTACAGAAGTAAATTAGATGAGTTATTTGGAACAGGATATCAGGTCATTTTTCATACATGAGTGAAAAGCATTTGTATATTAAAGTCAGACTGAGGAATTAAATATACAGCCATATCATATTTTAGTGAGTTTAAAAAGGTAACCACATCCCCTTGGAAGCCAGTTAGCACAGCCAGGGAATCATCTCTCTCCTGTGAAACTGTCAACACACTTAAAGTTGTCAGTAAATGGCTGCTGATTATGGATGAGGTTGGAAAACCATTTTTTGCTGCTACATAAAGACAAGACACTTATGAGTGGTACTTATTAAGCATGTGGAACAGTAACTCCCACATTGATCTGAAGGCTCAGAGTGTTTGTAGTAAAGTAAAAGTAAAGGTGAAGCCATATTGAAAGTCCTACATCTAACACCCCTATCTTTGGGGAAATTCTGATCTGAACGTTCAAACCCAGCTCTACATTCAGCTTATGTAACTACAAAGAAGTTGTGCCAGAGGCACAGGATAAAGTCATTTAGGAACCTATTATTACTACAGGTGTTCCTTGGGCTCATGTTTTGTCTCACTTCTTCTTCTGCTCTATCAAAAGGGGTTTCTGAACAGTGGTGCGAGTTGTCTGATGAAGGGACTTAAAAATACACAGATGCTTGGGAATGATCTGTGGTGGGTGTTAGTAAAACATATAGATTAAAAATCTAGGAGCCAAGGCACAGATTCTGAAAGGTTTTTAGGCACCTATCTTCCAACAGTGAGAGTTAGGCATCTAAATACCTTTGAGCCTCTGAATCCAAGCTCTGATTGCTGAAATTTGGTCAGCTATAGGCATCTGTTTTAGAGGAACGACTAGTCTGCCTCTTGCTAGAGTCCTGCTATACTGAAAATTTTTTTGCTCTTTGGAAGGCATAAAATAGTTTCACCTGGTACCAATTTTGAATTAATTTCTGACATTTGGAGGGCATGAGAGAAGAGACGGTATACTACAGAACAAGTTGTTCAGCACAGGAAATAAGTTTGCCCTTCATATAAGTTCTGGTTGCTTTCCGCAGAAAGAGAAATAGTCACAGTCCATCCTTCAGGTGAGACAGAAATGAAGAACCTGAGTCAATACTGAAAATAAGAGTAATCAATAGAGTAAAACTGACATGTGAGAAAAATTAGGCCCAAAGAGGCAAGCACAGGGAGGATCCAACTGTGATGACATGCAAGTCTATGCAACTGTTCCTAGTGAGGACACACACCACTGGCAGGAGAATAGTGTGGGCATGAGAAACCACAGTAATTACTGCAGTGGCTGTTCATTGACCTAATTTAGGTCAACTTAATTTTGTAGTGGATACAAGACCTTAGTCCCCTGCTAATGAAGTATAAGGATACAAACTGGAACTCCAAATGTGTAAGAACATGGCCTGAGAGTGCACTGCTATCAATGTTGTATTGACAATGCAGTTAACTAAGTTAAAGGAGAGCGAAAAATTCTAAGGCAGTTAGATTAATTAGGTGGCAATCTCCAAATGAACCCATATCAATAATAGGTGCCAGCAGAGTAAGGGATCTACAGAGGTTTAGATACTTGTAATAATAAGTGTTGGCCTCAAAAGCTTCTCCCTGAACAAAAGAGAAGTGAAAGAACTCAGGAAAATCCTTGTTGGATCCATACATAATACTTAGCACTTACATAGCCCTTTATATTCAAAGGTCACAAAGCTCTTTAACAAAGAGGATAGGTTTTTTATCTGCAATTTACAGCTAGGAACTTAACTGTTTCCCACTTTTTGGAGTATTCTATCTTAGACAGGTTTAAAATGAATCCAGTGCTGGTTTTCTTAACAATCCCAGTGACTATAGACATATAGTGACTATACACTGGGTATGGCAGATTGGAGAGAAGAAGAGAGGCCCTTGGTGACAGGTCAGGTTAGCGACTACTTAAAGAAGCTGGATGTGCACAAGGCCATGGGGCTGGATGAACTGCATCCGAGGTTGCTGAGGGGGTTGGCCGATGAAATAGCAGTACCTCTGGCCATTATCTTTGAAAACTTGTAGCAAATGGGGGAGGTCCCAGAGGACTGGAAAAAAAGCAAATATAGGGCCTATCTTCAGAGATGTTTATATAGCCAGTCTCTGCCTGTGACCAGGCAGGGCCCAAATCTTGCGTGGAGTTGTTTCCAGAAGTAGAGTCTCAGCTCAAAGCCCCAAATCCCTCCCTGTGTCCTTCTTTGTTCCAAAACCCGACCCCCTTTCTGAGCAGAGGTGATCTCTTTGTCTCATTTGAGCCAGTGAACTCAATGTCAAGAAAGGGAAAAAGGAGGATCTGGGGAATTAGAGACCTGTCAGCCTCACCTCAGTCCCTGGAAAAATCATGGAGCAGGTTCTCAAAGAATCCATCCTGAAACACTTGGAGGAAAACAGAGTGATCAGGAACAGTCAGCATGGACTCACCAAGGGTAAATCATGCCTGACCAACCTCATTGCCTTCTATGATGACATGACTGGATTTGTGGATGTGGGAAGAGCCATTGATGTGATATACCTCAACTTCAGCAAGGCTTTTGATACAGTTTCCCACAGCATTCTTGTCAGCAAGTTAAGGAAGTATGGGTTGGATGTGTGGACTGTAAGGTGGATTGAGAACTGGCTAAATCAATGGTTTCAGTGTGTAGGAATCAATGGCTCCATGTCTAGTTGGCAACCAATAATGAGTGGTGTGCCCCAAGGGTCTGTCTTGGGGCCAGATCTGTTCAACATTTTCATTAATGGTCTGGATGATGGGATAGATGGCACACTCAGTAAGTTTGCGGATGACACCAAGCTGGAGGGAGCGGTAAACATGCTGGAGGGCAGGGACAGGATTCAGGGAGACCTAGACAAATTGGAGCAGTGAGCCAATAGAAATCTCATGAGGTTCAACAAGGACAAGTGCAAAGTCCTGCACTTGGGACGGAAAAACCCCAAGCACTGCTACAGGCTGGGGAGTGATCAGATAAGTAGCAACGCGTAGAAAAGGACCCGGGGGGTCATGGTGGATGGGAAGCTGGATATGAGTCAGCAGTGTGCTCTTGCTGCCAAAAAGGCCAATAGCATACTGGGCTGCATCAGAAGAAGTGTTACCAGCAGATCAATGGATGTGATCATTCCCCTCTATTCTGCACTGGTGAGGCTGCATCTGGAATACTGTGTCCAGTTTTGGGCTCCTCACTGCAAAAAGGATGTGGACTAATTAGAAAGAGTCCAGTGGAGGGCAACAAAAATGATCAAGGGGCTGGAGCACAAGACCTATGAAGAAAGACTGAAGGAACTAGGCTTATTTAGCCTTCAGAAGAGAAGACTGAGGGGGGATTTGATAGCAACCTTCAGCTACTTGAGGGGATGCTCCAAGGAGGACGGGGCTTGGCTGTTGTCAGTAGTAACAGAGGACAGAACAAGGAGCAGTGGTTTCAAGTTGCAGCTGGGAAGGTTGAGGTTGGATATTAGGAAAAACTTTCTTACTAGGAGACTGGCAAAGCATTGGAATGGGTTATCTAGGGAAGTGGTGGAATCTCCATCTTTGGAGATATTTAAGGCTTGGTTAAACAAAACTCTGGCTGGGATAATTTAGTTTGAGTGGTCCTGCTTTTTTGGCAGAAGGCTGGACTAGATGACCTCATGAGGTCCCTTCTAACCCTATGATTCTATGGTATACGCTGATTACATATGAGAAAGAAAATGAAGAATTGGATTGCCAGTTTGAGTGGAAATAACTGTCCTCTGGGTTAAAGGCTCATCGGACATGGACTATAATGTCTGAGCAGTTATCCTCTCTTATGGCTTATATGTGGTTCAAATGGAGTGACAACCCGAAGAGGGACTTGAATAATTGTGTGAAAATATTTCCTCAGTGTTTACGCTGTTTTTCACATTTGATTCTGTAACAGGCCGCTCCCCAGCTCCAGTCTGGTGTGCTGCTGTGACCCCCCCCCCCCAGTTCCCACTCTTGAACCCTGATTTGCCCCACTTTGCTAAGTGACCACTCACTTCTGAGTCAGTCCACTCTGGCCTCCGGTGTGCAACTGGTCCCAAGCAGTGGGTGTATGTCCTCTGGCCAGGCCACAATTAGCTATTCTGGTGCCTGGGGCACCCTCCCCTAACCTGGGCCTTGATACGGCCCAGGGCGCGATCCATCCTCTCCCACCGCTGAAAGGCGGCAGGGAGCCAGATCCATCCCCAGCTGCCTTCCAGCAGTGGCTGGAGACAGACTTGGCTCCCTGCCACTGTTGGGGCAGCGGGTAACCAGATCCATCTGCAGCCACCGCCGGAAGGTGGCAGTGAGCCCGAGGCGCTGACTTTTAGAGGGTGAATGGGACAGATCTGGCTCCCTGCCACCACTGGGGCAGTAGGGAACAGGATCCATCCGCAGCCACCATCAGAATGTGTCAACACGCCCCAGGTGGCACCAGAAACTCCAGCAGTGCCAGAAGCCCAAGGCGCTGAATTTTAGAGGGTGCTGGAAATGGATGTGGCTCTCTGTGGTGGCTGGGGACAGATCTGGCTTCTCAAGGGAGGCAAGGAGCCAGATCTGTCTCCAGCTACCACAGGGAGCCAGATCCATCCCCTTTGCTCTCTAAAATGTGGTGTCTGGGGATTTGTCCTGCTTGCCCTGGCCTGGTTACCGCCCCGCTTCTGGCTACTCGAGGGATGGTCCCCCAGCAAGCACCCCCGGCCCCACAGACCACTGTGGGAGCCCCTGTCTACAGAGATTGGGGCCCACTCCCAATCATCAGTTACTTCGGTTTGTCCATTTAACAAAGAAATGGATTGTGCCCATCCTTCCTCACTCACACCTTGTAAAGATCACACAGGTTTTGATAAAGCAACCACAAGTTTATTGATCAGATTGTAATTATAATTTGAAGTGAGAATATGGCCAATCATGGCAGAATCACAATATAAACGAGTCAGGAGAGACCACAAGGAAATAAAAGGTAAACCATGCGTACTACCCTGACATCTTTACTTAAACTGGCCTCTTAGTCTAAGTTCATGATCAAGATGTTTGGTATCAGATGTTTATATAGCCAGTCTCTGCCTGTGACTAGGTAGGGCACAAATCTTGCTTGGAGTTCTTTCCAGAAGTAGAGTCTCAGCTCAAAGCCCCAAATCCCTCTCAGTGTCTTTCTTTATTCCAAAACTTGCTCTGTCCCCTTTCTGAGCAGAGGTGACCTCTTTGTCTCATCTGAGCCAGTGAACTTAATTAGCATTTCTTTGTTGTGTCCAGGTGCCTGCATGCTCACAGCTGTTCTGTCTGTCTCCTACCCTCTTTAGCAACGGAAAACGTGTTGCATGTCTGTGCACATCCATGAAGTTGTAGGAAAGGCAATATCCTACTAATCATGTAGATAAGGATATGAGCACTGTTCCTTTTAAGCTGCGCGGCCGCACAGCCTGCCAAGCGCCCCCCGCGCAGGGAAGGCTGCTGGCCGCGCAGGGCCGGCAGCCAGAGGCCCTGCACACACAGCTCCTGTGGGGCAGGGAGTTATTAAAACTCCCGCCCACAGAAGCTCTAATGGAGCATGCCCAGAATATCTGAGCATGCTCCGTTAGTGCTTCTCTGGCCCAGGAGCTGTGGCAGGGCCATGCAAGGTAAGCGGGGGGGGCGGGCCGCCAGGATCGGGCCTGTGGGGGGCGGGGCGGGAGGATTGGGCCCGCGCAGGGGGTGGGGGCCCCCGCGCAGCGAGCAACAGTAGTTGCTCAGCTGCCAGTGGGTCTTAGAGGGAACATTGGATATGAGCATCCATAAAGAAACAATGCGTAACCTCCCTGTGAGCAGGCATGTGTGCACAGGCACCTAAGTTTGATGACAAAAAGAGATCCTGAGTTTCCCAGTGGTGATGTTGGGATTGTGGGAATCCTCTATCTACTCTTCTGCTGAAGTTCCTTTGCTTTACATGAAATTAAACTTGGCAGTGCCTCCACCTGGCTGGGTCCGGTACACACTCAGTGGCGTGCCTTGGGAGCCTCCAGGACTAAATCCATGCAGCTAAGAATAACCTGTGGGATGGGTCTACTCCAAATTTACTATAATACATTCATGGTGTTTAATTGCATGTAACAAACCTTTACATAACAAAGAAACTTATTATAACAGGATGGAATTGAATATTACTACTAATTTAAATACACAGGGGCAGTAAATAAATCAGTGAGCAGACACAGAATACAGTTTAAAGGAAACTTATCTAACTAGCATGTTGACAACCCTTTTTCCAACTTAGATGGCACACTTCTCAGAGTTCAGAATCCCAACCCCTTGCTTGTGTGGGCGTGCTTGGAGGATCAGTGAAGGAGACAAGGCAGCACGCTGGTCTAGTGTATCCGCTCAGAACCACGCTGAAGATCTGGAGTGAGCCCAACTCAGTGTAGTCATGGCCCAGTTTCAAGGATACTGCCACACTGCCTCCCCTCAGGCCCAGTCAGTCTCTCAGCAGACTCCTTGCTTTACAAGCCCTGCTCTAAACTGGACGAGGGAGACAGACACTCACACCCTCACTGCAGATCCAGCTCAGTCAGCTCCTGGCTCAGACCCTGCTTGGGCTGAGTAAACCACCAACCTCTGATGCTCCCTGCTTGAGTGAGCCTCCAGCAGTCTCAGGAACCCCAGGAGCACTCACAGCAGCTTCCAGATATGTCTCACTCCCTCTCTGTGTAGAGACCCCTTTTGTTCCCCTCCGCTTCCGGGAGGGGCAGGCAGGGTCCCTCTCTTTTTCCCCAAGAGATCATGGGAGTTGTAGTCCTTCAGTGGAAAACTTAGGGTACATAGGAACTGCTAAAATGTTAACCTCTTACTTGATTTCAGAGGCTCCTAAAGTACAGGGTGCTAGTGGCGTCAATGGTGTTGGGCACCCTGGGGCACGTGCCCCGAGTCCCAACGCCAGTGCCCCGGATCTCTGGCCCAATCAGGCCAAGGATCCAGGGCCCGATCCCCAGCCGGCCACAGCTGCGGCGGCCCCCTCCGTGACCGGGGATCCGGGGACCAGGGGGAGGCAGTGCCGCTGCAGGCAGCTAGGCCGCGGCGGGGCCGGGCTAGAAGCAGCCGCTGGAGCCCAGGCCCACGGCCACGGGTGGCCAGGCCCCTGATCCCCGGCCGGGGACGGGGCTGCCGCAGCCACTGGCGGCCAGGCCCCGGATCCCTGGCTGGGGATCCAGGGCCCGGCTGGCTGCCCATGGCGGCCCCGTCCCCCACTGGGGATCGGGGGCTGGCCACCGGCGGCCACAGAGGTCCTGTCCCTGGCCAGGGATCTGGGGCTGCGTATGCGGGCCCAGCCTCCAGCGGCCGCTTCTGGCCTGGCTGGGCCAGGCCGCGCCGCTGCCTAGCTGCCCGTGGCGGTACAGCCCCCCCGGCCCTATCCCTAGCCAGGGGGCATGGCCTTCCGGCTGGGGGCAGGGGCTGGGCTGGTGACCCGGGTCCCTCCCTGCCCCAGCGACTCCCCTGCAGGGTGCCTACAACTGCATAGTGTAATTGGCAACAAATCATACAATCACAGTGTACAAGTAAACAGGAAAATCATATAGATCATAACCCAGGGTGCACAGGGGTGCATCCTGTGACAGATTTTTCCTTCCACTGTGAATGTTCTTGGTTATGCCTTTCAAAGATCTGGAACAGCTCCAAGCTCAGTTCTTCCATGAATACAAGAGGTCTGCTCACTTTTTGCATGTAGAGAGAATTCTGATTACACTGGCAAGAAGTACATTTTACTGCTTTTCACTCCCAGCACAGCAAGCCACACCCATGAGAGAGTGCAATTTGAATTCTATTCCTTCCTTTGTATCATTGACAGAACTGGTTTCTAAATTCCAGTGATTACATTGCAGCAAGGTGATTGAAGCTTTTGAGTGCTTTCATTAGCATTAGTTTTTGAAAAGCGTGCCAAGCACTCAGCCTCAACATCTTGTGATAACAGGTGTCCCGCTTAATTACCTGTTGTATTAAACTAATACACTTTATATGTTTTAAAATTGTTGTCTTTTATCTTCATAGGGTGTCCCCTTGTATTATGAGACAATATTTCCAGAGGGGTAGCCATGTTAGTCCATATATGGCAAAAACAAGAAGAGTCCTGTGGCACCTTAAAGACTAACACATTTTTTTGGGCATAAGCTTTTGTGGGCTTTAACCCACTTCATAAGATGCCTCTGACAAAGTGGTTGGAGTCCACAAAGGCTTACATCCAAAGAAATTTATTAGTCTTTCAGGTGCCACAGGACTCTTGTTCTTTTTGCAGTATAGAAAGTAGGGCCTGATTTACCTTCTCTATCTAGACCAGACGTGGCCAAACCACGGCTCGGAAGCCACATGCGGCTCTTGAATGAAAAATTGTGGCTCCCAGAAGAACATCAGCAAATCAATTTAGGAAGGCAGCCCCAGCCTAGGACTTCAGGAGGGGGTCAGGACGGTGGGGAGAAGCGTGGCATGGCTGGGGATGGCGAGGAGGAGTGCAGCATGGTCGGGATTTTAAATAACTTGCCACTAGCCTGCAGTCTTCTATATCGAGCAGCAGCTAAGTTTTTACTGTATAGGCCTAGTTTTCGTGGTAACCTTAAGTAATTATTGGAATCTGACATTAGTAGGATCAATATTTGTCCTCTTTTTACGATAAAATTAAAGTGTGCAATGAATTTTAAACTTAGTAGTTTTGGAGTAGGTAAAAGTATGTGGCTATATGCCTCAGTGTGGCTCTTGAAGGTTTAATAATCAACCTGTGTGGCTCTTGAGTTCTGTAAGTTTGGCCACCTCTGATCTAGACCATTCATTGTCATGAGCACCCATACATCACACCCTTGAATCTTCCTTGGCATCCTTGTTCCAAGAGACCAGGAGCATGCACCCCTGGGAGAGAGAAAATTTATTCCATTGGTTATATGGCAGCTGCGGCTAAAGAGATCCACTCAAGACAGACAATCTCTACCCCATTTTTCACTTTTAAAGGCGGTGCTTCAACCCTTTGACCTCTGTCTTCTGTGAGTTCTCTTCTTTTCTGCTAAACTGGACTACTTCCTCTCATATCTTTGGAGCCCTTAATGAGCTCTTATTTCCAAAAGCTGTTGGCCTTGGAGTGATCTTCCCTGTTGTCCATGTCCATGCCCATTTCTTTGAGGTCTCACTTGCCCACATCCTTGAAATGAAATTTTGGGCACCTGTTAGTCCTCTGAATACAGCGTTCCTAATCTTAGTTCTCTCTCATATGAAAATCTTTCAGGATTCTGATCGTCTTTGTTGCCTGTCATTAGATCTTGCCGTTTCTGTATATGTCTTTTTTGAGATTTGATGTATGGAACTGGCAATAGTACTCTGGAAGATGGTTTACAACAGATTTACATATTGACATAATATTTTCAGAATTCTCTCTTCTTTCTTATGTATCTTAATTTTTCATTTGCTTTTTCTTGCTACCACAGTGCATTAAGCAGATGTTTTACATAGCTGCCCACAAACAATGCCAAGGTTTTCTTCTCTTCTGTTGGGTTCCAAGTTAGACATCACCAGTCAATGTGATACGTAGTTCATCTTATTCTTTTCAGTCTGCATTGTCCTTCATTCGCTAATGCTCGGATTCATGTGCCAAATTACATAGATTTGCTATATTGTTTTGGAGTTTTTCTAATCTTAAAGAAACTTTGTATATTCTGAAAACTTAGTTCCCTGTTCCCTCCTTTTCACTCACTGTTCACTATATTTAGTACCAACATTCTTGTGGTCGTCCCCCACCCCATGCTATAGTGAAAATTGTCTCTTTATTCCTTCCTCTTGAGTCAGTAATCCCTAAACCAGTTTATAATTCATGACAGATGACTTCTTGCCATTGTTTAGTTTCTTTACTAGCTACTTGAGATGGGCTAGATAGGCTGTCAGAGGCTTTTTGAAGGTTCATGCAAGCTGTTGTAGTGATTCTCCCTTCTCCCACTGTTTTGTTCACATGGTCAAATAATGCTAGTAGATCAGAGAGGTAAATTTTTCCTTTGCAGAAGCTAAATAAGCTTAGCTGCACATGTTCATCCATCTGTTTTTTTAATTCTCTCTTTATCAACAAGTTTGTATGGAATGATAATTAATTAAGTAAGGCTCACTGGTCTTTACTTCCCAAGGTCCCTTATGGGTTGCATAAAGATAAGTATTAAACAGCAACAGCAGAGCTGTTTTATTATATTAAAATATTTCAGATAGAGGGTCTTTTTGCCATATAAATTCTGCAGCATCAGAATGACTCAGTACTGAAGTTTCTCTGTTAGGGTCCATCACAGGATTCACTACTCCCGCTTCTGCCACAGGACTCCTTGTTTCTTTTACTCCCAGTTGTGTGCCTCCCTGTGGCCACAGCTGGCAATTAACTCTCAACCAGTCTGCTGGCTGCCTCCTTTGGTTGCTCATTCCTGATCTATCTCTAGACTCAGTTGCTCTGTCTTTGCAACCCATGGTGCTCCTTTTCTGTGGGTTGGTCCTCTGGCTAGATTACTACAATTTTCTCCTTCCATGGATTGAAGTCATGCTGGATGATTTGTCCTCCGGTAGTCCTCTGCCCAGACTGTGCCACTTCGCTGGTTGTTATTAGGGGATCCTGGGACCACCCACTACTCTGGGTTCCAGCTCAGGGGCCCTATGCCCATCAACCATGATGGTCTTCACAGTCTCAAATCCTATTGCTGTTTCCTTACCTTTCATCCTATTTTTGCTATCCTGTGGCCCTTGCTTTGGGTTACCATGAAAATTTCCTCTGCTCCTTGTGGCAGCTTCACCCCACTTGTGATTTTGCGGGATACCAGAGGCTTATTCTGCACTTGGACTTGTCCTTGTGTTTTACCAGCTGTCCTGCATCTCTAGGGAGTGACTGCAGAGATCCTTCTTGCAATCCCTTTTGCTCCTTACTTCCTGTTTTTATACTTGCTGTATCTGCCCACCTGGGCTTCATCATCAGTCAGAGTTTATCAACCCTGACTATCTGCCAGGTATAGCCTTTCAAGGGTTTTACTTTCTCAGGATTTGCATGGAGGTAGACACCCAATCACAGGATCCATAGCTCATTGAAGAGTCATATCAACTTCAATGGGTTTTGGATGAAGCACACAGCAGGTCAAGTTATCCTGTTTCCAGAGTTGTCCATTTATCAGTTTCCAACACCAAAAATTACTGTCTAGCTAGAATAACAATACAACATTTTTAGATCATAAAGACCTTCTCAGTCAATTGGATTGTATTTGACTATTAAACCTTATTAGCTATATATATTTTAAATGTCAAAAGGGAAATGTAAAGCCGGGCAAATTAATTCTCTTTGTAGTTACAAAGAATGTGATAATTAAAACTATACCAAATTTATAGTTGGAGAATAGCAAAGTAGTCTATGGGGCTTATACATTTGGAACAATTATAATGACAAGTAACAGTTGTAGAGGCTGTTAGTTCCAAACTCCGTTGTATATCCTTTAAGTATGCAAAAGAAAAGGTAAAATCTTATGAAGTGATTTTGCTTGCAGTTGCAATTAATATAATGAAGGAGCATTCACAGGGCAGAAAAATAAAGTCTGTAGGGATGGCCTACACTGAGGACAGAATGATAAAAAAGATAGTAATGGAAATTAAATCAGTCCTAGTTTCAGTTAGAGAAGCTAATTAAATGGGTTAGGAGGGTGCTGAAAGAAACAAAATGTGGGTGTCTAGTACTGCTGAGTGGTAAATGTGAGCGTGGAATCCTAGCTGAACATCTGAAGAGGAGATCTATCAAACCTGTGTGAATCCTTACCTAGGAGAGTGTTGCCTTATGATGATCAGTGGAGTCAGCATGAAACAGCTGAAAATACAATGAAATTAAGGATACGACGAGATGGAAAAACAAGCTGTCACAGTAATACCAAGCTTTCTCAGTGAATGAAATTCATCTCTGTCCTGATGGCTAGGACAATGTCTGTGCCTCACTTACAATTCAGAAGTAGAGCGTAATCCTTCATCCAAAGTGAGCTGCTAACCTTGCAGTGATTGCTCTTATGGGTATATATGAATTTCTGAGTTGTGACTTGCAGCACAGTAGAGAGAAAACTGTACAAAACACAGGTTCCTTTCACTTGGGGGTTGTATAAATGTCCTGCAGGCTAAAGCGACGTATCATTCAAGGTGTAGGCAAGGTTAAAACAGCAAGAGAGCACAAGGATGAAAAATGAGCAGAGGTAATGGTATTACTACAAATGAGAGGTAGTAAATGAGGGCAATTTGCGGAGCTAAAAGTAGCTAAAGAAAATGGGACGCAGTTGTCACGTTTAATACAAGGAGAAGAGAACTGAGCTGTAGAGAGAGCTAATGAGAGCATGAGAGAGAGTCTCAGTTGAGGGCAGGAAAACACATGACCTATCAGCATACATGAAGGCACAGAGCTGTAAACAGAGATAGAAAGTCTCTTGAAAAAACCTATACAAGTGGAGATAGACAAAAGCTTCTAGGTGGTTTTGGAATGCACAGATCTGTTATGAGAAGAGTCTGTGAAAATTTTGGAAGTTCTGTTGCTTACTGTAGGGCTAGTGCAAAGGCAAAATCTCTGGAGGTGGCTCATCGTCCTTCCCTCCTCTTTACCCCCCACATTCTTTGAATAAAGCCATCTTGGGCAGCATAAAGAAAAGTTTGCCCCTGATTTGATAACTGCTGCACAGATTAGAACTTCAGGGTGTTTTCTGCAGTTTTGTTAGTAAGATTCCACCCCCCCCTGCCCCTGACACACACACATACATACACACACACTGTTGTTGCTGTCACAGTGAAAAAGTCTTTTATGAATGCACACAGCATTTACAACACATTTCCTGCCAGAAATACAGGAGGTATGACCTCACAAAAAGATTGTATACATTTCTAAAATTTGAACAACTGCGTTTGAACATATGAGATGTCAGATTTTTCTCACAATTTTTTTTTAAACATCTTGTGTCATTTTGCATAGTGGGGAAGACCCACAAAAATTGACAAACACATAATAACTTTGAACAGAAAATAGCCTTTAATGGATATATTTGCAAGGATCAGACTAGAGGGCACCACACATGTAGTTAAATGTTTGCAGTGTTATTATAGCCATGTTGGTCTTAAGATATTAGATAGACAAGGTGGATTGGGTAATATCTTTTATTGGATTGACATCTGTTGGTGAAAGAGACAAGCTTTATTGCTTACACAGAGCTATTCTTCAAGTCTGGGAAATGTACCCAGAGTTTCACAGGCAAATACAAACTGGACAAAATTATAAACAAAGGAGTTAATGTATGTTGATAGACACAATTCAAGGTGAAGCTGCAAGTTAACATCTTACCTTCATCAGGTAGGTACCTTATCATCATCCTTACACAGGACAGTTACTAGGTTACATATTATTGCAATGAACCATAAATCCATTGTCTTCACTGAGCCTGTGATTTTTAGTGGCAACCGAATTTACGAATTTCAGCTTCCAGGCTTATCCTGTGAAGATGTTGTACTGATTTCCTTTGAGGACAAGGGCTGCTCAGATGTGGAGTGATCTTTTTGTGAAAAAATATTCACCCATGGGATGATATGCTGGCTTTTATTAGTTTTCTTTCTGAGTTTATTTGGGAGCCTAGAAGTGTTCAGATCAAGCTCTGGGCGCAACACTTAAAACTTAAGCATGGAAAAATTATGAAGAACTGTTTATATCTGCTGTATAAATCCACACACATCTAATCCAATCCACTCTATTTAATTACATTGTATTAACAAATGTATTATTCACACTTCATCCCAACCCCTTCACTGAAACAACCTATCCCTTCCCAAACAATAGTTAGGGAGAAGTTGTCTATAGTGCATGATAAATGTAATTTATCACACAGAAATCACCATCACATTACTAATGGTTCAGCATAATCTCTAACTTTGACGTCAGGCTCGAGCTCCTGGATGTGTCTGTCCTTTCTTCTATGTTTGAAAATCTCTTAAACTTCCAAGATGTGTCAGCGGAGACAAAAGTTTCTTGGCTAAAATTTGCTGTATATTACATCCCTACAACACCACTGACTTTAGCCATTAACTTTAGGAGTAATTTGCAACTTAGAATTTATCTGATGCTTTAAATTCAGTTTGAATAACATACTAGCAGAGAAGGACCTTTTAAATGATCCACTTCATCATGTCCCTCCTCCAGTCATCTGTGTTTTATCCCAAGCTTCCAAACAAACAGCAAAGCAACAACGAGATACAGAGCATTCTAAATTATGAGTGTTCACTTCAAAAGCAATAGTTAAGCAACAACACTAGCACAGTGGCTGGTTTGGGCATGTGGGATCAGCCATAGTTAATTGGCTACAATAGATCAGCTTATATAACAGTAGCCTCCAGTAGCTAGGGGACAGCTATTAGATGAGGTCTGTTTCTGCTGAGGAAAGCACAAATCTCTAATTCTACTTCTCCCCTGTTGATCTGACATACTTATGCTAGGCCAGTGATGACATTTTATGTACACCTATGGCCATGTACCATTGCAAAGATGCCTCGGTAAGGTGCCAAATGTTCATTTTGTGGCCCAAACAAGATTATGCTTTGCTCTTCAGCCAAATTTCTGCTGCAAACTCCCTTGAAATGATCAAACCTAACTCAATAAATCAAGCAAAAAAATGCATTTTGATATTAAAAACAAAATTTTTAAGTCATGTTTTCTTTAGAATCTATCTAGATCTGATGTGGACCATATAACAATGGACTAATTCACCCATACTTTCTGCTCCAACAGATGTGCCTCTCACATGCAAAGAAATAGGCTGCCTAAATCCTAATGAAAGGGATACATATCAGAATTAACAAATACTGCCAGAAAATTCTAATGAACTAGTCTCCTTTTAGTGGAATTTCTGATTCATTAGCTTGAAGCCACTTTGGCTAGCTTTGAGAAAGAAAATTGTTATTTTTACTAAGATATCCTTGCCCCAATTTATTTTCTTTAGCAAACTGTAGAAAGGCTTAGGAAGGCTGGAAAGTATTACCATACAGGCAGAGTGGGCAGTGAGCCTAGGGCAGGAAACTGTTTAATGGCTTGGTGTCTGTGCAAGTGACTGTCATCTGTGAGAGGAGGATGTTTTGCAGTTAGTCCTTGGCTGCCAAAGCTCTAGAAGCCAGTTCTGCCGGATAATCACACTACAAATAAAAAACAATTCTCAGAAGTTGTCTTCTGTTAGGTTTAAGAGGTGGACCTGAGCCTGTAGCTTAGATTTAGACCTGAACTTCCTCACAGCTCCAGAAGGTTTGAGCCACTTAATTATTACACCTCTGCTGACCCTAAGTCAAGCAGTGTATATACCTGCTCGGTAAATAACATCATTTCCCAGCTACCACACTGACTGCAAGCCCTTATTTTCTTATCGTTGTACTAAAGGTAAGATTCTGCAAACTGCCAAATTGGCTCAAGAGGAGACATTCTACTAAAAACATTGGATGAGTGATACAATGATTTCCACCAGCTGAGGTTGTGGCCTAGATCAGCAGCTGCAAAGCTGCAAATTCATGCCAGTTGTGTTGCCAAGGTTCCAAACTGTCACCTTCTCTACAAAGCAGTATTAAACCAAAGCAGACTTGCTGTAGGATGTACATTTTTTAAAACATTGCAAGGTGAATATGATTTTTTAACATAACTCAGGAAAATTATAAATAACAACATTGAATGCACAGTGCTGGCCAGGTGGGGCTTTAGGATTCACAGACTAAACTGGACTTCCTTTCTGAGAGCATATAAACTTGGACGTACTCAATATCAGAGTTCCAAAGGGGTAGCCATGTTAGTCTAGTTCTGCAAAACACACAAGGATCCTTGTGGCACTTTTAAAGACTAGTAATAAATAACTTTGTTAGTCTTTAAAAGTGCCACAGGACTCCTTTGTTTCAATATCAGCATACTTTTCTCTTTGAGGAGTTGTAGCTCTTTGCTGTATGCCAGTATGTGGTGAGTACTATAACAGTTTTGAGGTAACTGCCTCTCTGAGCCCCCTCTGTAGTCTGCTGGAGAAATGTCATTTCAGGTCTCATGCGTCTAACCATCATTTACTTCTCTCTGAGAAGGGACACATGTCCATGGAGTTGTACTGTGTTTATCTAAAGATGGTTTGACTGAAAATTAGGCCCTCCGCTTTGCTTTGTCTCCAAAGGCTATGACCAGGGAATGACAGCAGTTACGAGGGACCACACAGCTCTTCCAAAGCAGTGTGTTTATTTAAAGACAAAATGATACTGCAAAAATATAATCAAAATAACGTTATCTAAATGCTTCACCGATAGGCCCATCAATCCTATGAAGGCCCAGGTAATTCCCAGTCTTTCCAACCCTTCCTTCCTTGGACAAAAAGTAATGCCCATAAATAAAATAAAATTAAATAAAATAAAAAGACCTTCATGTCAGTTCAGACAAGCCAGATGTTCTTTGTCTCCTGCCTCTCCTGGAAACCTAACTTGAACAAGTATGGGCAAACCACCCAAGGGGCTGGGGTCCAGTGCCAGGCGTTGGAGAAATTAGCCCCCACCATTCATAGCTCCAATGGGACCTATGATAATCCTTCCTCATAAAGCAGAATGCTGTTCTCACCCACAACACGTATATAAGCAATAAAATTAATACAGTTGTTCCCCAAAATACTAAGCTAGTTACAGTATCTGTCACAAGAATGAGATTCTGGAAGAGAATTATACTGTTCTGATTAAAGGATGTAGGAGATCATTCTTCTTGTCCCAACTCCAGGGGATTCTAAACAATAAAATAGCTGAATTGTTTGATTCAACTTCTTTACCAGGAAGCAAGAAGAAAGCCAGCCCAGGCCACTGCACTTTGTCATTTGCTGTCAAAATGTCAGGTTGCTGCCTCATGCTAGGAAATAGCCTAAAAACTTAATGAAGCAGAGAAATTCTTCATCTGTTAAGTATTCCCATCAGAATTTCTGAAAAATTGCATCAGTGTGTGTTAAACTAAGGGATAAATTGTTAAATTATTTTATAGACTTGCTATTGTTCCATGATCCCCTGGGTGCTAAAGCCAGCAATATTTTGGATTCTTAATGCATTCCTGTGACACATTCAGATTCCCATAAGGCTCTGTGTGTGTGTGTGTGTGCGTGTGTGTGAGAGAGCAAGAGAGAGAAAGAGAGAGAAGTTACAGGACTGAATGAAAATAGTATGGCATCATTGAAATGCAGTATCAAACCTCCACCTCCTAATTTGCAGTGTGTGTTCATAATGTGAAATGTAACATATCAGAATTTGCAGTGTGCGTTCGTGATGTGAAGTGTAACATGTCACAATGTTATGCATGCTGCCATGGTAACAATGAAACAAACACCATTTATCTTCCTGATCCTGTTTTTGCACATGTTCAATTGTATCTGGCACTCACTCAGGGAAGAAACCATGAAAATCTGAAAGTTTACATGAAGGATATGAACTACCAAGGAAAAGGTTTAGCTGACCATAGAACTTTTGCAAAAAATGTTGCAGTTAAAGAGCTATTAAGCAATTAAAATAAATAAATAAATATTTCATAAATTCCCTTTTGATTTCCCCCATCATTTTTGACAGGTTACAGCTAGTATCTTGATAAAAACTATTTGTCTGCTTCTATAGTGAGCAGATATAGGCTAGGCATAATCCTTCACAGAGAAAAAGAAAGCAGCTTTGTGTGTGCATAAGAAGGATTATGTCCTTAAATAACAGAAACAGTCACTTATAATTCCTTTTGCCTTTGTGTTGGAGTAAGAAGATATTTCACTCAACTTAATGTGCATGATCTGTAGCATTGCCATAGTTCCCACTGTTTAAAATGAAGAAGACTCCATGGTCTTTTGGGAGGGCAAGGGCTGGATAGTGTGTTCATTTTAGAGTCCTTATGACAGCGCATCGTGTCTCCTAAAATATTGAAAAGGTTTGATAATGCATGTGAATGACAGGGGTTAAATGTAGTTCAGAAATCTGTTCTTTCTGTTGCTAGCTTTGAAATAATTTTTCCCTCCCAACATTTGGAAAATACTGCTGAGAAACAACATAGTCCAGTTACAGATGATATTTTGGCTTCCAAAGCACTGCCATGGTATCATTCAGGGTACACAGTGATCCTAGGGTTTAGTACTTCAAGTAGCATTGTCTGTAGGCTATTGAACTATAGATGTTTAAACAAAGCATCTTTTTATTGGTATGCATCATTTTAAAACCAGCAAAAAAGCAACAGTCCACTGTAAGGATAAAGCCTTAGGAAGAGCATGAAAAACCTGCTAAGCAGTTAAGTAGTGCATTTTGGGTTAAGTGGGATGAATAGAATCCATGCCTGGGTGTCCACAGACCCAAGGTGCTTTCAAGGGGTATATCTTCTCTATGGGCTTAAGTTGACTTAAGCAAAGCCCTGGCCACTTTTGGAGTTCATTAAGTTGACTTAAGGGCTTCCTTTAGTCGACTTAATAACTCTCACTCTTTGAGTTGACTTAGGCATTAAGTCATCTTTATTAAGTCGCCTTAATGCAATGTGGCCATCTAAGTTGACTTAAGAGGACATATGTAGTAACATGTGCCTTCTTAAGTCAACTTAACCAATTTTGTTAAGTTGACTTAAGAGAAGGGGGACTCACTAGGTTGACTTAATAAAGTCAACTTTAAGTAGACTTTATTAAGCTGACTTAACAGTCTTGACTTAGCTTTTGTAGTGTAGACATAGCCAAGCAGTGCTTTACAGAGCTTCCTGATATGAGGGACTGCAACTATATGGATCTATTAGCTAAACTTCTCAATGTTGCAGCAGTTGTGGATGCTGCTATAGCCCTCAAGCTGTCCTGTGGCCATGATGTGGTTCTGATGCCAGTAGGCAGGTCATTTTCTTTATTTCATAGATGAAGGGACCGAAAAAACGAGCAAGACCATGTATGGCTAAGAGGCTTTTACTGCTCACAGCAGTGTAGAGTGGTTGGGGAAGAAGGGAGACTCCCTCACTTAACACAATTTTTAAACTTCAACTTTCCAGTATACCCTTAACATTCACCAGGAAAGCAAGAAAGAATGGGGAATAGAGCTTTGAACAGCATCGCACTCAAGCAGCTAGTTCATTTATATGACTAGCACTCCTCTGGTTTTGTGCTGGTTGCTGGTAATTAGCCAGGGTTCTGCTGCAGGACTTAAAGCTAATATGCTTTCTGTGTCAGCTACCAGAGTAATTAACCCAATTTCAGTACCAACCCCCCCCCCGAGGTAGACACATTGTAGGATGTTTAAAATAAGAGACGCTGGAAAAATAGAAACAGACTAATAATAGTACCTATGGGCAAAACAAGGAAACACCCCAGAAACTAAACACCCATCCCCAAAAAACAGGAGAGAAAAAACATTGAGAAAAAAGTACAGAGATGAAGAAACTGGGTAGGATTGCTAAGAAAGCAGGGGGCCTGGCCTGGCTTGATATGCTTGTGGCACTAACTAAATAATAACAATAGAGGGGTGAATGAAGAGACTGTGCTTTCGTATCAGCAGAAGTTGTGTCTATTAAACAATTTCAGAGCAGAAGAGCTTGGCAGGAGAAGGGGCAATTGCTTATCAAGATGGTTTCTGGCTCCAAATAGAAAATCCTACCTAAACAACTCCGAAAGCCATCTAAAAGCAGAGGTTGTCAGAAAGCAGCTATAATCAGGTCCTTCCGACATCAGCAGGTGCATCTGTGCCTAAAAATAAATAAATGGTCTAAAGAAATAGATAGTTAAAGATATGGCTTGTGACATCAAATGTATATACTTAAGCTTTCTTCCTGGAAGGTAGATTCAGTCAAGGGCCACGTTCCAGGACATCTTGATATATGGCAGGGTAAGTCCCAGTTGTCAATAACATACAAGTAGGATCTGGAACAGGTAGCTGAAATTTTCATCATCTTTTCACACCCACAAGCCAACACATTACTCCCATTTGCTATGTCTGTATATTTGCACTGTTAGGGAGCAAGGGGCACCTGTCTGAAGGTAATATTTATGTTGCATAACTAAAGTAAGTTAAACTGACCCCATTTAAAAAAAATTTAAACCCACTGAAATGCTATTTTAACTGCTCTGTTAATATTTTTGTCCTCCTGCCTTAACCCCCCCCCCGTTCCCGCACGTTTCTCACAAAGGAACTGATTTGATGAATAACGTTCTCATTTTAAAAGTGGTAATTTTAATATATCCACCCAATAGTTGTGATGAATGTAAAAAAAAACCAGACATGCAGAAAGACACATTTTAACTTTTAAAAAGAAAAACCGATTTTGCACAAATTTAATAAAAATAATTCAAACAAAAATATTTTCAGTCTGTGTACATAAAACTTAACTTTAGTTTTTGCAAAAAAAAGTCTCCTTTTTTTGAAAGTAACTCTTGGTACAGATCAGATTAGTTTCCTCACACTGATGGATTTTGCTTCTTCCTTCCTAATCAGTAGCACAAGCCAACTAGAAGGGCATATAAAGTTTGTCTGTACAAAAATTAACACTGTAAAAACAAACTCAGCAACCAAGCCACCCACCCACCCACCCTCAGATGAGCTGATATCTTGTTTTGGTTTTACATAGCCAGGGTGACTTGGTTCCAGGTCTGATTAGTTTTGCCAAATGATGAACACGCAACTACACTATGGTAAGAGCATAACTACTGCCTGACAAGTCCCAGAGGATGTATCAATGTCCCTGATTTCTTCAAGAGAACAAAAACGCCATCTTTACAGTAAACTGAATCTGAAAAAGCACTCCTAAACCACATATAGTTTCACAAAGGAACAGTCACATTTGTTTTATAATGGTGTACAGGAACGGCGCTGCCATTTCTGGCACCCCCTTGCAAGCAGAGCAGACACCAGGGCAGATGAATGATATTAGAGTGTGCCGCAATGGTGCGCTCCCCATTTTGGTACCCCTCAAGCATCGGCGTTCCCCTGCAGTGCTTATGGGACTTACTGTGTTGCGCCGGCCCTGATGGCATAGACAGCATGTATTTAGTGTACATAACAAATGGAACTCTCAAATTCAGTCACTTCCAAAAGGCTTCAACACCAGTGTATTGTATCTAGAGAAAGGGGTATTTTTTCCCTATAAAATTGAGTGAGTGGGGACAAAGGCAGCTCGAGAGTCATGTCTACATTACAAAATTAACTCAACCTAACCTACATTGATAAACAGCCACTGGAGTAATTACATTGCTTGCATGAGTCTACATTTTGCTCCTTGTATCAGTGGTGATCACTAGGAACACTTGTGTTGATTGTACTGTCAATGCAGTGGAGTCTGGGGCAGCTCATGTGACTGTTGATGTAAGCAATGTAGTATCTACTCTGACACTGCCTCAACCTAACTACCTCAGCCTTGACTCTATGGCTATGTCTACACGGGGAGTGCTTGTTTCGAAACAACACGTTTCGAAACAAGCTGTTTCGAAATAATATGTTATTTCGAAACAACTTATTTCGCTGGAGAAAAACCATGTCCGCGAAATAAGGGAGTGAAATAGCAGGTCCACAGTGTGGACCTGCTATTTCGCCTGGGGAGGGGACTGCAGGCACCCACAGGGTGCAGTGCAGAGGGGCACTGCACCCCATGGGTGCCTGCAGAGGGCTGCAGGCACCGGCGGAGTCAGGCGCAGGGCTGCGCCTCACTCCGCCAGTACCTGCAAGGGACTGCAGGCACCGCGCCGCACCTGGCGGGTGCCTGCAGCCCCCTGCAAGCACCCGCCAGGAGAGGGCAGCGGGGCACTTCACCCCAGGGGCTTTAAAGCCCCTGCTGCCCCCCAACCTGGAGGCGCGGCCCCGGCGCGCGGCTGCAGCCCGCCGCTGCCGGGGCCGGAGTAAGCGCGGGCTGGAATCCCCGGCCTGACGCGCCGGCAGGGGGCGTGTCGGGGCATTCCCCCCC
>ML681979.1:52984414-53075304 GCA_007922195.1 Podocnemis expansa
GGAAGATGCTTTGAAGATGGGGGAATGTGACTAATAGTGCCTGAGCTGCTAGGAAAGAGGTGAAGAGCAGGAGCCAGGCTCATCATCTAAGAAATGTCACCTGAAGCCTCATCTGGCTCTTGACTCACAGCAGAAAAACAAACAAAACAAAACAAGGACTCATGTGGCACTTAAAGACTAACAGATTTATTTTTCGCGTGAGCTTTCATGGGAGAAAATCCCACTTCATCAATCAAACCATTTGACAAACTGGGATTTTCATCCACAAAAGTTCATGTGAAAAATAGATCTGTTAGTCTTTAAGTGCCACAGGACTCCTTGGGGTTTTTTTGCTGGACTAGACTAGCATGGCTATCCATTTGGAAACTCACAGCAGAGCTGGCCCTGGGCAGGAGGGAAGCTTTGCTGGAGCCAAATGGAGGAGGAGTCCTGCTGCGCCACTTTGCAAAGGCTAAGAAATTTATTTATGGGCTGAGCTTTCACTTTCATGGGAGAAAATTCATCAGGGGATTTTCTCCCAGGGAAGTGCATGTGATAAATAAATGTCTTAGTCTTTAAAAGGGCCACAGGACTCCTTGGATGTTTTATTGAAGTAGACCAGTGGTTCTCAACTACTGTGTCCAGATACATTACACCAGGGGTCTCAAACTCAAATTGCCACAAGGGCTGCATGAGGGCTAGTATGCTAGCCTGAGGGCCACACCACTGAAACCTTTTCACACAACAATGTTGCAAATATCAGTACTGATATTGTCATTGCAGGCTGCAGGACCTAGCCCATGGGCCACATGCAGCCAGTAAAACTGTGTGTTTGAGATCCCTGCTTGACACTCTGGCCACATATTGATTATTGTGTGGGTCAGAGCGCTGGGGCATGTTGAACCCCGGGTTCATGATGTGACTGGGATGGACCAGCGACACCCACCAATGAGATGGACACCAGGTCAAGTAAACAAAAAAGCTACTTTTATAGTGACACCTTAAGCACCTTTAACCACGTAACAGTGTCAAACAAGGAGATCTGTGCAAAAACCCTTGTAATCAATTAACACTATGAAGCAAAAATCTGTATAGGGCACTTATAACCAACTAACAGCATAAAGCAAAATCTAAATGAACACTTATAACTAAATGACAACATAAAGCTAAAAACCTATGCAAAGCACTTATAACCAAGTAACAGTGTGGAGCAAGAGTCTATATAAAGCACCTGTAAACACCTACAACCAAACAACAGGATAAAGCATGTAAGTCTATGCAAAACACTTACAACCTACAAAAGTACTTATAGTTAAATAACAGTATGGATTAATGACCTACAAGAGGGTGGCCATAATAAGTCAAGGACTTTTCTGGCCTTTTACTGCCTCAACATCGGTATAGGCACTGACCAGCCCACCTGAAGCGTATTTACCAATGGCTGGAAGCCATTCCTCCTTGTTAGCCAAGAAGGGTGGGCGGCAGAATGAAAAAAGTCAGATGAGAGAAAAAAAAACCCCCCACACTCCCCCCGTGTACACTGGGGAAGTTTGGGGCCAGCAGTTTAGAGCAGAAGCAGAGTAATGAACAATTATACAGTAAGAAGGATGCAAAATACAAATGACTAACAAAACACCTAGCAAATTAACAACACAAAACTATGCTAGACCTTAAACAACTATATCATAAAAAGATTATGCAGGCTTCAGAGAAAATAATAACAACTACACAAACTATGCAAAACTCAGGTGAAGAAGCTACAATCACAGACTATATATAAATGGTACCAAGTAGAATGATTAAGAGAAGGTAGGAGGCCTATATCGATTTATAATACCTGTCCCAGGACTGCAGTAGAACCCAAAGCGAGGAGGCAGACCAGCTGCAGCATCTCAGCACTTAATCGTTCGGCCGGCAATCCATGTACACCCCCCAAAAAAAAAGGGTCTTGGGGGTGGGTACTCCCTGTCTCAGTCGGAGGATCAGTCCGACTGGGTCACGACGTGCCCTTTAGCATCCGAGGGTGGGAGAACAACAAGCTAGCTGAGACAGGGGGTTTTAATAGAATTTTGCCCAGCCAGAGTAAAAATAGCCAATTAGGAGTGGGATCCTGGTCAGGACCAATGATAAAACTGGGACCCCAGACAATGACCCCTCCTTCGTGGTGACGGGGGTGCCGAGAAACTGTTCGGGGGGGGGTAGGAACTCACCCCCCTTCTTGTTGACACAAAGCTAGGGAGGAAGAAATACACAGGAGATCGAGAGCCATCAGGGGAGATTGATACTTAACGTTCTTCCCCCTTGTGCTGGATGGCCCGGAGATAGAGGCCCATCAGGGAGATCGATACTTAACATTTCTCCTTGAGAGCAGCATAATCCAGAGGGCTACGTGTGGGTCGGGGTGGCCATCATGGCTGCCACCTCCACTGACAGGGGGCACCCGCCTCCGCCTGCTGTGGGGGCCCTGATCCATTCCCTTCCCCCCCGGCAGCTCCTTGAGCCCTTCTCAACCACCCAGCAGCCCCCTGAGCCCTTCTCAACCCCCCAGCGGCCCCCCGAGTCCTTCTCAACTCCCCCAGAGTGGCCCTCCAAGCCTTTCCCTAATCCTTGGTCCCACCTCTGGCCTCTGCTGCCCCTGGTTGACCTCCTCCCCCCGTCCTTTCCCTGCTGGGCTGGCGTGCCTGCCTTGGACTCCCCCCTTTCCTCCCCTGGCTCCCTTACCTGGTGCCGGAGGACAGCAGGGCCCTGGCACAGGGGAAGGCCCCCAGCATGACCCTGCTTTTAAAAACTCCCAGCACAGTCTGGGGCAGCTCCCTACCGGCTGTGGCCTGGCAGCATTCCCTGCAAGGGGGCGTGATGGTGCACCCCCGTGCAATTTAGTGGCAGGCTACTCAGGGGCTGCCCCTGAGTTTCAGGGGGGCTGAGGCCCCCAAACCCCACCCAGTGACAACAGTGACTAGAAGTACAGTTAAGTCAAATCTGGCCCACCATAACAAAGAGTTTGACACCCCTGATCTAAATGATGTCTGTCTCATTTTTTTGTTTCTGTCTTGTGCATAACTAAGATAACTAATTGCGGTCAGTTAAGATGGTCAGGTATGATTGGTTAAAGAATTATTTTGCAACATGTTAGGATAGGTCAGAAATTATTTTGTAACATAATTGATTAAGGTATAGGTCAGCAGGACTCAAATTTCACTACAAAAACTGGGGAGCAAGGGGGAGACAAATAGGAAGAAGAAAGAGGAGCAAGAAGGATAAGAAGGAAAGCCTAGAAGGCAGAAGGAGCTGTCTCGAAGACACCTGATCAGACCTGCTAAAATCCTCTGTATCACTGAGACATGCAGCAATAAGGATCCGGTCAAGATGGACCTTCCTTGGCTAACAGGGCAAGTCCCCCAGCTTGATCAGGATTGCTGAATACAAGAGTACCATTTTTGTAATAGTTAATAAATAGAGGTTAGGATTGTTTCTGTCCCTCTCATAGGTAAAAGACCCTGTAACCCACATTATTATACACGGGGAGCCTTACAAATTTGGGAAGCAGTGTGAGTACTTGAATTAATGGGGTTGGTTTCACCCGGAGCATCGTGTATTGGGAATGGCTGACACGGAGGACTAAAAGATTGGGGCAGGGCAGGTGCCTTTCTGCTATGAATTGGGAAAGGGTGGGGGTGCCTAAATTAACTGGGTTACCCCTGTAGTCCTACAGATTGGGAAAAGGTGGCGTGCCCTAGTGTGTGGGTAGCGTGAAAGAAAAAGGGTTCCATGGAAGTGGGATGTGCTGGCTTAGAGCCTGCTTCCTGCTTCGCTTACTCAGAGCCAGCAGAAGCCTGTTTATGGATGTGTCCTGGGCTTCAGGCTACATGGATCTGTAGGTTATAAGCAGGGGCATGGGTGTTTGCAGTAACATTATCAGCTACATTCAGCAAGCCCAGTACTAGTATAGATAGCATTAGTTTGGACAAGCATCCCCTCTACAATGTGGAGCTCCCCCTTTTCCCTAGCAATGGTGAGACTTCCAAGCAAGTACAGTGTCTAGAACAGGGGTGGCGTAAGTTACAGACCTCGAGAGCCACACAAGTTGATTATTAAACCTTCAAGAGCTGCACTGAGGCATATAGCCATACCTTTACCTACTCCAAAATTACTAAGTTTTCATTGCACACTTTAATTTTATTGTAAAAAGAAGGCAAATAATGATGCTACTAAATGTCAGATTCTAATCATTACTTAAGGTTACTATGAAAACTAGGCTTATAAAAATTTATTTTACTAAGTCATGCATTAGAATACAAGAAAACAGTGGACATAGCTAACGGCTATACAGCAGACTAGTGAATGAGAGAGGGTTCAGGGCTCACATACAAAAATTTCCAGCACATGCACAAAAACAATGTATTGCACTGAAACATTTTCTATGCGTTTGATACACTGTACTGCAGGGTATGCTATTAAGAGCAATGATATGTCTGAGCTGTAAACAGCAGTTTTTTTTATTTCTGCTGAAAACTTACTGAAACCTATGAATTGAAACCACCTGAAATTGAGTAGTTTGTCTCCCCTACACGCAAACCATGATACTTATTTCAGTTTTTTTCCTAACTGGAGGAATAAAAGCATACTAGAAAATACGAGGGCACATGAGAATAGTGGGTTGCGTCATAGTGGGTCAGGTGCCATGTGGACCTCTTTATTAGAGAAATTGCCTTGAGGACCAACTCTCAAACTTTTGCTGAGTAGAGACTATTTCCTCTCCCACTGTGATTTTGTAATTTCCCTATGTTAGCTACATAATATAACTTGATTTTTCTAAAAGGCTTAAGAATGACAGAGGGGTAGCTGTTTTAGTCTAGTTCAGCAAAAGCAGCAAGGAGTCCTGTGGCACTTAAAGACTAACAGATTTGTTTATCGCATGAGCTTTTGTGGGAGAAAATCCCACTTCATCAGATTTTCTCCCACGAAAGCTCATGCGATAAATAAATCTGTTAGTCTTTAAATGCCACAGGACCCCTTGCTTCTTTTCCTGATTTAGCGGAATCCTTGTGTGATCTTGGTCAATGATCCTAGGAAAAGCACAGGTCTTTCTATCAGAGGTGGCTTATTTAATTATCGATACTGCGCTGAGAAGATGATTACTTTTTATTAGTAAAGAGATGCTGAGGTCTGGAAAGAAAAGTTAACTTTAGTTACACTGTTGCAGATTAGATTTTAAAACAACACACGACCAATGGAAGGTGCTAATGTAACGGAGATCACTCTGACACACACATACATACCCCGACGCCCCCCCCACCGTCCTGGGCACTTGCGTCTCTGCTCCAGCCAGACTCTGAGCCCTGCTCCCTCCTGCAAACACTCCCTCTTCCTCCTCTCTATTCTGGCCACTGCAAACACCCTCCCCTCCCCTCTCTGCTCTAGCCAGACCCCCTGGCCTTCTCCCTCCTGCAAACACATCCTTCCCCTGCTTCCCCAGCATTCCCTGGCTTCTGCCTCTGCTCCAGCCCGATCCCAGCCCGATTCCTTCTCCCTCCCTCTAACAACATCCTAGCCCCCACCGCATGCTCCCCTAGTGCGGCTCCCTTATCCCCTTCCTCCTTACCTGAGCAGCCAGCCAATTCTATTCATGCCTGCGTGACCCTCTGCTGCTCCAGTCTGAGCTTTCATCTGAGGAATCCTCAGGGTCCAGAGGTTTAAATTGTCCCCCCAGCCTGGCACCTGGAAGAATGTTTCCAAGGCCAGGTAGAGCCTGCGGTGGGGAGCCGCACTTTTTCACTGAAGAGCTACATGCGGCTCATGAGCTGCAGTTTGGCGATGCCTGGTCTAGAATGAAAGTCCTTTGCAGCATGGTTCAGTTGTAAGCAGGTAGTAATGGGATTGTAAACAGGGACTGTGGCCTTACTCAGAGCCAGAGGCAGCGGAAGCGCCCAAAGACCCCCACCCCCAATCAGATTGGGGAACTGCAGGACCCAGGTCCTGGAAGCAGAAGGGTGGGGCCAAAGCAGGAAGGGGAAGTATAAAGACCCCAGCCAGCAGCTCAGTAGGGGCTTAGTTGCTAAAGGAGAAGAATGTACCTGCAGGGAGGCAGCCAGAAGGAAGGAGTCCAGCCCTGACCAACTGGTGAACCCAGTCTCCTCCAGCCTTCCTGGCCTGAGTGATTGGGAGGGGAACCCTGAGGGTGCCAATTGGGGAGGGCACCCTAGGACCTGCTGGGGCCATGATCAGCTGCCATGTGATGGGGCCAATCCACAGCTGGGAGAGGTGATGGATGTAGGCCCCTACAGCCCCTGTGACCTGGAGGAACTCCCATTGGCAAGGAGGAGCTGCCGGTGGTATATGGATCCTGCAGTCTGGAGGAGTTGTCCCTTGTGGATGGGCCAGAGAAGCTCCTGGACCTGCTGCCCATGGCCACTGAGGGGTTTGCTGGGATCCCTAGGCAATCTATGAGGGAGACCCCAAGGATGGCTATCCCCTCTGGAACTAGGCACCTAGGGCTGGGGTGGGAGGAAGTAGCCCAGGGAGAGCAGAGTACTAAGCAATGGCTTGGGTCAGTGTGTTTTGGCTGGAGCCCTGCTGACCCAGTGGCAGACTCCTCTGCCACTGGATACGGCCCTGGACTGGGTGCAGTGGAGATGGGTGGGCCTGCGCCCTCCCCTCCTCAACCCCTTCCCTTGTGGGATCACCCTGAGTGATTACCTACTGCCCAAGCTGGCTATTGCTATTGTGTGTGCTGGCCCTGCTTAGGGGCTGGGCTAGAGATGACATTCCAGCTACCTGGAGGAACACTACCCCAGGCTAATTCCCCTGAGCCACCAGTAGGAGGTGCCCTCCCAACCCACTGGAGACTCTGGTCTCTTACAAAATATAATGTATTAATTTCAAAGGAACACATGGGCCCAAAGAATCACCATGACCTAGTTGCTGTCCAACGTCAGTGTTAAACAAGGTTTGAGGTGTGGTATATAGAGACCATAGCTTGCTTAGTACCATGACAACTTCAATTAAAAACACTTTTAACCATTTATTAATGATACTGAGAAGAACAAGTTCAAGCAGTTGAAATGTAAAGTATTAAATAAGGCTTCAGTTTTAACAACATCTCTTTTCCATGAGCTGTCCAGTTTGGAGAGAGTGTTTAAAAGGACTCCGCTCTTATCTGACAGCTTTTTAGATGGTGCTATAATGGTAATAACGTTCCTTTTCTGGAAAAAGAGGTTAGTTAAGATGGGTGGAGCTGTAGTTGAAGTCCAGTCCCACATCCTGAAAGACAAAATGAGACGCACAAAAAGGTAGAGAAAAGACCAGTAAAGATGGAAAACGTAGTATCTGTCTCTGATCTTGACTTTCACATCTAACCGCACTTCCTGGAAACTTGACTCACCACTTGATTGTATCAGTCGCTCTAATTCATGGCAAATTAGTCCCAGTATTTAGCTGTGGAGGGCATTACTTTTACTTGTCTCACTGGTAATGGTTTTAGAGCAGTGCTGCAAATAAGCAGTCTTGGCTAGTGAAGCCAGACTCTTTTAAAAAGGCAGGCAAAGGAAAAATGGGAATGGGGAGAGACATGACAGACACTTGCATCCAAGGCAGTAGTCACACCTTAGTCATAGCTAGTGGTCTCTCTCTGTGGCCTGGCCATATCAGAGGATTGGGAAAATGAAGGCCCACTGATGATATGATGGATCCAGGGGACACGGGATACAGCATGGGTGGCAGCAACAAAAAGTTCTGACATTTTCTCCTTCCATCCATCGATACTTGTTGTGTTTGTACCCTCCCATTTTTCTATCCAAAGCTTTTTCTTTTAAAGATTCCAAAAGGGAATGTGGGGGAAATTCATTCTCTCATATCAATTTTGGTTCACTCATTTCCAGTTCCACACTCTTCTTTTTACCAGACTCTTCTATTTAGACTAGTTTGGTGTCTGATTGCCTTTTGCACCTTTTCTCATCATTTGTTGTTATGGGTTACTGTTACTCTTTACTCACTTTCCCATAAGCAGGCTTAGAGATAGGTAGCACTCCTGAGCTCAAACTATGTGCTGTCTGTGGGAGATGCTGACAAGCAATACATATGGCTCTTCCTCCTTCCATATCACAGGGAAACTGTAGGTATAGGATAGTGGTTTTCAAACTTTTCCTTGGGACCCAGTTGAAGAAAAATTATGTATGCCCATGACCCAGCAATTACATCTTTGAGCAACGCATTCCAGTCTTTTGGGAGTGGCAGCAAAGGGAGCTGCGACCAGTGCCTAAGGGTCTGCAACCCAGTGCTGGGTCCCAACCCTAAGTTTGACAACCACTGGTATGGGAGATGACTGCTTGTCCATATGCAAAGAAATTCCACTAGACCAACATGCGTTTTATCCATATCCAAGGAAGTGAATAAGAATCCTTCCACTGATTTCAGTGGACTGTGTGTCAGGCCTCATTTAGGGAACATAAGCTTTGCTTGCTACTGTATCTGTATAACCGCATCCATAGAGTCATAGCGATGAAGACCAAGATCATCTAGTTTGAGTGCCTGCCCATTGCAGGCCACAGATTTTCACTCATCCAATCATATAATAGCCCCATAATCTCTGGCTGAGCTATGGAATTCCTCAAATCTTCATTTAAAGACTTCAAGTTAAAGAGAATCCACCATTAACTCTAGTTTGTACCAGAAGAGGGTGATGCCCCAAACTGCAGAGGAAGGTGAACTCCTCCACCCCCCAGTCTCTTCCACTGTGACCTGGGGCAGAGCTCTGTCTTGACATCAAATATGGTGAGCAGTTTGACCCTGAATGTGTGGATGAGACCAATAAGGCCCACCCCGGAAGAGTTCTGTGTAGTAACTCAGCGCCTTCCCCATCTCGTGTCCCATCTCCAGCCACTGGAGATATACTTCCAGGTCATATCTTCCATCAGAAACACTAAGAATCAGACTAGATGTATTCCTTCCCCACTCACAGCTCTTTTAAAATTAGTTTTTACTTTTAAAGTTACCATTGCAATAAAACATAGGAACTGAACAGAAGAGTTATACATCTTATCCTTGAAATACGGTGAGAAACATTTTACTCAGAGTGCTTTATTGTATCTTTGAATCCATTATTGTAAATCGTTTAATGCTTCTGCAGAGTATTAGGTACCCAACAATGAAAATCTTGGCCTTAAAGGCCTGATAGGTTGAAACCTGACCCTGGATCACTAATATGCTCCTGGTGAGACACACTCCCTATCTGGGCCAGTGGGTCCCAAACTGTGGTCTGCAGACGCCTGGGGGGGGCCGCAGAGTTACTTAAAGGGGTCTGCTGGGAGCTGGGGCCTGACGATGCTGGGAGGGAGCTGCTCTGTCACAGGCTGGGTGTTTTTAAAACTCCTGCTGCCCTGAGCATGCTCAGGGAGGGTACAAGCTTGTGACATGGCCACTCCTGGCTCCAGTGGCAAGGTAAGGGGGTAAGGTAGGGTGGGGTGGGGGGTCAGCCTGGGAAGCCAGTGACAGGACAGAGAGGGGGGCTAGGGAGTGGGTGGGGTGACTCGGGGCCGAACCCCCTGCATGTGTTGCCGTTGCACAGTGGGAGCTCAATTCTGCCAGTGCCCCCTCCATCATGGCTCTTCTGCTCTACGGCAGGGACACGATTTTCCAGCACCCCTCTACCATGGCTCTGCAGCTCTGTGGTGGGGGCAGAATTCTACTGCCCCCCCCCCCATGGCTCTGCACTGGGGGCAGGATTCCCCCCCCCCCACCGCTGCGGCAGCACAGTTCCCTGGAACCAGGTGGATGCCAGCTGCAGCCAGGAGGGGGGCTGCAAAGTTTTTGGAGGGTGGGAAGGGGGGTCCTTGCCCTTGAAAAGCTTGGGAACCCCTGACCTAGGCAGCTTTGGGGTTTTTTTGGTTAATTTAAGGACTAGCTGCACAAAGAGCATATTGTGGTAGTCTAATCTCAAGGTGAAAAGAGCATGGATAAAGGCAGCAAGGTCCATGCTGAAAGAAAAAAATTATAACCATCTAAACAGACAAAAATGAACCTGTCAATCTGTCCTGGCTATTACTGCTACTTCTGGACCATCCAACAGCAATTGGGTTTCCAATGAGATTTTAAATTGGACATTCACATAATAAAAGAAAGATACATACTTTCTATAATGGGCAGACAATTCACTCCATGCATGCCACTCTAGCACAGATAATTATAGTGTGAAGTAAACATTTAATTTAAAAAATGATTTTGTAGTTGAATCAAATAAAAAGAAAATGTAAACTTCCAGTATATCTGCAGAAAATTCTGCAGTTTTTTTCAAATGGCAGAATTTTGTGGAACATTAATTAAATGAGTCTTTTATTTTTTTACTCCACATCCCATATACTGTCACAGAGGCTAAGTCTACCCTACAAAAATAAGCTGACTTCAACTACATCAACTGTGGTATTCAAATTGTTTTCATGTCCACATGGAGCACATCTACAATTAGTGCTATTGCACTGACAGACCATTGCACAGTGGGATAGCTACCCACAGTGCACCTGACCTCTTCATCTGCTGTTAGGTGTTCTGGAAAGGGTTTGCAGTGCTTCATTGGGGTGGGCTCACTGTCTCATGATGCATTTTTCTCTGTCCCGTCATTCCATAGGCTTCTGAGGTTTTGCACTGTTTTTCAACATCTCCCATAAACTGCATGCCCACCATCTCTGTCTCAAAGCAGAGTCTGAACTGCTTTCCAGTATTGTGGTGAGTGTTACAAACAGAGCACAGCTGATCTTGAAGTACTTCATGAGGTGCTAAACTGATGACACTGTGGTGTCTGCCCTGCTGTGTGCCATCGACAGAAACAATTCAAGATTTCTGTGGCATTCTTGGAGCAGCTGCATGTGGTGGATCATTGGTTCTGAGTGTGAGAAACAGACACAGTGGTGGGACTGCAATGTTATGCAGGTATGGGATGACAACCAGTGACTGAAGAACTTTTGGATGCAGAAAGCCCCTTTCCCGGAACTATACATGGAGCTCGCCACTGCTTTCAAGTGCAAGGTCACCAAAATGAGAGCTGCCCTAACAGTGGGAAAGTGAGTGGCAATCACTGGGTGGAAGCTGGAGACTGCAAGTCCACCATTGGGTTACAGTGATGCATGTGTAGAAGATTCTTTGCCGCCTTCTACAAAGGACTGATTCAGGGCAATGGTTTGGAAATAGCAGATGGCTTTGTGGCAATGGGATTCCTGAACTGTGGCAGGGTGACAGATGGTATGCATATCTTCATTTTGGCCCCAGATCACCTTGCGACAGTATTTCTACAGAAAAGACTACTTTTCTATGGTATTGCAGTCTGGTGGATCACCAGAGTCATTTCACTGACATCAGTGCAGGATTGTTAGGGAATGTGCATGATGCAGGTATCTTAAGGAACACTCGTCTGTACAGAAAGCTGCAAGAGGACCATTTTTTCCAGACCAGAAGATTCCAGTTGGGGATGTGGAGATGCCAGTAGTGATCCTTGGAGACCAGCCTACCCTTTTCTTCCATGACTCATGAAAACCTTATACTTGAAATTTTGACTGCATCCAGGAGTGCTTTAAAAAGGCTCAGCAGGTGCTGAATGAGCCTATTGTGTTCTGCATAATATTAGTGAAGCTAAGGGGGAGACTCTTCACAATGTGGAACATTGAGGAGGATGGCTGGCTGCTGCTTTGAGCAGCCAGATACTAGGGCTGTTAGACAGGCTCAATGGGGGGCTATTTGAATCAAGGAAGTTTTAAATGAGCATTTTGACATTGAGTGCCACTAATGTGTCTGTCTGTAATACATTTAGCCAGGCATTGTTTTCTTGTGCTGTAGTATGAGCCTATGAAACACTGATTGCTGCGTGTGTATTAATTTTATAAGGTAAATAAACTGTTTACTATTATATCTGAATTTCAACAGCAACCACCATTTGTAGGAGACAGGAAAAGATTCCTTCTCTAGAGAAACAAGCAGAGGCACTAGCATGAGTGCTCTCACTGTCTTGATCCAGACAAGTTATGGCTTGTCTACACTGGGGGTGGGGTTGTAATTCAATCTTGGGCTGTCAAATTACAGAAGGCAAAGCCAAGTGATCACACCAAACTGCTTGCTCCAAGTCTCCCATCTCCACTGCTCATACCCAGGAAGCTTTGGGTAGCAGGGAAGGGAATGTTTTTATATTCAGTGGTGTTCTGTTTAAAAGCCAAAGGCAAAGGAAGCTAGCTGCAGGAGGGGGTGATGCCACAATTCTGAAAAGAAGTCAAGTGCAGCAGGCTGCACCAGGTCTCCTCAGAGGACTCTGCTTAAGCCCAAAGAATTCACTGGGAAACAGAATCAGGGAACATGCATACAAGTGTGTTCATTATTTTTGTATTTATCATGCTACCTAAGTAAAGAATAATGTTATTTTAGAACCCTATGCAAAGTCAACAGATCTATTTGCTTTCACTGATGGATGACCATTTGGAGATAAACTGTAAATCTAGGATGCTCACAGAGCTGGAGTTCTGGGAGGGGATGTGCTTATGCTACACAGGAGGCTGAGAGGTCAGCTCTAGTCTGAAAGACTTGGCAACTGGACTGTGGAGCCTCAGCTCTCATGAAGGAGTGTAAGACAGAGAATCTGGATGCAGAGTATGTGTAGAAACACTAAGCCAGGGGCAGTGCCTATGCTCTGTTCACACTCAGGAGGCTTACAGAGCACACAGGACCCAATGAGGTGGCTCCCAAACACAACAGCTTGCAGGAGCTCTACCAGGGCTGTGTGTGTGACACTGTTGAGTTCTGGTCAGCTGTTCAGAAGTAGCAGAAGATCCAGGGAGCAGTGAGACAACATTGTCAAGATTATCTGTGTAACCTGAAGAGAACAGAACAAAATTCTACAGATCAGCCATATTCTCCAGGGTCTGAGAGTCTATTATATGGCGAAATATATTACCTAATACTAAACTGTTGAAGTTGAAGAAATCTGCAGGAAACCAATGAAGTTAAGCAACAGAAGTAGATGAGACTGTAATACAGTGTTATGAATAATGTAACGTACATTTTTTAGCAGCAATATTTGACTTTTAATATCCCAGGGTATTTGTACTTCAGCATTTTAATTGGAAAAAAATTGGTGATACCCCAACTTTCTTAAATAACCAATATTATTCTCAAATGTGTGTACTGGAACAATACTTACATTTAATTACAGGTGGTTAAATACAGATATGTTTATAGGTACAAAATACATTAAAATTATTTTATATGAAATAAGTTCAAATACCACTAATTCTGGAATCTAAACCGTCACAATAACATTGCCAGCAATTCAGTGATTTATTCAGACATGCTATTTAAAACATATAATTGTACCTAGTAGAAAAGAAACCCAAGTAACTATTAAAAAGAAGGAAGCTTAAAAGACCAAAACTCCACAGCAGATTGAATCAATAAAATATTAAACTGCAGTTCTTAAATTTAAGTACTACACCAAGTGGTTGGTTGTTTTAAATTGTGTAAAAGCCCTTGATTTCTAATTGAGATGGTAATACGTATTCTACCTATTCAATCCAATCAAGATTTAGGCATCGTGCTATAAAGGCAAACATATCAGACACTTCCTCTATAACTTTAGCAGTCGGTTTTCCTGCTCCATGCCCTGCCTTGGTATCAACATGAATGAGAAGGGGGTTGGTTTGTTTACGGCTTCGGCCCACAATATACTGCAGAGTAGCGATAAATTTCAGTGAGTGTAGAGGGACCACGCGATCATCATGGTCTGCCGTTAGAAGCAACATGGAGGGATACTGGATTCCATCCTCTTCTGGTAGTTTGATATTGTGAAGTGGAGAGTACCTGAAAAGAGAACACAAGTTTTTACATAAGTCTTTCTCAAGGCTAAATATAAAGGCCTTTTCATATTCAGAAAGGCATTTGACAGTGCTCAGAAATTCGGTCTCTTATTTGTAGAAAATCAGTTTTATATTCTGCAGGTAGCGATTTTCTATTACTTGTGAACTATTCAAGTAGAACAATGGCCACTTGTCTTCCTATTTACCTATGAGAACCCTCTGGTTCTCAGCCTGGTAGGACCCCTCAGTAAACTCCTTCCATTTTGGAGGTAAATATGCAAACATTTTAGATAGACATCAGACTATCAGCAACTGCAGTAGTCCTCATATGAAACAGGGAAACCTAAGGCATCTACTGGAATGTCCACTCCACATACACACTAGGAACTGTGTTGCTTGGATTCATCCGAGTACTGTGGAGAGGGAGCTGACAGGTCCACAGAGATGGCTCCTGCCCTTTTTGGATCCAGGAATGGTTGTACTCGGAGGCTATGAGGTTAGGATATGGTCCTCCGATCTTCAGATCCCATTCCCTCTTTCTCTTGAGAGGATGCTGTGCAGTAAACTCTGAGGGGAACCTGACTGAGTTTTCCTGCCTCTCTAACAAGCCCCTTCAAGGGTAATTCTCTGAGCAAGGGATGATCTGGCTTCCAATAATTTGTTTCACTTCCACCAGGCAACATAGATCCCTGAACACTAATATACTAACTCAAGACAAATATCTTTTTATATTGGAAACTAATATTTTACTTTTGGCCTTCACAACATTTTGTGGCAATGATTTCCAAAAGCTCCTGCGCATTGCGTGAAGAAGTACTTCCTCATTTTTTTTTTTAAACCTGTTGCCTACTAATTTCATTGGGTGACCCCTTGTTTGTGTGTTATGTGAAACAGGTAGATAAGACTTGCCTATTCACTTTCTCCACATCATTCATGATTTTATAGACTTCTATCATATCTACCCTCAGTTAAGCTAAACAGTTTTATTCTTTTTAATCTCTCCTCACATGAAAGCTTTTCCATACCCCAGTCATTTTTGCTGCCCTTCTCTATACTTTTCCCCATTCTAATATCTTTTATGAGACAAGGCAACTAGAACTGAATACAGTATTCAAGGTGTGGGCATACTAGGAATTTATACAGTACCATCGTCATATTTTCTGTCTTATTAACTATCTCTTTCCTAATAGTTACTAACATTGTTAGCTTTTTACCTATGACTGCATATCGAGCAGATGTTGTTAGAGAAATATCCACAATGTTTCCAAGATCTTTCTTGAGTGGCAACAGCTAAATTTAGATCACATCATTTTATATGTATAGTTGGTGTTATGTTTTCCAATGCACATTACTTTGCATTTATGAACACTGAATTTCATCTGTTGTTTAGTTGCCCATGATGGGTAAGGTAATATCTTGTGTTAGATCATCTTTTATTGGTCTGAGATAAGCTTCCAAGCCACACTGTACTTGAAAACTTGTCTCTTGCACCAACAGAAGTTGGTCCAATAAAAATATCACCTTACCTTCCCTATTACTATAATATCCTGGGACAAATATGGTTACTACTACACTGAATACATTGTGCTGGTCAATTTCGTGAGATCCTTTTGTAACTTCACAATCTGCTTTGGACCTAATTATCTGGAATAATTTTCTATCATCTGCAAACTTTGGCACCTCACTCTTTACCCATTTTTCCATACCATTTAGAAATATGGTGAACAGCATCAGTCCTACTACAGAATGTTGGGGGACCTTGCTATTTACCCCCCCATCATCATTAAAAATGACACTATTTCTATCTTTTGTTTCCTATGTTTCAACCTTCTATTGATCCATGAGAACCGTCACTTTTATCCCCTGACTAGTATTTTTGCTTAAGAAGCTTTGATGAGTGATCTTGTCAAAGGCTTTCTGAAAGTCCAAGTACTCTAAAGCAACTGTATCACTGTTGGCCACCGGTTTGCTGACCTCCTCAAAGAATTCTAATAGATTAGTGATGGATGATTTCCCTTTACAAAAATCGTGTTGACTCTTCCGTAACCTATTACACTCATCTGTCTGGTAGGTCTGTTCTTTACTACTGTTTCAACCAATGTGCACAATACAGAAGTTAGATATGCTGGCCTGTAACATGGACCTCCCTTTTGTACCATGAATTTCATGTAAGCAGACTAAAACCAGAAGAAGAGTTAGCTTCCTTACTTCAAAACGCTTAGGGAAAATATTTTCCCCCTCTGGTTTTGCTAATAACAAATGCAGAGACCAATTGAGCTCTTTTGGGATGCGTGATTTAATTTTGTTTTGGTTTAATTTCTATTAAACAAGCTTCAGATTACTAAGTAAATGAGTAAGTAACATGACTTGTTTGCCTAGTCTCACAATATCTCAAATTCCTTTATTTTCATCTAGCTTTAGCGGCATCTAACACAAGTTTACTGAAAGGAAATTTTTTTCAGGGAGTCACAGAAGTAGGTTTAGTATAGAGAAGTTAAATATTGGACAATAAAGGCCATTATATTTGTATAAAGTATTTCTAAGATGGCCATAATCAGGGCTGGTCCATCCATTGAGGTGCCTGGCACAAGTAGGTAGGGGGCGCCATAAGCAGCACTTTCCTGAGGGTAGGGGGGGTCAAAGGGCACTTGCCCTGGCCCTGCGGTTCCTCAGGCCCTGTGCTGTCCTGCTATGAGGGGTCTGGCTGCGGGCGGGGAAGGGTGGGAGGGCGGGGGCAGGCACGTGGCGGTGCTGCTCTCCACCCAGGCTCGACCCCCACCCGTTGTGACGTTGCTTCCCGCCTGCAGCCAGATCCCTGGCCCAGGCCGGACCCCTCCTGGTGGTGCCACTCCCTGGCCAGGGCCTGATCTCGATGCTCACAGCCAGATCCTGGTGCTCATGGGCGGGGGTGATGGCTGCAAAATCCCCTGGCCTAGAGTGCCTGGAAACCTTGCACCAGCCCTGGCCATAATGGTAGTTTACATAATATTATCATATATCTAGCTTTGTTTGGTAATAGTTGTTTTGATAGTTGATTAGATGAAGATGGGAACCACTCATTTATTGCTCTAATTATAATATGATGGTACAGCAGCTTAAACTAGTCTGTCGGTCTAAAAAAACCTAACTTTGTTTCTAAAATATCTGTTTGGATTTAAGAGCTATTCAGTGGGCATATATATATGTGGGAGATTCCACAGAAGGTCATGGAGAATAACAGGGCTAAGATTCTGTGGGACTTCCAGATCCAGACGGACAGGCAGGTACTGGCCAATCAACCAGACATTGTGGTAATAGACAAGGACCAGAAGACAGCGGTGGTGATAGATGTAGCAGTGCCAAGTGACAGCAACATCAGGAAGAAGGAGTATGAGAAGCTTGAGAAGTACCAGGGCCTGAAAGAGGAACTAGAGCGGATGTGGAAAGTGAAGGCCAAAGTGGTCCCGGTGGTGGTAGGAGCACTCGGGGCTGTGACTCCGAAGCTGGGAGAGTGGCTCCAACAGATCCCAGGGACATCATCAGAGCTCTCTGTCCAGAAGAGTGCAGTGCTAGGAACAGCTAAGATACTGCACAGAACCCTCAAACTCCCAGGCCTCTGGTAGAGGACCCGAGGTTGAGGATGACACATACCACCCATAGGGGGTGAGAGAGGAATTTTTTTTTTATCAGACTACACAGGAACCCTCTAACAATTTCCCACCACTCAGAGCAAACTTATGATTCTCATTCTCATTCTGTATGCTCCAAATTTCATTCTGAACTCATAAGTACTCATAAGTATATAAACGGGTTTCATCGCAAACAAATGTTTGTATCGTATCTACAGTAGTTTAGCATTTGGTGGGAAAAATCCTCTAACAAAATTCAAAATATGAACTTTAAAATTTATTGTCTAGTGCACTATGCAGCTGTAAAAATGCCTTCCAACTAATATCGCCACATGACAATTTAAACTGTCTGGATAAAATGGCAAAAAAGAGGCAAAATGGTTTACAATATGCTTAATAGATCATAGCATATTTTCACTGTGCATTAATTTTCTTTTTACCAGTGTAGCTCTATGATATTTTAAATAAATACTTTAGCTCATAGACTATTTCAATTATATCTAATGGGATTATTATTTTGGTATCTAGACACATCTAATGTTGCTATTATTTTAGAATCTAATGTCTATATTTAGTATTAATCTTCCATAGTAGATTAATACTTGTGAGAAATCCTCATTCTTAGCCTTTAGAAAATTCAGTATTAGGAAAGCAAGTGTTACAGAAGGAGTTTTAAGTGATGCTACATATGAACAGGCTCATTATGTTCAATTTGCAACACATTTAAAAAACAGGTCTGTGAAAATACAGAATCTTTTCAGGCTTCTCAGAAAAAAAATGAAAACCTCAGTTTTCATTTTTTTACCACAAACACAAACAAACCCTATCTACATTCAAAATGCAACTTAGAAAAGCAATCATCATTTTAGCTGTTGGCTGAGTGTTCTGTTCTGACAGCCTACCAGAAAAAACAGCTATTCGTTAAAAAGCCAACCTTACTCGGTATGTAACCTTTGAAAATATGGCTCATTGGCTTTACAGAATTTCTCTAAAAAAACAGAAAGGCACAAATCCACGATTTATAAACATGACTTACAAGTTAATTTTTAACTTTAAGTGTCCAGTGGCTCATCAACTTCCTAGACACAACAGTTTTAACAATGGAAACCTACATTTTATAGTTTGCTATACACAAGAATCCCCCAGATCCTCACACTGATGTAAGCAGATCCAGCAACCATCCCAGCCACACCAAGAAATTGTTATCTATAGCCAAGCACTCAGATACTACAGAATTTGCTCTGAAGACAAAGTCTAGGATACACACCTTAACAGTGCCTTCACTAAACAAATGCATCCCACCAAAGAAGTTGATCATGTCAGGCAATGGGCAAATACCTCAGGAGAATACTGAAAGAAATCTTCCTCAACTTTCCTTTTCTGGTTTTCAGACAACACCCCAGTCTCACCAAGCTCATCATCATAAGCAAACTCTCCACAAATTAGGACACACCCACTCAAAGAAGCACCAGAACCTGCCAAAACAACAGATGCAAAACCTACAGATATATCTTCACTGCTACGATGATCACCCCTTGCAACACCTTTCAAGATCCCTGAGTTCTGTGCATGCCTATCACAACCTGCTGTGTACCTCATCTAATACACTAAATGCCCCAATAACAACTACATGGGTAAAACTAGACAATCAGTATACATACTTGAATGCACTCTCACAGAAAAAATGACCTCCCTGCCCACCCTATTACCTGTGGGTGAATGCTTTCCACGTAGCAATCACTCCATATCTGACCTGTCAGTTCACTTCCTCAAAGGAAACCTGCACATCTTCAGAAAGTGATGCAGGGGAACTTAGGACTTGTCCCCACATGGGAATAAAAACCTCATTCTGACCCATGCCAGTACTCAGTTCACATAGGTGAAAGCAAAATCAATTTGTATAATAGTTAGTTATTGATCATTGCCATTTAAAACCCTCAGACTTGAATTGTAATGACCAAGCAGCTACAGCACAATGTAACATCCACACTGGTCAGTTAATTAAAAACAGCCAAAGGCACTTACTTGAACAGCCATTTAAATTGTTCTTCACAGTCAGAGCAGCCATAATCAGTTGTCCAGGCATGACCAATCGTGTATTTGTGGAACTTAAGCATGTCCATTACTCCAACTTGGGCAATCACACAACCAAACAGGTCAGGACGTTGATTAGCACAAGCAGCTTAAAACAATAAGACAATTCAATTAACACTGGAGTCTCTAGTAGAAACCAAGTCAACAGAAATTTGGCTTAACATTAAATTTTGCAAAGTCCGTGTTTGTAAAACATAAGAATGGCAATTTTAAACATTTTAGAAAAAGTTCAGTTAGAACAATTGTTTTAAAAAATAAATATTTCCATGAAACACAAACAGAAACTAAAAATGCCTGAGATACTCAAGGGCTTTGGTTCAGCTGCAAAGACAGTCAAAGTGAGTGCGGAAGTGAATTCACTAATGTTTATTGTCTTAGCTGAGGCAAATGAACCATAAGAACAAAGGATGGGATTTTTAAAACAGTCTAAGGGAGTTGGGTGCCCAAATACCAGTGAAATGGAGTTGAGTACATGACTTCACTCTTTTGTAAATTCCAGCCCAAGAATGTAATTACTGTAGGAGAAGGCAACCTCTAGAACATGGTCCATTTAGATTGGCATGCAGCACCTTCTGCAGTCCCGCTGAATTTGCCATGCCTGCTGCTGAAAGCTGCTCTGGGTGGCTTCTTTCGTTGGTGTGCCTGGGCAGGGGGTCCTAGGCATGTTGTGGAAAGCAGCTGTCCAGAGCAGCTCCTTTAGGCAGCATGCCTGGGAAGGAACTGCTCTGGATGGCTACTTTCCAGGGCATGCCTGAGGACCTCATGCCTTTGAGAGTAGCTGCTCCAGGCAGCTACTTTCTGCAGTGTGCCTGAGGACCCACCTCCCATTCCAGCTGCAGCTGACACTAAATTTTCAGGCAGTGGCTGCTTTTTTGGGGGGAATTAGTGACAAACAAATTGGATTCAAACAAGAAATTCACTTTTAACAATCAATAGTGTTATCAGAAACATAAGGAAAGATGCTGGGTCAGCGCTTGGCACTCTCCAATGTTCTGATATCACAGTCAGGAAAAAGAAATAAATAAAACATAAATCTGCATGTATTACTCTCCATGGGTGAAAGGGTGCCATAAAGCAATTTGACTGCTGTGTAAACCCAGTCGTTCCTTCATTTTCCAGCTACATTCAAGTCAAAGATCTCTGATAAATAACCATTTCTGATACAGGCCTTCTCTACGCATAAAATATAAGTTGATATATCTATGGCACTCAGGTGTATGAAAAATCCACATCCCCAAGTGCCATAGCTATGCTGACTTAACCTTTTACATCAGGGCCAGATTAGCAAAGGGGCTTTAGGGGGTTTCAGCACCAGGCCCCAGCCAAAAACGGGGTCCTGGGTTCCAGCCCCCCCCCCCCCCCTTGGCGCCCGGGGGGGGGGGTGGTTGGAGCACTCCTACCCTGCCGACACTGCAAAGGCTCTGGGCTAGTGGCTGGGCTCTGAGCTTCACCCAACCTTTTGGTTGGCTGGCTCACCTCCAGGGTGGGCCAGCTCATGGCTAGTGAGGCCTCTGCTGCTTCTGCCTTGGCCTTTTAGGGCCTGCCGGCTGCCATCCTCCCCGCAGCGGAGCGGCCGGAGTGGGAATGCCCTCTGCCCCCCCCCCCCTTCCAGCAACAAGGTGGGTGGGGACTGGCCCGTGTGGCCCAGACACAGGGACGTCTGGGGTGGGGGGCAGCTGGGACCCCTGAGGTGGGATGGCCTCTGGCAGGGGGAGGTGGCGCAGGGCCCCTCAGCTAGTTAATCTGGCTCTATTTTATATAGGTGCTATGAGGCTGATGGAACTAACTTACTAACATTTCTTGTGAAGGTGGTATTCCTATAGTGGTAAAAACCCCCTTCCACTGGGGTAGGCTGCATCTACAATACACGGTTATGCTGAACAGCTATGGCCCCATAGCTAGGACACTATAGTTCCCGTAGTACAGACACAACCTCTGTTACACTCACAGAGAGCGGGCCCCATTTTTTATAGAATTGTTGCATTTTATTTCCTTATATTTACAATCCTCCTATTGCTATAGGGCATTTTGAAAGAATAATGGCTGCCCCACTTTAAGGACAGCACATGACTAATCACCAATGCTAAAGCCTGACACTATAGTCTTCTCTACAAGCTTTTCTATCCTGACAGAATCAGAGTTTTCCTACTAACAAATTCCTGAATTGTAGATACAGAAGCCAAAGACCACAAAATCCCATAACCATTTGTTAAAAGCTAGTACGAGAGGTCAAACAATGCAGTCCTGGGTTTCTCTGTAAAGAGAACTTTTTAGCTCCCATCTACGTTGCCAGCTAAGCTGCTGCCTCACACTATGATTCCATCATGCAAGGCAAGGAAATCTTGTTTTGCACTTGAATGAAGCAGGAACTATGGCTGTAGTCAACTCTCAGTGATTAGACTGAAAGGAGACACAGTATTCTGGAGGAATGCCAACAATCTTTTCTTCAATGAATGCAAACTGAGGAAATATGGCACTGGGCCCTTACATCTGTGCTATTAGTAGCACATGGTAGCTGTTGTGTAAGGACATGAATAGCTATTTTGAAATCCCGTGGGTAATAAGGCATTAAAAATCCAGTTCTGCTTAGAAGAAAGAGCACAGGTATGAATTTGAAAATAAAGGAGCAATGAAAACAGCACTTTGATTCCACTGAATAAAAGAAAATGCCTTCTTGTTCTCATGCACCAAAGAAATCAAATTGGACACCTCTGATTAGAGGCCTTTACAACTCTATTTCGCTAGAATATAGTTTGTTTATTAGTGTTCAGTCAGGCATCAAAGAAAGTAATATTTTCATAAGCAATCCAACCATCAAATGCAAATAAAAACCAGAAAAGGTACATGCCCAGTTAATGTTTAGCTAAGGCTAAGCTCTCAATTAAGTGCTCATTGCACATGTAAAATACTTTTTTGTGCTTGCACTGCACAGAGATCAATGCTCAGTAACTCTTCATCATGCACATTCCATTCTATTTATGCTCTCCTTTGCAATAAATACACAATATCTTCTAGCAGTTCCTCAATGGTGAAAAAAGAAAGGAAGTTGAAAGTAAAAATCTAATTTGACTGATGCTGAAACCAAAACATTAATTCTGTAAAACATTACTTCTTCAAATCCTTGTGTGTTTACATTTCTGTAGCCTGAGTCTGTCCAACTGCAACATGCTCCTCTCAAAGTTAAAAAATCCACCCCTGTTCCTTTGTCACTGTATCTCCTTTAACAGTAGGGTAAAATACCTTTAGCCCTGTCTACACTACAGAGCCTACAGCAGCACAGTTGTACTGATGTAGCTGTGCTTCAGTAAGCTCCCTCATGTAGCTGCTCTGTGTGGACAGGAGACAGCTTTCTCGTCGGCATAATAAAATCACACCCACAAATGATGGTAGATATGTCGGTGGGAAAAGCTCTCCCACCAACATAGAACCGTTCACACTGGCACTTCTGTAAGTGTAACTTACGTTGCTCAAGAGTGTGTTTTTGTCAGACCACTGAGCAATGTAAGTCAGTGGTTCCCAACCTTTTCATTTACATGGTACACTTCAATCAGACAAACAATTCCACAGCACACCCACTTTTTCAACCAACTTGTTTGCTCATAAACATTGCATTTACTATGGTTACAGTTTTACTGGAGAGGTTTGTGACATAGTGCATACAACAAGCTAAAGAAGGATCAAATGCATTAATGTTTCAAATCCACTGGAAAAAAAAATACACATCATCTCTACTTGGCCCTTTGGCTACCTGCGTTTAAAACATTCATGTTTAGAATTGAAAGACCAATACCTCCCTTTTAACCCGATGGTTAATTTTCACGAGTTTTATGAGTTGTAATTTTGGTTGGATAGAACATTGTATAAGATGAAACTGTTTGTTTCACATTGATTTTCATTACTTTTGTACAAAATTTCATGGCACGCTTGGATAGTTCTCATGGCACACTGAAGACCATTGATATAAGTTATACTGACCAAATTAGTAATGTAGACTAGTGGTTTTCAATCAGTGTGCTGCAAGAACTGTCCAAGTGTGCTATGAAATTTTGAACAAAGGTGATGAAAATCGATGTAGAACAACCATTGTTTCATCTTAAACAATACTCTATCCAACCAAAATTACAACTCATAAAACTCAGAAAAATTAATCATCAAGTTAAAAGTGAGGTATTGGTCTTTTGATTCTAAAATGTAAACATTTGAAATACGGGTGGCCAAAGGGCAAAACTGAGATGACGTGCAATTTTGTCCAGTGGATTTGAAACATTAATGCATTTGATCCTTGTTTAGCTTGTTGTATGCATTATGTCACTAACCTCTCTAGTAAGACTGTAACCATAATAAATGTAAGTAAATGTGACATTTATAGCAATCAATTCTGCTAAAAAAGCGAGTGTGCCATGGAATCGTTTGTCTTATTGAAGTGTGCCGTGTTACTGAAAAGATTGGGAACCACTGGTGTAGACAACCGCTAAGATATATTTCAAGACAAATCTGGCAGCTCTTAAAATGTACTTAGAACTTCAGATATTTTTTTTGAGGCAGACTTTGTACAAGATTTAATTGTTCTATGTAAGGATGGACTATTGAATTATACGTGAGAAGATGTACTTATAAATGGTGTGTTAGATTTATATTGTTCCAGAGAATTATATATTTTTCCATTATTTATACTTAAATGTTTCTTTTTATGTATTTTTTGTCAGCAGCAGTTGTTTCTTGTAGTCATTGTTTAAACTCAATACCTCAAATATCGGGTCAAATAATGCAGTTATTACTTTGTGCACAAAGGCTTTAGATGCAGCAGAAATGCCACGTTTCTTCTGTGTGTGTGCATGCACGCATACCAAACCCCAGAAAGACAGAGTGGGGAGCTTTGCAGAAATTCTCTCTTATGGCCTTGCAGTATGTTGTTTTAGGTATGAGGACTGGGAGTAAACTATGCAAAGGAAAGCTGAGCCTGTGCTTTGTCACATGAGTCCCAATTAAGTAAGAATAACTGGGGCAAGCTGAGTAAGCCTGGACTGAGTGGGCCAGCTGGAAGCAGGTGATGATATCCTTAGCCAGAGGCTACGAAAGGCTCACAGGAAGAAAATGCAGGGGGAAGAAAGAGAGGGAGAAGCCACAGAGCGAGTGGGAGGCCGTGCTCTTCTCTGTGAGTGGCTGAGACTGTGAGATCTCTGAGACTATTAAGCTGAACTGTCTGTAAACAGAAGGCGACAGGCAAACATGCTGTAATAAGCCTCGGTCGGGAGAGCATGAAGCTGAGGTCTCTTGACTGGTTTGCTGGCAGAAAGGACCCAAGCAACAGGTGGGCTCTGTGCAAACCTGATACACGATACAATGGCCAAATACCAACTCCATGGCAGCTGCCATGGAGAACTGCTAGCAAATCTGATTCAAGTTTCCCAAATTTATTTTGAATAACAAATTTTCTTAGAAATTGGACATAAAATAAGGAGAAAAGAAGAAGAAAGACTGTGAACCTCTCCCCCTGCCCACATTTCTGTACCTTGCTTGGTGTCTGTTGCACACACAAAAAGAACATGCATGACCATGGGAAGTAATTGCCAATGTTTCTCTTAACAGTGAATGTTGTCCAAAGGCTACAGAATGTCAGCATCCCATGCCACCAGAGACTGAAGTGGAATTTAATTACCTAGTCTGCATTAACACAGAGATATGCTGCCTATTTTAAACCAGGGGCCCTTATATATTTTCCCTGTGCTTAGCTTATGAAAAACCCCATGTACTAATAGCCACATAACAATGAATAGACAAATAGCTCTTACCTACTAAGAGACCCCCATTTGAACCTCCATTAATAGTCAGCTTCTTTGGAGACGTATATCCCTCTTTGATAAGATATTCTGCTGCACACTGGAAGTCATCAAAGCAATTTTGTTTGTTGGCTAAGATACCACCTACCACAGAAGGAAAACAAATCAGTTAATTCTATAAAATGCATTTGACAGCACCTATTCAGAAAGATGTGTATGCAGAAATGCTTAGGATGAATTACAGCTTCATGAACATTTTAATAATTGATGCAGCTAAAAAAGCCAAAAGAAAATGAAAAACTCTTCCAAAACTGAAATTATAAGATGGTTCTGCCAATAACTTTAATGCTCTTAAAAATCCTGAATAATACATATGTATGCTGAGAACGGAATAGGTAATGCTCCTTACCACTGAGATTCCAGCTAAAAGCTTTGTATTGCCAATTTTACACAAAATGACCACACACCATTCTATATGAGGTATATCTTAATGGAATTTTAATAGAATTAAGCTCATTGATGGTCTTTTAAGACCATAAATCTTTATACTTACTGCTGTAATAAATAAGCTAACACTAACATTTGCTGGACATCACCTATGTAACTGGTAATTTATTGGAATTTATTATGATTTTTCAAATCGGATGACATACAGCTATGACAGAAACATGACATCAGAGCCAGCTGTTAATTTGGCACTTCATTAAGATAGCTCAAATTTGAAAAGCTACTCTAGTCTTTGAAGTCTATTATAGCGAACTACTATAGACATTTACACAAAATTTTTACAAGGCTCAGATGTAAGGAGAAAAAAATGTACAATTAAAAAAATGGGGAAGAGAGAATTTAGTATGCAAGGGATATTCTGATTCTAATGTCAAAAACCATATGGGAAGCAATCTCACTCTACAACCTTTTCACATGATATACAAATATCAATTACCAAATTATGGTATTAACAACTGACCAAAATTCTAATTTATATTTTCCCAAATAAGAAGTTCATTCAATACGAGACCATAAATGGCTCTTGATCAAAGGCTGCATAAAGGTTTGTAAATACATACCACCTCTATCTAACCTGGATGGTCCTAATTGGTCAGTAATTAAATACTAATTAGGAATTGTAATTAGGTAGGAATTGAGAATTAATGCTGCCACCCTTAAAGCAAAAGGCTATGTCCCAATCTTGTAAAGGGATTCTTGTGGAAAAATTTTATAGCCATACAGATCCTTTTTCTGCCGGAATGGTATAAAGTCTTAAAATGTAAAAATTCTTTAAAATGAAGAATACCTAATTAACACAATGCCAAGACCATGTAAGAGGCATCCTAGGAATTTTGGAGATTTTTATATTAACTAACTTCCAAAATTGCAAAAGTGGAGGAGAAACAGAAGTGTTAAGACATCCTATGCTTTACTGAGAATACTGAATAATTCTGGTTTGGACTAAGATCAGGATCCTATCTACGAAGCCAAAGTGATGCAAACAGACATCTGCACTAGGTTGCCTCTGAAATTAATAATGAACAGATACAGATCTAATTATGCTATTGAGGTAAGGGATTTGAGCTGAAATTAAATTAAACAGGAAATAGGAGGGACTAAAAAGGAAGCATTTTCATAGCAAGATAAAATCTCATTAAGAAACAAAGGCCAAATACATATTACTAATGGGTACTTTGTTTTTTTGCAGTGCATCACGAGCATATGCTATTTCTTTTTATGAAAATATTGCATCTTTAAGTTAAGTACGAGGAAATGCCTCTAAACAATAGTGTTATATCAGAAAGACATGAAAGAGCAATAATGAACAAAATCATTTTACTGTAGGTTGACAACAGAAGTATTGTATTAACCAGCACAACGGAAAAGCAGATTCAAGATAAATAGTAGCATTTACAAATACTGCATTGAATCCAGAATGTTGATCTTGTTTTGTAAAAATGCTATTAATTTTTTTGGAAAAATTACACTATTTTTGGCATAAAATAATATTTGTAAGTAGGATACAACAGCCAAAAAATTCTAACTGCAAAGATCGAATAATATGAGGGAGCTACAGGTGTAATATATACTTTTGATTGTTTGACAAAAATTCCAAATTTCATGACTATCAAGGTAATTAAAGGATGAGTGGACAAAAAGGACTGATAATTTTTGAGTATGTCCACACTGAACAGTTAATCTGGGTTTTTACCAGAGTTTTAACTTCAAACTTGCTCCTGTCCATATAAAAAAGCCTGTAACTTGGGAGGTGCTTTAAGCCAAGACTAGTTTATCCATCTACAAGTGTGATTAGAATCTGTTTTCTTCAAGCTACCCACTTTGCAATGAGGACAAGGCTTATCCCTTAAGTTTGGGTCATCCTGCGATACCTTCCCACATTCTCTTCTGAAGGCCATACAAGCTGTCCCATACTTGACACAACTGACAGGGAAAGAATACTAGAGAATCCTTGCCCAAAGAACCAAGGGACATGGCCTCAGGCACACGTGGGCATGAGGACACAGTAACACAAATATGGCTTTGATATAGGGACATTCTCATACAGGATAGGCTAAACGCAGGTGACAATAAAGTGGGTTAACTAGGCAGTGTAGACATAGCCTTCATCAGTATCACTGAGAAGACAACTATTTTGTTCTTGTACTGAAAACATCTTACCTTTGTGCCAGGTCTCTCCATATTCGCCACCTCCTCTGATGTTAGCCACAGCTAGAACACCACTTAGATGCCTCACAAAAATAAGTCTTGAAACACTGAGAAATAAAGGCAGAAAGATAGGAGATTACTTTTGATTTCCTGCCCCCAATATCGACCTCTCCTCCTATGCCAAGTAAACCTTAGATGTATAATCTATGTGACAATACAATGGGTTAAATCCTCCCTCTGCCACGCCTGAGCAGCCAGACTTGTTTCAGTAGTTTTCCATGGACATACTACAAATATATGTAAAGAAAGCAAAGCTACTCCAATTTTTCTTCTGTAGTCTTGCTCATAGAATCATAGGGTTGGAAGGGACCTCATAGGTCATCTAGTCCAACCCCCTGCCAGAGGCAGGACCACTCCCACTAAACCATCCCAGTCATGGTTTTGTCCAGCCGGGCCTTAAACATCTCCAAAGATGGAGACTCCACCACCTCCCTTGGCAGCTCATTCCAAGGCTTCACCACTCACCTAGCAAAAAAGTTTTTTCTAATATCCAGCCTCGACCTCCCTAACCGCAGCTTGAGACCATTGCTCCTCGTTCTGTCCTCTGCTGTTACCGAGAACAGTCGAGCTCCATCTTCCTTAGAGCATCCCTTCAAGTAGTTGAAGGTTGCTATCAAATCCCCCCTCAATCTTCTCTTCTGCAGACTAAATAAGCCTAATGCTTTCAGTCTTTCTTCATAGGGCTTGTGCTCCAGCCCTTTTATCATTTTGGTTGCCCTCCTCTGAACTCTCTCTAGCATGTCCCTGTCCTTTTTGTAGTGGGGAGCCCAAAACTGGACACAGTATTCTAGATGTGGCCTCACCAGTGCAGAATAGAGGGGAATGATCACATCCCTTGATCTGCTGGTAATACTTCTTTTGATACAGCCCAGTATGCCATTGGCCTTTTGGCAGCAAGAGCACACTGCTGACTCATATCCAGCTTCCCATCCACCATGACCCCCAGGTCCTTTTCTACACTGCTGCTACTTAGCTGAATGTTCCCCAGCCTGTAGCAGTGCATGGGGTTTTTCTGTCCCAAGTGCAGGATTTTACACTGCTCCTTATTGAACCTCATAAGATTTCTATTGGCCCACTGTTCCAATTTATCTAGGTCTCCCTGAATCCTGTCCTTGCCCTCCAACATGTCTACTGTTCCCCACAGCTTGGTGTCATCCGCAAACTTACTGAGAGTGCAGTCTAATCCATCATCCAGATCACTGATGAAAATGTTGAACAGAACTGGCCCCGGGACTGACCCCTGGGGCACACCACTCGTTACTGGTTGCCAGCTAGACATGGAACCATTGATTCCTACACGCTGAAACCGTTGATCTAGCCAGTTTTCTATCCACCTTATAGTCCACCTATCCAACCCATACTTCCTTAATTTGCCAATGAGAATGCTGTGGGAAACTGTATCAAAAGCCTTGCTAAAATCAAGGTATATCACATCAACGGTTCTTCCTGCATCCAGAAAACCAGTCATCTGATCATAGAAGGAAATGAGATTGCTCAGACATGATCTACCCTTGGTAAATCCATGCTGACTGTTCCTGATCACTTTATTTTCCTCTAGGTGTTTTAGGATGGATTCTTTGAGAACCTGCTCCATAATTTTTCCAGGGATTGAGGTGAGGCTGACTGGTCTGTAATTCCCCGGATCCTCCTTCTTCCCTTTCTTGAAAATAGGTACTATATTTGCTTTTTGCAATCCTCTGGCACCTCCCCCATCCTCCATGAGTTTTGAAAGATAACGGCCAGCGGTGCTGCTATCTCATCGGCCAATTCCCTTAGCACCCTTGGATGCAGTTCGTCCGGCCCCATGGACTTGTGCACATCCAGCTTCTTTAAGCAGTCCCTAATCTGACCTTCCATCACCAAGGGCCTCCCTTCTTCTTTCCAATCTGCCATACCCATCGTAGTGGGCTGGGAGCTGACCCTGCCTGTGAAAACTGAAGAAAAAAAAGCATTGAGCACTTCAGCTTTTCCCTCATCCTCTGTCATGAGGATGCCTGCCCCATTCAGCAAGGGACCTACACCATCCCTGATCCTCTTCTTGTCATTAACATACTTGTAGAACCCCTTCTTGTTATCCTTTACATCGCTCGCTAGCCGCAGCTCCATTTGTCCTTTGGCCTTTCTGATTTTATCCCTGCAGTCCCTAGCAATATCTTTGTATGCCTCCTTGGTCATCTGACCAAGCTTCCACTTCCTGTAAACTTCCTTTTTATGTTTAAGCTCAGAGCAGAGTTCTCTGCTAAGCCATTCTGGCTGCTTCACATGTTTGTTCTTTCTCCTAATTGGAATGGCAACTTCCTGTGCCCTTAGCAGGGTTTCTTTAAAATATAACCAACTCTCTTGGACTCCTTTCCCCTTCAGATTAGCTTCCCAAGGGATCCTGCCCATCAGTTCCCTGAGGGAGCCAAAATCTGCTTTTTTGAAGTCCAAGGTTTTTGTTTTGCTTCTTTCCTTCCTTCCTTTAATCAGTATCCTGAACTCAACCATGTCATGGTCACTACTGCCTAGCTTGTCATTTACCTCTGCCTCCCTGATCAATTCTTCCCTATTTGTGAGCAGCAAGTCGAGAGGTGCAAGGCCCCTAGTTGGTTCTTCCACAGTCACTGACCAGGAGATCTATGTAACCATAGATCCATTGGTGATGCCTCTACATCTTAACAGTTTCCCAACACTTCAGTGTGAGAAGCTAGGGTCTGCAGCACATCTACCCCCATGTAGATTCTGTAATTCCTTCTTCCACTGTATCTAGGGCCCTCTAATGCTTCAGAGAAGGGACCTATTTCTTAACAAATGAACAAGAGCAAAGATGTTAAAAGGTCAGAATTAAAGCCACCATTTGGTTTGGCTTCATTTAGGAACAGTAGAGATCTTTGAATAGGTGTGAAATTTGTATTTTAACATCATTTGCCTTTGACACAACCTGTTGTTTGTAGAAGAGATCATATTCTTACATCATAGATTTGCACCAGTGTTATGCATCTGCGTTCTTGATTACAAGTGTTTTGTTCGCTTACACTGTTCATTACAAAGGGACTTTAAAATATAAATTTCAGTAGCTGTCCTCTCTGGCATTATTTGAGGTTGCATGAAAGCTAATGTAATATAAAAATAATTCAACTTTAAATTACTTAGCTGTAGAGTCATTAATATCTCTTAATAAGAGATTTAATTAAAAATCACTTAAATTATATTTGACAAGCAGAAAGGGAAACAGGCCTGCCATCAATTGAGGCAGAAGCTTAATGAAGCAGAAGCACCAGGTGGCAAACAAGGAGTACACCAAGAATAGTAAAACACAGGAATTAACCATGACCAGATTCTGCCCCCCGCCCCCACTCCCCATGAGGTGTAAACTATTTATCTACTTTAAATTCTTGTTTAGGCATGTAGTCCATACCTACATTAATTGGTTTTATTAACCCACACAAGTACAGACTGGGTCTTTGTGTCTTTAAGCCCTGATGCCACTTATGATGCTCATTCAGAAACATTTCTGAAAAGTCACTCCCCATATGTTTGGTATTAAATGCTTCCTTGAGAAGTACAATTATTCATATGAACTCACCTATTATGTAATTTTGTTAATCCCATAAAAGACTGTAGTGTTAACAGATGTCCATATATCTGTAGTTACTAGAAGAGTAATATTTTCAGGGCTCTTAAAGCAATTAACATCTGCTGGTGACTTCTCTTGCCCAGTATATGAGAGAGAAACTTTTAGCAAGAAACTTGTAGGAGAGTTGAGAAGAAGTTCCTGTAGTTCCATCATCCACTCAAAGGATAAATCCCCACACCAGGCTAGTTATCTACTACAACCATCAGTTCACACAGGACAAATTGAATTCTCTTTGTTTCTGGCAAATCGATTTTCAATATGCAAGTCTCTGATGTCCTGGTCAGAGACTAGATTTATATATTAAGACATATACTGTGTAAAGGATGAGAGAGTACTGTTTTTCCAAACTGCAGAGTCCCTAATTTCTAGAGCTTGAGATAGTTTAATGCAAAGAAACCAGGCACTAAGTTGCTCCAAGCAATTGTGGTTTTTGCAATCACGGTCACTTAGCACTCTAAAGCAGCCTATCACAGGATATAGCTGACTAGGTATAAGATCACTATCTTACTTATGTTATTCAAAGCAAAAAACTAAAGTCAAAACAAACCTTGCTGCTCCCATGCAAAACTCTACTTCCCAAACAATTTCTGAATACTTTACTATCAGCACGTTTTTGTATAACAAAATCCCAACTGGGAATTCATCCCAGGCCAAAAGTATACAAACACTTGAACCCTTTAAAAGAGTAATCATTGTGACGTAAATGTTCAAACCTGTCTAAGTTATTTAGTAACAGTTTTTCTGTCAATTTCTCATGGTATACAAAGGCTAGATTCTGTTGACTTTCAGTGACATGTAGGTTCCCAAGTTAGAAACTTTTGTACATTTTACCTCATGTGCACAGAACAACTTCACTGTAACTGGATATTCATTAGGTGAGAGATTATGCCTTTAGCCACAGCCTTCAGGGAAGCAGAATGCTTCCCAGAAATCCTGGACGTGCAGACTGCATGTCTGAGGCTCTATTCCTATCTAACTTATTTCCTCCCACATGACTGGCCAGTGCATTGCAAGAGAGCAGGAAAATAGCCATGGACTTGCCTTCCCCCCACCTTCTTTGGGGCTGTGTGCCTTAAGAGGTTATATGGCAGGAGCAGCTTCTATGCTTTGCAGAACACAGTGGCTGAAATTTTACTGAACCTTATGTGTGCTCTCAAAGTGAGAAGGGGCTCAATATGATCTTCCTTTGTACTATGCTCCTGTTTAAGGGCCTCAGAGAATCTAGCCCTGTCACAGGAAGGCCACCTCTACACTGACAGAAGCTGAAAGGGAAATAGGAAGTTGATACGTGTTACTCTGCACAGCTTGCATAACTCCAATCAACTGCAGTCAAATTTCTCCGCAAGTGTAGACCTGGGCTTAGATTTACAGTTTACTTCACAGTCAGCATTTCAGTATACATTAGAAACCGGTTCTACTGCACCTACACGGGCTCATACAGAGCAAAGGGGAAAGATATAGTGGCTGCTACAAGGGGCGTGCAGAATCTGATGCATAACTAGTGGGTTTTCAATATTATTTTCACTCAAGCTTTGCTAAGCCCAAACTGATTGACATCAATTTCCCCCTATCTTTAAGCTGAGGTATTGCTATCCAGACTACAGAGGCTGCATAATTACAGAAAGTCTTATAGCCGGTATTTGGCTTGAATTGTTTCTAAATCCAGCTGCTCAGTCCAGAGAAAGAGAAATAAAAACCACATCCCTATATCAAAAAATAAACTGTGACGGTAAGTGGGTTATTTACTTTGGTCTGCTGTTACGTTATTTATTTACTGACCTAAACTCTCCTTGTGCTGTTGTACTTTCTTTAAAATGTAGTGAGTAGTAATCACAGTAACAGATGCAGTTCCCTTTTGGGTACAATACATTTGAAAACAATTGCGGGTAACAAAATACAGTGCCACACAAGATGATACTGCCCAAAGCACCAGGCCAAATAGCCAGGCCATTGCCAAACATGTGAACTAATACTGGTTTCCCTGATTGAAAATACATGATGGCTGGGAGATACCGAATGGAGGCTGTGTACTGAAGGCTGCAAGCCTGCAAGAATTTTGAGTGTGTGATAGAAAGGAAGCACAGGGCAGAGCTTCTTGGGCACAGTTTGTTGGAGTGGCCTGATGACATTTGTTTTTATTGTAGCCTAGGAAAAGAAAATTCATGTACATTGCTTATGAATAAACAAGATTACATTAGAAATATCTCTGTTTCTTGTTATAATTTCCCCATTCAAGCAGAAACAAACCTGCAAGGACAGCCTTCTCAGGGGCAAAAAGACAAAACACTACTTGGGTGACATTTTATGTAACTGAACAAAGGGTAATGGAGAAAGCAGAGTCACCGGGATGAAAAGAAGAAACTGGAATAACTTTAATTTGTGAAAAGTTACAGGAGAACTGAGCCCTGGCTGGGATGATTTAGTTGGGGTTCATCCTGCTCTGAGCAGCGTCTTGGACTAGATGATCTCCCGAGATCCCTTCCAGCCCTAATCTGCTATAATTCTATGATCAAATAAAAATTGAGAGTATTCATCTTAACAAAAAACTCCTCTGTTTCTAGACAAAATGATTGTTATTCATTGCAGACCAGGAATAATAAGAAAAGCTGAACTACAGTGAATTTTCCATTAAATTTAGTTTTATTTCAGAATATATTTTAGGCAAGGGCAGTTAAACTCTTCTAGAGCAATTTCACTCTTGCTATCCAGTCTGTCAGTCTATCTCAGGAGTTCCCAACCTGTGGTCCAGGGGCCAAAAGCAGCCTTCATCTTCCCTCCTAGCTGCAGAATGGAGTCACTGCCTATGGACCTGGTGGAACATGTTTCTGCAGGGCTAAAAGACCAATGCAGGTTCCTTGCTACAGCCAAAGGGCTAGATCAGGGCTCCCCTCCCTCTGGCTGTAGCAAGGAGCACTGCAAAGCACTCTGCCGAGGTCCAATAGGTGCTCGGCTCCTTATTGGGAGTGAGAGGTAGAGGATGGGAGCACTGAACTTCTGTCCCACTGGCTGCAAAAGGGAGCCACTGCCTTGATACTCGGACAGAATGCGCAGAGCTACAGGATGCATGCAGCTTCCCTGCTGCACCCAGGAAGATGGGAGATCAGCAAGCGAGGGGTGGTGGTTCTGTTGGTAATGACATTTGTGGCCCTCGAGCCAAAAAGGTTGGGAACCATTGGCTTATCCACCTGCTGTGTTCTGACATCCAGATTGTAAACTCTCCTTTGTCAGTGTCTTGTACAATACCTAGTATAACAGGTCTCGCTGGTCATTGATTGGTGTTCTTAATCACTACCACAAAGTACATAATAAATATTACATGATCGAACGAATTGGATTCTCTGTGAATAATTTAAAATAATATGATACATTTACCAATTTACTCTATAAGAAATAGTTACATACTTCAGGAGTCCTGTGGCAGTTTTAGAGACTAACAAGTTAGTTTCTTGTACAAGCTGTTGTGGGCATAATCCCACTTCGTCAGATGAAGTAGGAATATGCCCACAGAAGTTCATGTGAGAAAGAAACGTGAGGCTTTAAAAGTGCCCAGGACTCCTTGTCTGTTTTGCTGAAATAGACTAGCATGGCTACCTCTCCAGCATCATTTATACTTTACATCACAAGCTGAAGTCAGTCATATATTTTTAGCTGAGGAAGAAGGAGGTAATTGCAGGGTGGTACCTATCATAATGACATATTCATCTATCAGTATCTCTCTCTATAAAATCTGTAAGTGGGTTGGAACCTAAAATGGTTTTCTCTGTTTGACATGTGGCCACAGTTGTGGTCAGTAGAGGCACCTAAGATGAACCTCCATCAGTATAGGAAAGTTGGTGGCTGGCAAGGAAGGCATTCTCCATGGCCTTTAGAAGAATCCACTTCCTCCCCAACTCTATAATAACTAGAGTTTATTAGTCCTCAGGGTGTGCTGTAAGGCCCCATCTTTTCTTCTTTGCCCATGAAGAGCAGGGTATTGGGAAGAGGTGATAGCAGTGATGTGGGACTTGTGATGATTGTGTTCAGGTCAGTTAGTTTCTCTTACGTTAACATTGTCAGTGGGCAGGGTAACTGATGTGTTCATTTAATTAGTATATTCTTAAAAGATTGTTAAGCATGTCCAGTGCTTTGGGCATGTGCTCTTACTGTACTTTGTGAGACGTGACACTGAATATATCCAGCATGTGCTTTAGAGTCTGTGCCTCTCCCCGGTATATTACTGTGCATCACATCTTACTAGGAACTAATAAATCCCTGGTTAAATCTTATTTGAATAAATATTTTTGAAAGCCATTTAGAGTATGTAATTCTGTTTTACACTAACCACAGGAAATTAAAAATGTAGCTTTCAGAAGACAGCTACAAAGAGCATTCAGATAATCTCATGATACATAAAGAGAAGTCCACTGTTATACAATGTACTGGCCATGAAGGACCAGAAATTGTAATTGCTATCTGAAAATATAATCACAGTAACTGTAAAAGAGTGAGGTTTGCAAAGGATTTCATGAGATTTGCCAACTTTAATGCAAGAATGATACTGTAGAGCAAATGGCTGTAGATCTTAATATAGCATGTAAATTTAATAGGACAGTTTAATAATGGATTACTTTTGTGACAAGATGCAGACCTACTGTCTGAAGAATCTTCCTTTATCCTGTGCTTTCCATTTATTTATTTTTTCTAAGAGATTGTACTTGCTTTGTACTGAAGCTGTAAAATAATCCAAGTGTCATATCTTGTCAAGTCTACAATAAGAGTTCATTTGCTGGTGAAGTAAACACTGCTTCTTCCCTTTTAAAAAGATTACTGAAGAGGTCAAGCAGGCTTTTGTTTTTGGCTCAGGAACTAAAGAATGAACTGAAAGTCCTGTGTAAAATTTACCACTTTTGATCTCTGATGCACTGATCTGAATGAAAAGAAACCATCCTACATACTCCCTTTTATTCTCTGTTTGCCATACATAGATATTTGAGCAGAAAGAATATGGTCTGAAGTCTCCACCCAGCAAAGGGCTTACCCATACTTTATTTTAAGTCTATAAGGAATCCCACTGAGTGCAAGGAGGAAACCAGAGAGGAAATGAGTTCATTCACCAACAGGTGGGGTGCTAGCCTGGGACCTGGGAGATTTAGGGCTAACTCACTGCTCAGCCAACAAGACTTCCTGTGTGATCCTGAATAAGTCATTAGTCTCCATCTGTCTCAGTTCTCCATCTGCAAAAAGGGAATAATACTTCTCTGTCTCACAGGGGTGTTGCAAAAATAAATACACTGAAGGCTGTGAGGTGCACTACCACATTTCTAGCTAGGCCTCTTGCTCCCTCTCATTCTCTTTTTTAAAATAAGGCAGTTAATGCCAGGTTCAGATTTTCTTTATTATGTGAGCATCAATTCATTTGTAAGATTCAAGTGACCTGCATTTTCTGGATGTTTTTAAGATTCCAAAAATTAGCTGAAGGCTCAGCCAAAAATACTGTACCAGAAGTGTTGAAGGAAGCTATGGCGATTGTTAGTGAGGGAGAATTTGTACCAGTAGCTTGTGCCTGCAGTTCTTGCCTTCCTACACACAGAAGACCTTGCCATATTGTATTGAAAGGCTAGTTTGTGCTTTTATTATGTTACATTGATTGTGCTTTATTTTTGAATGATAAGGAATGTTCTCACTGGGAAGCTTTTGGGACCAGGTGCATCCATGTAGGGACTTTGTGTTAGGAAAAGCTTTTTCAGTAGCTGGTATAGATTTAGTTTAAAGGAAGTGAAGAGCTGTAAATGTTTTTAAGGAAAAACACAGACCGGACAAATCCTGTTATTTTTTCCCAGGGATTGTGAGTTAATTTGTCACATTTACTAAGGCACAAAAAAGCCCAGAGGAATTGCCATATTGAATTAGACCTAAGGTACATATATATCAAAACCTTCTCAAAACAGTGGCCAGTACCATATGCTCTAGAAGAAAGGTGCTAGAACATGAGCTGTCAAAAATGTCCTGCTTACCTGTAGCTTGGAGTAATAGATATGTTGAAACCCCCATAGCCATACAAGAAAGCAGGATGAGAACCATCCAGTTTAATTCCCTTCTTGTGGACAATAAACATTGGGATCTTGGTACCATCTTTGCTGGGATAGAAAACCTAGGACAATACAGAGGAAAAGTGTTTGATGTACTGTTATTGCAGGGAACTATTTCAGAAAACACGTCACAAGTAGTTATTCCTGTGCTTTTGTTTTATACAGAAACAAGTCTGAGACAGTCCAACTGCAACCTTCTCCCTGTAATTTAAGAGCGATTGTTAGCATAAACCACATGGTATGTGAAATGGTTTGTCCCTGATTTGACTGACAGTTTTAGAAAATATGTACCTAAATGAGACCAAACACCTTATTAAGAGTATGATTCTGCTGCCTTTATTCATACTGAACAGTACTTACTCAAATAAGTAATCATCACTAAAAACATTATGAAAGGAATATAAGCAACAGGCAAACAGGAAAGACACTAATACTAATAAGGGAGATAGATTATAAATTATTTAAAAAAAATACTAGAACTAGACATTTACAGAAGAAAGAAAGTCAGGCAACTGATGGGCAGGAGAGAGAAGCTGCTGACAAATAACATTGATCTGTGTCATGGGCTTCATTGAATGTAATACTTCAGTAGTTCTCCAAAAGACTGAACAGGCAATTAGAGCTAACAGAAGCTGACAAATAATTCTTTTAATAATTACATCCCAAAATTCCAGATACTGTTGGTGCTCTAGCAGCAGGTGAAACAGGTAAGTGTACAGTAAAGATTCAGTGATAACCATTTAAGGACTAGGTTAGTACTAGATAACTGGACACCATATGAGTATTTAAACAAGGACACTTCCTAGCATCCCAGAAATGCAACCCTGCCTGGGCTTGATCTTGCATCATGTAGGTCAACCAGTGTATGGGACCCAAAAGCAAAATTTTAATCATGAGAGGTGGATTATAGCATTTTAAAAATCCATAACAACGTATCTAGGAATATTTATGTTTGAAAACATCATGTTTTAGTTATTTTTATTGTGGATATTCTTGGATTGGCCCATAGTTGTTCCATCATTAGCCACAAACAGTATTATTACCTTTGTATTAACAAAATTTTTTGCCTGCTGGAAGAAAACTTACTTGTAGTTAACACTGAACATCTTTACAGTAATGAGATCAATGAGATGGAAAGAGACTACTGAACATTTTTAAAATGTATACTCTAGTAAGGGACAGCTAGCAGAGATTCATAAAAGAAAGATCGTGCTTGACAAATTTGCTTAAATTCTCTGAGTACAAAACAACACACATACACAATTTATTTGGATATAACAAAAAGCAGTTAGTTATACTTGACCACAGAACTGACTGACTTGCAAAGTTGAAAAAAAATTAAAGAGGAAATTATCATAACAAATTCAAATTGGCCTTAGGAATACAAACCAGAAGTACTAAAGGAATACAAATATCAGGAGTTTGGTAGGTTAAGGGGCTGAAGGGGTGAAATAGGTGAGTAGTGACACAATTGCCAGCGTGCAACCCGCTGTTTGCTTTGCACTGTATATACCTAACTATGAATAATAGGGTGATGCTGTATAGCCTACTGGGAAAGAACACAGCAAAAAATACAGAGTAGAAGAACAAAAATCAAAGTAATTTGGCTACATAAGGCTAATGGATTGAAAAATGGTTCATGCTATTCAATGGAGTAAAAAAGAACATGGAATAGAGAGGATATTAAATAATCGTAGATGTCACAATATCACAAAATTTTAATATGGAAGACAAACCATTTAGAATTCTTAAAATGAATGAATAATGCACTGGAACCAAGGAGTAAACATTTGACAGGAATATAAAAAAATAAACAGAAACAGCAATCTACATCCAGGAATAAAAGCCTCCTCTCCTAAGGACCTGTCTGCACTTATTGAAGATGCTACCTGTGCTGACAGGACAGCACATCCCATTGTCATAAGCACTCTACCTCCCTGACAGACAGTAGCTACATTGACAAGACAAGCCCTTCTGTCGACATAGCAACATTTAGTCCGATGGTTAGGTCCGATCTTCCTCATCCCTGAGAGGACTTGCTATATAGACATTCATTTGTAATATGGACTAGGCTTATGATAACATTGAAGCTACTTGTCCAAGAGCCAATTTTTCAAATTCTGCCTGGCTTATTTTCTTTCTGGAGGATAGTAGTGGGGGAGAGGAGCTGAGTCAACCCTGCCGGAACTGGGCAGACGGATGGAACTGTATTCTGTTCAGAGAGCCAGCCAAACTCTCCAAAAAAAAACACTCAATAAGGCTAGAAGAAGGAGCCATAGACCCTTCCTTTCGCGCCTGTTTTTTTCAGTCTAACTTTTTCTCTGAAGCCTGCAGTGTAGGGGCACCAGCTGCTGCAAACATCTCAGAAGGGGAAGCACAGATGAGGGGGGTATTCAGAGCCATAACTACGGTGGGGCAAGCGGGGCTTTGCTCCAGGCGTGCTGGAGTGGCTCCATTGTGCCACTCCATTAAAGGGCACGTTCCCTGCTGATTGCTCCAGGGACTGGCTATTGTAAGACATGAGTTCCAATCAGAACGTGCCCCGGGCACTGGATTCTTTAGTTATGGTTCTGGGGTATCTGCCCCTAAAAAAATCAAATGCAGCCCTGAGACAGAGCTAGAGATTAGAAGAACAAATTATAGAGCTGAGCTGTTAGTCAGAAATTGGAAACTGTTTGGAATTTCCCTCAGAAAAGCTCTGCAGTAGAGATGCCTCGCTAAGTTGTCAGCTGTTGTGGAGGAAGAAAAAACCTGGAGGGAAATTCAGGAGATGGGGCATTTTCCTGGTGCAAATGCCTATCAGATCCAACTCAGCCCCAAACTGCAAACAGGCTAAAGAACCATTTTAATGGATCTCTGGACAAGGATATTGTGGCTCTCCTCTGATTCTGTTAAATCCGCTACACTGCAGTTGAGGCATGGATGGATTAACCAGCCTGGGGGCCCCAGGCTCCCCACACTGCAGGCCCTGGCAGTCTGTGCTGGAGCAGAGACCATGCTGCGTGCCAGGTAGCTCCACACCCCTGGGTGGAACAAACAGGTGCTCGCCTGGCCTGCCCTACTCCCAGCAGTGGGGCAGGAGCATGGAGCCTGGTGTCAGGTCCCTGCTCCCCCCACCCCCTGTTGGCAGGGCAGGAGCTCTCTCAGCACTCCCCCAAGCTGTGCCAGCACTGAGTGGGGCGGGTGGGGAGCTGGATCAAGTAGCAGTTTCAAGAGCAGGAGGCCGGGGCCCCCTTTAGGTCTGGCCCTGGGGTTTCAGCCCCTGCATTAATCCAGCCCTGCGTTGCAGACATTTCATCCTTAAACTGATGGTGCTGATTCAACTCACCAAGAGTACAGAAACCCAAGGCAGTTGCTTTGTATGAAGCCATACATTTCAGAGTGAAGGAGTATTACAGTGCACACCATATGGTCTCAAACACAGAGAAACCCACCCAAGACTAAGATCATAGCTTGTTTTACACTGCTAGTGGCAAATTGAGACCTGTGGTTTTTTGCAGCTGTGAAAAACATGAAACAAAACCCAATGATTAAAATGACATATGATTAAAAACTCACCCTGCAGTGGCAGTTTCTGCATCCCTGAACTGGGTCTGGCTACGGTTACCAGACGTCTGGCAAAAGGAGGACAAGTCCTCCTTTTTTGCCTTTATGTCCTCCGTCCTCCAGGCATTTTAAAAAATAGGTGCTTTTGTCCAGCTTTTTACTGATCAGGACAGAATGTTTAAAACCCCTCTAACTGCCAAGTTATGGAGTGGGGGATCTTCTCCCAGTGGCTTGGAGATCGGAGCTGGTCACATGCCACCCAATCACAGCTCAGCACAAACCAGGCCTTTTCACTAAGAGCTCAGATATCTCCCAACTCTGGATACTACCCTTGCTAAGCTGCCTGGATAGCACAGTTGGTTGACAAGGTGTCATTTAACTGTGGGGTTGTGGGGTCAAGACCTGTAGTTAAGACACTACCTTCAATCAGTCAAATCATAGGGCTGGAAGGGACCTTGTGAGATCATTGAGCCCAACCCCCTGGGAACTGAACCCAGGACCTTCTGCATGTCAAGCAGAGGTGCTAGCCACTACAAAATGAACTTTTTTTTTTCCAGCCCTTGGGCCCTACAAAATGGCTAAACTGGGGGTGGGGGAGGGATACTAATAAAATGAAGAAAAATAAAGTCTACCATAAATAAAATTACTAATAAGGACCAATTAAATAAAACCACTAAAGTGGCAGGTATGAACTGCACAGAAACAATTTAGGACTTTTTTTTTTTTTAACTGTAAAAATGGGCTGCTGTGGAAAATGAAAAATGAAAAGTGAGTTAACTGGGTTTTTTTCCTTGTTCTTAACTTTTTAAGGTACTTTTCAAGTTTATATTTAAAAATTTAGCTTTTTAAACTTTAGTCTCATGAACATTAATGAGAGGGTCATGAAAAACTTTCATTTAATGAAAAAATCCAGTTTTTGGTAAAAGAAAACATTTTGGTAATTTTCTTTAAAATAATTTAAAAACACATGACATTGTGCAGTTTTAATACTGCATTCCTTAATCATTACCCATTTTCCATGACATAATATGGTAATAACAGTTGTATTAATACTACATTTTCTCCACATCCTCCAATGTCCTCCTTTTCAGATCTCCCTGTCCTCCTTTCCATGCTTTGGTATCTGGTAATCCTAGGTCTGGCTCCCTGCTCTGGGCACTGCAACCTGGTATATTAATTTACAGTTCTGCTCAAGTCTGGCCTGGTCACTCCTTGCAACGATGGCCACACCAAATTTAAGCAAGTGGTGTTGCGACCTGGCATATGGAGATGCAGCACCGCTCAGGACTTGCCACATCTCATCCCTGGGGGTGAGGGGGAAGGACCCAAGTCACTGAGGGTTAGGGAAGTGGGGATGGATGGATAAATAAAGTGGAAAATTGTAAAATAAGAAGAATGAAAAGAATTTTACAGGTCTCTGGTGATAACATATACACAAGCACATGTGTGCACATGCACACACACCTCTCCAGCTCCCATAGCTAAGGGCTTCAAAGGCTCTAACTTGCTGTCTGTCATACATATTTAAGAGCTTTCAGAGCTCCTGCAAACAGGCTTTGAGCACACTTTTATATAGCTGGGTTTACTTTTCAGACGTCAACCTTCTCCCTTGATTGTGGAATCAGATCAACTCCTCCATGTTAACTTTGTGTTGGTCAGAAGTGCCAAGTTCTGTGTTTCTACATATGACATTTGATGAAAATCATTTCATGGACTGATGTGCGTGCAACTGTACATTTCAACTTATGAAGAAAAATCCTGTAACTAAGTGTTGGTCATGGACAGGGCATAGAGCTGTGGAAAACTTTGCAGGTAGAGCTGCAGCTGTGTTGATGGTGTCCTGGAATATCTGGGTTGTGCTGAAAAACTCTTGAGATTCCTGGGGTGGGTGGAAGGCTAATATGCTGGGATGCTGTAAGGAAAGTACGTGGGCTTGGGGGAGTTGACATGGCATTCTGGAGTGCACAATGGAGGCCAGCACTGAGTTTATTCATCTCCTACCCTCACTAGGTCAGTGGCCCCTGCCACTGCACCTGATCTCATCTAGTGCAGCAGACTGCTCTTCCCCTCTGTTTCTTCTCTGCTGAATTCAAGTCGGTAGGACAGCAGGAGGGAAATGCTAGGCGCTGCTTGTTCAGCAGGTGTCCTATCTGCCCCATTTGATGTGGCAGGAAGGCAGAACTGCTAGTGAAGATTTGCTGTTTTCCCTCATCGCAGCCACATAACTTAGGGAGTTTCCTGAGATGTGGGAATTCATGACAAGGCAGCCACATGTGGGAGCATCATGCAAAATCTGTCACATCTTGTATGCTACTCTCTTCAAGGGTATAAGCTGAGCATTGAGTGCCATCCTTGATGTTGGAATTTTCTGACCAAGAAAAATCAGGTTAAATTTATTGGCAAAATGTTCATGATAAGCAAGATGAGCCAGGACACTGAGGAGACAGGTCTCTCTAACTTTTGATGGCAGGTTCAAATCAAATCTCAGGTTGGTGGAGATTAAATGTTATACCATCCATTTGCTCCTCAGTGGACTATATGGGGTTCTCAAAGATTTTCATGGTATGCAAAAAATCTCAACAGATTTTCCTGAGGTCCACTTCCCTTTCAATTGCACATTATTGACTGCATGATACCCTAATGCAGGGGTTGGCAACTCCCAACATCCATGGCAAAAATGGCCCCGGAATCTGAGCCAGACCAGCATGCGGTGCTGCTCAGGCTCACTCGCTGGGTCCACTCCTCCTTGCACTGTGCGGCCGGGCGGCAAGAGCCGTGCACTGGGTTTCCAGGCTCCCACTGGCTGCACTTCCCTGCTGTGGCCAGCAGAGACAAAGAAGGCACAGTGCATGGCTCCCCTGGCCCCTGCTGGGCAGGGCTGGAGGGGAAGGAAGGAAAGAGGAGCAGGGCGGGTTGGCCCACGTGTTCCTGGCTCTGACCCTGGAGCCAGAAGCTGCCCACCAGGGGGAGCGAGAGCCAGTCCTGGCCGGGACCCTGAAGCTGCCCACTGGCAGGGGTGAGAGCCTGTCCAGCCAGGACCCTGAGGCTGCCCGCTGGTGGGGGTGAGAGCCAACCACAGCTGGGACCCTGAGGCCACCTGCCAGCATGGGTGAGAGCCGGCTCCGCCCCTAGCCTGCTGAGGGTTCGGAAGGGCTGGCAAAGGTTGCCAACCCGTGCCCTAGTGGCAACTGCATTAACTGTTGATTTGTAAGAGTAATATCAGGCAAGTATTTAATGTACTTCAGCTATCTTTGAATGCAACTTAGCAGTTGGAACCACCACAGAGCTAGCTAGCTATTTACAGACCATCCATATAGACTCTGTACAAGCTGAGAATCACTTGTCTTTACAAACTGATTCTGACAATACTTGCTTCCAAGCAGACAAGTGTCCACATCCCAAAACTGACCTGAGACTGCCAAAAGATGGCATAAACCTGAATACTGAACTCCATGCATGCTTACTCCTCTGATTTGCGCTAACATAGCTAAAAAATAACCATGTTATTGCAAACAAGGAGTCTTGTGGCACTTAAAGACTAACAAATTTATTTATTGCATGAGCTTTTGTGGGAGAAAATCCTACTTCATCAGACACTTTGAAGATGAGGAACCTACAGAATAGGAGGAAATAAACTCATGGAAGTGTAAGTCATGGATCAGGTCACGCTGTAACAGCAAATCAAAGGAGTCGTTAAGATTCAAATGTTGGGGAAGGTGAGGTCAAATCATCTGTTGTAATAAGAAAAAAATGCAAAGCCCCTATTAAGCCCTGAAGCAATGCAGTCAAATCTGCAAATAAATTTGAACTCTGCAGCTTCTCTCTGAAGCCTTGAGCTGGTATTCATCTCTCTGAGCTCTGCAATTAGTAAATCTTCAGTGAAGTGATCAGGAAGATTGAAATGTTCACCCACTGGTTTTCGAATGTTGTGATTTCTGATGCCAGATATGTGTTCATTTATTCTTTTGTGCAGAGACTGTCCAATTTGTCCAATATATAAGGCAGAATGGCATTTCTGGCACATGATACATGGCACATGATACACTGTTAAAGCAGTGTAATAACTTTTGTTATTTCAGTGCAAGTCTACCAGTGGACACTTTTTTTTTTTTTTTTTTGGTATCAAGAGAATCCTATTCTAATTTAAATAAAAAAGTCAATTTAAGCCAAATTGATATAGGACATTCTTAATCTGAAACAAAAGCATCCACACCATGACTTCCACCATAAAAACAAAAACATGTGAACTAAAACCTATTATTTTGGCATATTTAGCTCCTTTAAGTGGTCCCAATAGACTAGGCTTGTGCAGAGCCAGATTAATTGGCTTGGGGGCCCCAGAATACCAATGACCATGGAACACCACCCGCAAAGGGCCCCTGTCCCCCCAGCATGAAGGCCTGTTGCTGGGGGTAGGGCCTTGGGGCCAAAGGGCACTCCCACCCCAGCCCCACTCCAGCCAGTCTGCCCCCCAGGATTGGAGAGGGTGCCAGCTGGCATGCAGCACGGCCCCTGGTGCAGTGCTCCAGCGCCATAGGCTGTGGAAGGCCACACTAGAGTGGTGGAGGACATGCCAAGATTCAGCTGGCCCCACCCGCCCCAAAGTCAGGGTTGGCTTGGCCCAGGGGCTCCTGCCTGGCCTCTGGTTCCAGGGTACCCCCCTCTCCCCACACCTGCTGTGCCATCAGGGCAGGAGCACTCCAGCCCTGCCAGTGCTGAGTGGGGTGAGGGGGAGCCAGACAGGGGTTTTTAGGGGCTGGAGCATGGGGTCCTCTTTTTGGCCAGAGCCCAGGGCTTCAGCTTCTAAAGCCCCTGTGATAATCCAGCCCTGGCTTTGTGGCATGTTGGCATGGCTTCTACTGATGCTATATTTGTTCTATAGATAAACAGATGTTTTAAATCATGAGGAATGCAATCACATTTATTTTAACAAGCACACAGTGTTTTTAAAAGGATTTTTAATTTCCATTTTTACTGCTTGTGATTAACCCACATTTTTAATATTTAAATATATTTGTATTAAAAATACCTCCACCTTCTTATGAGAGCAGTAATTCTCAACCTTTTTGGCTCAAGGGCCACAGATACCATTTTTACAACCCTGAAGGACCAGCAGTCTTTGCCAGGAGCCTCCCCCCACCCCTTGACTCCCCACTGAAGTCAGATCAAGTTCCATGAGGAGGCAGCCCCTCCTCCTATTGCACTGGCTGCAGCAGGAAAACCATGCATGTCATGTAGCCCCAGCCCCCATGCACTCCACCATGATCCCTAGGCAGTAGCTTCCTTCTGTAGCTAGGGGTATGGCAGATCAATGCTCCTCTCCCTCTGGCTCCAGCAGGCATCCCAGCACCTAGGGACCCAGGCAAAACACTCTGCCTCCCGCTGGAGCCAGGGGAGGGGAACAATGACCTCCCCTCCTTCTGGCTCCAGCAGTGAAACCCAGCACCCATGAACCCAGATGGAGTGCTTTGCCATGCTCCCTGCTACAGCTGAGGAGCACTGGTGTCTCATTCATTTGGTTGCAGCAAGGAGCCTGTGTTCATCTTGGAGACCAGGGGCAATGTGCTTCACCTGTGTCTTTAAGCCAGGGCTCTCAAACACGCAGCCCCTAAAGCTATTTTCTGTGGCCCTCAACAACACTATTGTTACCAAAAAAAGCAAGGAGTCTTGTGGCACTTAAAGACCAGTATATGCAATATTGTTGTATGAAAAGGTTTCAGTGGTGTAGCCCTCAGGCTAATGTACTAGTCCTCATGCGGCCCTTGTGGTGATTTGAGTTTGAGACCCCTGCTTTAGGCAGTGGCTGCCTTCTGCAGTCAGCAAGAGGGAAGCAGTGGGTTATTGTCTGGGAAACACTGACGACTATATCTCCAGTTAACAACTGCTTGTCCTAAACCTTTTATTTAAAAGCCATTTAACTTAAGAAGTTATTTTTCATGGCTGAGTTTTTTAGCACCATTATTTATAGTTTCTATTCTAATTAAAAGGAAACAAAAGCAGAATGACATTTATTACGCTGTTGCCTGTTTTTAATCTTTCTGCTTTCAAAGGAAGGAGAGACGCTCTCATGCTTATGCCATCACACTGAACACTAAACGGGAGTTATTTTTACAGCTGTCCAATGAGCCCCAACAGAAATATGATCCTGTCCAACACATGCATTTAGTAGGTATCTTTATCATGAGCACTAGCTGTAAAGTGAAAAACAAAGTCATCACAGAATTTCATTTAACACTTTCCTCCAATTTTTGACTCATCAGGATTAAGCAAACAAGTAAATTCACAAGTGAAACTAACAAAGCATGCTTGTGGGAACTTCGCCTCTGGTAAGTTTATAAACATTTCCTTTAATTTATATCATGGCCACTTGTGAAACTTAGGGGACAAAGCATCACATGGTTTTTGCCCATATTAAAACAATATTTCCAGCATGAAATCTGCATCAAAAATCACTAGAGTTAGAAAGCTATCAGACTTAATGGATTTTGGTTAAAATGATCAGTTAATTTCCATGGAAATAAAGTTGCATGAGCAGAGGCCAATACCAAGAGGTTCAGAACAGCCACCTCCTAAAACTTCATCAAACTGATGCCAATAGAGCTACATCAATTTCTACTAGCTGAGGATATAGCTTGCCAAATCTTTCCACCAAGTGACTACTGTTGGCAGATCAGTTACTCTCCCCTGACCACTGGCTGACAGCAATTTCCCTCCCCCCTTCTAAACGTGAGCTTTTCTAACAACTTTCTGAAGACTGATTTAAAAACTTATCACCAGTGAAGATTAAACATGCCATTAAATGAGAACACAAAGCAAAACAGCACGTCAAGATGACTTTGCTGCTCAGAATTTAAGTGTTTCACTCCAATTATTTTTGTAAAAATGATGATTGCCCCCTCCCCTCCCCTCAAGAAGAGCAAATGGGGGTGGGGCACTGAGTTATGTAAAGCTACTTAAGCTTCCTCAGATACACAATTTTCAACTGGTTCAATCTCACCTTAAATTTGGTGTTATCTCTGAAGTAAGTCTATCCGTTTATTTATATATGGCCAATAAGGGGAAGTGCTTCTATCTGAGAGATTAAGGTACACTGGAAAGAGTAAACCTACAGAGAGAAGGATGTCTAGCAATGGTATTTCAGGCCTAATTTTAGACCATGACAACTTTCACTGGAGAATGTTTATAGAAGGGTATAACTGATTTCTTTTTTTATCAGAGCTAGGAATGATCCACTTGTGCTAGTTACAGTATATTAACCATGGCTAATATACTTTAATAATAAAATAATAATAATAACAACAACAACAACAACAACAACAACAACAATAATAATAAGTGTGTAAATCTGTTGTAAGTACAGTATACCAAAAAGGGAAATAAACAAATTTTGGGAGAAAACACTGACAAAACTTCAATCAAATATCTTCACATTATATGATTCATGTCATTAATTTGTGGGGTGGTGGTAAGACTAGAAATAACCACTCAAAATTATAGCTCTGCAGTAAATAGTGCTGTACTCTTACTATATATATGCAAAACTTTGTACTGTTCTGGCAGTGTAAAGAAACCTTGGTGTGGTTGTAAAAAATGTAATTTCTGCTGACTGTAACTACCCTTTATACTGTCAGAGCAGTCCAAGCAGGGATTTAGTGTAACTGAGAATCAGGACTCCTGTTTTCAAACACATATAGCTTAAGAAAGGTGTTAAGAAATAAGCATGAAGACTTCAAATAAAACAATAATTTTAAGGAAGCCTTGCGTAATTCAGTACAGACATTTTTGAGTCATTTGAGCATTAAATAGACCCCAAATGTTCACTTTAAAGAAACTTGCCTTCCTGAGATGCTTCTGTTTTAAAAGTTAAAATCTTGGGCATTCATCATCCTCAATGAAGGCAACTTTGTTAAGTCTGTTTTTTTTGATCGATTTTTCATGTTCTAACCTGCCTTTTCTAGTACTCCCATTACTCACTCATGACTTTTTATCTTATGCTGTCCCTTAGCCTTTGAAGGCTCCTTGAAACAATGCCCGCCTTTGCCATCACAACCCCTACCTGTGCCAGGAAGCATTTCAGTGCTAAATAAGTTTTGTTTTGCTAAAGAAATCTGGTGCCTGAGCACACCACCACACAGGATTCCCATGAGTCTGTGTCTTTACTGGCTTGCGCCCCCCCCCCCCCCCAAGTCTGGCTGGACTACTTTGATTGGTTGGAGGGAAAGGCACTTTTCATAGGTTCACTTGGTCCTTTAAGGATGCTGGAATGGCAGTGGAAAAGTATAACACCAAAAGACTGCTATTAAAGGGTTAAATGATGGGGGAGTTTTGTTTTGAGGAACCTGAAGAGTTTGTTTCAGCTTCATTTCTCCTGTTCTGACTGAAAAGGTGGAAGGCCCAGTTTTGCTGATATGTACTGTTGGCTTGTGCATCCAATTCTTATTTTAATCCTCTTTCAAATTAGTAAAGTTCTGTAAGACCAGTCCTGACTGCTGTCTGCTTTATTCAGCTGCTTGTGCTAACAAAGGAAAGGTAGCTGTCCTGAGAAGGTTCACAGAATCATAGAATCATAGGGTTGGAAGGGACCCCACGAGGTCATCTAGTCCAACCCCCTGCCAAAAAAAGCAGGACCACTCCCATTAGATCATCCCAGTCAGTGTTTTGTCCAGCTGGGACTTGAACACCTCCAGAGATGCAGATTCCACCACCTCCCTAGGCAACTTATTCCAATGCTTCACCACTTGCCTAGTAAGGAAGTTTTTCCTAATATCCAGCCTGGACCGCCCCAGCTGTAACTTGAAGCCATTGCTTCTCGTTCTGCCCTCTGTTACTACCGAGAACAGTCGAGCTCCCTCCTCCTTGGAGCAACCCTTCAAGTAGTTGAAGGTTGCTATCAAATCCCCCCTCAGTCTTCTCTTCTGCAGGCTAAATAAGCCTAGTTCCTTCAGTCTTTCTTCATAGGGCTTGTGCTCCAGCCCTTTGATCATTTTGGTTGCCCTCCTCTGGACTCTCTCTAATTTGTCCATGTCCTTTTTGTAGTGGGGAGCCCAAAACTGGACACAGTATTCCAGATGTGGCCTCACTAGTGCAGAATAGAGGGGAATGATCACATCCCTCGATCTGCTGGTAACACTTCTTCTGATGCAGCCCAGTATGCCATTGGCCTTTTTGGCAGCAAGAGCACACTGCTGACTCATATCCAGCTTCCCATCCACCATGACTCCCAGGTCCTTTTCTACACTGCTGCTATTTAGCTGATCACTCCCCAGCCTGTAGCAGTACATGGGGTTTTTTCATCCCAAGTGCAGGATTTTACACTTATCCTTGTTGAACCTCATGAGATTCCTCTTGGCCCACTGCTCCAGTTTGTCTAGGTCTCCCTGAATCCTGTCTCTGCCCTCTAGGGTGTCTACCGTTCCCCCCAGTTTGGTATCATCTGCAAACTTACTAAGTGTGCAATCTATCCCATCATCCAGATCATTAATGAAAACATTGAACAGAACTGGCCCCAGGACCGACCCCTGGGGCACACCACTTGTTACTGCTTGCCAACTTGACATGGAGCCATTGATTCCTACACGCTGAAACCGTTGTTCTAGCCAGTTTTCTATCCACCTTACAGTCCACGCATCTAACCCATACTTCCTTAATTTGCCAATGAGAATGCTGTGGGAAACCGTATCAAAAGCCTTGCTAAAGTCAAGGTATATCACATCAACAGCTCTTCCCGCATCCACAAATCCAGTCATCTCATCATAGAAGGCGATGAGGTTGGTCAGGCATGATTTACCCTTGGTAAATCCATGCTGACTGTTCCTGATTACTCTACGTTCCTCCAAGTGTTTCAGGATGGATTCTTTGAGAAGCTGCTCCATGATTTTTCCAGGGATTGAGGTGAGGCTGACAGGTCTGTAATTCCCTGGATCCTCCTTTTTGCCTTTCTTGAAGATAGGTACTATATTTGCTTTTTTCCAGTCCTCTGGCACCTCAAACAGGAGACAAGTGGAGACAGCAGACAGATTGCTGAGGGAAAGCAGAGCCACATCCCAGAAAGCTGGTAAGAGAGAAGAGGTTTCCAGGACCAGGCAATGAAAAGTCTGGGTTCTTCTTTGTGAAGGCCCAAGCATTCCACCCTATATCTGCCCTATTATGCTGTCTAAGCAAAAATGCCAATTTTCAGGAGCTTTAGACCAGTATTTCATAAATTCAGCCAAAAACACAACACACCTCAAAGAAGTTCTGAAGTCACAGAAGTACAGCGAGTTTCCTCAGAAAGGTACAATGAAGCAAGCATCTGCTGGGAGGAGGAATTATGCAGTACTAGTGAGTCTGATGTTTGTGAGGACAAATGTGAGGAAGAAAATAATTCATGGGTGCCATGTGCTGGTCTATTTCTTGACATGTACCTATTGTCCTGAGCATGTACCTATTTATGTAAGTAAGTTACCTTGTCCAAGTGACATTGCACAGTCTAAGCAAGAAGGTCCTATACAGCCAGTGCTAAAATATTTCCCACTAACAAAATCTGTCAAATCATGGCGACATTTCAATCCAGCCTGGTACAAACTGTACTCCTGGTTGGAATACAGGGCAAATTTCTGGAACCGCTGTTATCTCTCTTACTTCTCATACAAGTCTTTGTCTTTTATTGTTGTTATTTATAAAGCTTTTTATATATGGGGAACAGATAGAAAGCCTTATTTCTTTCAGTTAATGTTAATTTTCAGTGCATAAAAGACCTATCATTCAGTAGTTATGTATGAAACACAGCCCTTAAGAAGGAAAGATTTTATGGTTATCCACCTCAGCCTCTAGGGTGACAAACAGTGTCCTTTGCTCCAGTTCTCCAGAACTGTGCAAAATTAGAGACTTTGCTTGAATACTGTAACGTTTGGTTTGGTATCCAAACGACTCAGGGTAGAACGAATATAAGAGCATTGAACCAATTGCTTTCCACCTCCCCCCCCCATCAAAACCAATTCTCATGTGAATAATTATAAAATCTGTTCCCGTTCATGCACCATCTATCACAGTCAATTTAAAAGTCATACTTCTGTCCGTATTTCTCCTTACCCTCCAAATACAGTTACAATATCTAAAACCACTGAAACTGATGACCTATTGGGGCTGAAGGAAGAAAACCACCTTATTTTCAGGTTTGTCTTTGCTGTGATATGTTTGTTTCTTTCATATGACAGCGTTTATGACTAGACCTTTTCACCGTTCTCCCGTATTATCACTTATTTAGCCAGTTTCTCCTTCTGTGTATGGAGGTCTCATACATAGCAACAATGGAGAGGAATTTTTTAAATGGGAAAATCTGATCGCAAACACATACTTAATTTCAAGAAAAAAATGGGAAGGTGTAGTACCTGAATTTTTGAAAATAAATTGAAAATAAAGGATTAGATTTCAAAATGACAGTTTTAAAGGAAAAAATCACAGTTTTATTTACAGTAATGATTGCAGATTACTGCTATAGACCAAACATCCAAAAACAATCTCATCTGAAGAAGTCTAATGCATATTTCTTAAACCATGAGCAATATGATCTTACATAAAACTGTTTATATATTTTGCCAGCTCCTTTAACTACAACAATATGAATAAAAATCCAATTTAAAAAATGATTGATTTGGCTTCTCACCTAGAAGTCTTTCCAACCGGTAATATGGTTTTTGCATCCAACAAGAAATATTAATTAATTGTATTTGAAAACACCATGTAAGTCGTGCCAAACTAATTATTCTTAGAAAGCCTCTAGTGATTATAAAAATGTTTCACATAACTCTTGTTTCAAGATCAGCTACTACATGCCAGAGATATGTTTCTTCCAAAAACAGGCAATAGATAAACTTGTTGCAGGACTGTTACCTTCTATTGTTCCAATGAAAAAGAATCTTAAAGCAGACTGAACAGTGTGTTAAGTAATGTACATTTAATGGTAAGATAGCATCAAAAGAATGCCTTAAAATGAATTTTATTCTAAAATGTTTTCCAAACTTCAGATATTGAAAAAAATTCTCAATTTGCAACAGATCAAGATTAATAATCACCACAGTTCAGATATAAAAAACACTCAGTTAAATTTAGCAATTTGTACGTTGCTTGTGAATAAGGAGAAAAGCATCTTGCACACCAGCATTAGTTTTTGAGAATATAGTTATCAATGTCTTAATTAACGTTGTGCCAGAGAAGCACCAAATTGCTAATATTAATATGTGTAGGTATAAGTAAAGTAAGTAAAGCTAAAAGTATACTGAGGATCTGATCAGGTAAAGCGACTTTAACTTTTGCTGACATCTATGTAAACTGGGGGTATTTAGAAACATGTGGAATGGGGCCCTAAAACTGATGCACTAGCAATATGAAGAATACACCATATTTATTTCTTCTAAATGTGTTTTAAAATTGGATTTCAAGAGTCCAGCAAGACACAGAACCTTTGCCTGATTAACTATGAAATGAGATCCTTGACTGGTTTTAAATTGACTGTTTTAAAGACTATAGAGGAGCACAGTCTGGAATTTGTGGTGTATTATATCCCAAATTACCATAATTTGGCACCGTCTCTTTAGTACAGCCTGGAGAGTTTAGAAACCCCCACCCAAATATATTTGGAGGTGAACAGTTAAAGAAATTTAACATTTGGAGAAAAATTTCACATCACAGCAGCTAAAGCGAGGGACACTAATCCATACCTGAACACATAAATAGATGTGACCTATTTTCCATGCTGTTGAGTACAGACAGCTCCCCATGACCTTAACAGGAATTGCCAGTAGTGAGCACTTCTGAAAAGTCAATCATAAGAGCCTAATTTTAAGCAGTTAAATTTGAAATTTTGCCTTTAATTTTTTGACAGCTGGAGTGAAATTCTGGCAAAGGTGAAGTCAATGGTAAAACTCCTATTGACTTCCATGGAGCCCTAATTTCTGCTCTGGTTTCCAAGTTCCTCAAACAAAGCACTAATACTGAGACAACCACTTCACATGCTATTCTAGTCTAGTACTTATGTAGTCCTCATCACCATCGTATCAGGAAGACCTAAATCCTGGCCTGTGGCTGAGGACTGCTTACTTAGCACATCACAGGATGTCCCATTTAATACTGGAGCCATTCTGACAATAGTCCAGTCCTCAGCATAAATTTGTGCCAGTGGACTAAGTGGCCATTCTCATAGCCAGAAACTGACATTATTAGAGACCTGCCACTCTGTTCATACTCATGCTCCAGCAGGTGGGACCTGTGGTGGGGGGAAAGCTGTTAGAGTAGCTCCAGGCTATTTGAGATTTCCTGCTGTGCAAGAGGAATTCTACATTAGCCTCTTACACTGGCTTTAAGACAACTTTGTGCTGGCAGATGGATAAAAAGCCGCCCCACATGTGGCAGGACCCGAGCCAAAGTAGCAGGCATATAGTAAAAAATTCATATAGGTAAAAGCCTCAAAGAACACCTGTTACAGATAATTGCAAAATCGCTACAAAATAATCAAGAAGCCCTTTAGAAGAGATCATTTTACCACCCACCCATGGGGACTTGATGTAGTCTCATGCTGATGGAAGCTAAGTGCTAGGAGATAGTCATTTAGAAAAATCCCTTGTTAGCGAGCCTAGCAGTCTAGCAGTAAATGGCTGCTGGGAAGCAGCTCATTAGGCGGTAGAAGGAATGGGGAGTAAAGGGAGAGAAAAATAAAACAAAGTTCAGAATTCCTGTTGGGAATGTATAGAAGAAATTCTTTTTGAATCATTCATTTACTGAGTTAAGTGAAAGGTTTTCTGCCTTTTGCAAAAATATCAAGTGCCAAAGGTGTTAGTGGCAAAAAGGACCAAATTAGTCTCTTTTAAATGCCACTAGATGAAGGATGCTTCTGACCATCTGATAGAAAATGAAACTACTTTGTACAGGTTCTTCCGTTGCCCTCCTCTTGGTGGTATCTGAGATCCTTTCAGTAATGCAACTAATAATTGTCACCTATGGTTTGCTCTCTTTTATCATTTCCCCAGAGGGAAAACAGTGGTGCAGTGTAGTGTTTTGTTGTCTTATTTTTGTCATACATTAAAATGTACATTGTGCTATGTGTTGTCATTAGTAAACACAAGGTCGAAGAAGCCAGCCTCGCATTTGAAACAAAAAGTGGTAATTTTTTTTTTATTTTTTGAAGTTTCAGGAAGTGTTAAGGCAAAACAGAGCTCACTGGGTCTTACATGATTCCTCTCTCTCTCTCTCTCTATCTTTGTAAAAGAAGAATACCACATGAATAAACCATTACAAAGAAACAAAATTGTAATTAACAGATGCTAGCCCAGTTCCCTTAATTAAAACAAGGTTTTACTTCAGTGAGGCAATTGATCTAAGAGACTGAGATAGACTAATAGCATCCTGACGGACCAGAAGGTAAAACAACACAATCACTTCCGTGTAAAAAAAAATCAGTTTAACTCATAGTTATGTAGACAAGAATTCAACTTCGACAGTACTGGTAGCTCCTTTCTTCCCATCACTGCCCTCCACTCAACACTCTCCAAGTGAGAGAATACAGCTAAAAGTAATTGGCAACAGTAATGGACAGAAGATTGAAACATATGACCCCCTTCTCCTCAGGTCGGTGATTTAAAAAATATTGAACAAAGGTGCAGAGGTGGCTATGACCCATCTCTAACCAAGATAAAGACATGATTACATGAGATTTTGTTTGCATAAACTAGTGGTAAGACTTGACTGGATTTTTCTGTATCTGATCTTCCACCTCTACACTGTGCAGTCTTTGGGGCATCCCCATGTATCCAGCAATTTTTTTGTTTGTGTTTTAACCAGGAACTTATTTATTCTGGTTTTGAAGCAGACCCCTATTTCCTTCTTACAGAAAGCTTAGATTATTTATCTAAAATATTGTTATTTATTTACTAGATAGCTTGTGGTAATGGCCATGTCCAGACTCTTCATAAGTGTCTACTGATTTTTGGTGTCACAGGTTTTAGATATTCAACTTGAGAGGCCTAAGATGGGAATCATTTCAAAAAGTGCTGAGCATACCTCCTCTAAAAAATTGGATCTGTCACAGTTCAGGGACACTGAACCTACATTCTCACTCTATGATCCACCAAGGGCTTCCATGCTTAGGCTCCTGGCTCCCCAGATGTCACTTCTCTTAGGCAGAAATACATGTTTCTCTCCCTCCTTACTGGAGTATTTCCAGGCTGCATAGTTCACTACCTACACTATTAATTCCCAAGCAAGCCCAGTCTGCTTTTCAACTCAGAGGTTATAAACAGTGGAACTGCCCACACTGATTAAGTTATCATGCAACTCTTTCTAAGCAAGCACATTTATTCTTAAGGTAAAAGAAAGATAGAGAAAACATAACAATGGAAGAATCTACACACATGCTAATACGATTACCAGCAATCACTCAACTCCATAAAAAGATCTAACAAGTGGGAGAGTCCTTCAAACACCACCAGGGGTTTTTTCTTTGGTCACATGTTCATAACAGCTGTCAGATAAAAACAAGTAACCAAAAAAGGGAGGTTATTTACTGTAACCAATGGTTCTTTGAAAGGTGTGGTCCCTATCTGCATTGCAGGTGTGCATGCATGCCATGTGCTGGAGTCAGAAAGGTTTGAAATAGTCTCTGTTGACCTGTGCATCCATGTGTGGTCCACATGGTTGCATCCGAGGTCCTATGAAGCTATGCTGGTTGATGCCCTCTCAGTTCCCTCTTACCAGAAGGTTTTGATCCCATAGCAGAAGGGATGGATGGTGGGAGAATTAGTATGGAGAAAAGGTATAGTATAAATCTGTTGTCCAAATGAGAATGAGGGCACACCCCAGAGAGCTGTGCCCTAGGATCCATCTGAAGCAGAAGATTGGGAGTTTGGGATTAGTATGTGTTCTGAAGAGGTCCCACTGCAGTATGCCCCACCAATGGAATATGGCACAGAGAGTGGGGTCATGCAGTTCCCACTCATGGTTACAGTAAAATGACTGGCTGAGCTTGTCCACTAGATTGTTGTATATGCCTGATAGGTATTATTGTGTGGAGCATGACATGGTACCACAGGCACCAGTTTCACAGCTGTGCTGTCTTCTGATAGAGGGTGGGTATTTGGTGCCTCCCTGTTCATTTATGTAGATGAGTGCTGTTATGTTATCCAAGAGAAACTGTATGTGCCAGGACTGACAAATGTAATGAGTATCTGACAAGCACATTGTACTGCCTGTAGTTCCAGGATGCTGATGTCCATCAGTGCTTCTTGGGGGAACCAGAGGTCTTGTTGCTTTATGCTGGTGCCCCAGCCTATGAAGCAAGCATCCATTGTATGAGTGGCACAGGGAGTGAGGCAAGGAGGGAAGTTGAAAGGAATGCCTGCCATAACCTTAGATAGGTAAAGAGGGTAGAAGGACTCATTTGATGAAGTGGTCCTCTCGTGGACTGTACATCAAGCAAAGTCACATTTGAAGACATCTCATGTGCAGCCGTGTGTCATGCGACAGATGTGCACACCATCATATGACCTAGAAGTGACAGGCACTGGTGGAAGTATGAGTATGGGTGGTTTCTCAGCCGCATGATTAAGGCAGGGAGTGTGGGGAAAATGAACTTTGGGAAGCAATGACCTGCTCATACAGCAGTCCAAACATGTCCCTATGAAAATGAGTTTCCTGGTTGGGTTTAGGGCAGATTTTGCCTCACTGCTGCATACTTCCATACTGGACAGTTCTTGCAACTTGCTGACACAAATGAGAAGGTGTGCATGGGATGGTGCCATTAAGAGTCAGTCATCCAAGTAGGGAAAAGGGGAGTAGCCTAAGTATCTCATGGGTGCTGACATCATGGCAAAGCCCTTTGTAAACATTCAAGGTGGAATAGCAATCTCAAAGGGGATTACACAGAATTGGTAATGGAAGTGTCTTATTGTAACATGAAGAAACTTGCGGTGGGTAGGGTTGATGGCCACTTGGAAGTATGCATTCTTTATACTGAGAGTCATGTTCTGAGTGGGGGGTGGAGTGGGGGTAGGGGAAATAGGGGAATGGGAGGAATAATTTGGAAGAGGGTAGTCAAGAGAAATCAGAATTTATGGATGAGTCTGTTTAGTGCTCAAAGATCCAGGATGGGGCAGAGATCTCCCTCTTTCTTCAGTATGTGGAAATAGAAGCATAGAAGACATGGCCCTGATAATGAAATGGCACTAGTTCTATGGTTCTGTTTTCAAAGATGGTGCATGCTACCCCCTTTGGGAGATCCAGATATGCTAGGCATGCACAGTTGGCCTCAGCGTCAGTTGATGGGAAGGTATGGGATTCTATTAGGTATCAGGTGTGTACAATGTCTAGCACGAAATGATCTGTGGTGATCTGGCTCCAGTTGTGGGCAAAGAGCTCAAGAGGGCCCCTGAAAACAATTGGAGAAGCTAAGGCAGGGCAGGGGAAAGGTTTGCAGGTCTGTATGTAGGACTGAAAAGGGGTGTCTGGTAGGTCATTGATGGGAGGTAGATACTGTAGAGGTGGAAGCAGCAGAGAACTGTGGTTGTTGGATCGTTGGTGTCACTGTGACTGATCTTGTTGACGCAGTGGTTAGAGCTGACAGGCAATCACAGTAGGGTAGCATAGGCGGGAATACTGGTCTGTTCTGGTATGGGGTAGGGACTAAAGCATGTAAGCCCAATGACCTCAATACTACTTGGAGGTCACTGAGTGAATGGATTTCAAGTTCCAAAGAGGTAGTCAGGTTAGTCTAGTTCATCAAAACAAAAAGTCTGGTGGCACTTAAATGGCTAACAAATGTATTTATTGCATGAGCTTTCATGGCAGAAAATCCTACTTCATCAGATACTTGAAGATGAGAAACTTACAGTAAATTTCATTCCTTACTGTATGTTTCCCATCTTCAAGCATTTGATGAAGTGGGACTTTTCTCCCACAAAAGCCCATGTGATAAATAAATCTGTTAGTCTTAACTGCCACCAGACTCCTTATTTGTTTTGAGTGAATGGAGACTCTGACTGGCTTTTTGTCACTAAACAAACGTTGTCAAAAGGGAGGTCCTCTAGAATGGTTTATATTTCCTTTGAGAATCCTGGTGTCTGCAGACAGGAGTCTTGGCTGAGAACCACCCTCAAGGCCAAGAGCCATGCTGCTATATTTGCTGCATCAACCACCACCTGAAGAGCAACCTTGTCAACCAGTTTGTCCTTTTCAATGAGTGATTTGAAGTCACTCTGTTTATCATTCAGCGGGAGATCTTGAAACTCTGCCAGCTTTGCTGACAATCTGAAGCTGTACTTTGCTAACACTGCATGGTAACTGGTTATTCTAAACTGTAAGCTTGCTGAGGAGTACACCTTCCTCCCAATAACGTCAAACTTCTTGGCTGCCTAGTTTGGGAGGAGTTGTTTTAATGTGTTGTTTTCTGGCCCCTTGCAAGAACAAAATAGTGCATCTCAGTGCACTTCAATGCAGTGGTAACTTTAATACTTCAATAAGTAACTAATTTTAGTTGATTTTTAAATTTACAAAACTAAGTATTAATTACAATTATAAATAGTAAAACCCTTCCCCACCACTACACAGTTCAAAGGCAAAGAGGAGAGGTGTTCTAATTCTGGCCAGGTGGCAATAAGAAGGAAGTAAGAGGGCACTGATTCACACAATCTCAAAAGACTTGGACAAAACCACGTGGACTCCACTCATGGATGCACAGGTCGATGGAGACTACTTCAGACAGTTCCAGATCCAGCACATGACATGCCAGTGCACTGTTGGAGGCCCTTTGCAATTTCAGTGGCCTGACCACTGTCCTACAGGCTTAATAGCTTCAACTACTTGCTTGGCTAGTCTGACCCCTGCAGCATAACATCTTCTGAGGGGCAGATGTCTCAGTTTCTGCATACCATCGCGCATAAGGCAAAATACACAATATGTACACTTGCAGCTGCACATTAGATAATGGTGATGGGAACAAGTGGTTATCTTTGAATGTCTAGGATACATTTTTTCATTGCCAGGGAGTGTATTTTTACTCTGCCCTGCCTATCACCAGATGTTGTTTTGACAACTCCAATCATCTTGGTGAAAATGGCATGCTGTCAAGGTAAGAATACAATTTAGGTAAATAGCATATATGATAATGAGTAGAGAGGTAATTAGGCAAAAGCTGTTTATGCAAGGGTATATAAATAGTTATTTAGATAAAGGGGCATGCTTTATTGCCTTCTGATTCTGTGGGAGGTGCTACCAGTTGAACCAGAGGCCACTGACTTCCTGGCAGGGCCCCTGAAGAAAGCCACGCTTATATATAGCCTTCTGAGTCACTGCTTAGCTCTCCAGGACTATTGAGTATAATATATTGCAGTTAATTTTAGGCTTTGTGTGTAACTAGTATATCTGTAGAAAACCTTACATATTAACCATTATTAGTCTGCAAATCAGGCATACTACGTCTCACTGCTATTCACACTGATCACTAAGCATTCATTATTAACATTCACTAGGTACAGAATCTACATAGGGACCAGCATAAGAAGGAAGAAATTGAGTCTCTGATGCTCAAAGATCTGGGGTAGGTAGCCCATCAGACAACAGATTTCTTCTCAAGGCATAATTTAAAAATTGGGTCTAGAGTAACGGAATTTTCATTCCTCCTTCCCCCCCTGCAGGTTATTTCCTAGGAGATAACGCCACAACTTTATTTATCCCAGAAGTTATTTATCTGGCCCACTGTTTTAAAACAGCCTTTGAATTTCCCAACACTTCGCAAGTTTTACATTAGTTATGTCTCGCTCCTAAAGACATCAAAAAAAATCTCATAATAATATATAAAGTTTGTATTTTTAATACAGTGAACATCTTACATCAACAAGGTTTAATTTAATTAACCTAAGGTTTGTCCAGGATATTGTGGTAAACTACCACATCTGTCACAAGATCCACTTAATGTGTATCATGTCGGGTACCCAAATCGCTGAACATTTCTGAAGATCTTGGCCATGGGCACCACCACTCCTAAGTAATAATTATGAGGTTCTTTGTCCCCTCTTTTCATAAGAAACATGCAGGGATTTACAATATATGACAGCATATGCTTCAAAATCAATTCCATAGATTTCAACCTAGCACATGCAAACACTCGTATTGATGACTTCACAGATATGCCACTGACTTAAAAGCTTGCGATATACTACTATTTGAGGTTTCTCAACCAGAAATTATAATTCCAAGCAACATTATGTCTTAGACTTGGGTTTGAGTTTGAGGTAGCTTTTTCCCCCATATACATAAGCAAAAAAGGGAAAAACTCAGTTATCCTTGCTAATGGGTTAGAGAAATTAAACCTTTCCCACATAACTCCCAGGGTGTTAGATTAGAAAATAACTATGGATCAGGTCCTTTGATTTCAACAGCATCTCCTGCTGACCACCTCCTATGTTAGAATGTTGGAGAGCTACCACTTCATTATTCAATGCAGTGGTTCTCAACCTTTCGCAGATGGTGACACACCTGGCAGCCTATTGTAATCCTACAGGATACACTCGCCCACCCACCCCCGGACAAATCGAGCCATCTCCCCGGCTATCCATGATACACTTGCCACTGTATGCTGACAAAGTAATATGTCCTTACACAATGGTTGAGAGCTGCCAGTTTAATGAGTGCTCCAAATTTGAAAGCCACAGATGAACTTGAAGAAAAGTAACCCAAAAACCAGCAGAAAAGAAGAATAAGAATGACTTCTTGAAGCAATATACAGGACAAAATAGCACTGTTAAAAAAAATACAAGCTGGCAGCAATACTGGTTTGTGGTCCAATTCACAGAAGGATAACATATTAAAACTTCTGGCTCTACTGTCTGATAATATAAACATCAAAAGTAGAGTGACCCACAGCTGTAATACTCCTGGGGCTAGCAGAGGAACAAAAACTAGAGAAAGGTAAAAAATTTAAAATATGTTATGATGGTGCAGACATAATGGATAGTCCACAGCCATCTTCTCCTTGGGCAATCTATGAACAACATAGAGGTAGATTCCTGCCTCCCGCCACCCCATTCCTAAACCTGCTAAATCACCAAAGAGAAAAAAATAATGATGGTGCTCTGCAGATCACTAGAGAGTTTAGCTTCCAGAGCTATGCTTTCTACTGACGATCAATAAACTCCAAAGTGTTTAATATTTAAAGTGAGAATTTCCCTGATTTCAGGTTTCCTGGCCTTTTAGGACAAGTCTAGACTGCAATCAAAAACCTGCAGCCTGAGCCTGTCAGACAACTTTGGCTTGGTGGATGTAGGCTGAGGAGGTGTATTATTGCAGTGTAGACACAATTAAACAGTCCCTCAGCCCAAAACCAACAAGTCAAGTCAGCTGACAGGCCAGCAGTGGGTTTTTAATTGCAATCCAGACATACCTTTACTTTTGAACACTAACGTTTAGTAATCTTCTCACATGAGTAATGACTCTTAATGAGGAATACCACTTTCCATCAGTCTTTCCTTCTGTCAACAGCTACCACTGATTACCGCATGCTGTCACCTTTGATTTTAACTCGTATATTAGCTGAAAAACAAACACACATTTTCTCCCCTCTATGAGAACAACAGAGCAAGGCTCTGGAGACCATTTATTTCTTGCTATCATTTATCTTAGCAGTTCAAACACTGGCTGTTATGTTAATGATACTTCCAGTAGGCTTCACCTACCTCATAAATTTCTAGGAAATGTCTCAAGGACACAACAGAAACAATTAATTTAAGTAAAGATAACATACTCTAAATACCTATGGGTAATGTATTCATATGTTGTCAGAATTCCTCCTAAGTGAAAATGTTAATTAGAATATCTTTAATAAGATTGTCCACTTATGAGTTTGTATTGTCTTAAAGACAGCTAATGAACAAGCAAGGAAAAAAATGAAAAGTAAAAAACAAAAGAAACCAAAACAAACTCTTGTAATTAGTGACCAGGGGCGTCTCTGGCACCTGGCACACAGGGCACATGCCCTAAGTCCCAGCACCAGTGCCCCGAATGTCCAACGTAGCCCCTGCCTCTCCTAGCTGTGGTGGTGCCTGCCACTCCCAGCCTCATCCCTGGCTGGGAATTCAGGCTAGGCCACCTGCAGTAGCACCCGCCTATCCCATCCCTGCCTCTGGCCAGGGATCCAGGCCCAGGCAGAGAATTGGAGCTGTGGGGGGCAGGGCCCATGGCCAGTGGACGGGGTCTGGGCCTGTGCCCCCAGGTCTTTCCCCGGAGCAGTGATGCTCCTGTTAGTGACCGCATTTTTTGGGTGGGGAGCAGGAGAAGGGAATATTGCCACCTTTAATCATTTTGAAAAAGAAACCATTTTAAATAAAGAGCTGAGATATACAGATACATCTACATTTTTTTTACCCTAGATTGAGACAGAAGTAATGTAAATCTAATGAGAAGAAAGCCCTATTCAAACAAGTTTTCCAGCACAGTTTTTCCACAGATTCAAGTAATCTGGATATACTTAATTTTTAGATATATATCCAAATGCAAAGTCCAAACTTTGTCATATTTTTGACCAGTGAACAAGAATATTTAACTCAGTTCTAGCCATTTCACGAGGAAAGGCTAGACTTGATAACTTGTCCTTTTCAGTTACTATACATTCATTAACATAAAATATTATTGTACTCTTGGTGTAATAGAAGTTATTTTGTTAATTGCATCCAAAAAATCAATATGCTACTGAGAAAAGGGATTTGAACATTATTTTATTTTGATATTTTATGAAAAAAATCACTGAGGCTCTGAGGTTACTTTCAAGATTGTTTTATTACATCATGAATTCATGTTAATTAATTTATTGTAAATTGTACTGTTTACTGTGCATCTCTTTAGCTAATCATATTAATAGCAATAGCTAAGGATTAACCACAACTATATCTTACATCCTGATATGCAATCATCTTCACTAACATTAGTTTCTTCTCCTTTGGCTCATTTTTGCCTATTTGAATTTCCAGTCATGAAGTCGCAGTAAACCTTTTCTGGCCTCCATAATTATGTTTGGTTTAGTAGCTATACCAGTTACTTTAAGTGTATCTGTTTAAGATTTTGGCAACACTGCAATTTGCAGTGTTTCTAAGATGCCATTGATCAACCTCTAATTGCCTGCTGTGCACCATGATGATGAATAATTACAAACCCCCCATTACTTGCCCATCAAAAAAAGAGGGAGGACCAGTTTTCCGGGGTCCTGAGCAAGTGGGTAAGTTGAACTTTTCCTGGATGACCTAATAAATATTAACAGTTTATTTACATCTTATAGTAATATTTCAAATACACAACTTATAAACTTCACTAAATTATCCCATGATCTTGAATCATTTACCACTGTCACTGAACAGTTACTATTTTTATTCCTAAAGGCATCAACAGGATTTCAGGGCTCTTGAACAATTGCGACCTACTCTTTCACACAGCCACCATGCACTCTTCGTATTTAGGAGCCCATGACTAAGGATACAATTTGGTCATGGATTCTCTGTGACTTTTTCAGGTCTGGCCTCACTGTGATTTTGTACATTTTTTTACCTTGACTATCCCATGAATTTTACTATTACAAAAATCATATCCATACCCATGACAGATTCAGGCAATGGAATAATTCCAATTGTATCCTTTCAGTTGCCATAATGATATTTACCCTTAAACATTATTTTATCATTTGCGTGTTAGACCCAAATAATTTACTGATTACTACTGAAGTATGTGCTGGGGGGCTTGAGGTTTGTGGATCTGCCCCTGAAGCAAATTAAAAACCTAATAAACCATCTTTGAACAATGTTTATTTTGAAGGTACTCCAATTCTCTGGTAGGCTACTGGAATATCCTGCTATACCAGAGATTCAGTAAAATTATGCAGTTTTAAATTGGGTATGGTACTTTGGAGAACCTTACAATCCCTCCTGCCCTCAGAATAATTAACAGATGCCTTAGTGGAAAGTCTCTGAGACTCATATATGGCAGTGGCATCAGGAACAGAAAGCTGCTGGAACACTGTGTCCAATTCTGGTGCCCCACAATTCAAGGATGTTAATTAACTGAAGACAGCTGAGAAGCGAGACATGAGAAAGATTAAAAGATTACAAAACATGCACCACAATGACTTAAGGAGCTCAATCTAGTTAACTTTACAAAGAGAAGGTGACTTGATTACAGTCTGCAAATACCAAAACGAGTATCAGGTACCTAATAAGAGGCTCTTTAGTCTAGCAGAAAAAGCAATAACATGATCCAATGGCTGGAAGCTGAAGCTAGACAAATTCAGTCTGGAAATAAGGCATATCTTTTCAACAGGGAGTATAATTAACCACTGGAACAATTTACCAAGAATTGTATGGATTCTCTGTCACTGGTAATTTTCAAATCAAGACTGGATGCTTTTCTAAAAAGTCTCCTCAAGGAATTATTTTGGGGAAGCTCTAAGACCTGTGTTAGCCAGGAGATCAGACTAGATGATCATAATGGACCCTTCTGGCATTGAAATCTGTAAACAGCATCTTGATAATGTTTTGAAGCTGTAGGAAAAGGGAGAATTCTCAAACTGCTTGGAAAGGTCAGGAAAACTAAAAACAATTACTAATCTTTCATAACTGTTTTCTTCAAGATGTGTTGCTCATGTCCAAATGGAACTATGGCCACAAGGCCCAGATTGTGCCTGCTGCAAGTGTAGCTCAATGCTGGCTATGACTGTAAGGGCTGGAGATGTAGACAAGTATGCTGGAGCATGTATGTGCAGACTGTCATGTCCCCCAATAGTCTGAGGTATAACCAAGTGATTATGATCTGGTAGGGATTATATATCTGTAATACGACCTGACATGACTTAAAACTGGGATTCCAGAAGGAAGTCCTTGGCTTCTGTGAAGTTGAGAATTGTTTCTATAATTCTATCCCTTTAACAGGGGAAACAGACAATTTTTGCTCATTCATGAGCAGACCTAGATCTTCACAGGTGGATCTTCCAGGGCTGAGGCTTAGCTGGACCCCTGATGAGTTTTTTGTTGAGGTATGGGTAAATTTTCACTTCTCCACGACTCAGGTAAGAGGCCACTATTGCCATACATTTTGTGAAAACTCTTGAGGTGGAAGAAAGGCCAAAAGGCAGCAATGTGAACTATTAGTATTGTTGGCCCACCACAAACTGGAGGAGTCTCATGTGACCTTAGAAAATAGAAATATGTGTCCGTTAAGTTGAGGGCATCCAGTCTTCTGGATCCAGAGAAGGGATGATGGATGCTAGGGAGACCATGCAGAATTTCAACTTCTTGAGATATCTGTTGAGGAGACACAGGTCCAGGATGGGTCTGACATCTTCTTTGGCCTTCCATATTAGAAAGTAACAGGAATAAAATCTTTTCCCTCTCACATTTTGAGGAACTTCCTCCACAGTATTTTCCTATAAAAGGGTTATAGCTTCCTAAATGAGAAACTGCTTGTGAGAAAAGGGTTCCTGAAGAGGAATGGGGAGGGACAGTGAGAGGGGGGATACTGAAGAAAATTATAGTGTGTAACCCATCTGATATGGTGTTGAGGACTCAACCATCTGATGCAATCTGGGCCCATGCAGAAAAAAAGGGGAACAAACAGTTCAAATATAAATGGGGGGTGGATCCTGAAGTCAAACTGGGACACTGTGCTCAGGTGCACCCTCAAAATGCCTGTTGTAGATCACTCTGATGATGTGCAGGTCCTGATTGGGTAACAGGGCAGGAAAAAGTGGGACAGCAGTGCTTAAACCCCTTATCTCTGTCCCTTCTCTTACAGGTTCCTTGTCAAGATGACCAAATATCTAGCCATAGCTGTGGTGGCTGGAACTATCTCCTCAATGCCTGCAATGTATATCAGGCCTTATTTCGCATTGTGGGAGGTCCTTATTTCAAACTAAGGAAAGCTAGTGTAGCCATGCAATACTTTAAATCCAATTAATGATGATTAATTCAATTTAAAGTGTAAGTGTAGACATAGCCTAACAGATTTCTTCAGGCATAAGCTTTTGTGGGCAGATGCATCAGAAGAAGTGGGTTGGAGCCCACAAAAGCTTATGCCCGAAGAAATCTGTTAGTCTATAAGGTAATAGTGTGACTGTAACCTATGATTTCTTTATTGAAATATAATTGCACACTTATGGCTTGGAAATATACAGCTCCTACAGTTTGAGTCCTACCATAATGTCTAACAGTGGTCATACTGAGATAGATAAGAATTCAGTGTTTCCTCTAAGCTGATGATGCAGCTGAGCAATGATGAATGCACCTGGAGAGCCAGCAGGCAGCGGGGAACTTGCTCAGCTGCATCCATAACTTGCTCAACTGCACCATCATCTTACAGGGAACACTGGTTCCAGTATGGGTTTTGACAGGCCATTGTTCTTGAGGCCAAGCCCCCACACCAGGCTGGTACCAAATGGTAGTATACCCAGCCACCTATGTTTCTGAGGTTGCTCACTGGGCTCCCCCCTCTGGCTCTGAGGAGGTCAGTTCCTCCTTTGGGACCATGATGGAATTCCTGTCAGCTGCAGTGCAGAATCATGGAGTGGTACCAAGAAGATGGTGACTACCAGTGGGAATCCCCTAAGTGGTGCTGTGTTGGAAGGGAGTGGTGTCAAGAGAGTGGTGTGCGATGGGGAGTCGAGCTGCATGGTGCCAGGGTTTGAATGACTGCTGCCAAAGTACTGGTGATCAATGCCATAAGGGCAAAGACTGGTATCTAGGAGACTGAGAGGTGTTGTAGATAGTGACGAGAATGGGAATCGTGCCAGTCAGCTGACCCCTGCAGAGGCCCCATGGTGGGCTTACCCTTGGACACAGGTTTATTTCCCAACTCTTGTGCCAAGGGTAATGCCGGAAGAGTGGGAGGCACAGGGAAGGTCTCTTGAAAGGCCTTCAGTGTCAAGGGCACTGTTAAATGGAAGGATTCCCTTCCATCCCCAGGAGCTGAGGTAGCTCCCTCAAAGAGCTTGCAGTCCTGGAAGGAGGAGCTAGCTCTAGCTTCTCCGGATCAATTGATTGTTTTGATGCGAGTCTTTTGCCTGACCCCACCTTCTTCTCCCTCTTTGGTGTGGGGGAATAGCATTGATTATGCTGCTTCTTCTGCCACTTCTTCAGTGCTGACAAAGGCACATGGCACAGAGAAGGGTTTGATGCTGGCTGGGCACTCCACACCAACAGTGAAGCATCCAGAGCCAAGTCTGAGTGGCAAGGTTCTGAGGTTGGTGAGTGTCACCTCCATTAAAAGTGCTTTCAGGCAAATGTCCCTGTCTTTTTTAATCTGTGATCTGAAGACTTTGCAGATCTTGCACTTACTACTCATGTTTCCCCTAAATACTTTAAACAATAATTGTGAGTGCTATTACACGGGAAAGGCTTATGATAAACAGAACATGGTTTGAAGCATGGGGCATGCCCCATCCCTGAGCAAACATCTCTGACAGGACCACTATCAGTAACTTACTAACTAACAAACTATTTACAAAAACCATTAATAATTATCTAGGAAAGAACCATTAGGAACTTGCAAATGCAAGAGAGAAAGCCATACCCACTACCGTTATGGGTGTAAAGAAGCAGCTGAAGAGGCAGGCACCTCATACACCACTGAATGACTGTGGGACTCTAGAGAGCAGTGGTTTTCAACCTATTGCAGGTCGTGACATGCTTGGTGGCACACTACTATTCTACAGGACATACCAGCCCACGTGCCCCAAGCCAATCCCAGCCATTTTCCCAGCTCTCTATGACACACTTACGACTGTATGGTGACACAATAATATGCACCAACAGTGGTTGAGAATCGCTGCTATAGGGTGTCAGAGCCAGCACTATGAATATCGCCAAGGCAAAAATCTCCTGACAGCTGTAAACAAAGGTGCACTCACCCCCCAGCATGGAATCAACAATGAGCACACACTCAACAAGTGTCCTCCCTCTTTCTTTTCTCTTCTATTCTCTACCAAACCACCATCTATTAAAAAGAGAGGATTGGAAGACATCTAGAAATTGTTGCTTGTATTGGAGTAAAATGAGCAGAAACAGACATATATGTAAGGAATCCAATGTGAGTAAAAGAAAGAGATTGGGAAAGAAATAGAAAAGTGCTATTTTTCATTGGATTGGCAACCAAAGAAATCCCAAAATAGTTCTCTCCCTCTTAAAATTATGGCATACACATTGATCTTTTCTAACTTCAGCCATGTTTAGAAACTATTTATACTTAATATTATTCAGCATTCAGGAGAGACTTCCCTGTAAACTACACATTAAATAGCATATGCACAGAACTCATCATATTATGCAAGCCTGAGACAAACACAAGAAATATGAGCTTCACTGCCAAAGATAATTACTGTTGCTCTCCAAATAAGATGTAATTTCAAAACCATCAGCTTTCTGAGTCTTTTGCTGTAAGAGAAGTAATAGACCTCTCTCTGTATATTATCTCCCCCTGATTCTTTGGAGAGCTAACGTTACTTAATATTATTCAGTAGATTGGTACAACAGCTTTAATGTAGCACTAAAAAAAGTCAATAAACTCAGCATCAGCCTTCTAATGGCTAAGTGTCTCAAGAGATTGGTAATATACTGCTTTTCTGTTTTACAGCAGTTTAGATTTGGTCCACGTCAATGATCAGCAACAGCTGAAGGTATATAAAGGCCTTTTGCTAGCTGTGCAAGATAAGACTGCAGAGCTCAGTCTACAGAGAGAAGGTGTCCATGTCATAAACCTATTGCAGCAATTTAACATCTTCGTTGGTAGGCTCAGCAGACTAATGAAGGCAGGAAGACTGACAACTTCCACATCTATCAAAGTGATCCCTTCCTGAATAAATCTGGCATGAAACCACAAGCAAGTTTTAGATTTAGATTTGATCTATTGATCCAGGTAACAAAATAGACAGACAAAAGTGTCATACTTTGCCAGTTATCGTGTACTTTTTCATTGTAAGACATATGGATAGCAGGCCTAACATTGTAGTCCTTACTCTAGTAAGTGCCTCTGATTTCAACGGCAGTTTTGTCTGAGGAAGGACTGAAGTATCAGCTCAGGAAAAATTGTAATGTTATTTTGTTTCTTTTGTTGGAACTTCAATATTTGCTTGATTCTGCCCCACTGAAGACAACAGGGGTGCTACAATTAACCTCAGTGGCCAAAGACTGAAGCTCTATAGTTGTGAAAACAATGAAATGTTGTTGCTCGCCTAAATTAAGTAAAGCACATACCAAATGTCAATACAGGTAGTCCTCACTTAGTGACCGGGTTCCGTTCCTGAAACCCAGTTGATAAACGAACTGGTCGCTAAACGAGGAGCAGCCCTTACCGGTATTTCAGGCATAATGTACTTTACTGGTAGTGGGTTTTTCAACCATCTGTAGATAGTTTTAGTGTCACCTTTGCATCATTTATAACATTTTTAATATATATTTTAAATGTTTTAAGCTCTAATGTACTGAACTTAGTTTGTATAGTGTACTGTAAATACAGGTAATCGTTTTTAATATTCTGAATAGTACTGTAAAGAAAAGGCCTAAAATAAACTCCATCGTGATAACTTTGTTTTATTGGCATAACTCCTTACATACTGTATTACAGAACATAAAAATGCAATCAGCAAAAATTATAAAAATGATGTACCAAAGAAATATGAAAATAAACATTCAGATTACATTGACATTTTTACTCATCAAATCCTTCAAAGTGTGGTTCAGCAGCAGGGGGGTCATCAATGTCATCGTCGGAGAGATCAGCAGGGTTATCAGGAGCTGTAGAGGGCCCTGGTGAGGGAGATGATGGCAAGGAAATGGAAGGACTTGTAAGGGTAGGGGTAGGGGTCCTGGATGGAACTTTAGAGAAGTATCTCGTTAGTGTGGTCTGCGTTGTAATTTTCTTTTTTTCTTCATAAATTTCACGATAGCATCGTAAAATTTCATTCATTTGTCGTTCCACTTTCGTGAACCGTTCAACATTCGGGTCCATACTCTCTAGTTCTAACATCGCTGCATTCACTTTGGAGAAGACATCAGCTAACCCCTTTACAGTGAACTTCTTTTGTACTTCTTCCACTCTTTCCTCTTCTTCTTCCTCCTCCTCTTTCAAGTGCTGCTGCGCTTCCAACTCTATTAAATCTTCGTTAGTTAGCTCTCCCTCGACGTATTCCACTAATTCTTCAATATCTTCCACTTCAACATCTAAATTAAGCACATTAGCAAGTTCCACAATTTTTTTTATTTATGACATCAGTATGTTTGTCTTTCTCAAACCCTTCGAAATTATTTACAAAATGTTTCAGGCATTTTTTCCATATGCCTTGCATGCACTTTTCTGTCACTCCCGCCCAAGCTGATTCAATGTTCTTTATGCAGTGTAAAATATTATATGATTTCCAAAAATCGCGCAGGGTTACTTCACCATTTTCTGTTGCTGCTACTGCTTTGGAAAACATTGCGCGCAAATATAGCGCTTTAAACGTAGAGATAGCCCCCTGGTCCATTGGTTGTAACACAGCAGTTGTGTTTTTAGGCAGATACACGACCTTTACATCAGGGTGTAGATCATCAAGATGCTGGGGGTGGCCTGGGGCGTAATCAAGTAGGAGGATAATTTTAAAGGGAACACCATTTTCCAGACAGTAATGCTTGACCGAGGGTATGAAGCAGTTCATGAACCAGTCCTCAAATAAAGATTGCGACATCCATGCTTTGTTATTTGAACGATAGTAAACGGGCAGCGTGTGCTTACTAACCTGCTTCAGTGCACGTGGGTTTGCAGAACGATAGATGAGAAAAGCTTTTTAACTGAAATCCAGCGACATTTCCTCCCAACAACAACGTGACCCTGTCCTTAAAAGCCTTGAAACCGGGCATTGCTTTAGCCTCTTTGTGTATGTAGGATCTTTCGGGTATTTTTTCCAAAATAGTCCGGTTTCGTCTGCATTAAAGATCTGTTACGGACAATACCCGCCTTTCTCGATCATTTCATCAAATTCATCCACAAATCTTTCTGATGCTTCTATGTCCACACTTGCCGCCTCACCACTGATACTTCGATTATGAAGGCTGAATCTCCGACGAAAACGTTGAAACCATCCATGACTTGCTGTAAATGTTTCCGTTGACTCTTAATTTTCGCACGCTTTCAACATTTCAAAGATACTGCGTGCCTTTGCTTGAATTATTAAAAGGCTCATTGGCATTCTTTTTTGTATCTGGTCGTCAAACCATATCGCCAGTAATTTTTCCATTTCGTGAATGAGGCCTTTCTGCTGCCTAGTTATTATGGCTTTATATCCTTTTGATGATTTCACTGCTTCTTTCACTCGATCTTTATCCTTCAAGATCGTTGATACAGTTGAATGTGCCGGCTCCAAGTCACGTGCTATCGCTTTAACTTTCTTACCAGCTTCATATTCATTTATTATCTTCATTTTTGTCTCAAGATTGATAGCCTTCCTTTGTTTCTTGGCGCTTTCTCTGGGTGAAGTCATGCTCTTCCTTTTCGCCAACATCTTGTACTTTGTGGTGGTCTCTCATCCCAGCTTCCACTTGTGTCAGAAAACTACTAAACAGTTTAGCGTGATTGGCAGCGTTTGCTCAATAGGAAATGGAATAGTAGAAATGCTGTGGGTCAGGAATGAGGTGTGTACACAACAGAAAGAGTTTGCACGGCACCAGCCCATGACTATATTTTAAACTAGGATTAAAATGTTGATCTCCCACTGTATAGCCCATAAGGTTCACCAATCCCAGCATCTTAAAAATACATAGACGAAAAACGCTAGTTCTGACTGCGGGAATGAGATGAATCTGAGAGAGCTGATGTGAGTTCTCGTACATCGCCATAATACCAACTCGTCAGAGAGCTGGTCATAACTCCGAGGGGTCACTAAACGACTAGGTCACTAAGTGAGGACTAGCTGTATTGTATTATATTAGAGATTAGTTTTTATATTGGTACTGAAATTTCAGGCTATGATGATTGTGAAATGGAACTTATAATGATGGGTTAGATTACAATTGTACTTTTAAACATTTTTTGAAGACTCAGTCTGCTTGATTAATACATGGTGAAGGCACACAGACTTGTTCCAACAGTGAATTGGAGGTCAGGAGACCAGGACACAGTGTTCCTAGTTCAGCCACTGATCACCACCATTTGTCAGCTTATCAATGCCTTTGTTTCTCTGTTGGTAAAATGAAGTTAATCATACTTCTCTACTTTTGGGACCCTCAAGAGACAATTTAGAATGAAAGTTGGGCATAAATTCCCACTAAGAATTAGAGGATGAAATTCTTCCTGTTTTGTGATCAAGGGAGTTAGCTCAATTAGTAATGTGTTATTGGTTAATTACTGGAGGGAAAATCAGATTTAGGGATAAGTGTTTATGAAAGCTATGAAAAGGAATAAGTCTTAAGTGATCTGTTTATAAAGTTGACACAAAGAAAACCATTTTTGTAGTGAAGATATTTCTCACTTTATTCTGTGTCTTCGTATAATAAAAACACCCCAAACAATGACACACAAGGAGCTTAAATATACAATCCCTTTAAATACAAGGGATATCCTAATAATGGCTAATGTTTCTTCCTGACAACAAAATTCTATTCACCCATTTACTGTAAAACTCAATTTGTTGCCAGTAGTTATGCAGCAGTTTAAGACATTTGATGATGTAAAAGCAACACTTTAAACTCTCATTAAAATTGATTTAAGCACTAGTTCCTAGTCACTTTTACATGAAGTAAGTGATTCACATATGCTAGAATCAATGGTTATGGATTGGAATAGATCTATATCTTTTTAGTTCTCTGTTTTGTGAAGTTCAATGTGAAACAAAGGCACCTGAATTGGGATAGAATACATTATCACAATATTCCTCTTCATTAGCAGTGGGAATAAAAAGCAAAAAGTTATAGATGTGCAACTCAGAAAGGAGAATATTTTTCTTTTGATTTTAGATAGACTGCTGTGCAGTTCTGTATCACAGCCTCTTTTGAACTGTGTGTGTGTGTGTGTGTGTGTGTGTGTGTGTGTGTGTGTGTGTGTGTGTGTGTGTGTCAAACTGTGTGTTTGTGTGTGTCATAAACTGTGTGTTTGTGTGTGTGTCATAAACTGTGTGTTTGAAGATTTTCCTGCTACCCTCTAGTATCTCTCTATGGTCTTCCCATTCTCTGCATTATAACCAGAAAAGAAATAATATAATTAAGATGCTGGGATTGGTGAACCTTATGGGCTATACAGTGGGAGATCAACATTTTAATCCTAGTTTAAAATATAGTCATGGGCTGGTGCCGTGCAAACTCTTTCTGTTGTGTACACACCTCATTCCTGACCCACAGCATTTCTACTATTCCATTTCCTATTGAGCAAACGCTGCCAATCACGCTAAACTGTTTAGTAGTTTTCTGACACAAGTGGAAGCTGGGATGAGAGACCACCACAAATACTTTAATTTTGGACCTAAACCTGGATTTGAACTGAATCACTAGAGGTGAAAAATATCACAATAATCCACTATGCTGTTTACCACTTTACAACAAGGTGATCTAGCTACTTTAGAGAGTGCGGATATCAACTAGGATTCTACTGTTAATTATTTAACTCATGCTGCACAGAGCTGTGCTAACCCTTGACGATTTTTATGGGAAGAGATCCAGTTCCTCTCATTTAATTAGGTGTCTGGGATTCAAAGCCCAAGAAAACGGTGAGATCAATAAATAGAATTCTCCATTTAGTTTTATGGACACTTCTCCAGAAGTTTCCTTCTAGTTTTACAATTTTTCAGACTGAGGGAACCCTTCTTAAAAGGAGCTCATTATGACTACAAAGGCTTGTCACCTTTTAAAATGTTTCTCTACAGGTTAAAAAGAATACAGGATCCTAAAATTGGAGCAATGCATTTTGCATTTCACCACTCCATCGAGGTGCAATTAGAGAAAGCAATGGCACACTGAAGTATTAGTTGCCCTATTCACATGTTAGTGGTGTAAGAAGTTACTACCGTATTGAAATCAGAAGGAATATAGCCAAATGACCAGAGTTGTCAAAATGAATTTGTTCATGTCCTCCAGATGACCAAGACTGTTGTTTTGGTGCCAGCAATACAGTCACTGCCAAACTGTAAGAAGAGATCAGAGCTGAAACCCCTGCTTGCATTGGAATTCTAATGGAAACCGAAGCAACTAAAATAACAACATTCCTTCTGCACACAACTGGATGGGAGCACAAAGCTGTCCTACCATGGCAGGCATTAAAAAAAACAAACAAAAAAAAAACCCCTATCAATTCTTTCACAAAACAAGGGTTGTGTAAACTTTTTATCTGCCTGATTTGGAAAGCCACAAGGAACTTAAAACAGTAAAACCAAAGGAGACAAGAATAACTCCATTATTCTGTTCTAATATTAAAATTTATGCTTTTATAGTGAGATTGTGAGGAATCAAACATACCCCAACAACTCACAGAACTAATATGATTTAATAATATGGCACAATTCTTAAAAAGTCATCATCGTTTACCAATCCCTTTAAAGGCTACAGACAGCCATTTCACATTAAAGATGATGACTGGGGGGGGGGGGGGGATGAAAATGATGGGAAACAGTACAGAGTAATTTATTTACTGAAGAAAAAAGGAATGTTCTTTAATTTTGCTTCCTAGCAAAACACTCATCTAAAGAATGTGCCTTTTGTCTTTTACACTGAAGTGATTATCTTATCTGATATGACAGAACCATTGAAAGTTCTTTCTAAACTCCAGGGAATTATTCATTTGTCCTCAGCAAAAGGCAAGAAATAAGTCCTTCTTTGTGTCCACTTTAAAAAATTATAACTGAAGCATCTATTTTGCTAGACAGACCCAAAAGATAATGACTTCCATTGGACAATCAATCAACAAGGATGTTTTAAAAAATCTTAATGAGTGAATTTAATGCAGATAAAGTAATAATAATAGTAATGGTAAGATCCAGAAATAGCGTGGGCAGGATTTGTGCACGTTTCTCCCACAATTCTGCCAATCAATCTCAATTCTGACTCATCATCTTAGTTTTTGATTTCCCTTAAGCACTGACTGATTGTGCCAATATGGTGTAGATAGATCTCTATTAAGAACTAGAATGACTAACCTCATTTTCATTTGTTAACCATGCAGAATTTGAACCAATGTCCTTACAAGGGGCTGAACAAAACAATAATTCATCTCACTAGTTAGGCTAGGGCTACACTAGAGATCTTGCTGAAGTTTTGTTATACCACTGCAGTATATTGCTACCAAGGTCTCTTGCGTAGCCATTCCATGCAAGTGGGAAAGGGCTCTCCCCCTGGCATAATTAAACCAGTCCCAATGAACGGCAGTAGAGCATCTCCTGCTGAGATGGTACTGTGTACACCAGTGTATCTGTCCGTCAAAGTTATGTTGGTCAGGGAGGGGTGTTTTTTCATACCTCTGACCAACAAAAGTTCTCCAACAAAAATGCAAGGGTAGACATAACCTTAGTTCCTAAAAAGATAGATGTTATAAAGGATATAGGACAGATACAATGAATCCTGCTCTCTGCCCCCTGCCATTTATTGCTACAATATAAAAAAGGGCTGTTGCTTTTAAATCAAACTAAGTTATACCACATATTTCACAGTTCTTTTACAAGACAGTAGTTAAACAAAGTACCCATCTTGCTAGGCACATATACTTTTCTGTAACCTTGACTATTTTAAACACAACATTGGAAGATATTTAAAGAATGGCAAAGGGATCCAAACAACTTGTTTTGTGATTACAATTTCAACACCTGCAATCTTGCACACCAGCACAGAAGTAAGTTAATTTTGAGCCAGCTGTTTATCAATGATTAAGCGTTACCATGAGGTGTAACAAGAAGCACATAAGAACTCAGTTGGCAAGTTCATAAAGATAAAATTCATGACCTCTAGTTAAAGGACCATTTGAGTTACTTAGGCAGTAAGCAGTTTATGATAAATGTTACTTCTAAGTTGCTCAATTAAACAAAACCGTGCAAGCCTGTCCCTTCATAAATTCATTATTCTTAACTACTCTGTGTAAAAGTTACACAATGAAGTATGAAATTATCCTTAAAATCAAAACTTCTTTCCGCCTGTTAGGAAGCGTTATTTCGTAAAAGATTATTGATAGTCTTCAAAAAATAATATAATCAAAGGATGTAGGGCACATTTTCTGATAGATTCCATGGGGATTTAACAGTGTGATTTTTTTTGTAAAAGTCCTATAGAGCAGTGGCTTCCCACCTTTTCAGTAACACAGCACACTTCAATGAGACAAGCAATTCCGCAGTACACTGACTTTTTTCAGCTGAACTGATTGCTCATAAACGTCACATTTACTTATATTTGCTATGGTTATGGTCTTACTAGACAGGTTGCAACATAGTGCATACAACAAGCCAAAAAAGGATCAAATGCATTAATGTTTCAAATCCACCATAAAAAAATACAAATCATCTCTATTTTGCCCTTTGGCCACCTGCATTTAGAAATGTTCACATTTTAGAATTTAATAACACCACCTCATTTTTAATTTGATGATTCATTTTCAAGAGTTTTATGAGTTGGAATTTTGGTTGGATAGACTCAGGCTCTAAAGTCAGAAGAGACCTGTCTGTGACTCATAGCAGTTACTTTGATGGCTGCCCCTCCCGGGCCATCATTAAAGTACACAGAACGTGTGAAGTGAACAATGGCTCCTTCACCTTAACTAGATGGCCCCCTTGAACTCAACTGGATGGCCGTTACCACCCTGGGGGCCCATTGTTTTGCAGGGCTTGGTATAGGTGGGCTCTGCCTAACTGCAAGGTTCTGCAGGGCATGACTCATACCCCCATTGTTCCCCACATTCCCTGTAATCAGGGAAAGGCGGGAAATAGTCTTTAAAAGCTGAGGTTCTGGGGTGCTCAGGCAGGACGGTCTTCAACATCTAGCCTGGCCTGATCAACCAGAAGCTGCCTCCTCCGCTCATGGCAGCATCAAGACCGATATGAATATCTAGTCTAATCTCTAGCACAATACAGGCCATAAAACCTCACCCACCCACTCCTGTAATAAACTTCTAACCTATGACTGAGTTATTAAAGTCTTCAAATCATGATTTAAAGACTTTAAAGTACAGAGAATCCACCAACCTGTGAGCTATGCCCCATGCTACAGAGGAAAGTGAATATGCCCCGAGGGAAATTCCCTCCCAACCCCAAATATGGTGATCAGTTAAACCCTGAACCTTTTGGCAAATCTCACCAGCCAGTCACCCAAGAAAGAATTCTCTGTAGTAACTCAGAACCCACCCTATCCAACCTCCCTTCCCAGGCTACTGGCGTATCCACTACCACTTCTCAAAACTCAGACTGTTGCCTAACTAGGCCACCCCATCATATCCCCTCCATAAATTCATCAAGCTCATTTTTGAAGGCAGTTATGTTTTTTACCCCCACAGCTTGCCTTAGAAGGCTATTACAGAACTTTATTCCTCTGATAGAAACCTGCATCTAATTTTAAGCCTAATTTTCCTGATGGACAGTTTTCATCCATTTGTTCTTGTTAGACTATTGTTTATGATGAAACAACATTTGTTCTACACTGGTTTTCATTACCTTTGCACAAAATTTCATGGCACGTGGAGACACTTCTCACAGCATACCAGTGTGCCTTGGCACACTGGTTGAAAACACTCCCATAAAGTCTTGCAATAAAGATCCTTGCAACACTGAAAATGTGCCCAAAAGAGCACAAATTTAGCACCCCACTCCCACATCATTAGCACTTTTGCTCAAATATGTGCAGAGACTATTAAATCACATTGAAGTTTCTATATATGGTAGGTAAATAAATCTAGGAACCCCTCAGATGTGTGTGTTCATTTAATTCAAGTGGAAAAGAATAAAATGTAGAACGCTTTGGAGAATATATTCCTTTCATCTGTATCTTAGTCAGAAAGGACATCCCTAAGTGCACACCCAAATACGCCTCACTTAAAAAAAACCAAACAACATAACACAAACCAAAACAAACGTATTGCTGACAAACCAAAAACTTTTTGAAAGCGTTCTGTTTTCTCCCTTTCAGCACTCAGCAGTTTTGATATAAATCATAATAATGAAACCAAGGTTATTATACAGGGTTCTTTATACTCAAATAATTAACCTCAGCCTGTGACTTTTTGCACAGCTACTTTATCTTGCATCTGTTTTCATGTTCTCCTTTTTCAATTGCCTGAACTGTGGCCAGGGCTCTGGAGTGAATTAGGCTCAGAAGTAAATGAAGGAACACAGTTATTAAAGACTTAACAGATTTTGTTGTGCATAAGCTTTTGTGGGCTCCAACCCAATTCATCAGACATACCAAGTTGTTTGGAGCCCATGAAAGCTTACGCTTGAAGAAATTTGCTAGTCTTTAAGGTGCCACAGGACTCTGGTTGTTTTTGCTGTACATAGACTAACACAGCAACCCTGCTGGAAGTTATTTAGATAAGGTGTGGCCAAATTGCAGCTCTTGAATGAAAAAAATGAGGCTCATGGAAGAAAGCCAGAGGAAAGCAGCCCCAGCCTAGGAGTTTTAAATCTCCCTCCCTGAGCATGCTCTGAGCTTGCTCTGAGCATGCTCAGGGGGGAGCCCCAGTCTTTGCCTAGCGGCTGGAGTGGTCAGGTTAGGCCGTGTTGGGGGGGCTTGGCCCAGGGGTTAGGGAGGAGGTCAGGACAGTAGGGAGAAGCCGTGGCATGGTCAGAGAGGGCAGGGAGAACCGTGGCATGGTCAAAGAGGGCAGGGAGAAGTTAAGTTTTTACTGTATCGGTAGGCTTAGTTTTCATGGTAACCTTAAGTAATTATTAGAATTTGACTTTAGTAGGATCAATATTTGCACGCTTTTTACGATAAAATTAAGGTGTGCAATGAATTTTAAACTTAGTTATTTTGGAGTAGGTAAAATATGGCTATATGCCTCAGTGCAGCTCTCAAAGATTTAATAATCAACTTGTGTGGGTCTTGAGTTCCACAAGTTTGGCCACCCCTAATTTAGATTCACACTTGTCCCTCCCCTCTTTTGGCAGAGTGAAAACACAACCTTTGGAGGGCCTCTACTCCCATTCCATCCCCAAAGAATTGGGTAGTAGGTAGGGAAGAGGGTGCACAATACACCCAGTGATGCAGCTCCACCACATCTTGGAGAGTACAGAAAGCTCAGGTACTTCTAGAACACCATACCTGCTTCCCTGGGAGTGGGAGCAGAGATGGGCAGGGTGGAAGACTGGTGATTCAGGCAGTCTCACTCTCAGCAACTTTAGGGTCAATTCAGCAATATTTTGACACTAATGCAGGGCATGTGGCAAAGCTGTGATTAAACCCAATTCACTTAAAGTAGGCAGGTGTCATTAAAAAGGAGCTACTGCAAGTGAATTGGGAGCTGAATGTACAATAAACTGGCCAGACCAAAGGTAAGATCTCTCTCTTCTATGATGCTGTTGTGCATCCTCAGATATCACATGATTATACCGGTCAACACAAGGAAGCATAGACACAGAGGATTGTGCATGAAGTGGCATTTGTGTCTGAGGGTGTGGCACCTTTCCTTCCAAGTCAGCAAAAAAAATCCAACATCCTGCTGCCTGGGGCAGCGCTCTGTTATCAGAGGTACTGCTGTTAGGGAGTACAAAGTGCCAAGGACTGTGTACTCCCTGTAAGTAAGGATCCACGAGCATCTATCAGTATTACAGTGCTGTAAGAACCGCTGTGTTTGGCTAATTTAACACTGCTAAATTCCAACTACAGGGGGGACCCATTACCGCGCGACTGGTTTGAACGTGGAACCGGTTAATACTCAGTAACCGGATGTCCCCCAAAGGCCCCACAGTAACACGTGGGTCCCGTTAACGCGCCTTGCATAAATGGGACTGTGCGCGTTGCTGCCCCAGAGACGAGCCCCAGGCACCGGCCCAGGCCCCGCTTCTGTGCTGGGGTCTGAACCAGCCTCAGGCACCGGCTGCTGCTAGCCTGACCCTGGATCCCCGGCCGGGGGCATGGCAGGGAGCAGCAGCCATGGCTGCAGGAGGCCAGACTTAGAACGGGGCTGGAAGCAGCCGCTGCACTCTGCCATGGCCCCGGCTGGGGATCCAGGGCCAGGCTGGCAGCAGCAGGCGCCTCAGGCCAGCTTGGACCCCAGCACAGAAGCGGCAGGGAGCGGGGCCTGGGCCGGTGCCACAGGGAAGGCCTTCCAGTCCCACTTACACGCGGGCCAGTTTACGCATGGTCACCGGGGGCTTCTCCTTCGACACCCGTGTGTAAACTGGTCCCCACTGTACCTAAACATCAGCTTTAGTGAAAATGGATGGTTACTTTTCACGTCCTTGCTTTGAGAGCACATAGAGCACAACTGAAAATGAAACATCGTTACATCACCAAACCACTGTTAAAATAGCAGCTTCTTAGTGGTGGGGGAAGTTATACAACCATTCAGGATGAGAACCACCTTGTTAACTTATGGAATTATTCCTGTAGCAGAAAGGCAGAGCATGAGCCACGAGGCCTAGCATAACAGCCCAGGTATGAGGCCTGACGTCCAAGCTAAAGTAATGTTCAAACCTTGCTGTTATAAAGCAAAGTTAGCAGAAGTCAGGCTGTGAATGCTGGCAGACTCTAAGTATGTTGCAAGAATAAAGATGGTATTACAAATAAACACATTCCAAAGAAGTGCTAGGCATAAGCACATTCAAGAAAGGTACCAGAACATCCCAATACCCTAAATATAATGGGGGCTTACTGGTCTTTCATAGTAACAATAGAATGGATAGAAATGTTTTGAGCAAATCATGCAGTAAAAGGTAAAGGGTGGCATCTTACCATGTCAGAGGTTATCTTACCAGATCAGAGGGTGGCAACTACACCCATTAATGGCACAATATACAAGTTATTTGTATCACTGTATGAAAGAGGGTCTCTAAGGGAAACAAACAAGAAGTTCTGTGACACTTAAAGGTCACAGGACTCCTTGTTTGTTTTACTGAACTAGACTAACATGGCTGCCCCTCTGGAACTTGGTCTCAAAGAGAGAGTCTTTACCCAATTGAGGAGGAAACAGAAACTCCTGCCATTTATTGAGTTGGTTCATTGTAACAAGCATATTGTACTAAAGGTCCTGTAGCATCTACGGAATACTAAGACTATGTTTTGTCTACAATAGACCTAACCAGGCATCTTTATTACTGAAACAGATCTCTGGTCTTACTGGATAATCCAATTGCAGTTTGCTGTCTCAATTATCTGTGCAGAGCTAGGGTAGCATACACACTGGAAGAACACACACACAGCTAAAAGATAACAATTCTTAGCCCAATTTCAATAGAGTAATTGATTTATTTGTAAAACCACTTTTGATTCCACCCATATTTCTCATATGAAACACTTGATTTGCCAGTAAAATCACAATACTCCTGATTTACAGTAATTCTTTCTAAGACTAATTTTAATTACACTGGCTTCAGAATTCCATTATTATACCACTTAACTTGAAAGTATTATTAGTTTTATAAACATGTTCTTTCTCAAAGAGTACTGTTTTCTTCCTTCAACTCCATATTCTCAGAAGTTTGTTTATATTTTTCTATACACATAAGAAAGAAAAATAGCTTCCCTGATGAATTCAAGCCAATAGACAACAAATTTTTGATGACTGCATCTTTAGCAAACTGGACTCTGCAAAGCTCATTTTTCTATCTATAGATGCCATCAGACACAGATGAGGCTATTTACAACCACCTTGTGCAGAGATATAGTATCTTCTCTATATGTTAAATTGTGCTATGTAACCTATTGCTTACATCAGCATCTGTACCAAATAATTGGAAAATAGTTAAGGGAAGGCTCATTTTTAAAAAGGCTTCAGAGATGATCCTCGCAATTACAGGCTGGCAAGCAAAATTTCAATGCTAGGCAAACTGACTGAAACTATAGCAAAGAACAGAATAACCTGACACACAGATGAACACAATATATCAGGGAAGACTCAACACGGCTTTTTGTAAAGGGAAATTATGCCTCATCAATGTGTTTGAATTCTTTGAGGGGGCTGAGAAACATGTGGACAAGCAGATATAGTGTAGTTGGACTTTCAGAACCCCTTTGACAAGTTCCAAATATGTGGCCATTTTAGTTTAATTCAGCAAAACTTCTTGGGATTTTTTTTCTCAAAAGCTCATTCGATAAATAAATTTGTTAGTATTTAAAAGTGCCACAGGAATCCTTGTTTGTTTTATCTTTGACAAGCTCTTCCAACAAAGCAGGCATGGGAAAAGCCCTTTAACGGATCAGTGACTTGTTAAAATACAGGAAACAAATGGTAGGAATAAATGGTCAGTTTTCACAGTGGAAAGAAGTAAACAGGGGGATTTACCAAGGATTTGTATTGGGATCTGTGAAAGCATTCAACAAATTAATGTAGTCCCTGGCCCAACTCTCCTCCAGCCCTCATCAGGCCCCCCACAGCCCTGGTGCCTGCTCCCTCTTTGGTCACAGGTTTGCGGTCCCAGCCTCAGCCTGGCACAGGCTGCTTCCTCCACCCTGCAAACAAAAGGCAGATATCTGGGAGCAGGGCTGAGCCTTCAGGGGCCAGGGCCAGATTTTTGCAGGTTCCCCCCTTAGCCCTGAGCTGCAGCCCCTAAAGCCCCTGTATTAATCTGGCCCTGATCATAGGACAAAAAATATAACACCACTGTATAAACCCATGGTACACCCACATCTTGAATACTGTGTGCAGTTCTGGTCACTCTGTCATTGAAAAGACATCAGAATTAAAAAATTACAAAGGACAACAAAAATTATTAGTTCCAAAGGGGCAGCCGTGTTAGTCTAATTCAGTAAAACAAACACGGAGTCCTGTGGCACTTAAAGAGTAACAAACTTATTTATTGCATGAGCTTTCGTGGAAGAAAATCCCACTTCAATCAATCAATCAAATCATAGGGCTGGAAGGGACCTCATGAGATCATCGAGTCCAACCCCCTGGGAATTAAACCCAGGACCTTCTGCATGTTAAGCAGAGGTGCTAGCCACTACACTTCTTCAAAGCATCCGATGAAGTGGGATTTTCTTCCACAGTAGTTCACTCAGTAAATAAATCTGTTAATCTTTAAGTGCCATAGAACTCCTTAAAAATGATTAGCGGTATGGAACACCTTTCATATGAGGAAAGATTAAAAAGACTTGGAATGTTCCTCTTACAAAAGTTGATAACGGTCTTGGTGTTGGGAAATATGATAATGGTCTATAACAGGGGTGGCCCAACTTATGGAACTCAAGAGCCACACAAGTTGATTATTAAACCTTGGAGAGCTGCACTGAGGCATATATCCATATCTTACTTCCTCCAAAATTTCTAAGTTTAAAATTCATTCCAGACTTTAATTTTATTGTAAAAAGAAGGCAAATATTGATCCTACTAAAGTCAGATTCTAATAATTACTTAAGGTTACCATGAAAAGTAGGACTATCTATACAGTAAAAACTTAGCTTCTCCCCACCCTCTCTGACCATGCCAGCACTTCTCCCTGCCCCCTCTGACCCCTAGGCCCTGACAGTGGCTCCCCTGGGCCGATCCCTCCATAGGGCCCCCTCACCTGGCCACTCCGGTAGCTAGGCACAGATTGGGGCTCCCCCTGAGCATGTTCAGAGCATGCTCAGGGTGGGAGATTTAGAACCCTCAGATCGGGGCTGCTTTCCTTCTGCTTTCTTCCCCGAGCCACATTTTTTTCATTGAAGAGCCGCATACGGCTCCCAAGCCGCAGTTTGGCCACACCCGGTCTATAAAATCACAAATGGTGTGGAGAATGTAAATAGGGAAGTGTTATTTATCCCTTCACATAACAAAAGAACTGGGATCACCCAATAAAATTAATAGGCAGCAGGTTTAAAACAAACGTAAGTACATACAATCACCCTGTGAACTGGTTGCCAGGGGACGCTGTGCAGGCCAAAAGAATAACTGGGTTCAAAAAAGAGCTAACCAAGTTCATGGAAAACATGTCATCAATAGCTATAAGCTAAAATTGTCAGGGACACAGCCCTATGCTCTGTGTATCCCTAAATCTCTTACTACCAGATGCTGGGACTAGATGACAGGGGCTGGGTCACTTAACTGCCATGTTCTGTTCAGTCCAATCTGAAGAATTTGGCCCTGGCCACCATCAGAGATAGGAAATTCAGCTAGACAGATGGGTTACTGGTCTGAGTTGAAATGGCCATTCTTATGTTGGGGCCTCATGAATTAGCTTGCCAGAACCCAAATGTTGTACACACTTATTTATTAATGCCTAAATGCTCAGTCTTACACCAGGACCCCATCGTGGTGGGTGCCACACAAACAAAAACAAACCTGTTGTCTTACAAAAGACTTTACATGGGTAACTGTACTAGTAAAGTGGAACAACTGTACAGTGTATGAAGAGTTGTTACATCACTATATTATATACAACACCTTTCAAACTTACAACAACATGAGAAGATGATTACATGAGTTTACCTCTTATTTACATGGCTTGGCATATACTAACTTTACATAAACAAGCCTATAAGTCATTCCTCAAAGCTCCACAACTTCTGCTAGTGAAAACCATTATACCAGTTGCTTGAAAGTGATCTTACTCCCAGACAAGTGCAGCTTTTGTTAGCTTGTTCCACAAGTGATTATAACAAGGTAGAAAAATTTATGTTTTCGTTATTACCTGAACTGTCTGGTAAACTGAAGGGTCAAATCCTTTCACAGTCACCTCCCGGAAGACTCTTGGCTCAAGTTCTTCTTTGGTCAAATCACAGTGATAAATAATACCTAAAACAGAGTTCAAATTTGTCAGTTAAGTGCACATGAATAATTAAAAAGACATTGGATTAGAAGTCATGACAGACTGTAATGAATAGCGGTGCTAGCTCAGCAGAGGGAAGAAGCAGCCTTGATACATTCTTACACTTAAAAATTGACATGCACTTACTCACTGGAGAATGTGAAGCCATTTTGTATGCAAAGACCAATTACTGCTGCCTATACTAAACATTCCAAGTTAGATTTACTGTAATGAACTAAAGAGAAGGAATTGTTTTAAAAGCTGATTTGCAGTTAGTAAGAATGATAAAGAGTTGGAATGACAAATCTAGCAGAATTCAGATAATGGAAAGATTTAGGAATTTTCTTGGAAATGTGGTGGGTTAATACATTTCACCAAGGTAGTTGAACAGAATTTGCACCACTTCATTCACTTAGGGCCTGATCCTGCAAACACTTAAGCATGTGAGTAAATTTACTCATTGAGTAAAACCACTGAAATTAGTGGGATTATTTGTATGGGCAGAATTACAAACATGTATGAACATGACTACATCCCTGCAAATCCATGGATATCTGCTTTATAGCTGTGGATTACTTCTTGTGGATGGTGGTTGGACAATCACAGAGCTCAGGATCTCTGTGACTTCTGCAAAATGGCTGGGGCAGCTGCCAGCTAAGAGTGCAGCTGACCAGCTGTTGAGCAGCTGAGAGGGCTGATCAGCTGTTGGAGGAAGGTGGGATTGATCAGCTGTCAGGCAGCTAGTGGGGCTCAGCTGATTTGGGGAGGTACATAAATCTAAAACAGAGAAGGCGTATTGCGGTTGGGTAAATTTATTCCTGTAGATGTGAACTGGATGTGTATCGATGTATTTGTATCAGCACAGGGCTCTCATGACTGTGATGAAGCTGGCAGACTTAAGACTGTTTTTAAGGGCATAACTGCGGCACAGCCATATTGCCCCAGGGGGAAATGGAGGCCCTGTGCTCAAGGAACTAGAAAGCCTTCTGGAATTGTCCTTGTACAATGACAGCGTATCTGCTGCAGCACCCCTTTGTAAGGTGCAGCCCTCTATCCACTGAACGTTTATGGAGTGGGTAGAGCCATGTTTCACCCAGCCTTGCCGCTAGGCGAAAATGGGTGGAAAAGTCACTGTGTACCCGCGTAAGGAACAGACAGGATCCTGTTTTTGGACTGTTATCTCCTTTTCTAGGATCTAATCCTGCAAACACTTAAGCACATGTTTAAATTCTCTGCTCTCATTCTGAGTTCCCTAAACTTCCTCCAAAAGATAAGTTCTTTCCCAATGCTCTATAACAAGTGTGGTCAAACTGCGGCTCGCGAACTGCATGCTGCTCTTCAATGAAAAGGTGCAGCTCGCTGCTTCAGGTCCTACTTGGCCCTGGACACATTCCTCAGGGTACCAGGCTGAGGGACAGTTTAAATCTCTGCCCCCTGAGCATTCTTCAGATGAATGCTCAGGGCAGGAGCAGCAGAAGGTCACTGTAAGTATAGCATTGGCTGGCTGATCAGGTATGGGGATAAGGGGACCGCACTGGTGGAGCACGTAGTGGGGGCTGGGGGTTGTTAGAGAGAGGGAGAGAGAAGGGATCAGGATGGGGCTGGGCCACAGCAGAAGCAGAAGCCATGAATGTGCTGGGGAAGCAGGGGCAGAGTGAGAGTGCAAGAGGGAGAAGGGCTCAGGGTCTGGCTGGGAAAGAAAGGCAGAAGCCAGGGACCTGCCAAGAGGGAGGGAGTGGGGTGTTTGTGTGTGGCTGTAGAAGGGAGAAGGACTCAGGGTCCAGCCAGAGCAAAGAGGCAGGTGCCGTGGAAGGGGTACGTTTGTGTGAGAGAGAGAGTGACAGAGAGCAAGAGGGAGAAGGGCTCAGGGTCTAGCTGGAGCAGAGAAGCAGAAGCCAGGGATGTGCAGGGTGGGGGTCCAGGGAAGCAGAAAAGGCTATTAAAACTGCTTTTCCAAATGAAATTTAGAATAGAATCTTGTACACAGTTCAGACTCTTAAGAACTTAGGAGTAGATGTTCAGGTCGCATAAACTGGTATACAGTGATTTACAAGATCCGAGCATCTGTCCCTTAAGGCCATAGCCATACTGATCTCCATTACATCAGCAACTTCCATTGGTTGTGTGCTGTTTTGTTTTTAAAGCTAATCCGCAACAGTGTAACTAAAGTTAACTTACTTTTCTTTCTAGACCTCAGCCTCTCTTTAAGAACTAATAAAAAGTAATCTTCGCAGCACGGTATTGATAATTAAATAAGCCACCTCTGATAAAAACTCCTGTGCTTTTCCTGGGATCATTGACCAAGATCACACAAGGATTTCCCTCAATCAGGAAAAGCAGCAAGGAATCCTGTGGCACTTAAAGACTAACATTTATTTATTGCCAGAGCTTTCGGGGGAGAAAATCTGATGAAGTGGGATTTTCTCCCATGAAAGCTCATATGATAAATAAGTTTGTTAGTCTTTAAGTGCCACAGGACTCCTTGCTTCTTTTGCTGAACTAGACTAACGCAGCTACCCCTTTGTAATTCTTAAGCTTTTTAGAAAAATCACAGTTGTATTATGTAGCTGACATAGGGAAATCAGAAAATCACAGTGGGAGAGGGAGGTAGTGTCTAGTCAGCAAAGGCAGGAGAGGTGGTCCTCAAGGCAATTGCTCTGATAAACAGAGGTCCACATGAGCACCTGGCCTACTATGCTGCAACCCACTAGTCTCATGTGCCCTTGTATTTTCTAGTATACTTTTATTCCTCTAGCTGGGGAAAAACTGAAATAAGTATCATGGTTTCAGCCTAGTGGAGATGAACTATTCAATTTCAGTAGGTTTCAATACATAGGTTTCAGTAAGTTTTCAGCAGAAAGAAAAAAAATACTGCTATTTACAGCTCAGATATATCAGTGCTGTTAATAACATACTTTGCAGTACAGTGTATCAAAGGCATAGAAGTGAAATTGTTTCAATGCAATATATATGCTGTCTTTGTGCATGTGCTGGAAATTTTTGTATGTGAGCCCTGAACCCTATCTCATGTACTAGTTTGCTGTGTATCTGTTATCTGTGTTCATTGTTCTCTTGTATTATAATGCCTGACCTAGTAAAATAAGTTTTTGTAGGCCTAGTTTTCATAAGAACCTTAAGTAATTACTAGAATCTGACATTAGTAAGATCAATATTTGCACTTTTTTAAACCAAAAAATAAAAGTGTATAATGAATTTCAGACTTGGTAATTTTGGAGTAGGTAAAGCTATGGCTATGTCTCAGTGCGGCTCTCAAAGGTTTAATAATCGACTTGTGCAGCTCTTGAATTCCGTAAGTTTTGCCACCCCTGCTCTACAATATGCTCAGCTGGTAGCAAGGGAAAGCTTGTGGTCAATAAAGTGGATTGCAATGCCAGATATTTGGGTCCAGTTCCCAAGCTTCCTCTGTGATTTTGGACAATTACTTAGTCTCTCTGGCTATGCCTATGCTAGAGGGCTCAAGGTAAGTCAACTTTATTAAGTCAACTTAAGGCATGAGAGCCATTTAAGTTGACATCATCAAGTTGACTTAAGCCAAGGGACCCATTTAAAGTTCGCTTTATTAAGTCGGCTTTACTGGGAAGGGTGAGAGTTATTAAGCTGACTTAAGCTTAAGTGCTTAAATTGACTTAATGAACACCAAATGTGGCCAGGGAGTTGCTTAAGTCGACTTAAGCCTCCAGTGTAGACAGAGCCTCTGTTTCCCAGTTCCTTAGCTGTAAAAGAGAGATCATTATTCTTCCTTTCACTCATTCTTTGTCTATCTTGTCTGTTCAGATTCTATGCTCATCTGTGTGAGAGGTGGATTTTTCCACCCCTCCCTTCTTTCTTTTTGCTATGGCCAAACTCCAGCCTGGCTTATGAAATGTAGCTTGTTAGGCCTCTAATTGGGGAAGAAACAATTAGGTAGTGTTATCTCCTGGAAGCAGACAATAACGACTTTCCAAGAAGAGTTATTGTCGGTATCCACTCCGGGTTGAACCAGACCTGAAGGAAGTAGTAAAACAAACTATAGCTTGCAGCTGCAAGACTCATGAGCTCATCTACTGACCAAGGTCAGTAAGTTTCCATGCCAACAAGTTATATGCTAATTTTCGGGGGTCCAAGAAATAAAGCCAGGGTTCTGGCTTAGGCACGTTGGAGAAGCGGGATTTGGCCACCTCTTAGGCATCTCCCCACTCTTCACAAGGAAGAGTGTTAAACCCCTTGACTGATCACCAAGGGAGCCTGCAGTTTTTTTTCCTTTTGGCAGATCGTTTTCTTTTTAAATTCTTTTACTAAGTATTCAATTTTCACCTGCTCACCCTGATGTGGAGGGCCGTAGCCCTTGGCACGTCCGAAGGGGGTGGCACGGAGTGTTCAACTGCTGCAGCTGGTCGCGGTGGGCTCTGATTTTTAAGGCCACAGATAGGAGCCCAAAGGCTGTCCTGTGTGCCCTTGGTCGAGCCACTTTAACACCAGTCCAGCCAAGTGCAGGGAGCATGCAGTCGGTAGACACCAGATCGGTGGGCTGCTGAGTTGAAGGCAACAGATAGGAGCCCGAAGGCTGTCCTCTTGTCCGCAGCCGCAGCTGTCTTAACACCGGGTTGTTCTATCACATCTTGCTATCTTTTTCTCTTGCTCAAAAAAAAAAACAGATCTGCTGTCTGTCACTCCGGAGATAACATCCAGATGTAGTAAATATAATCTGGTCAAATTTGGAATTTAAATTGGTAAATGCTTTTTGGGAATGTGTGTGTGTGTGTGTGTGTGTGTGTGTGTGTGTGTGTGTGTGTGT